>CM067370.1:86237114-87437114 GCA_034401795.1 Chaetoderma sp. LZ-2023a | reverse complement strand
ACAAACCTACAATAAGCAAGCGGAATGGAAGGCAGACAACTAATTTTCAAATATTTTGATCATAAATTAACTGTTAACCCTCTCGCACCCCACCCCGCAACGTTACAGCAAAGATCGCATTGATTATGATGACAAGAATGAAGCAGGCAATAATACACCCATACACTGATCCTCAAGGATGTATAACGGAACCAGGAATCATATCGCATAGCATTCAGGGTATATTAATTTTACTAATCAATATAAATTATACTCCTAACGAAGGCCAAAACGATATGTTAAGAAACAACAAAATGTAAACAAACTGCTGTAGCACACGGTAAAACCGCAGACCACACATCTAAATCAAGGATTTTGAAACCACCGACCATTGCAAACAGATCGTGATAACACGCAAAACTTGAAAATTCCAAAGTTTTTCTGGTACCAATAAAGTATGCACCACCAAGAATCAGATGCGCGAATTAATGAAACATTTTCTTCACATAGAAATCTGAGACAACACGGGTGTTATGTCACCCTCTCGGATCTTACAGAGAACGACGTCAGCCGATTTTCGTGTTAAAACACTGTAAAGCCAACACCTTATTTCATATCTGCTGATCGCCTGTTGGGGTTAAAGGAAGGCGATCAATCTGGCATATTTTGTTGTTAACACACGTCTCAGATTCTTTGGGGTCAGAAATTGGAACATGCGACACAGACAAAATTTTGAAGACCTAAGTCTTTTAACTATGGAATAACATGGAATTATACAACCTGGTTATCATCGGCTCCATCCATGGTAATCCAATATAATCCTTAGAGAGCGCACAAAGCTATCACAATTACACAGAAAGACTTAGATTAACTCAAGACTCCAACTGCACAAAAAAGCATGTAGCTCTTGTTGCTATGCAAACAAGAATGAGCTTCATGGCAAACGGGTACTCGGCAGTTGGGAGCCGAGTACCCGGTTCCAGGAGTCGGTAAAGCTTACTAAGTCTATAGTCCTAGGGCCCAGCTATCCAGGCTAGCTTGTATCAGAAGTAATAGAATGGTGAGTATTGATCGAAGGAGAAACTCCAATTGGAAGAAGCAGGTAGCTCTTGTTGCTATGCAAACAAGAATGAGCCTCACTGACAGATGGGGACCCATTTGTTTGGAACCTGGTACCCGGTTCCAGGAGCCGGTAAAGCTTATTAAGTCTAGATTCTTAGAGCCAGCTATCAGGATAGCTTGTTATCAGAAGTAATAGAATGGTAAGTATTGATCGAAGGAGAAATAACATTTATAAACATATTTTGTATTAAATATTATGACATAGAATACAATACATGTATGAATTATTTTTAGATCTAAACAAATCCAGATATCCCAATTCTGTAAATTCTGCAATTACCTATTTGTCATCAATTTTCTTAACCCTTAACCTTCGAATTTTTTCAAGAAAATATAAATTTTCTCATAGAAAATGTCCATTTGCAGACCAAGAGAAGACTTTTTTAATTTTACCACTGGAATGACTGGCCAATCATTACAGCGCTAAATTTTCAAAAATAGTCTTCTCTTGGTCTGCAAATGGACATCTCTTAAGACCACTGCAGAAGCTGTTTTTGGCTAATATGAGGGTTAACGGTTAAGAAAACATTGTCGCTTTGCCGATTTCTTCACCATAAATGTTTTTCCAGTGATATTCTAGTTATGCTGTATATATACATATATATATATATATATATATATATATACCTTAGCAGTACCTAAATCATAGATCGTATGGGTGCGTAAACTTGTTTCAAGCATAGGAGGCACACTGCAGCTGACTCTTAAGCCAGTGTCTAGCAGCTGTAGGCGGCACACCGCAGCTGATGGCTGTTGGGTATGCGCACTGTAAATTGTAAGCAACACAATTGTACTATTTGAAGTAAACCAAAAATTTTAATAAGAGTAGGATTAAAATTAAGCCACAACCGCTCTTTTCCATATAACACAAAGCAAAATCGAAATAATAAGAGTTCCTGAGAAAATGATGCTGATGATGCAATCCAGTTTTTTAGCCATAAACGAGCATAATCGATCGCTATTGGCCCCTGTAAATCACTAGCCATTAACGACAGACCATCACCCAAATGATGATTGGTCCAGTGATGCCGCGTAATCCGTGATTATTCAACTTTGAAATAATTTATCTAGACTCCATGATAGCTGGGAATCACGGAAACTGGTGCATTTACCTGATGCTACCTCGTGATGACTCTATTCAATTAAAATTTCTTTATTTGAATTATGCAGAATTAGATTGAATTTTTTCTATGTCGGATGAGCGTCATAGAGTATTTGGCCAATCAGCGTTTGGGTGACGGTCTGTAATTAATGGCTAGTCTGTAAATCTGACTGGGAAGCATGAGATTTACATTGTAGTGAATTGGATTTCGGACCGAGAAAGCATATCTAGAGTAGGGATAACATACATACTTTATTTCTTTTTTATGCCATTACAGCTAATCAGCACAGTACAGTTTACAGAACTTTATGAAAAAAACATTAAAAAAACCACCAAACAAACAATATAGCAAAATACAGACTTAATCTCAAACAATTCATAGACCCTATAAGATCATAAACCATGTCTCAATGCTGTGAAAATAAGGACGTAAGTATTTTCATGCTAGAAGGGTCAAGATTAATTCGGAACACCGAAAATAAAATATAAATGTATCTATATCTATATACAAATGTACAGATGCATGGGATGAGGTCAGCATGTATATGGTCATTTAAGATGTTTGCTTAGAAACTGCCCTAGGCGATGTAATATTTCTGAATTTTCGCAATTAATTAACCAAAAGAATTTATCGTCTTTTGTTAGATTTTTAAAGTGCTTGTTTGTTTTTTCAATTATACTAAAAAGTTCATTTCTATCATCATTGTATGCGTTACATTCTATAAGAAAATGAATTTCATCTTCAATTGAGCCACTATCACACGAGTCACAAACTCTATCTTCTCTATTTATCCTGTAATATCTACCCGTTTATATTTTGAGCCTGTGTGCAGATATTCGCAACCTCGTAATGACCTTTCTATATTCAAGTTTATTCATAGTTATTAGATCATTTTCTAATCAAAACCTAGTCTTTACTAGTCTACTGTGTAGGTGGTCAGTTTACCATCAGAAATTTGTCCTTTAACGCATACCAGTTTTCAAGATAGGCTTCTGCGCAAATGGATCATGCACTAGGAGCATGCAGCCATTGTAAAGTAACTCCTCCGAAACCGTGGGATGGAATTCAACAAAATTTGATGAGGCCATTTACATTTGGATCAGCACCAATGAATCTGAATGGGCCCTTACGGGTCAAACTTTTTTTTTATTGAATACAAGAAATGAACTAGAATTACCAATTTTCGTGAGGGGTAAGATTAAGGATAGTTAAAATGTTTAGAAGAATTGTGATTAACCTTAATTACCTTCAAGACTTACAGAAAGTGAATTAGTTTGATTCCATTGTTGAAACTTGACGTAATTTTCTTTACAAACGTTGATTCAGTTTAGCAGTTTGAAGACCGAGGAACACTTTTGTTTAGGAATCATTTGCATAGTAACAAATAGTCCGAAAGTAAATGGATACTTTTATTATTTAGTTTGCGCTAAAAATTAGCCTGAAATTAGCCTAATGCTGAATTATTATTCCCTATCAAATCAATACATATGAAGCCAAAGTCCTAATGATAATCGCATATCCGAAGACTTAGCGTTGTTAAGACAAGTAAACGCGTATTAATATAATCAGGTACTACTTCGACTGTATGCTTAGGCTGGTACCCGACTCCTCATTCCCTCGCTGGCGATTCTCTGGCTCAGGATATGTTTATTTATTTATTTATTTTTAAAAGCACAAAGTCTCAACATAGAGACAAAGCTACAACAGTACAGTTAGAAAACAATGCAGATAAAAGCAGATACTATAGATACTATAATATAATTAAAATAATGTGAAATATTTACATGACTAAATACTATATTTATAAACATTTATACACATTTATCAATCAATCATATTCTATTTCTGTGAGAAGGCTAAAAGCCTGTAATGACAGATTCCTAATTTCTATTTTCAATTTGGTTATAAAACATGGGATTTATATTGCCAGCTAGATAGTTATAGTATAGGGGTTGGTTATCCCATAGTTTATCTAATTTTGTTTCAAATGATATCATGGTTGTTGCTTCTATAACATGGTTCGGAAGACTGTTCCATAAGTCCACAATTCTATGTTTAAAGGAGTATTTTTGTATGTTTAAACGTGATCTGGATCTGTATAGTTTTAGCCTGTGTCCCCTGGTTCTTGAGTCTGATCGAAATTCAAATAGGTTGCACACTTCTGGATCATATTTTTTGGTTATAATTTTGTAAGCTTCAATAATGTCTCCTCGTACTCTACAGTATGCAAGAGTGTGTATATTAAGGACCCTGAGCCTAGGCTCATAATTTAGTTTTGATAGTCCCGAGACACTTTTTGTCACCCTTCGCGGAACATTTTCTAACAGCTCTATATGTTTCTTGAGATATGGGCTCCAAACCTGATTAGCAAATTCCAGATGTTGCCGCACTAATGATGTATACAGGGTTCTAAATATGTTTGTGTCAAGGGATACAAATGTGCGCCTTATTACACCCATAATGGAGTTGGCTTTATTAACTTTATCTATTATGTGCTTCTCGAAACATAGTTTATCATCAATAATAACACCTATATCCTTTTCATCCTCGCTCGGATTAATACGGGACCCGTCTTTACCGAGAATATAGCTATGATTGTGTAAATTTGTTTTGCCAATTCGCATAGATTTACACTTATCAGCATTAAATTGGAGTAACCATTTACTGGTCCATTCTGTTAACAAGTATATATCTTGTTGCATTTCGTTAGCATCATCATTGGATTTTATGCCATGAAAAAGTTTTGTGTCATCCGCATACAGGTATATTTCACTACTGTTAGCTATCACATTAGGTAAGTCATTTATATATAAAACAAACAACACTGGTCCTAAAACTGATCCCTGTGGTATCCCGCTAAATACTGATTCCCATTCAGAGGGTTCATCAGTAATGATTACTCTCTGGCTACGCTGTGACAAGAAGCTTTCTATCCATTTAATAATCTGTGGATTGATGTTATATAGATTCACTTTATGTACAAGTCTACGATGGGGAACCTTGTCAAATGCCTTTAAAAATCAAAATATGCAACGTCCACCACACCACCATCACTATCCAATATTTGTAACCATTTATCCACTACCGTCAATAACTGCAGTGTGGTGGACCTACCTGGGATGAAACCAAATTAACATTTACTAAATAAGCCATTCGTTTTCATATGCTGGATGATACTGTCTCTAATTAAACCTTCAAGTACTTTGCAGACGACACTTGTCAGACTTATTGGCCTATAATTGCTTGTGACTTTTCTGTCTCCCTTTTTAAATATAGGTGTAATATTGGCCTGCTTCTATGGTGTTGGTAATGTACTGGAGTTCAATGAGTTTTGAAATAATATTTTGAGCGGGTGGGCTAAAGTATTACTAAGTTCTTTTAGGATATGCGGTTGGATGCCATCAGGACCGGGTGACTTTGATATTTTTAATTTATCTAAACTCTTTTTGATATCATTTTGCTTTATTTGTAAGATATTTTGCTGCGGGGTAGAAAGTCTATCAAGCTCTGGTAGCATATCGTCAGGTTCGCAGACGAATACAGATGAAAAGAAATTTGCTAAGGCATTTGCTTTTTCACAGTTAGAAGTAGTAAGGTTTTTCTTACTGTTATCAGTATATAAGTCTGGTATAGACAGTCTAGTTTTAGTCTTAGTTTGAACATATGTCCAGAATTTCTTTGGGTTTATTTTAATCTTTTCTGTAATTTTTTGCTATTGTAACGTAACACTTTTTCTAGTTTCCTGACGGACTTGATTTCGTACTTTATTGTATTTAATCCTCACAGTATCATTTCTTGTTAGCTTATATTCTGCCCATAGGCTACGCTTGCGGTGAATCTTGGACAAATTTTTTTGACTGAATGGGAGTTTGTGTTTGTTGAAGTTTGTAAAATCTCTCTTAATACATGTTTGTGGTACACATTCCTGAATAGCCGAATTTAATTCTGATGTAATAATTTGCCACTGATCGTCTACTTCCTTATCCTTCAACATCTCATCCCAATCCATATCAAGCATTTGTTTCATTTTCTCATAATCAGCTTTCTCATACAAATATCTTGTTTTTGGTTTTGGCAAGCCTGTCACTTCAGCAATAAACTTAAAGGTTATTAGTGCATGATCGCTTTTTCCAAGGGGTGCGCCAATTTCAATTTGATCTACCATCCCCTCTTCATTTGTAAATAGTAGATCAATGCATGATGATCTATCTGTTCCCCTCCCTCTTGTTGGTTCTGTAATATGTTGGTACAAGAAGAAATCTCTTACAGTCTCAATAAATTCATATTCTGTATGGCCTGGCCCATTTGTAGTTGAGTTATTTACCCAATTGATGCATGGAAAGTTGAAGTCTCCAACAATAATGCAGTGGGAGAATGGCTTGTGGACTAGGTCTCCTAAAAGTATTTGTAGATTTTTGTTATTTTCTATTGTTGAATTTGGGCTGCGATAAATGCATGTGAACAACAGGTTATTTCCACCACCCAAATCAATTCCAATGCTGATAAATTCAGAAAATTCAAGGTCAGTGTCTATGAGTTTGTATGGCAATGATGATTTTATATAAATGATCATTCCCCTGCCTTCAGTCTCTTTAGATATGTTCAACGGTAAAGTATCATAGCCGTTTATGTTATATTCAGCTAATACTCTTTCATATCGGAAACGCTTGGGTTTGATTTCTGAGATAGCTAATATTGCTGGTTTTCTGTCCATAAGTTCCAGTCGTAACTTAAGCTCATTTATTTTATCTGCATTCAAAGTGTCAGCATTTGTAAATATAATTTTGAAATCTTTTTCTAAAACATTAGTAATATACGGTTTGCGACGGTGCTTATTTAGTGATTTGTTACTTTTGTTTGTTTTTGTTTTGTTGGCTATTGATCTTGATTGAATTGTTGTGTTTTTATGTTTATCATTACAATTTCCATCAGCATCCATATCAGTGGCTGGATTTGTAGTGTTGCATAAATCTGGAAGGATCTTAAAACGATTGGATAATTTTAATTGGTTCTTTTGACATTCATTATTGTTTGTTTTTGTTCTAGATTGATTAAAATACATGCGCTCTGTTGTGTTGGTTTGTGTTGCGTTTATAGGATTAATATTTAGCATGGTTGAACAAACGCACTCGTCCTGGGGGCTGTGGATAAAAAATTATTAGGTTTTGATGGTTTGCTTTGAGCTACAGTTGAATCAAATATGCTTTCTACGCAACTCATAATGTTATTTGACAATAACCTCATACCATCGTAGTTTGGGTGTATGTGGTCATGGAAAAGCTCTTGCATAATGCGTCCATCTGGATGGCAGAAGAGATTATTATGATCTATGAAATTTACAGAATGCCATGTGGCAAGGGAGTGCAACATGTGATTGAACTGCATAATTTTCCTATTGGCATATATGCTGGTGGGTAGTGGCAAGAGAGCTGATAGGCTAATGGTAATGCCAGGTGCTAGTGCCTGATGTGGTCAATTAAACCATCATAATCATATATCATGTCAGTGGTGGATTGCCTACGCATATCATTACTACCGACGTGTATGACTACAGCATCAAAGTGATTTGGACTAAGGAAGTCAGTTACTCGGTTTGTAATGTCATCTATACAGGCTCCACTGTACGATCGAGCTGTTGTGTTGATACAGTCATTTGACATGCGTTTTCCACTGAGTTTCCTCAGTGTCGAACTTCCAATTACAAGGATATTTTTTGTAGTTGTTTGTTCCTGTTGGGTTGTCTGCCTATTAGGCCTACGTGTATCCCCAGAGTTAGGCCTATCAGGACAAGTTTGGTTTGAGAGAACTTCTCTGTAGGACCTGGTTCCAGGCTGTATAATAGGTTTGGGTGTATTAGATTCCGTAATCTTAGTAGGTACAGGCACATGGTTGGCCATGTTAGATGCAGGCACATGCAGGTCATGACCTATGGGCCTACGCCTTATGGGCAAACTTTCATAGCTGGTTTTGTCAGGTATAGCTAATGGGGCGAACTGTTCCCCTGCCCTGTTGGCAGAAATGTTGCCAGCGTGAGCAGTCCGAGTCTTGGAGGGATGACTGATTCTTTTTCATTTGTTGTATTTCATCCAAAATTTCATTTAGTATTTCAACATTATTAAATGTTGACTGTTTTTCTTTATTGCATGTGGTTACACCAATATCCTGTAATTTAGGAGTTAAAACCTGCGATTCCGGGATCACATCATCACTCAGTGAGACATTGGATGCTGATGATGCATTCAGAGAATCCTTATGGGTGTCCTGATGCACGATACTTATAGAGTTGTCAGCATCTGGAGGGATATTATTTCCAGGTGATGCCATGTAATGCTGTGATAGATCATGGTAATATGTGCGTCTATGTTCTGCGACATACCAAGCTAGAAACTCTTTAACGTGGTCAGTAATATGTGAACATTCAAAACACGTGTATTTCCGTTTGGATGATGTTAAAATTGACAAAATGTACGGGGGCAGCCCTGAACATGCATAGTGCATCCAAACTTTGCATTCATGATTTATACACATTTACATATACTTACACACATTTATGTATATTTATACATATGTATATTTATACATATTTATGCATATTTGTTTATATTTATGTATATTGATATATATTTATGTATATTTATATATTAACAATGATTTATGAGTTATGGTAGGTATATTTACCATGTACAGATGAGGGCGATCAATACTTATGGCAGTGTGGGTCATATAGTGGGAGTTAGAATGCGCTGGCGAGTAGATAGGCATATATTGATATATGATGAAACAAGATTTATATATTTATACATATTTATATATATTTGCACATATTTACATACATTTACACACATTTATGTATATTTATACATATTTATGCATATTTATACATATTTATGCATATTTGTTTTTATTTATGTATATCTATATATATTTATGTATATTTATATATTAACAATGATTTATGAGTTATGGTAGGTATATTTATCATCATCATCATCATCATCATCATCATTTTAAAAGGCATAAGCCCTTGGCTTGTTATTGCTTCTGGAGTTGTGTTAGTATTGTATTACTAGTGCTTGTACTTTGTTTAGTTACAGTTGTTTATTTGTTTGGTTGGCATTATTCATTGACAGTAATCAGGACCCTGGTTGACTTTGGGAGGTGCTGTGGGGTAGATGGCCTATCCTCGCGTCAGCTGCGGTGTGCCACCTACATTTACCATGTACGGACGAGGGCAATCAATAATTCTGGCAGTGTGGGCCATATAGTGGGAGTTAGAATGCGCTGACGAGTAGATAGGCATATATTGATATATGATGAAACAAGATTCAGGACTTCAGCATCACCCTTGTTGTAAGACATTAAAAATATAAATTTACTACTCTTGTTCAGGGAGTTAAAGTTCATAAATTGACTCAATTTCTTGAAAAGATTATTCTGATCTGAGGTGTAACATGAGCAATCCATTATAAAGTGCTGTTCGTCTTCAACTAAATCTAATTTACATACTTTACAAAAACGTAGATCCGCTGGCACTTTGGGTTTTTTGTGTCGGTCTATCTCAATTTGTAATGCATGTGCACTAATACGTAATTTTGTAATGTTTCTGCGCTTGGTGAAGGGTTTTTTCCATTTGGAGGTAAGTCTCTGTGCTAAATTTTTGTTTAAAAAGTTTGTAGCATCTTAATTTAGAACCAGAACTAGATGTTGTCACACGTTCGCCATTTATATAATCTAACCAGTTTTTATGATACTTATTCTCGATAGACTTCCGCAAGATTAATATAGATTTATTTTTGGTTTTGGAACCTTGCTTAATCCAGGTTTCACTACAACCAAAGTTTGACCACATGTCTTTAATGTGGCCGGCCCAATTATTGATTTTGCAATGTGCTGAATAGGAGTCTAGATAAGCCTGATACACTAACGATGAGGAGTTCAGTCCAAACAACTGTAGCCAGTATTTCGCTGCTCGGGGCAGGAGTTTTACAAGTAGGGCATACTGACCTAGTTCACCTCTAACAGCAGCATGGGTGGCCTTTCTGTTGACCCCAAGAAGATATTTCCAAAAGTTTGTTAACACCTTTTCACCAGGCAGCTTGTCACAGATATTCATAAAGTTGTGTTCCTTAATACCATTTAAAAAGAATGGAGCCCATATTTCACAACAATAACTAACAATTGGAATGCTTAAAGACTGGAACAGCTTAAAGGCAACTGTTAAGTTATCATGCACATTTAGTGCCTTGAGTTTGAGGAGCGCTTTTAGTGCTAGATCTTTAAGCCTATCACCTGACGATTTGAAGACAATGCCTAAATAACAATACGATTGGACAAGTTCGATGGCTTGCCCACCCTTATTGAAAATGATTATCTTTGTTTTGGATAGATTAACAATGAGATTCCACTTATCACAATATTTACTCAAATTATTGAGAGCCTTTTGTAAACCATTAGAACTTTGAGACATGATAGCAAGATCATCGGCAAACATCAAACAACTTTAGGAAGTATTGTGTAGTGATACAGGGTCACATCCATCGTCAAAAATACCTGGAAGATCGCTTATGAAAAAGTTAAAAAGCAATGGACTTAATACACAGCCTTGCTTGACACCAACCGTTGAGGAAATATAATTACTACAACCATTCTCAAGTTTCACTGCATACAGAACGTTCGAATACATATTCTGAATTACATTTAGGTAATTTCCACCTATACCAAATTTTAGTAGTTTAAATATTAATGCCTTTCTTGATACTGTGTCAAATGCTGCTTTGAAATCTACAAATGATAGGCTGGTACCTGACTCCTCATTCCCTCGCTGGCGATTCTCTGGCTCAGGATATGAGGGGGTACTGTTCTGTTCTTGGAGTTTCCGCCAATGTCTGGCGCACCACCTTTCGGTGTATTATCCGGGAATCTCTAGAATCCGCAAATTACTGGAGTTTTCCATTAATTATATATTATAGTATATACACACACGCAAACGATCATTAAATCTGACATTTATGTACATGCTTGTACACACGCAAGTGATTTTTCTATCTGTATATAGGTAAATGTTCACAGTTCATAGACGAGTAAATTTATGTTCACCAGACGCGTAAATGAGTTCATTGTTATTGAAGTACATGTAGGAGCATCCAGAAAGCATAAGGTGCACCGTATTTTTCTATGTGCAATTGACTTTAATTATACTAACTTGATATTTTATAATGCAAGCTTAGTTAGGTAATTCATTTCATTCAAGAGATGATTACGTCTGATATGAAGTTTCATAGAGTTTCCTGGCGATGGATTCAATTTTCGACATTGAATCGCTTCCAATCAGGCCAAACAAGAGGGTTGTGTCGAGTAACATCTGGTGAATAAGATTCTCATCCTTGCTTATTAATTCCCAGCTGTCTGCCGCCACTAGATGCTCGATTTCCGCTACATAGATGCTTCTGATATCTGCAAATTCTGGACTCTGAACTAGGAAATGCATACAGTCTTCTATAACGTTCTTACAAAAAGGACAGGCATCATTCTCATATTCATTAAATTTGGATCTGCGTGCTTGCAGATAGTATGTACCAGTTAGTAACCTTGCCTTGATGATGGCACATTTTACATCATATGTATTTGCTGTCACTGTTGACCAGATCGGATGTGGCCTTCCGATATCAAGGATGTCAACACTCACAAACCGGGCTGATGATTTCTGCTTAATGTCTTCGTTTAGCATCTCTAGGACTACTGTGTTTACAGCCTTTTGGACATGACGCTTCCATACACATTTTGGTGGTCGGTCTTATAGCAGCAGGTGGGCTGATGGTAATTGATATTTTTGTAAAATCAATTCGACATCTTGAAACCAACTGTGTCTGCCTTCTCTTTTCATAACGAGCTGCCGAATTGCTAACTGTTGTTCGACAGAGACTTCACTCCTTAGTATTGCACCAAGTAATGTCAGCTTCTTCTTTTCAATTTGCGCCTCTATCGGCAGTGCCCCAAGAAGTAAATATGCCAGTGAATTTGCACAACTATTTGGCAGTGATTGCAATTGCTTTAAGGTTTTCCTTTCATGTGTAGTGATCTGACTCATTTCCTTCTTTGGTATAATTAATGCCTCCAGCCCAAACGTACATCGTGGTATTACATATGTTGACCATAGTTTTATACTGACAATTGGGCTTAGTCCATTAATTCCATGAAAGCCAGCACCCATCAATGAATAAGCTGTTGCACGAGCTTTTCTTATAATTTTTTTGCCTAGGCCACTTTTGTCGTCTGTTCTTATTAGTCCCAGATGTTTATATTCCTTTACCACGTCCATCTTTTCTTCGTTTAATGTCCACTCATATTCTGTTTCTTTGCCTTGATTGAAAACCATCACTTGGCATTTGGCAATGCCATTAACATACCGTTCTTTATTTGCATGCACTGTTGCAGCATTCAGTCCCACCTCTAACCCATCTGGGGATGTATCTAGGACTGTCTTACCATCACAGTGTTATTGATCCAGGATATATTGAACCAATATGTAGACCAGTTGCTGTTTGCTCAAGTAATTTTAGTAGCGGATCTTCATATGGTTTATGAAAATCAGGAGATGTGACCCCACCTTGTAGAAGGCCTTGTTTTACAGCAAACTTTCTACTTCTGTGTCCCTCCCACTTGACTTGTGTTGACATGTTTCTGTACATTTCATTCGCAATCGACCATAGCTTCCCTGTTATACTGAGGAGGTAAAGACGACGCAATAATGAAGAATGCCAGATAACATCAAAGGCTTTCTGTGTATCCATAAAGCCAACATAGCAGGGCACTTTATTTTCTCTGCATTCTGCTATAACTTCAGTAATTAGTACTGCTGCAACTGATGGTGATTTTCCAGGTGTGAAACCAAATTGTAGATTACTTTGGCTTTCTGAAATCAATGGTCTAATGCGTTTAAGGTAAAGCTTCTCAAAGACTTTTCCCACTATGGATGTTACTGTGATTTTCCGGTAATTATCTGGGATCATCAACGACTTTCCTGCCTTCTTATGGATTGATGTAATCAGACCAGTTTTAAATGCATCTGGATATATTCCTTCAGCTATGATCTTATTATACAGTATCAGAAGAGTGTGGATTAATAAGACACCACCATGTTTTAGGTGCTCTGATGAGAGTCCATCAGAATCTGAGGACTTTTTCAGGTGTAGCTCATTCACAGCACTGTTTACATCATCCCACGTGAAGGGATCTGGACTGGACCGATCATCACCACAGATAGGTTTAATGTTGGTTATATCATCCTCAACCTGATCTTTATATGCCTTATTAAATGTGGGGTTTTCCGTTGGTGTTCCTAGCTCTTCAAAGTAAGTTGCCCATCCTTCTATTATATCATTTCCATGATACTCCTTATCATTCACATGCAATACTTCTGTTGACAGAATTTTCTGTGATGTTTTTCTCTGAGTTCGTATTAGCTGTGCAAACAGTGACTGATCTGAGGGTAGGGCATTCATGATCTTGTTTGTAGTATCTTGCTCTGCTCTTGTTACAGCCTGCCGTTGCTCTCTCCGATACGCCTTTTTAGCTTCTCTTAATTTGATCTTTGATGGATGTTTTGGATTTGAAGGTCTACCGGCACGAACCCATTGATGATGTATTGTATTGGATATGTTTGATGTTTCTGCAAGTTTATAATTCCAGAGTCAACCCTTCTTTGTGAAATCTTTGGTTTCCTCTCTGGTATTGCCCCTTTAGTACTGGCCTTCATACATATGGTGACAGTAGTGATAAGTTCGTCTACCGATTTGTTTGATGAGCAGAGATCCTTTTGATGCATCATTCTTTCCAGATTTTCTTTATATTGAACCAGATCACCTTTTCCCCACTGAAACTTTCTTTCTTGTACTGACTTCAGTACATTGTTACTCATGCTGCTTTCCTTAACTGTAATGACAGCTCTAATTGGTATATGATCTGAGCAGTTGTCGTATTCCTTTGATACATGCTGAACTTGTTTTATGAGATCTATGTTTGATGCAATGATATAGTCAATCTGTGAAGAGCCATTTGCATATTTAAAGGTTTTTCCAACTGGATAATTTGGAAATAATTCTAACTGGTTCTTGGTGCAGAAATCTTTTAATAGTTTGTCTCTTGCATCTGGATATTCTGAATGCAATGATGCATTTAAATCTCCGCATATCAGGACATCATTGGAGTCTTTATATTTGTTCAGTAGTTCCTGCCATTCTGCTAAGATTTCCATATATTCCTCATTATATTTTCTACACCCTTTACATGGGCCATATGTTGCTATAATGATGACTGAAAGTGGAGGTTATTTTTATGCAGACTGTTCTATTTGAACCATCAGGTTTACCTTCAATTATACTATTTAGCTCGTCTCTCCAGCTTATACTTGATCCGCCGTATCCCCATGGTAACTGTATGGGGGTGGGGGCGGGGGTGGGGGGTGTGTAATGGATTGCCTTCATCCACAGATCTGGAATGATGCTGGAAACCAGGAAGTAGTTTTTCCATCCAGTATTTTTCACAGTCATATAGCCAATGTTCTTGCAGGGCTATAATGTCTATTTGATCTCTCTCACACAATTTCTGAGTATACATAAAGATACCCTTTAAGTTCTTGATATTGAAAGATGCTATCTTGAGATTTTTGTAACTCGGCCTTGCCCTAAAAAAGACTGGTCATGATTACAAGGCTGCTGGATTGACTGGTTATCATGTTGCTGTCGGATTGAGACGTTGCTGCTGGACTGACTGGTCACCATACTGGACAGACTGGTCTCTGTGCGGCTGCTGGGCTGACTGAATGTCATGTTGTTGCTGGACTGACTGGTCATCATGCTGGACTGACTGGTTTCCATACTGGACTGACTGGTCACCATACTTTATTGATTGGTCACCATGCTTGACTGAATGGTTACCATGCTGCTGATGGACTGACTGGTCACCATGCTGTTGTTTAACTGACTGGTTACCATGCTGCTGTGGGACTGTCTGACTGGCTGGCTGGTCATCATACTGGACTGACTTGTTAACATACTGGACTGACTTGTTACCACACTGGACTGACTGGTCACCATACTGGACTGATTGGTCACCATAATTGATTGACAGGTCACCTTGATGTTATTGGACTGTGGTTGCTGGACTGATAGATCACCTTGATGCTGTTGGACTGACTGGTCACCATGTGGTTGCCGGACTGACTGGTCACAATGCTGTTGCTGGACTGACTGGTCGTCACACTGGACTGACTGGTCACCATACTGGACTGACTGGTCAGCGTATTTGATTGATTGAACATCATACTGCTGCTTGACTGAATGGTTACCATCTGCTGCTGGACTGACTGGTCACCATACATGGATGATTGGTCACCATATTTTGCTGACAGGTCACCATAATATTGTTGGACTGACTGGTCACCATACTGTTGCTGGACTGACTGCTCACCATGGCACCGTTGAACGGACAAGTCACCATGCTGCCTTTGGACTGACTGATCACCATGCTGCTCTTGGACTATCTGACTTACTGACTGGTAACTATACTGGACTGACTGGTCACCATACTGGACTAACTGGTCACCACATTGGACTAACTGGTCACCACATTTGACTGACTTGAACCATACTTGACTGACTCGTCACAATACTTGACTGACTGATCACCATACTTGACTGACAGGTCACCATATTTGACTGATTGATCACCATGCTGCTGCTGGACTGACTGGTCACCATGCTGTTGTTTGACTAACTGCTCACCATGCTGCTGTTGGACTGTCTGATCGCCATGATGATGTTGGTCTGACTGATCATCATACTGCTGCTGGACTGACTGGTCACCAGAATGCTGTTGATCTAACTGGTTATCACACTCCTGGATTGACTCTTTATCGTGGTGTTGGGCTGAATGGATATCATGCAATTGGACTGAGTGACTAGCAGATTCGGGTTGGTTTGACTGGCTACCAATTTCAGACTGATTTTGTATGCCATTACACTGAGTTAAGTTGTTAACATTTAAAGAGCGCGGCGCAATTTGGCCTCCATTCTGCTGGGTTGTTACGTACTGTCTATTCACATTTAGGACACTCATTAGCTGGGAGTGCATATTACGAAGTTCAATTTGGCTTAGATTCATGTGATGACACATTTCCGTGTTCATTTGCCGCTGAGCATAATATTGTGTCATGTAGATATGGCTACCATGTTGTTGGAATGACTGGCCACCACGTTGCTGGTGGGTTTGCTGACTGCCACATTGCTGATTTGGTAGCCGGCTACCACGCTGTCTATGGGATGGCCGAGTACCCTGTTGCCGGTAAGCTTTTTGTCTACCATGCTGCTGTAGAGCTGGCTGTCTACCACTTTGCTGGTGGGCTGGCGGACTACCATAATGATGTTGAGCTGACCGGCCACCATACTTGTGATGGCTTGGCTGGCCACTATGTTGCAAGTGGGGTGGCTGGATAACCTGTTGCTGATGGTGTTGCTGGCTAACATGTTGATGTTGAGATAGCTGGCTGTCATGTTGCTGGTGAGCTGGCTGGCTGCTCTGTTGTTGTTGGACTGGCTGATTACCATCTTGCAGATGAGCTGGCTGGCTATCGTACTGCTTGTGTGATGACAGACTACGATATTGCCATGGCTGTTGATATGCTTGCTGGATGCCATGTTGCCGGTGGGCTGGCTGGCTGCTCTGTTGCTGATGGGCTGGCTGATTACCAGGTTGTAGGTGAGCTGGCTGGCTATCATACTGCGTGTGTGCTGACTGGCTACGATATTGCCATGACTGCTGATGTGCTGGCTGGCTGCCATGCTGATGCTGGGTTGGCTGGCTACCCCGTTGCCATGGCTGCTGGTGTGCTGGCTGGGTACCATACTGTTGGCGTGCTGACTGGTTGCCATACTTCTGCTGGTTTGTCCGGTGTCCTTGCTGGTGGGTTGGCTGGTTGCACTGTTGCAGATGGGCTGGCTGGCTGCTCTGTTGCGGATCGATTGGCTGGCTACCCTGCTGCAAGCAGACTGGTTGGTTACCTTGTTGTAGGTGGACTGGCTGACTGCTCTGTTGTGGGTGGACTGGCTGGCTACCCCATTGCACGTGGACTGGTTGGTTACCTTGTTGCAGATGGACCGGCTGGCTACCATGTTGCAGGTGGGCTGGCTGACTACCCTGTTGCAGGTAGGCTGGCTGGCTGCCATACTGCTTGCGGACTGACTGACTATACTGTTGCACATGGACTGTCTGGCTGCCATACTGCTTGTTGGTTGGCTGGCTGGCTACCATACTGCTGATGAGCTGGCTGGTCACGATATTGCTGGTGGGATAGCTGATTTCCATACTGAGATCCTTGTAGGGTCTGCATTTCCTGTTGATGCGGTGTGTGCATAGTTTCTTCCATGGTATTAATTTTTGTTCGCATACTTATTTCAAAGTGTAACAATTGATTTAATATATGCTGCACTCTGTTTGAGAGTAATTGTGCATGTGTTGCCATGAGCTGGTTAGTGCTGTTTTGATGGTCAGTGCTTGAACTTGCTCTCACCTCTGATTGATCTTCTCTCATATCTCTGCCCCCCCCCCCTCGTATTATATTACTATTTCTCAGTTCCACTATTTCTCCTTCCAGATTATTTATCATGGTACGGGATGTCATCAGTTGTCGCTTTACAGACCCTAACTCATTTTCCTGTTCTATGTTCTTTATTTGCAATTTTCTGTTCTTTCGATCATGTTGTCTAGATTCATGGTCTTTATTGCTTAGTTCTTGCTGTGCTTTCTGCAATAAGTCTTTTAAGATGTCAATTTCATTTTTATCGTCCATTATTGGACTCCTTGAGCTGTAAGTGTCTGGACAATCAGTGCCAGTTGGCAGGCTTCTCTGTGCATTTACTTTATGCATTGATTGTGCAGTCATATTTCTAGTCTGAGTTATTTCCATGTCCCCTGTTGATATTACTGGTGGCGGCGAGGTGCATATACTGATAGCTGATACAGTTTCAACTGGATTTTGTGTTGCTTCTTGCTCTGAAAGTATTTCAACAATTCCTTGTTGGCTTTGATCTTTTTGCAATTGACTGCAACTTGTGCACATATATGGTCTTTCCATATCAGTGTTATGATGTATAAGGTCATATTCATTCATGTTTTCACAATTCAAATGGTACCAAGACTTACAGCTAGAACACTCAGTTGTTTGTTCTCCGGCACTCAACCCACAACTAGAGCAGATTGTATCATCTATGGCTTCATCTGAATCTTCTAACGAGTCAACACCTCTGGGTTGATTGGAAAATCCATCTAGAATTTCTCCAGAGGTGTTGCAGTGCAGGGAATTATTGCTGCTAGCTCCAGCTCATTATATTGAGGTGTAGCATCTGAGATTTGTAACTCTGTTGTGGCCTCGCCATTCTCATAAATACAGCTATTAATACTTGTCGGTTTGTTGCTCGTCTCTTGATTTGCTCTTTCATTCCTTGTTTGCTGTAAATACACATCTTTTCTATGTATTTGTTTACATCATGTAGATCTGGGCCCATCTTCCACAGTCATTGCAGCATTGGCAGGATGTCATCACCAAACCTCTTATGACACTTCCCAGTGACATGAATTTTACATTTTGTGTGGAACATGCTAATAGTATACATGAGCCGTCCTTCTTGACCATTCTTCTTGATAAAGTATACTCTTATAATTTCTTGTGCCATAGAGTTGCACTCATCTTGATCTAGCTCACATTTATATATATATATATATATATATATATAGTTGAGCCGGTTCAGAATTTGCTTTACGGAGTGTCTTGTAAGTTCGCAAGCCGCTGTATTCAGTTCATATACTGGGTTAGAGCCTCCCCTACTGATAGATGTGATTTCTTCTTTTCTACATGCATCTGCCTTCTTCTTCAGTGCTTTTTCTGTATTTAATGTATGGTCCTTAGCTTGTATAGAGACGTTAATATTTTTTGTGCGTCTTTTGTTGTCATCCCTAGATGGCGTAAAAATCATTGGAGATCTTGTCTCTCTACGCTCTCTAGACTGGGTAATACCTCTATTCTTTATTAGCTCCATAGTTGTGGCTGGTTTGTATGGGCCTGTATTATGTCATGGGTGCGTGATATTTCTGTTCAGAAAATTTAGCAAACCATATATATGTTCATTTGTGTGATTTAGACATGGCTCAGTGAATGTAATTCTGTTAAGCTATAATGCTATTTCAATGTTCAGAAATAAATGCAGATCAGAATAATATGAAATTACGTGTTCTATTATGATTTAGTTGCGCGGTAATAATTAAGATAGTTGAGGGATAAATATGCGGATGATGTTCATGATAATAAAAAATGTTGTTTCTTCACCAATATCACAGATTATGGTATATGACTTCCGGTGATCCGCATGCTATATGTACCCGGTAGTCCGGTAAATAAATTATGGCAGCTGTCATCATTCATCATTGATAGAATTGGTAAAGGGCGATGTACGCTATATGTGCTCATGGGAATCGGTTTACACAGACTTATGGTCTTCCACCAACAGTAGCCTACAAACTGTACACCACTTATATCCTACCTTGCTATATACATGGACTCGAATCAATATGGATAAAGCAGAAGGAGATGGATGCCCTAGAACTATTCCACAGGAGCACTCTCAGATATATACAGCATCTCCCGAAAACCTGTGCGAAAGCAGCCATATATCTTCTACTAGGAGCTAGACCCATAGAAGCAGAAATTGATGCTAGGCGGTTAACTCTATTTGGAGCAATAGCGCGTCAACGAGACTCTACTATTGCAAAATTAGCATATCGTCAGCTCATTATGACTCAACCAAAAGAAAGGAGCTGGTTTTCAATGGTTGCTGCCTTATTCAAGAAGTACAATTTGGGCAGTCCAATCCGCCTTCTAGAGAATCCTGTAGCGAAATTAACATGGAGTACCAAAGTTCGTAGTAATGTCAACTCGTTCTGGACCAATTCACTCCACGACGAAGCCCATAGTAAGAGCACTCTGCAGCACCTATGTATAGCGAAGTGTCAGATTGGTATTTCACACCATATTTGGACTAATTCATCAGATGTAAGAGATGTACAAAGAGCTACGATTAAAGCAAAGATTCTCACTGGATGCTACACTCTACAGAGCACAAGAAACAGATTCACTGGCGGGCATGAATCAGATAGCTGTCCTATATGTCAAGTTGAACCAGAGGACTTAGCTCACTTTCTCTTTCGGTGCAAAAATGTCTACCCAAACGCAGTCTGCTATAAGAGATATATGGAAAGCCTTCTCCAATCAACACTTAGTGAACAGCAGCTTCTAACACTGACCCTCGATTCTCAGAACCTAAATCCACTAACAACCCTACAACATCATTATATCAATTTCGGAAACGATAAAAGTTATGTCTCGCTGGCTTTGTTACAGAGCCCATCACTACAGAGCCCGCGAACTTAACTACCCCCACAAAAGACGAAAATAGTCATTGCAGAGTAGTGTGAATAGAGATGTACAAATGAACCTTTATGCTAAGTCTACTAACAGAACTGTACATAGCAAAAGCAAAAACTACTAATTTTGGTGTCGGTGCGGCTAACCAGTTTAGCATTACCCTGATAACCAGGGAGACTACATCATATAGTTGAAGTTGAGGTTATGTCAAAACATGGTCGTCATTAATGATTAAGCAGCAGCATCTTGCCTGTTTTGCTAGATAAATGTCTAAGACTATTTTGACAGGGAGTTTACGTAGATCTACAAGTTCTTTATTTATTAAATTCTTTCGACATTTACAAGCATACTTCCTCGTGACTGAATCTATGAACGATTGACACATTATCATAGTACACCGGTCAATCTAAACATAGAGCTATGTATCTGTATCTGTATGTGGAAATCCAGCCTCGATGGGCTCACCCCTATTCCGTAGGGTACGAACGATTCTTCAAAATGTCAATATAACACAGTCTTAAATACACGAATACACAAAATTTGCTCTGACCGAGTAGGATTAAATTAATTAATGTCAAATTGATTGCAGAGTTTTTCATTCACACATTAATAAGAAAGTTCTGTTAGTAACATGTATAACTTGTAGAAGAATAGGTAAATTTTAGATTGTGTCTGATTTACTTTGATTAGTGTTCATTGACGTATTTATACAGACACAATTGCCTCAATCAATTGTGTACGTTTGAGGTGCAAGGCATAGCAGAGAAAACGTGTAGTTTTCGCAATTTTGAGAGAATTTGCTCGGGACAGCTTAATATTCAATCTGGATATCATCATTGTATGATCAAGTATCAGCTGAGTTGTATTTTCGGGATCAGCTAATAACGTGTTGATGACTGGGTCATCTTCTAGGTACATGGTGGTGAGAATACTCTTCAAATATGGTTTTCTTGACTCCTCCAATGCTGTACATAATGTAATGAAGTGATTCCTGTCCTCGGGTGTTGAATGGCAAAGTAAACACTTTTCAGAGACAACACCATTGATTGGAATGGGCACGATTTGCTTGCAAGATGTATGAGCCAGTCAGAATCTTTGCCTTTAATACTGCTCGTCTAACATCCCTGGTTGTGTTGTCAAGTGAGTTCCAACAGTGGTGAATGTTGTTTACAGTGCATACATTGACATTTAAGTATTTTATTGGTGTCTTCATGACAAAGTCTTCTTTCCAGACGTTGTGTACAGCACAGTTGATGTGCTTCTCAACTTGCGCCTTCCACGCTAACTTTGCAGGCATGCTGTTAATTAGTTGGTAGACACTTGGGAGCTGATACTTATGAAGCGTTTCTTGGCATTTCATAAACCAACTATTGCTCTTAATATTCTTTACAGCAAGTTGTCTGGCTGCTATCTGGAATTCTACAGTATCGTCATTTCTGAGGATGTTTCCTAGTAGTTTTAGTTTTCTGGAGTCTAGCTCTGCTTGGATGGGTCTTATTCCTAGTAGGCATAGTGTTGCTGATGATGTTGTATTCTTTGGAAGGGACTGTAATTGTTTAAGAATTGACAGTTGGAATAGTTCCAATGCACTAATCTCAGCCTTTGTCATCTGAATGACCTCTAGACCAAACAGTAATCTTGGAAGACAGTAGACTTTCCATATATGCGCTGAAGTTAACGGGGAAAGTCCACCATTTCCATGAAGTCCAGCTCCGATCAGTGAATAGACTGCATGTTCTTCTTGTTGCTTGAATGCTTTTTTCTACATTGCCTTTCCCATTTGTTGACCGTTCTATACCTAAGTGAGTTCCACATTTAGATTCAAGGATCTGTCTGTCTCCTAGATGAATAACTGGAGCAGATTTAGTTCGCTTGTTTAGCGAAATCAATGCACTTTTTCCAGGGTTTATAGTGTAGTGCTCTTGAAGTGTGTATTGATGAACTATGTTTAAGAGCTCCTGTAGGTGATCAGTGTCCTGAGCTAATAGGGCTATGTCATCCGCACATGTTGGTCCAATTTTAGCACCAATATTTACATCTTCAATTATTTTGAGAAGGTTGTTATTGAAGAGTTTGTAATGGATTGTTGAGAGAATTCCACCTTGGCGTACTCTTTGGCGGATCACAAATGGGTCTGAGAGGGTTCTTTTCATCTTGATGGAAGATTGAGCATCAGTATATATCTCTTTGATGGTTCGCCATAATGATCCTTCAATTCCAATGCTGTAGATCTTTCGGAGTAAGGACGCATGCCACACTACGTCAAATGCTTTGCAAGCATCTAAGGTTACCATACTGAGCTGCTGATGATTGTCTTTAGCTTCATTGCTCACTTCTGAAATAGTAAGTGCTGTGTTTACTGATGATGATCTTTCAGTGAAACCTCTTTGCAGCTTTGACTGAACATTATCATGCCGTTGCTTTGTCCGTTGTAAAATTCCACCTTGGCAATGGCATATGAAGAAATCACTTATATAAACATTCGCGTGCATAGATTATGACTCGGAAGGTGGTGGCTTGAATGTCAGGAATATATGTTTATACAACCAGCTATGCCAAAGATCTCGCGAGAACCCAAATGAGGAGGAGGCGTGTGGGTACCGCCCTAAAATGGAGGCCGACGTAATTTTACAACGCAATATGAGTAATGAACCGGGACACTCTGAAATCCGAAGAGGCACTTCAAGTACGACATTTTATGCAGTTGTGTATGCAGTTGCTACACTGTTCACAATCTGTAGATATTAAGCCGATTTTCCAACCAACTCCCATCGACATGTTTTCGTGGTATTTGTTATGGTTGTATTTTCGGGCTATAGTTGCATAGGTCAAGTTGGATTCTTAACCATAGTTAGCTATAGCCAGGGATAGGGTAATATGTAATAGTAATAGGTTGTTACATTGGTTTCCATGTAATAGTAATAGAAATAGATAGTTCATTTTACAATGGAATAGATTACTAGATAGTGTAATTAATATAAAAAAAAGCTGATCTTGAAGTACTAGTATTCAAGATTCGTCCTGCCATCATACTAATCATGGAGGTGTTACCAAAAAACACAAATATAAGCATTGGCGAATTGCAGATCGATAACTACAATCTCTCGCTAAATAGTAATCCTTCAAGAGGAGTCATCATCTATACCCATGAATCATTGAATGCTCAAAACTGACACCCTAAATGATCACATGTTTAATGAATCAGTATGGAGTACATGGATGACAGAGCAAAAGGAAAACATTCTTGTTGGATGCATCTACAGAAGCCCAAAATAAGACACCCCAAATAATAATAGTCTGCTAAATCTACTAAACCATGCTGAGAGAAAATGCAGATCACATTCTTATAGTTGGAGATTTCAACTTCCCATCTACTAACTGGAGCACGACTATCGGCAAATTTAGAAGATGCATTTCTCAATACAACCCGGGATATTTTCCTACAGCAACTGGTTACTAATGCGACACGACATAGAATAAACCAGACTTCAACACTTTTGGATCTAGTTTTAACAAACAACCAAAACATCATCTATGAAATAACCCACCTACCTCCACTAGGTAAGAGTGACCATGATGTTCTACAAATATCACCCAGACATCTTAAGCACAAGCAAACAAGCAGCTAAGGCAAAGTTGCTGTTGAACAAAGGACGCTATATACAGAAATGAGAAAAGACTTAAGAACAACTGAGTAGAATCACCTGAGCGAACTTAATGCATCAGAAGCTTGGAACTTCCTACACACAAAATTGATCACAATGAAGGAGCATTACATTCCTACAACAAAACAACATGGCAAGAAGAAACACCTCTGGCTTGACTGTACTGCAACACATTCACTCACATGTAAAAGACGGGCATACAAAAGGTATAATGAAACAAAGAAAACCACAGATTACATGCTTTACAAAATTGCTAAAAACAAAGCGACAACGAGGATCAGAAAAACAAAATAGACATTTGAAGGTGGCAAGCGAATGCAAGTGAAATCCTAAAGCTTTTTGGAACTATGTCAAGAGTAAAACAGTGCTACGTGAAACAATTAGCAAGCTATTGCAACCCATCTAATGGAACTATGACTACAGATGATAAAGAAAAATCTAATATTCTTAACAACTTTTTCTCAAGTATGTTCACCTCAGAAAATCTAATCTACACCAAACATTAGCCCCAGAAGTAACTGTACTGTATTAAAGGACATAATAATAACACCTACCGCCATCGAAATTAAATTGAAGGCACTCAATCCCAATAAAAGCAATGGCCCAGATGAAATACCAGTGAGAATATTAAAGGAAGCTACTAAAGAGATTAGTGCACCGTTATGCATAATTTTCAACAAGTCTCTAGAGGAAGGTGTACTACCGTCTACCCGACATCTGGAAAATGGTAAATGTGTGCTGTATACACAAAAAAGGCTCCAAAAATGACCCGAGCAACTACAGACCAATCAGTCTTACCTCTACCTTGTGTAAGGTAATAGAGTCATTTATAAGGTACAGCATTGTAAATTTTCTGGAAACAGCCAATCTATTTACCAAGTGCCAGCATGGTTTCAGACACAACAGATCCTGTAAAACACAATTGCTAGAGTACCTCGAAGATATAACAGTCAAACTTGATTCAAATGAACCTATCGATGCAGTATATTTAGATTTCTCAAAAGCATTTGATACTGTACCACACCAAAGACTCCAAAACAAAACTTAGAAGCTATAGTATTGGTGACAATTTAGTAAGATGATAGGAAGCTACCTATGTAACAGAAGACAGAGAGTAAGAATCAATGATGCGACATCAGACTGGATAGAGGTGACAAGTGGCGTGCCACAATGAAGTGTCCTGGGACCTATACTTTTTCTGATATACATAAATGACCTACCAGACAGTCTGACCTGCCACTGCAAAATATTTTCAGACGACAAAGATATATGGAAACCCAGCTACCAGTAAGATCCAGGACAACATAGACATAGTATGTAAATGGTCGCAGACATGGCAACTGTCCTTCAACACAGATAAAACGCATGTCCTACATTTCAGTGGAAATAACCCCCAAAGTAAATACTATATGACAGATACGCCCGATATACATCCTATATCAACATCAGATGTTGAAAAAGACCTGGGAGTACATATTGACAGAAACCTCTCTTTTGACATACATATAGGTAAGATCATCTCCAAGGCTAACAGCACAATAGGACTAATTAATAGAACCTTTACCAACATTGACCCATCTACTTTCACGCTCTTGTACAAGTCTCTCGTGAGACCTATTTTCGAATACTGCAACTCGGCATAGTTTGCCAAAATTGAAAAGGCAATCACAGCTAGTAGAAAGAGTTCAACGACGAGCACCAAAACTCGTCCCGCAAATCAGAGAGTATAGCTACACGGAAAGACCTGAAGCCCTAAATTTAATGTCACTGAAATATAGACAGTTTCGAGGAGATCTAATTGAAACATTCAAGCTCATCAGGGATCTATATAACGTTGATAAGGCATACTTCTTCGAACCATCCAGTATTACACAGACCAGAGGTCATAGGTTCAAGCTCAAATTAACACGCAGCAATAAAGATATTCGCAAGCACTTTTTCACCAATGGAGTGGTACCACAGTGGAATTCACTGCCAGCTACAATAGCCGAAGCAACAACAGTCGAATCATTCAAGAACAAACTAGATATCTACTTCAAAGAAAGAACATTCGAAGTTGACTGAACAGGCCATACACATATACCAGCTCATCACAAAGTCATACTACAATTACGCAAATAAAGTTGACTGAGCTAGGAGTAGCCTGTGTATAGACATGAACATGCTCGGTAGTAATTCCAATTACTAGTAGATACATCTCTGCTTCCACATCCGCACTTTGTGGTTGTATGCAGAGACACAAGGCAAGGGTAGAGGAGGAGACAGGGATAGCGATGAACGCAGAAAATGAAAACAACAGCAATAAGACAACCCACATGCCCTGTAGGTGGGGCTTAGAATACACCTTCCGTATCCTCTGCGTGTCGTACGAGGCGACTAAAGGAGGTATGGGTGAGGTAACCCTGACAGAAACCTCGAGTGCTGAAGACGGAGGTTCCAGGCTGCACGGCGGACTCTAATAAACCATGGATCCACGCACTTAACGCTTATGATCATGTCGATAGTCACTTACAGGACTGGTGGTATGATCAGCGAACAAAAAGAAGAAGAAGACAAACCACTGCCTCCACAAGTCAGCATGCAAACAAATGCTAGACGCAGCAGGTTGTAAGTGTAACCATGCATGTAGGTGGCACACCGCAGCTGACGCGGGGAACACCCATCTGCATCACAGCATTTCCACAAATCAGTGTTAACCCTTGCCAATCTGAGTTCAGAATTCTACATTTCAAATTAAATTAAAAGATGCTCTGTGTTCATTTTCCGGCAAATTTGCTGGAGGATGGTGCTGTCGTAGACAGCAACATCATCAACAAAATCGTTGCAAAATGTACACCAGGTTCTTTGTTATTGACACAGCAGAAGATGGAATATTGACAGCAGAGTGGTAATGGTCAAAATCTTAAACCAAATGGTTTTGAGGAGACTTAATTAAGCAACAACAGTCCGATCGTTCAAGAACAAACTGGAAGTCGACTTCAAGGAAGGAACTTATGGATTGGATTGAGCAAACCATACTACAACAAAAACACTGAGGCAATAACAAACCAATGGCTTATGCCTCGTAAAATGATGATGATAACGAACTCTGTGTGTGTGCGCGTGTGTGAAGACAACAACAGTTTGCATCAACGGGTAGACCGTAACTTTTTATTCCACTAGCCCGTCGGACTAGTGATTTATAAAATACACTAGTCCGCAGATAAGTGTGCTAGTCTTGCAAAAGCGTTAGGTCCAGGCACCCTCCCTCAGAAAAAAACCCCAAAAACTAGTAGGTGCTTATTGAATGGCCATTTATAGGCCAAGAGACTGCATTGTTTTAATTTACCACTAAAATGGCTGGCTCGGTTTTCAAGCCAATAATTGCTGTGGTAAATTTTCAAAAATACTATTCTCTTGGTCTGCAAATCGACATTTCCCAAGACCACTGCAGAAGCCGTTATGGCCGGCTTTAGTGTTAAAGGATAAAAAATCGCGATTTTCGCTTAAATCGTAGGTCCAAATTCCCAAAAGTATAAACCGAGGTAACGTGACTTGTTTCTAGAAAAAGTTAAAATAAATGATACAAAAATAGCACAAAATTAGAACACATTTTCATGCGACGAATTCTTACCATCTTACATCTATGCTTAATTTTTACCTTATATCCATCATCGCGGGAGTGAAATTATTAATTGGGACCGCCTAAATATTGCGTATAGTTTAATAAACATTTTTTATTTCATCAAAATTTGAGATAAAATGTTGTCGAGATAAAAATATAAATTACATGATGTATCAGCTTCCACTTATAGGACGAGTTTAGGTCATTGCTGGAGTAACGCGAAGTCGCTAATATTATTACCCGGGGAGATACTACGCAATCCACATAGGATGGTAGCTTTGAGTAGGTACTTAAATTCGTCCTATAGTGCAGTTTATAGTTGCTTTCAGAATGTACAATTTACATTTAAGAGTAATCAACAGAACGCACAATTCAAAATCAAACAATCTGGAATGCTGTTGGTTTATTTCTTTAATTTGACATGACAACCGAATCAAAAAGGAAAAATTATTACACTGCCTGAAATTGCTAACTCTAGAATTAAAAAGAATTATGTTCACTGATTGTCTAACACTCTGCAACTAAGTATATACTTGGCATTTCACGACAGACTCGGGGTCTGCAGCGAAAGAAAGAAAATTAATTAGCGATTCGACGGAGTAACTAGCTGGTTTTCTCAATGACAAAGGTGTTACCTCGCTATTGTCAGCTTGTTTATTGTAGCGCTTTGTGTTGTGATTAGTAATTAGCTCACCTGGCCAGAATGGTCAAGTGAGCTTATGCCATGGCGACCATCCATCCATCCGTCAAGTTTTCTTTAAATGACTTCTCAAGAATCACTGGGCCGATTTCAATTATATTTGGCAGGAAGTATCCTTAGGGCATAGGGATCCAAGTTTGTTCAAACAAAGTCGATCGGCCAATTTGGCTGGTGGCCATCTTGGCATTTGGCCGATTTTAGGAAATGGCTTTAAAAATCTTCTCCGAAACCGCTTAGTGGATCGATTCAAAACTCACGAAATATCATATAGGGCAAGAGCTGAACCAAATTTGTTCGAAGGAACTTGATTGGCCAAATGGTTCGGCGGCCATCTTGGATGACCTAGTTTTCGTGAAAACAACTTATTCAGCAGAACCGTTGAACGGATCGGGCTGAAATTTTGCGGATATGATTATGGACTAAGGGCCATTAAAGTTTGTTCATGGGAAGGTGATAGGTAAAAAACATGGCTGCCATATTCAATTTTTTTATTTGATGGATTTTGAAGCCGAAATTGGTTTTCTTAACTCCACTTACTTGTCAGTCAGCTGTCGTATAGCGATGACCCCATCCACCTTCTGTATGTCCATCCATCCATCTGTCTGTCCATCACCAACAATGGCGGCTCATTTTGTTATTTCTTAATGGATTGACACCAAACTTGGTCACAATGTTAATGTCGGCATCTAATATCTGTGTTGTGAAAATGAAACTGATAGGTTGTCAAATGCCAGAGTTATCAATTCATAATTATTTGCAGTCTCACTTTCATAGGGCAAATACAGGTTTGTTCCCACTGTCCATGGATTTATCACCATGTCAGATTTTATTGCCAAACTAGATATTAAATTCCAATTAACAGATTAACCTTTCCAATACTGCCGAAATATTTAAGATATGTATTATGTGCTCTGACATCTATGCTCTTAAAAATATTTTGAAATGTATTTGATTGAAAGTTGTTGCTGCCTTAGGCAGCAATGAGTTGTTGCTGCCTAAGGCAGCAATGACTTTCAGTCAAATTATTTTTAAAATCAACTCCAGCTCACCCTACCCCCGCTGCTAACTTGGTGATCCAGCCAGATGCGCATGTGTTAAATGGATTATGTGGTGGTGGGGAATAACCTGCTATAAAGACCACCTACCTGCCTTTAGAGACCATTTTCTTCAATTGTATTTAAACCTTTGGAGTTTTTGCAGACGACATATTCCAAAGGTTATATCTCTGAACCTGATAAATATTTTGAAAACAATTGGACTGAAAGTTGTTGGTGGCTAAGCCGCGAACAACTTTCAGTCGAATTGTTTTCAAAATATTCAAGAAGTCAAGAGCTTTTGAAAATTGAAATTATTGGCTGCACTGGCTTGCAGCAGTGAGACAGTTAAGAAACCATCTGTAGTTAGCACTGATATCATCTATTTTCACTTAAACATTGTTCAAAATCACTAATGCAAAAAAACCAGTCCAGAGATTTTTGTCAATATCTCGAAAACTAAACCATCTGACTGAAAGTCATTGGAAGTGACACCGATGGATGTAAAACTTAAGTAAGATTAGTTGAAATGCCAGGTGAGCGATACAGGCCCATTGGGCCTCTTGTTATTCGACACGTGCATGGCACGGCGGGATATAAACACAGTGAACACAGGCGTGAATCGATTATAATTGTACTCATGTACTGATAAAATGCAATGGAAAAGTACACACTTCAGATTTTTAAAAAACATGAAATTTGTAACGATTTTCTGATTTTTCCTCAATTACATCGTAAAAACCGCGATTTAAAAAATAAATCAAACTTCACGATTAAATCAAAAAATCGTGCAAGCCTACCCCCAAATAGGAAACAGATTCACTTTTCAAATATTCTGCAAGCAGTACAGTCTGCAAATATTCCAGAAGTTTTTATTGCTTTGTGCTGAGTTCAGCTTACTTATTTGAGAGTACTTCAATCCATGATTATGCCTAATGAAGCCTATCCTCCCTAATTTATGTTTATCGAGTATTTTGTGGTTTTTACTGCATTATATACTCTATATATACGTGTTACTGGTTTTCGTGGTGGTATCCCGTTCTCGTGGTAAACAAAATGCCTAGGTCATCATCATCATTTCTAACCCTCAATTAACTTTAGAGCCGTTATATCCACTTATTTCTAGAATCAATGTTCATTCATCTTATATATTCATGCTCATTCCCAGGCTAATACATATATATATATATATATATATATATATATATATATATATATATATATATATATATATATATATATATATGCAAAGAGCAGTTAACCCTCTTGGCATATTTGTGTTTTCAGGCGAGATGCATGTTCGTGAGTTCTCTCCCTTTTCTTAGGAGAAAAAGGGGGGGGGCAGTGATGCGAATGTGATTCGGTTCCGTTAACTTGATGGTCCTTTTAGGTCTCCATTAATCAAGTTTAAGTCTAGCACTTTCTCCAAGGGGCAAAAGTAGCAGTTATGGCTTGCCCCTTCCCACCAGGTTAGTGACCAAATTTGGTGTATATCAGAAGTAATAGAATGGTGAGTATTGATCGAAGGAGAATGAAGGAAATTTCAATTTCCCTTTCTCCGAGATCTAACAATACTCATCATTCTATTACGGACCCAGCCTCCCAGCCCCACGGAGGCAAGCCATGGGTTTCTCTTGTTTGGTGGCTATGCAAACAATATGAGCTTCATGGTAGACGGGTACTCGGCAGTTGGGAGCTGAGTACCCGGTTCCAGGAGTTGGTAAAACTTTCTAAGTCTATAGTCCTAGAGCCAGCTGTCAGGGCCAGCTGTATATCAGAAGTAATAGAATGGTGAGTATTGTTAGATCTCTGAGAAAGGGAAATTGAAATTTCCTTCATTCTTCTTGACAGTGATCACCCTGACATCCTCTTTCTATGTCAGGGCAAGATTTTTTCTTAGTATTCTAGGCTTGATGATCAGCGTCGAGAATGTCATTCCCAGGGTGACGTTGATGAGAAGACTTTCTAATGTTCCTGGTCTTCTTCTAGTAGCAGTCAGTACATTCTAATTCCTCTGAAGCCTCTCCACTTTTTTGTCGGATTGAGTGATGGCATCAAGATCTTGATTCGATCAGTCAATGCCACAGGGTTTTCTTTCATTTTCAGATGGAGGAACGAGGTTTTTCTTTCTTCTCTATATGGGGATTTTAGATCCTTTTCTTGGGATGTCATTAGATCCAAATCTTTCTAGTTCCCAGTCATGTTCCAGTTAGACAGATATTTCTCACTCACCAAGTGGCAGTCTAAGAGGTTGGTTGCCGAAAGCGTTTTTAAGCTTCTGGGTCTTCCCCATGTAGATCTTTTTGCGACATGTCTGATTGCCCAGATCTTAGCTTTCATGTCTCCCTTTTCGGCCATTCAGGTTTGGGCGATGATCGCACTGTCTCAGTTCTGGACAGGATTGTTGGATTTCATGTTCCTTCCAATATTCCTGATTCTAATGGTTCTGAAGATAGTTATGGACCAATTTAAAGAATTTCTTCGAGCAGCACCCTTGTGCTCAAAGAGGATTGGTAGCCTTTCTCGATCTTCTGGTAAGATTTTGCTAGCCTTCTCCCAGTACCATCAGATCTCGCTCAAGAATTCTTCATCCTGTTTGTTTGGAGAGTTTTTGAGTGTCCAGTCTCTGAGATCAACTTTTCTTCAAGATCTCAGGAAATCATTGTCTCTTCCAGGAGGGAGTCGACCTGTCGAATTTGTACAAAGGTCGACTATTAACTCTTTGGAGTATGTTTTTTAAAAGCATGGTTTCTTGCCTGATTCCGTTTCTATTTCCTAGGTGTTAGATTTTTAATCGTATCTATTCGTTTCATTTCATTTATCAGCTATCACCGCTAGGGGCTATAGATTTCTTTGGCTTCTTCTCTTCCTTGTCTTCTGAATGCTGATATCAAGGATTCTCAATGGTTTTATTAGAAGATTGGACAAAATCCGTCCTCCAGTGTCTAAGCCTTTGTCTTCCTGAAATTTGGCCTTAGTTCTTCAAGTTTTGGCAGGTCACCATTTTGAGCCAATTGTTCTATCAGTCTCAAACTATTGACTCTTAAAAGGCTGTTTTCCTTGTTAGCTGCCTCTTCAGCTAGGAGAAGATCCAAAATTCATTCTCTTTCCACAGAAAAAGACAGATTTATAGATTCTGGGGACGGTCTACGGGATTTTTTATCGAAGACCCAGTCTAACCGTTACTCGGCCAAACCTATTATTTTAAAATTTTATTGGGTTTTTTTCGTCATCAGACAGATTCTGGTGTCCTGTCAGGGCCTTAAAAGTCTTTAAATGTCGTACCAATTTTAAAAAGATCTGATTCTTCGCACTTAGTGGATCCGTAAGCGAAGGGGGTGGCTAGACCAGTTTCTAAGGCCACATTTGTCAGATGGATCTGTGAGACCATAAAATTATGCTATAAGATTGCCTCCGCAGGTGAGGTCAATTTAGCCCATGTCAAGGCTCTCAACCTTCGTGGTATGGCTTCCTCCTTCGCTCTTTTCATTGGCTCATCATTGGACAACGTCATGAATGCATGTCGCAGGTTAGAAATCTGAATCTACTTTAACCTCTTTCTATTTAAAGGATCAAAGCGCTGCGGCCTCCTTTTTTAGAAACATAACGTTTCCTACGACCCGGCCTCAACCACCCCTCGTGGGAATGATTTGAGAATCTGTTTGTAATATTTTGCCTTTAAATTTAGAAAAGTGAATCTGTTTCCTATTTGGGCTCTTATGCGCATGCGTGAGTGTACTCAGTGACAGGTGTCACCAAGGAGTGAGCACAGACTGGTGCCAGTCTCTATCAGGTCATATGCTGGGGGTGTACCCTACCAGTATCCTGGTTGAGGGTATACATAGAAATGGAATAGGCATATGGGGGTTTGTAAGCAAGCATAAAAATCTTATTCTGGTGGCTAAATGCAGAGTAGTTGATTTAGCAAGTAGTGATTGAATGGTAAGTATGTTTTATAGTGGTTAATAAAACTACAGACCAACCCACAAGGGGGGGGGGGTCTGTTGGGGGTTCTATCGTAGAGCCCATATTTAAGCTACTGTGTAAAACTTTCCCGTGACATTTATATATAAATCCGATTAAAATAGTGTTATAAAACGCTATGTTACTATAATTTTCTGTGAGTTAATTAAACCTATGATGTCATAGGTTGAATCCCATCCAACAAGAACCATGATAACGCCACACTGATGACAGGAGTGCATGCATTTGGATGGTGATATCTCTATTGGTGATAATGCTATCGACATCATTTATATATGTACAGATTGAAGAGATTAAGATGTTTATCACACTCGCAAATTTATGGAATATATTTGTTATTTTCATACATTAGTTTCCGAACCTTAAGATGGTAATTTTCTATGAGGGTCATCATTCCTTATAAGATGGACCAATGCCCGTCAACTCATAGTCACGGATTTCCTTCAAACTTTCTCAGTGTGAGCATATGGATGTTTTAGTTGAGCATGACAATTTTTTAACTGATATGTGAAATACTTGTTGAAAAATGCCCTCTCAAAGACCCCTATGCTAAAATTGACAAAAGTTTCAAGTACAAATCCAATGTTTGAGACATCATATCTCATCCAATATACTGTTTACAATACTAGATCTTTTCATTCTAATGCTCTGGTCAGCATACTTGAGGAAAATAACAAGCAATATGTGTTGACTTGTTTTGGGTGTGTTTTAGGGGTTACCAAAAACGTTAAAAACAGCTAATTTTCCTGTTTCAACAAAATTTGGTGATACAGTAAAATGTATATTATTGTTGCTGTAACTAAATGATTTCTACCCAGTTCACTAGAGCTAATATTAGCTTAGTAATATTTACTGACTAACAGCAAGGTTTGCTCATCAAAAAATTTTGGGGGCCCAATGCACCACCCCTGTTCACAAAAGAGGGCCAACTTCATCGCCTATTAAGTCAAAATAACCCCTTTCAATTTTTATTTTATTTTGGTGAATGGTAGATATATGGTCAATAGTTACATGGTTAAAAGTTGCACTCTTACATTTGTTCCCTTTTGGAGCTATGGCATATTAGAAATGTGATATTTTTGTAAAACTTGTACGATATTCCATTTTTGGGGGTTAATAATTTTAAAATTATAGGGCCTAGAGGCATGAAACAAGCGATACAACCAGTTCTCCTGCTATATTAGAAGAACCAATCAGCATTCCCTGGTTATATAATACATAAACATCGATTTTCTAGACCCAAAGACCTGACTCTGTTAAAATTTGACATTTTTCGCGACAATCTAATTTGTTTTAAAAAGTTTAAAATATCTCCACTTTAGCATTTTAGATACTTTTTCATCATAGGTGGACATTGAATGGTATATTATGGTCATATTAGTACAGCTACATGGACTTCTATGGCCATTTATAGACAATTTTGACACACTGCAACCAGGCCAATATGTGTAATCTCTCATACTAAAGAAAATGACCGAGTGTATGAAACATCATCAGTTGAAATTCGCTTTACTGTGATAGAGTTAGTGTCATTTGGAACAAACGAATGGAATGACCTGGTTCCTTGCACTGTCTTGGCAAGGAGATACCGCTCTTCCAACATTGTATGATGGCTCTGGATCTCATCTTTACTAACTAAGAAGAACTTGATCTTGCTTATGTTCTGTTGGCTGAATTCATACAATTCACTAGCATTTCGTATAAGCGCTGTTTGCAGACTAGCCCTTGCGGCTAAGCACTTCACTGTGCCACCGATACCGTCGCAAACACCTTTACCATGGCTGGTAGCAAAGAAATGCCATTCTGCCTTAATATCAAAATCTGAATAATGATGGCAGACATTAATAAAGTTTTTGAAGTTCTTGTATTGTCCTGCACACCCATCACTAAAGTATTTAATTATATGAATATTGGGATACTTTTCCTTCAAATATCTTGTAAAAATCTCCTGAAAACAGTACACAGTATTTGTTTCGTGTTTCAGACACTCAGAGATGAAGCATACATTTTCTTCATTCAACTTTCCATAAGCCTTAACATAAAATGCCAAAGGATGTATCGTGACTTGAGAATTGTTCCAATAAAATCCCTGTACACAATCTTGCTCAATAATGCTGTAATTTTCAGCAAAGTCGAGAACAACAATGGCAGTAGTGTCATCTAAATCATGTTTGCACGCTTTCAAGAATTCACTTTGAGATTTCGCTATGAAGGAATGTGGTGTTAATTCTTGGATCCGTTGACATAATATAGAAATAAAATCTTCAACTGATACTTCTCGGCGCATGATTTCAATTCGGTCTGTGGATACCCATTCATTGAATTTAATGATGTCATCCTCATCCATGTGCTCGTAAAGGTTCTAAGTAAGTTTTGAGAAATGCAGTTCCTGGACACTTTTCACATCGTTGCAGCATGCAATTTCTAGAACTACTGTCACATACAGATTTGTCAATTAGGTTATGATAGTCTTCAGAGATAACATCCACCATAAACTTTACATTTTGGTGTTTTTCGCATACACAAACATTGTGGCTGCCGCTAGAAGAAACAGTTACACACCATTTGGGTCTTAACTCAACAAATTTAGAGAAACCAATTTTAAGTCCAGTTACTGTTTTGAAATTAGCATGTACTTCCTTCAAATTTGTCAGGATTAGCCGTTTTTGCTTATGTTCTTTGGTACCACAAATTCTTATAGTAACAAAATCATTTTTCCCGGGTAATAGTCTAGATACAGTATCATCTTGGTAGTAGTTAATAACACTATCTAGTGTATGCTGATCAAGCTTATTTCTTTTAAAGGTTTCACGATCAGCGAGTATTTCATCATTCTGCGCAAGTTGTCTGGCTTGTTTCACCATATAACGCGTAACACCACATGCCTGAAAAACCTGAACAGTTTTATCTATCGACCATGATTTAGGTGTAATAGTCAATACTTGTATCTTTTGATTTCGTGATGACACAGACAGTTTTTCATTCATGTTCGATACCAAGTAGTCCACATCTAACTTAGAATCACATGTACATTCAGTTTGTGAAGTGTCAGCAACTAATTTATTAGGTGGAAAACCTAGGTGGGATGCCACGTGACTTGTTGTTGCTTCTGCCATTTGTTTGATTTTTCGTTTACCATATGATACTTTCCTTTCTGAATGGACACTCTTTAGGGGAGAAACTCCAACTGCTGAGAAACTAGAGTTGAGGCATTCAGCATTACTGTACAAAGTATCTGCTATGGCCATTGATTCCGGTTCACTGTCACTACAATCTGTCAGGTTATTAATTTTCTGCAAACAATGATGGCAAATCTTTTGGCCAGGTTGTTTTCTCTCTCTAGTTTTCGACTGTATTAATGCCACAATTTCTTGATCTATATTAACTAGTCCCTTTTTAATAAGCTTTTTGTGAACTTTTAGGGGATCACAACATGAAGTGTTCTGCTTCATCATCGGGAATATATGCAGATAGTGTTTCTTGTGGCAACAGCACACTGTTTTAGTGTTTCTTGTGGCAACAGCACACTGTTTCTAAACTATCCTCACTCTGACCGCTTCTCATTGCAACAAGTGTTTTATCTGTAGCTGTCAATTGTACAACATCATTTACAGAGCATTTATCCGTAAACTTATGACATTTATCATTAGTGAGACGTCCAACTGAACAAAATGTCTCTGGTAATTCAGCCATTGTGCAACGTGTCCTAGTCAAAGTTTACACTTTTCAAATTAAAAGGCCTAATTTATCATTAAAATGTATAGTGAATTATTAAATTTCTAAAGTAAATATCTAAACATTTGTGTATCAGCAACAATGTCAATGTTTCAAAGCAGTAATTATTAAACACTCACTGGTCATGCTGCCTAATCTTGATCACTTAAAATGCTTGACTGAACTCTTGTTGATAGCAATACTTGCATGCAGATCTCTGAGAAAAACTGAGACCATGTGACTAATCAATATCACCTCACTACCTATGTCTATTACAGCAATTGACCTAATTATATACAAAGCTCTGAAGGTTGAGTTATTTTCTCTAGATATGAAATCTCTCAGTCTTTATTAACACTGGATAACTCAAGACTGAGTGATGAGCTGTTGCAGCTCGACCAGCTTACGGGACAAACTCTGTACCTGGTGTATATTTTGAAAATGATTTGACTGAAAATTATTGATGGCTAAGTCAGCAACAACTTATAGTCAAATTGTTTTTTAAATATTCTCCAGGCAATATGTTATTCCCATTGAAAATGTTGTTGAATAATGACTTGTAGTTTACCCACAAAAATGTCAAATTTTAACAAAGTAAGGTTTTGACATCTCTAAAATCCATGTTTATCTATTTTGTAAAAGGGAAATGCTGGTTGTTTCTTTTAATAAGGCAGGGAAACGCGCTACATCTCTTGTTTCATACTTCTAGAGTGTATACTTTTAAAATTATTAACCCCCCAAAATCGAATATCATACAAATTTTTGAACAAATATCAGATTTTGTATTTGCCATAGCTCTAAAAGGAAACAAATGTAAGAGTGAACCTTTTGGCCCTGTAACCATTGACCATATATATAACATTCACCAAAATATTAAAAAAATTGAAAGGGGTTATTTTGAAAAAAGATGTTATGAAGTCACCCCATTTTGGCGAACAGGGGTTGGGGTATGGCTCCCACAAAATTTTTGCGGAGCATATCTTGCCATTAGGTAATAAATATCACTAAAGTAGCAGTAGCTCTAGTTAACAGGATAGAAATCATTTGTGTTAACCAAATACAAATACATTTTACGGCATCACCAAATTTGGATTAAAATATGAAAAATCACATTTTTTGGCATTTTTGACGACACGTAATACATGCCTAAAACAGGTCAGCACAAAATTCTTGTGATTTTCTCGAACTATGGTGACCAGACCAGACAGCTTTGGGCTGTCCTCTTTAGCATGTAGTAAGTGTAGAAATTTAACTAATGTATCACATATTTAAATAACGAAGATATATATTTCTAATTCGAGCACAGAGCTAACAATTATATTTTTGAAAATGTTACGGTCTGTAGATTAATTTTATACAAAATAGTATAGAGGGTCTGATGTTTCCCTTTAAGTTTATCGATTCAAATCAGAAACTCAAATCATGGTATATTTCATTTTAGCAAGTCTAATAGATAATTTTGACAAGAATTTTGCACTAGTCCACCGGATAATAGACTATGAGTAGTCCGTGTGGGAATCAGGTAGTCTCGGACCAGTGGACATGACTTAAGATCAAACCCTGATCAAGACCTAGGCCTTAGGGAGCAACAGCTTCCAGTTAAATTGGTTTCAAAATACTCAATATTTGTTGTATTGAATCTTATACTCCAGAATTTCAGAATCAACAGGTTTACCTTTCACTGATGAAACACTCTTTCTATCTATTTTCAAGCGACCAATTAGGAAATTTGTGGAATATTTTAAAACTAATTTGCCTAGAAGCTGTTGCTTTCTAAGGCAACAACTGCTTCAATGCAAATTAATTTCAGAGTACTAAACAGAATATTTATTATAGAATAACAAATTTGGTTTATCTGCTTTGCATAGGTGAAAGGGGTCATTCTTAAATAACATTTAATATTTTAAGTAGCCACTAGGTAGATAAATAGACTAATTACACATGGCTGTGAAAACGTGAATAGTCTACTAACACCTTTACCTTCAATAGATCTCATGATATCTTACATAATGGTTAAAGGCTTAATTCTAGTCAAATTGACTCCCAGCAAATAGCTTTTTGTCTTTTATTTGCACTACACAACTTGTTCAGGCTTGGAAGCAACCCCTTTTCTAATATGTTTTGATTATCCTTTGCATTAATGGACTTTTCACATTGCACAAGCTCGCCAACACCAGATGCAGAAAACACACCCCATACCATAATTCCACCTCCTCCATATTTCACAGTGGTGGAGAGGCATTCTGGGTTATACTTTTCACCTGACCTACGATGACAGCGCTCTGGAGCATCTGTACACAGCTCAAAACGTGACTCATCACTCCAGAGAACACGCTCAAACCACTGAGAATCATGGTCACGATAAAGTGCCAAAAATCTGAGTCTGTCTGCAACGTTCTTTATGGACAGCAATGGTTTCTTAGCACACCGCTTTGATGAAAAACCAGCTTCCTTGAGCCTCCTTGCAATTGTTTTCTTGAAACAGCCTAATTTTGTGAATTTCTGAATTCTGCTAATTTGGTGAGAGTCTTCTTACGATTCTTCAGAACAGTCATTTTCAGCCTTCTTTCATCTCGACATGTTGTCATTTGGCTCGTCCAGAACCTGCTTTCCGGGCAACAGAACCTGTCGCTTGAAATGTGTGGCCAATTATCTATTGTAGACAGTGGAATCTGAATATCCTTAGACTTTAGAATTGTCTAAATCTCAGGATATGACTTTCCAGCTTGACGAAGACCTGCGATCCAGCTTTTGACTTCAACAGGTACATGGAATTTAGCCTTTTTTGAGGACATTCTGAATCAAAAATAACAACTTCACTCTTCAGGCAGTGTGGTAATACACAGAGATTACAGAAATGGCTAATCTCTTGTCACCTCAGTCAGCGTAACTCAACTAGCTTGCTAGTTTGGTTAGTTAATTCGCTTTAAATCCTGAACACAGAGACGCACTATTTGTCTTTTGTGTATGCATGTAGGTCTAATATAGAACAAGAATCCATTCAGTAGATGGCTTTTGATATGCAAATTAGCTCACTCAGCAGTGGAAAGCAGTCAGACATGAATGGAACAGCATTGACGCAGCACAATGCAAAAAGCTTTCAGACAGCTTGCCCAAATGGGTGAGTTTTGAGACAACAAAAATAAGGGAAAGGCTATCCCATACTAAAAGGTACCCTGCACACAGACAATGCACACAATATTATGTAAAATTGTCACTTATTTCACCTGTATTTATTAATATGAAAGAGTAATCATAATAAATATGATAAATCATGTTTGCCTCATTTTTTTTGCCCAGCAGTGTATATACATCAACTACTTTCAGTAACACAAATTTCATAATATTCTGTTGTCTTCCTGATCTTGTAGAATATAATAGAATGTTGAGATTTGCCCAGAGAGCTAAATGGGTTAAAATCATTCACGTGTAGACTACTATCTGACCACAGCTGAGGAGGAGTCTACTATTCGCTAGCATTGTATCACTAAATAAAACATGTATGGTGAACTGGGGGAAATATAGGTAAGAGTCTACACTCATTACTCTTATCTTTAACCCATGTAGCAAGTTGTTTGTGATGTAAGAAACAATTAGTTTAATATTTTAAACTCAATTTGCCTGGGAGACATTACTGTCTGCAGTAACGCCCTTCAGACAAAATATTTTCAAAATATTCATTTGGTTTCAATTAAATTGAGATAAAAGGGGCTTCAACAGTGAAAGGGTTAATATCCAAATATTTGACTTGTTTTCATTTGCATGCATGGATGTAGGAGTGCGTGTGCATGAACGATACCTATGGTTCAAGTGTAATAGTAATAGATATGAGAGTAATAGTAATAGATCAAATCTGGAGTTATTGTAATAGTAATAGAAAGAATTGAAAGTAATAGTAATAGTAATAGATGCAATGTAATTGACCCTATCCCTGGCTATAGCTAACTAGATTACCAGTCGAACTTCAAATAGTTAACTACCTAGTCAGCTATAGTCAACCGAGCACCTATTGTATGTCAATGTTCCCACGCCTCTGTTCCTTCCCACTTTATGTCATATGGACGCTTTAGCTATGTAGATATGTTAAGAGTTAATTTCATTCTTGTAATGACCAATCATGGGTTAAATAAAATAAATATGACTACGTTTTAATGGAAAAAAATAACCCTTTTTCGTAGGTCATCAAAACAGATAACAGAAAGCATTAATGGAGACTGGTACCCGGCTCCAAATTTTCAGCAATAGTAATTCAATGGGGAACCGGGTAACAACGAACTATAGTTAACTATTCAGCATTCGGCTTGGCATAGAGACTGCGCATGTTCAGTAAACCATGAAACTGACTATATAATATAGTTAGTAAGTCGAACTTGACCATAGTTACATAGTCCTCTACTGCTGGATAGGCTAGACAGCCTCTAGCAAGTCCTCACTTTCTTCTTCGTCGATTTGTTGTACCTGCTGAACATTTTGGGTCGGGGTGGATTAGATCGGGAACTGTGTTGTGTACTAATAGACCTTTCCCACATAGCGTATTTTGGCAAAATACCTTCCCAGAATGCATCGCGCATGCAACTTCTGACTGGTAACTGTGATAGGCGACACGAAAACAGCATTACTTTACTGTTGAAATCAGATACAACATGCTTTAAGCAGTCTATAAGAACTAATTTCGTAATATTGAAATCAAACATTATTGGAAAGCTATGCCAATTTTCTATACATTTCTGTGTTCATTTTTATAGTTTTGTAAAATTTAATGCAGTTGATCGTAATTTTTAAAAAGCTCCTAATGTCGTCATGATTTAATGAATCTAGGTATAATGGTATGAATGATTTATAAAAATATTAAAAATAATGCATTAATGATTAGGCAATTGAATGCGCTTTCTAATGATGTATGACTTAAATAATATAGTGATTTTAGTTTATCATAGGAACGCTTTAAAAATTGCGGTGTATTTTAGTGCAACAGTAACTCAAATGTGGGCCAGCTGCTTGTTGGCGGCGTTACCAGCCACCAGTTTTGCTCTGAGCGTGGATTATGGGGAATTCTGGCGTAATGACGTCAATGTTGGAAAGGTGTATTAATTAACAGAACCTTCAATTACATAGATGAAAACACGCTTACCCTGTTATTCAAATCACTAGTCCGACCAATTTTGGAATACTGTAACTGTATATGGTCCTCTCGTTTTAAAAGACGATCTTGTATAATCGAAAGGGTCAAGCACAGAGCCACTAAACTTGTTCCTCATTTGAAAAACTACTGCTACAGACAGGTTAAAGGCTTTGAACCTCGTGTCACTAAAATACAGACGACTTAGAGAAGACGAAACACACAGATTTATCCATGATGATTACAACATTGACAAAAACACATTCTTTGACTGACATTCAAGCTCAATACTAAAGGCAGCAGAAAAGAAATCCGTAGGCATTTTTTCCTAAACCGTATTATTAACACATGGAACTCACTCCCTTCTGTTGTGGTTGCGGCACCTATGCTTGGCATGTTTAAATCAAAACTAGATATGCATCTAAATGACATAATATATGATCATGACATAACCAACTAATAGATATATAATACGGTAAATCTAGAAATATACCCAAATTCTAGGCGCAGCAGGGTGTAACCATGAGCATAGGTGGTATGCCGCAGCTGATGCAGGGAACACCCATCTGCATGACAGCACCTCCCAAAGTCAACGAGGCCGGCGGGGTCCTGAATAATGCCAACGAAACAAATAAACAATTTTAACTAAACAAAGTACAAGCACTAATAATACAATACCAACACAGTTTCCTGGGGCAATAACAAGCCATGGGCGTAAGCCTTGAAAAATGATGATGATGATGTGTAAGCCACGTTGTCAAAGCATTTGTCTAGCCGACAATTAAAGGCATTGAGAGTTGGAGCAGTTACCACAGTATCAGGAAGCCTATTCCAGTGGTTGTTTACCTGAATACTGAAGAATCGTTTTTCGGTGTCGGTGTTGAATCGCTGCTTGTGTAGTTTGAAGCTATTGCCACAGGTTCGGTCGCATTTGTCGGACGGCAGGAGGCTCTCGGTATTAACCTTGTATATGCCTTGTTGCCTTTTTTAAAGATCAGTGTGACCTGTCCATGTTTCCAGTCCTGTGGAGCAAATCCTTCTTTGAGTGACATGTTAAATAAGATTGCCACAGGTTTGGCAATAAATTGACTGGTCTCTATGGTGTAGCTGATCTGGCCCTTGTGATTTTGACACAGAAAGATTTTCAAGCCTCTTTCTGTACGTTATTTTGATTTTGATTTCATTTGATTTATTCTCTTGGTATATGTAACAATGATAACGGAGTCCACATGAGGATATGCCTATTACATACATCATCATCATCATATATCATCATATAATGTTGATGATAGTGATGATGATAATAGTGAACGAAGTGAGTGATGGCTTCGCGCGTATATAAATAACATGTAATGAGGAAAAATTAACAGAAAATGAGACAGGGAACCAGGCTAAAATACATATACCATGCGACTAAGAAAACTTCGTTTCCAGTCACGATCATTTTTTAAATTCCGGTTTCGGCTTATGATGTAGTTTTTGTGGTTTCTTCATGGGCCTCCATGGCATTATGGGATATGGTTCTTTGTTATGTGTATGTTCCCCTAGATGTTTTAGGACAACCTACTGCACATTTTCAATGTCCAAAAATTTGTATGATATTGTTATCACAAAATAGCGTACATTTACTTCTGAATTTAAGTTCATTTACTTTGTTTGTACTTTTAGTGTTTGTACTTCTTCCTAACCCATCAGAACTACATGTATTTAGCTAGTAACGCCGTTAGACTGACAAAAGGCTTTATACGCCTCAACCATTGTACATGATGATGATGAATGTAAAACGTTTAAATAGTCTGATGCAGACCATATAAAAGCTTTATTTATTCCTATTCATGCGTCTGTAAATGCAATATACGGTTTGGTTGACTGTCTCATATTATTTTTAACACTCATGGCCGTGGAAAGACGTTGTCAATGTTGTATGTATTTAGCGCTGATCGATAGCAGGGAATTTAAGGCCGGCTACCACACCATTCGCACCCGGATGGAATGTACATTCATGTATTTACTCGCAGACATGGGTTAATTCCCAGGTTTTTTAGCGTATGTCTGGATAAACATGATTTAAAAAAATCATAGCAGACGATATTTCATTATGACGTTGTAGTTACTATGAACTTGTTTGTATTTCCCCAAATAGCGAGGAGCACTGCGATACGTTGGTACAAATTTTATGACGTCATTGGACTGGTGCAACTATTTAATTGTGTAGGCCCGCTAAAAGATGCAACAATGCTGGCGGATATCACTGACAATGGGCATACGCATAGTTGTACATGTTGGCACAAATGATGTTGGAAACGTAGATTAGAAGACATGATGGCACAGAAATCTTTATTTCATCGCTGTTGCCACGCCCAACCAGTAGTTATTACAACAATTTAACAGCAGGTTTTAATAGTATGCTGTGGTCCCTCACCAACTGGCTGCAAGTCATTTTCATAGATAACACACAACTATTTAGCAGCCCAGAAGGAGGACCATACCAGGAACTGTTCCGGGACAATGTACATAAATGTATACAAACCATTATGGAGTATGTTTGTTGTCTGACAACATTTAAAATTATCTTCACTCAGAAATGGATATCCCCATGAGGTCAATGGATTTTTACTATGCAGAGGCGACACCACGGAGATGAGACCAGAACCCAAGTTCTTCAAAACTCGACCAATGACAATAGAGCTATCAAACCGTTTTAGTTTATTACACAGTGAACCCTTAGCCACACCAAATGAAGAATCATACCTAGACGCTATAAACAGCAATACAAATAAGAATACTGAATCACCTTCCCAAATGAGTCAAGTCCATAAAGTAAGGCTTATTAAAACAAGTAAAAACACTAACTGGTGAATGCACAGACATCAACACAAGACAAATACCAAAAGATTTTCAAATAAACAGCAATGCAAATTCTAAAATCGTAACCAATACATGTATATACACAAATGTAGATAGTCTAATTAATAAAAAAGTTGAGCTTGAAACATTAGTACACACGATTTGTCCTACTATTATACTATTTACAGAAGTTTTACCAAAAACATAAGTCATAAACATTAGTGAGCTACAGATTGATGAGTACCATCTCTCGATTAATAGTAAACTGTCACAAGGAGTCATCATGTATACCCATGTATCATTAAATGCTCAAAACTGTGACACCCAAAATGATGATGGTTTTAATGAATCAGTATGGCGTACATGGATGACACAACAAACGGAAAAAATTCTTGTTTTGCATCTACAGAAGCCCAAACTCAGACAATGAAAATCTTTGATGTGGAATACAATTATACAATATTAAACTCTTAAATCTACTAAACAAGGTTAATACAGCAAATGCAGACCACATTCTTATAGTATGGGGGTTTCAACTTCCTATCGATTAACTGGAGCACTGGATTTTCTTCAAATGAAGAAGATGCATTTCTTAACACTAGCAGCGATATCTTTCTAAAGAACTAGTCACTAATACGACACGACCTAGAATAAATCAGACTTCAAATCTTTCGGATCTAGTTTTAACAAACAACCAAAACATCGTCCACGAAATAACCGCCTACCTCCACTAGGTAAAAGTGACCATGATGTTCTACAAATATCACTACATCCTGACATCTTAAGCACAATCAAACAAGCAGCTAGGCCAAAGTTACTGTTGAGCAAAGGACGATACATTGAAATGAGGAAATGTTTGACTGGAATCATCTGCGTGAACTTAATGTATCAGAAGCTTGGAACTTCCTACACAAAACATTGATCACAGTGAAAGAGAAGTACAGTATATTCCATCCTAAAAAAACCAGTAAGAAAAAGCACCTGTGGCTTGACAGTACCACAGCAGAATCACTAAATAGCAAAAATCAGGCATACAAAAGATACAATAAAACTAAGAAAACCACTGATTACGCACTTTAAAAAATTGCTGGTCACGAAAGCTACACTCAAACAATTCCTACATCCTGTAGAGGTAACTAATATTTCTGTATTATGATCATACCAGTTTTAATAATAATACATGTATTATCAATTATTTATTAGAAATAATGTACATAGATTCTCTATAACACTGTGGTGTTTTCATGAGAACAAACTTGATTCATTGGTGAATGGTTACCGTGTCCATTAAGCACTCAAGACGAGTTGCTGCTTAAAACTGGTATAAATCTGTCAATCTGTCGGTCTCAAATTTGTGAAATATCTGACAAAGTTGCCTAAGTTGTAACTATAGAGCTTTGCACTTGTTCAAACTTTGTTAACTCTCCATATATTTTTGTGTGAAAATTGCCACAACTCTGATCTTTCTTAGCAGAACCTTGTAATAGGAATCACCTTGGAATCATGTCTAGATCATTATTACTCTCTAATATAGTTATTACAACTTCTTCTTTGCAGTAGGCCCAGACAGAGATGTTATTAATGAGACCGGTATGATGGACTGGAATCTCCCAACCCCCGATGTCATATTGCGTCAGGATTCTCGTTCCAATGACATAAATCGTCAGCAGAAGCTATGGGATTTGAACTACCAAGAAGCAGCTATCTATTTGCAAGAAGGTGAAGACAATGTCAAGTTTTATGCTCACCCAAAGGTAAGAACCCTGAAGCAAGATTCATTAAAGTTATCGTGAAGCAATCATTTGTGGCTTCTATGTGTGATGTGCGGAGGATAACCGTTTTTCCTGAATCAGTTGTCACAAAGATACCACCATAAAAGCCGGTTCCCCCAAAAAGGACGCCACTTGCACAACTGGTCCCCTGATAAATCCCACATCGATGTCAAAAGGGATACCGCTAAATCCACATTCGGTTTCACAAAGGACACGTTGCAGTGACCCTAATCCTGACAAAAGGACACCGCAAGTGCTATCGGTTTAGGGACATCGGTTTAAGGGATACTGGGAAGCTGACCGGTGACCGCGTCATAGACTATAAAAGGCTGAGAAAAATCAGTGTCAGGTCAATCATACTTTTGAGTCACATCAGTACTCAGTGTAAGGTCGATGCAGATTCAATTGAAGAAGTTTCCCAATAGCTGAAGAGGTAGTTATCAACCATGCTACAATGGTTAGTTCTCACAAAAGGTGTATGTCATCTGCATATTTAGCTGGCTAAAACAAGGTAAATAACCGAAAGAGGTAATTTCCCAGTATGCTTACATTGTCAAAGGGATTAGATGTTTATCAGTGAAACGTATATAGCGTTTGCTTTGTCCTTCCATCAGTCCGTCCATTTGGACTGTCATTTCCGGATGATAACTCGTGTTCTATTGAAGGGATCATTACCAATCTGGCATGGGAGCTTGTCCTTGGTGGTCCAACGAACCCTATCGATTTTGGCATCAACGGTCAAAGTCACTGTGACCTAATTAATTATGTAATATTGTTTCCGGGTGGTCCGAAGAACCCTAGCGATTTTACGGTCCAATGTCAAGGTCACTGTGACCTAATTAATTATGTAATATTGCATTTCCGGATGATAACTCAGATTCTATTGAAGGGATCATTACCAATCTGGTTTGGGAGCTTGTCCTTGGTGGTCCGAAGAACCCTATCGATTTGGCATCAAAGGTCACGATCACGGTGACCTAATTAATTATGTAATATTGCATTTCCGGATGATAACTCGAGTTCTATTGAAGGGATCATTATCAATCTGGTGTGGGAGCTTGTCCTTGGTGGTCCAAAGAACCCTATCGATTTTGGCCTCAAAAGGTCACGTCACGGTGACATAACTAATTATGTAATATTGAATTTCCGGATGATCATCCGAGTTCTGAAGGAGTCTTTGCCAATCTGGCGTGGGAGCTTGTCCTTGGTGGTCCCAAGAACCCTATTGATTTTGTGGTAAAGGCCATGATGACATAATTAATGACGTAATATTGTTTCCAGGCGATAACTCGAGTTATATTTAAGGAATCATTACCAATCTGGCATGGGAGCTTTTTTCTTGGTTGTCCGAAGAACCCTATCGATTTTGTGGTCAGCGGTCAAGGTCATGCTGACCTAATTAATAATGTAATATTGCATTTCCGGATGATAGCTTGAGTTTGATTGAAGGGATAGTTACTAATCTTGGGTGGGAGCATATCCTTGGCGTTTCTAAGAGCCCTATCGATTTTGGTGTCAACGGTGAAGGGCACTGTGACCAATCTTGGGTGGGAGGTCGTGCGAGAGCGGAATGGGGCCCACACTTTAGCAATCTCTGATTGTCGTTCTTGTAAACACATAATCTTATGCGAGTTAGTGCTTCAAGAAATCAATTGGAAAAATCACAACCCATTATATGTTTTGGTAGCGGATTTAGGACCTTATTATATAAGATCGACCTTATTATATAAGATCTTCTTTATGGGCAAAAGCAATCAAATTATTGGGATCATGAATGGCAACTTGCAGATAAATCAACTCTTATAATAGATGATGTAATTTAGGGCGGGAATAACAACTTATCTAAATAACTGAATAATTTCCTGACACCTTGTCTGTCTATTTCAGATCCAAAAGTCTGAATGATCTGAGCTGTGGTTGTCTGCTTCATTTATACTTTTTGGTATGGGGCCCTGATGTAGTCACGTGGCTGACCAAATATGGGCATGGTTGCTGTCCTGTGGTCACTTAACAAGGTGGGCACAGTATGGGTTTAGCGGTATGGGTGGGCAGCTGGAGGTGTGGGGTTGGTGACGGTATGGGTCAATGGAGGTCATTGTTTGTGCAACATCAAGCGTAAACACACATGTCTCTCCTACAGAGCCAAAATCATAAGTAATTGCCAAACTCGTAACTTAGTCTATCTACTGAGTTGTAGAGTTTGTGGCAAACGGTATGTTGGGGAGACATTGAGATAATTCAAAATTAGGATCCAGATGTACCCACGCTCCATCACGAACTGATACAAGCATGAGAGATACGACACACTGGTATCCCATCATTTCAACAGTTCCTGGTACCGCAGAAATAACATGCAGTAGAGAATAATTCAAGTCTTGTCATCAGATCCAACGGATCCAAATTAAACCATTTGGAGGAGGCAAAAGGAATGCCACTGGATCAACCAACTCCACACAAAGGAGATGTCCCTTGAATGTTCAAATAAATATATGTAAAGCGGGTCATTCCATGCCAAATCACCTAGAGGTCCCCAGGTGACCATCTCTGATTTTTATTAAATTTCACCCAGATGCACATATATGGAAATGATGCCTGCATGCAAAATTTCATTGCAAAATTTCAATTAGTTTTGAAGTTATGGTTGATTGATTTTAGGTGGCGTGGCACTTTTCTTTTTTGCACTCGCGAATCCAGTGAGTGGTATGGAAGGATTTAAACGCTGATAACTTTCTTAATATTGAAGATATTACGCTGAAATTTGCTGTGCCACCTAATTGATGCATGAGGAGTCTGGAACTGAATGCATTTCCTGGATATCTCTGCCAGTTACAGAGGTGGAGGACTCTAAAGTTGGACGTTTATCCATTCAAAAACAATTTTTATCAGATTTCAGTGAACCAGTACTACCTGACTCTTTATCACAAACACTAAATGTAAGTTGTTTTGAAGTATGTACATATAGGTGTTGATGTAGAAGAAAGCTTATGTGAATCGGGTACAATATTAAAGTGTGGCAGGTGTCCACATAACAGATGAGAACAAGAAATCCGAAAATTTGGCCTTCATATTAGGGATGGTTTACCCATGTGGGCAATTACCTATCATCAGGAGCTTTGAATATGATTAACATACATATATTAGCTGTATATATACCAAGTTATAACTTTGTGGCTCAATTCCTTCAACCTTAAATAATTTCATCTTTTAACCCCATTTTCAGGGTTCGCGACACGGTTGCCGAACAAGCATTTATCTTGACTCTTAGGTGAAATTTATTCAATAAATAAAGGATTTAAAGGTTAGGAGGCAGCTGCTCATAAAATAGTTTAATTTATAAATATATATGTATTGCATGTATATTTTGCATAGCTATATATTGTCTCATATTCTGAGTTCATGAATTTTGTAGTTGCTATGAACAGTGAATGAAAGTGCATGTGATAATTTTCAGAAATAATACTGGATTTTGCAACTCTCATCACATATAGCACCAGCACCTGTGCACAGTGTAATATCTTGCAGTATTGCATCATGACTATTTAGTGAGCAGATGTGTTGCGTAATTTCTTTATTTAGACAGTGAACCTGGTTAAGCCAGTGATATCTGCCATTCAGAGATTATTTTTTGTTGTGAAAGCATCAAAATGGCGTTAACTATACACCTGTGCAAAAGTTAAGCACCACCCTATTTTTATGCACATGCGAGGGTATATTCATGTGCTATGAAGAAAGCAATAGCATAAACATTTATGTACCCATCCATCTTAGTGCAAGAGGTAATAATGCAACTAGAGGAATGCTGATTATGATGGTGGGGAAACACTGTATGTTTTTGTTTGAACTTGAAAACGAGGCCTGAATATGGTTACGTTGACACAACTGACAACTATTGCCCTACAGTTGACACACGTGGCTAGATTGTCATTAATGGTGTCTGAAAACGAAGTTTAACATCTGTGCACGAGTTTGAGACTGTAATTATTAATACCGGGTATATCCACCTTGTGCCTGCATGACGGCCTGGACACGACGTCTCATGCTGGTCACCAACCGACTGATACGCCATTGTGGTATTCGTTGCCATTCAAGATGGAGTGCGTCTGTTAATTCCTGTAGGTTCTGCACAGGAGGATCCCTCCTTCTCACCATGTTTCCCAGAATGTCCCAGATATGCTCAATAGGGTTCATGTCAGGGCTCCTTGCTGGCCATGGTAGGGTTTCGATGGCATTCTGGCGGAGGTATTCATGCACAGCTCTAGCACGATGTGGTCGGGCGTTGTCATCCATGAATATAGGGTGGGTTCCAGGTGCATGATTTACAACATGAGGGACCACAACTCTATCCAGTATGGAATCTTGATATCTTTGTCCATTTAGTGTTCCAGGTACAGTCAACAGATCCAGCTTACAATCAAATGAGATGCACCCCCATATCATAACGGAACCTCCACCAAATGGAACTTCTTCCATGATGTTACGTTGGTCATACGCCGTGCGTCTGGACCTCCATACACGAGTTCGACCATCTGTGGCATGAAGCAGGAACCGACTTTCATCGGACCAGTGTACCCGTCTCCAGGATCTCATGTTCCAGTGTCTTCTTTCGTTGCACCACCTCAGACGCTCCTCTTTGTGGTGTGCAGTGAGGAGAGGACGTCTGACAGGTCTCCTAGTTGTCATGCCAGCAGCATACAGTCTCCTTTTGACGGTAGACATTGACACTCTATTGCGCGTTTCCCATTGCTGGCTGAGCACTCTGCTGTTGGTGAATGGAGATCTCCTAACAAGGCATACTAGGGCTCGATCATCACGGGCAGTAGTCTTCTTCGGTCTTCCAGATCTAGGCTTGTCCTTCACCTCGTTAGTTTGCCCATGTTTTGCAATCAAACGACTGATTACAGTATGGTTAATGTTCAGCTGTCTGCCAATCTCTCTGCATGACATACCAGTGGTATGCATGCCTATGATTTGCCATTTCACACGATCACTTAACCTTCGTTTTGCCATAGCGGTTCACAATCAAGAGCTAATTCTCTCTGTACAAATAAACCACGGTCATGAACACAAAATTCCTAATCTTGTCACCTAAATCTGTATGTAATGTTCTACACCTCAAACTGGACTTTTACATAACTGAACACGTGTGCTGTTTCCCGCCACGCACGGACATCAAGCGGCGTGAAGTCATGCATGCATGTGCATTTCGTACTTGGGATTATGTCAGCTAACGCGGGGACAAAAAGTATGGCAGCCTAGTTGTACCATCATGTTTCTACGTTCTATTGTTTTTGCTGGTGCTTAACTTTTGCACAGGTGTATAGTTTATCACTCTGTAAAATAGGAATGTGCTTGAATGAAGACTGTCACAAATTGACATACTGTAGAAAAACAGGACTTATTCCTCTGTCTGAGTTCAAACAAGAAGATAGACAATTACTACAATGGAGATCTGCGGAATATATTTTACTGACAAGGATGAAGTTTGCCTCCACCATGAAAAAATATATTTGTCTCCCTATGAAAGCTTACAGAAGTATTGCTCTGACCCATTTACCTTCCATAAGCAGCGCATTACAAGTAAGTTTAGTATCTTATAAACCTTTCTATAATGGACACTTGTAGTTTCTGGAGCGCTCGTATAGTTTGCCCACACATTCTGCTATAACCCACAAATTTGTCAAAAAGTATATTTTTTGAAAAAATACCACTGAAATGACTAGCTTGGTTACCTAGCCAGTCATTCTAGTGGTAAATTTGCAAAAAAATTATATGCTGTTTGGTCTGCAAATTGTATCATATTTATTATCCGACTACCTGTTTTTACTTATCAATCTGATGGTCCATAAGCCATGCATAGCGTGTCCCGTGCGTGCATGCGTGCGTGTGTCAGCTTTCGTTCCCATGCAATAACTCAAGATCAACTTGGCCAACTTTATCCAAACTTGGATGGAAGCTTACTCTTCGGGTCCCTAAGAAGCCTTTTGATTTTGGTGTTAACGGTCAAGGTCAGATTGACCAATTAAGAAAATTCTGCTGTGTTTCCTTCCTAAGGGTGATGGGGGCATGGATTTTAGCAATCTCTGATTGTCATTCTTGTTTATTTTTTTAATTAACATTTTTGTTTCTAATTGTTTGGATAATTGCCATAACCCTATCACCATTAGAGACTAATGTGATTTGCCTGGGAAATCATTGCTACTTAGCATTCTTAGGCCAGCGGCATGATATACTCAATTTCAAAATTTTCAAATCATTTTCAAAAGTAGTCGAACAACTTCAAATATATTAAGGGTGATTTCATTGAGTGGTAAATTTTATCTGATTTTAAACCAGTCTTTTTACTTTATATCTTACAGAGTCATTGAGAGCTGTTGACGAAAAAACTGCATCGCAGCTTAATTTGAAACCTGGTCAAAAACTTTGTCCTGAGTGTTATAAAAGAGATTCGGCTAGAAGTCAACATGATACGGAAATATCTGAGATGTCTGATACAGATTATCAACCAGGAGAGATATCAGTTGCCTCCCTCAACAAAACTGCCGAGTCTTTGGACCGTACACCCATTAAAACTTCTGTTAGTAAACGTGACAAGTCCTCCTATGGCAAAAGGAAGGTAAAACAGCTTAACACAGCAGTCAAAAGTAAGTGTGTCCATGCACTCGACCTAACAATGAGTGAATTTGAATCCACAGATGACAGTGACCCTGAAACTTGTAAAGACGTTGAGAGACTGGTTGCTCTTCTGAAAGACAAACTCAAACTTGCCACCAGCCAAGAAAAAATCTAATTATTGACCATTACACCAGAAAGTTGGACAATACAGAAAACAATGCAGGAGTTTGATGTAACAGAGTATACCTTGAAAAGAGCTAGACAGTTGAAAAAGGAGAAGGGAATTTTAGCAGATCCAGATACAAAGAAAGGGTGGACCCTTTCTCATGCAGTAATTGAAAGCATTGTGGACTTTTATCAGTCTGATGAGTATTCTCGCATGTGTCCTGGCAAAAAGGAGTATGTAAAATTAGAGTAGAGAACAACAAAGAGCTTAAGCAAAAACGGTTACTACTAGTTAATCTCAAAGAACTTTACCTTGAGTACACCAAGAAAATTCCGGATGTTAAGGTTGGATTCTCAAAATTTTGTGAACTTAGATCCAAATGGTGTATTCCAGTTACTGCGTCTGGTATACATTCTGTCTGTGTTTGTGAGCACCACCAGAATGTCAAACTTATAACAGCTGCCATTCCTGGAAACAATGACTACAAGGATATTCTCGGAAAAATAGTGTGTAGTACAGAAAACCGCAACTGTATGCTCCATCTTTGTGAATCCTGTCCGGGTAAAGATGCCATTCATGATTACTTGTCAGATTTGTTTAACTCGCATGACTTTGTCTCTGATGATGATGTTGTATATAAAAAGTGGGTTCACACAGAGATAACTACTAAGCTTGTAAGTTTAACAGTATCACTTCAGGAATTCATACAGATAGCCAGTGATGCATTTGATGGTCTTTGTCAACACCACTTCATAGCCAAAGCACAGTCCAGCTACATTAGCAAGCTGAAGGAGGATCTCGCTCCAAGTGAGGCTGTTGTCTTGTTGGACTTCGCTGAAAACTACAGCTTCATTGTTCAAGACACGGTGCAGGGCCACCACTGGGACAACTCTCAAGCTACACTTCACCCATTTGTGGTATATTACAGATCTGAGGGAGAATTAAAATGTTTGAATATTTGTATTATTTCAGATTGCCTAAAGCATGACACTGTTACTGTGCATTCATTTATCTCAACCATGATATCTCATATTAAAACAATCCTACCATCCGTTAAGAAGATCATATATTTCAGTGATGGAGCAGCTGGTCAGTATAAAAATTTCAAGAACTTTAGCAATCTATGTCACCACCAAAATGACCACGGACTTGATGCAGAATGGCATTTCTTTGCAACTAGCCATGGGAAAAGCCCCTGTGATGACATTGGGGGAACTGTGAAACGCCTAGTCGCTCGAGCCAGCTTGTAGGCAACAGTAAAGGATCACATTTTGACTGCAACTCAAATGCATAACTGGGCTTCAGAACACATTCCTGGAGTTAAATTTTTCTTTGTTTCTGATAACGATGTTGCAGATAATGCATCCAAGTTTGAATTAACTTCACGATTTGATTCAGTAAAGACTCTTTCAGGCACCCGGTCGCATCATTGCTTTGTTCCTGTATCCGAAGTCGAATTGAAGATGAAACGGATCTCAGCTGATAGTGATTTTACTATGGGCACCCTTGGTGAGAAACAGCCATCATCACTTCATAGTATCCTGCCTGATTCTCAACATCATGATCAGTTGTAGCCTGGAAAATATGTAGCATGTATGTATGACAAGGAATGGTATGTTGGAAGTATTGTTGGGCGGTCTGATGAACAGAGTGATGTACTTGTTGACTGTATGAAACGCTCCAGTAAAGGATTTCTCTCCTGGCCTTCAGTTTCACGAAAGGATCAATGCTGGGTGCCATTTCAACATATCATTTGCTTGATTGGTGCTCAGGAACTACAGGGACATAGTGCTCGATATTATAAACTTTTAATTTGTGCTGTACATATATATTATGAAGGGTTCATGTACACGGGTGTTCCGTATGGAACTTATAAGAAACCCATTTTCAAGCCTTGAAATTCAACATTTTCTGATAAATGTTTGGAAAAGGTATGAATAATTCAAATCTTGTCAGGTGTGATTGCCATTTGCAATTTACACGATGCCATAGATAGTATTTTAAAATATTCACGACGTCGGCTACTAATCCAGACAGCTTTCTGCAAAATCTGACAGCTTTAAAACAGGCACAGATCGGAGACATAATGTATCTGTATCTTTGAAGACTGAAACCCATTTATTGTGTACCGGTATATGCCAAGGTATCTGTATCTTGAAGACTGAAACCCTTTATTGGTCAAACTCACAGCCCGCTGTTGCAGTCATTTTCAGAGATCTCCATTTGCTGGCCAAACAAAGATGTTTTTTGAAATTTTACTACTTGTTCGATATCACAGCCAGTCATTCACGGGTAAATTTAAGAAATAGGGTTCACTTTGGCCTGCTTTTGGAAATTGCACAAAACCTATTTTCTTGACAAATCGTGACCATCCAGCCGTTAAATGATTCTTGCATATGAAGCAGTTTGGCATGTATCTGATTTGTAATGATGAAAAGGAAAATTGTAACTGTGAGCTAGTTAAACTCCTGTATATTGAATGAAAATATAATTTTTCCCCTGTTAATGTTTAGTTGTGCACAAATTTGCTTCTGCGGTGATCAGTAGGAACACCCATTTTCTAAGCATTATAAGGATATTTTAGAAAACTGACCAATGACTGGTTCCATAAGCAAGTTAGTAGTTCCAGAGATGCATTGTCTAAAATATGTTTCTAGTCTATGTAGTCTGAATGTTGCCATCTATGAATAAATGTGTAACCTGTAGTGCTTTTGATAATTTCAAGCATTACATTTTTTCCTTAATATATTACAGGACTACTCAGTGCTACCCATATACCAGATAGCTAACTCTACACTGTTCCACATGCTCAATTTAATGGCCGCCTTTCTCATTTTGGTTCTGGCAGTGTGTGAGGAACCAGCAGTTGATTCTCTGACACTTAACATTGGCGTGAGTATACACACATTTGCACTTGGTGCAGAGTCAATATAGCGGAAAGGCCGATTCACATTTGAAATTCTTCCTGTATTGACAGGGGATTACAAAGAATTTGGGTCAAAAGATCAATGAATTATATCTGAAATCAAGCTTCATAGATTTATGCAAAATCATAAATTCCAGATGCATGATTGCATTGCAACCACATTTCTAGTTAGAAATGTCTTTAAAGACATTCTCCGAAACTTCTTAGACAATTGACGTGAAACTCAAGAAGCATCATTTAGGGCACTAACTGAACCTGGATGCGATTTTGAATGACCTAGTTTTCACAAAATAACTCATCTGAAACTGCTGAAGGGTTCGGGCTAAAACATAATTTAGGATAATAATTATGGATTTAGGGACATGTTTGTTCAAAGGAATGCGATACAGGAAAAAATATAAACACCATTGCCAATCAAAATATGCTGTATTCTGAAAGCAGAAATGGTGGTATTGTACATAGGCTTTGGGGGTCTGCTGAAGTCTCAATCTGATCGATTGGGTCAGTGGCAATAACAAATTCGTTTATTCCTGACCCAAATCTGCACATTTTGCACTTAAATTCCTATACTTTTAGCTAAATGCTCATTTCCTGCCAAAACTTTCACATTTGAAATTTAGATTTTCATGCTTCAAACAGATATTTATGTTTCCAACTAAAATCTTTGTTTTTCAAATTAATGTTTCAAATATTGATGTTGTAAATGAGCAGTACCTTTGTGCCTCTTGTTTGTGGTTCCTTGAGTACATAATATGTTATAATATCCCTACAGATTCATGCTTCTCTGGAATTGCTGGGCTTGCTGCTGCTGGGGCTGGATCTGTTCATGCGATTAAAGTGGGTTGGCTGGATATCTGTGTTTAAGCACAAAAGAACATGTTTAAAGGTATGCAGTAATCATTGACATATGGCACGTATACTACTGCCACTGGTCAGGATCATCTCAAACCTGGTAATGTACATGTATGAAGAATTATACAATGCAGAAGTCCAATCTGTTGCTCAAGTATATGATGTAATATTCAGTTACATCACATGTTGACTGATGTCACAGTTATAATGCATACTGTATGATGTATCTAGCTCCATCATGACCATTGAAAAAGCCCTCATGTGAACAAATTCTATGGCTTTACTATTTTATAAGCATTCTGTTGAATATTTTGAAACTAATTTGACTGGATGGTGTTGCTGCCATAGCTTATTTGTATAGTTACGTTGAAGTTGGGATTCTGAGAATTCAGGGTTAAAAGTCTGAAATTTCTGTCTGAAATTTGATTCCAGCATGCACAAAATGTTGGTGGAGTTTAGGTAGATATGGGCGGGGCATAGCTATAGATGGATCCCTCTATTGTGAATAAACATAAAAATATTTTTGATGATTCATACTAAAGGTAATGGGTATTCTCAGTGCATCTAACACATCTTTCATCATGCACAACTCCCCTATCAATATCACTATCAGGTAGCTTAAAAGTACTAAATGAGAAAACTAATTAAAGGAATCACCAATCCGCATTATTGATCCCAATGGTATCCAGTATACAGATTTGATGATCCAGTACTGTTCTTGTTCTTTTCTAATGTGTGTTTTATTTGCGTTCTTTGGGTTGTGAGGTAGAACTTGTATAATTTTATAAGACATGTTTTGTCCACTATGGTTTTGCAAATTAGAGTAGTGTGCCACTCATGTGTCTGTGTTTTTTTAGATTCCTTAAATGTTCCTTAAGTTTGGAGCAGAAATTCAAGTTTGGTTTCACCTGTGTACTGTTTGTGGCAATTCGTGTATGTAAGGAGGTAGATAATATTTCATGTGTTGCAATAAGTTTTCACCTTGCATCTATACTTTAGGCCTGTATGTATGCTAGTGAAGTCATGGCTTCCTTCCATATTGTGGCAGCAGAAACAATTCTGTGTGCATGGATCAATAGGATTTTGGAAGGGTTTGCGGTGACAGGATATTCAAATTCGGAATTCTATCCAACTTGACCAAGTGTCAGAAATAGAAGGAAGCCAAGACCAGTTGAACAATTAAAAAAATACTATTCATAATTTTTCCTTCTTTGTCTGTTCAGTGTTGCAGACCAGACACAACAAATTCCTTATAATATAAAGTATTATTACCCCTCAGTAATGTCACATGACCATATGGCGTTATTAGTCCCCTACCGGTAAAACTGAGGGGATTATAGGTTTACACTCCGTCTGTCCATCTGTCTGTCTGTCGCAGTTGTTTTACCACGCTTTTGTTTCGCAGTCATTCAAGGTATTCAACTGAGAATTGTTATATTGCTTTGTTATGAGAAGTTACAGACCAAGTTCGAGTTTCAGTCATATGCGTTAATTTTTGATGGAGTTATGCCCCCTTTCGACTTAAGAAATACGAAAAATATCAGCTTTCCGCACTTTTTCGCACTCATTCAAGATATTTAAGCAAAAATTGGTGCATCGCTTTAGTGTAAGGAATTACAGACCAAGTTCGAGTTTCAGGCGTATGCGTAAATTTTTGATGGAGTTATGCCCCCTTTTGACTTAGGAGATATGAACAGTATCAGCTTTCTGCAATTTTTTTCGCACTCCAAGATATTTAAGGAAAAATTGGTACATCACTTTAGTCTAACGGGTTACAGAGCAAGTTCGAGTTTCAGACATTTTCGCCAATTTTTCATGGAGTAATGCCCCTTTCGTCTTATAAAATACGAAAAATATTAGTTTCCCGCACTTTTTTTTCGCAGTCTTTCAAGATATTCTACTGAGAATTGCTACATTGCTTTGTTATGAGAAGTTACAGACAAAGTTCGAGTTTCAGGGGTATGCGTCAATAAAATATTAGCATTCCGCACTTTTTTCGCAATTCTTCAAGATATTTAAGGGAAAATTGGTACATCACTTTATTATAAGGCGTTACAGAGTAAGTTCGATTTTCAGACATTTTCGTCACTTTTTCATGGAGTTATGCACTCTTTCGACTTATGAAATACGAAAAATATTCGTTTTCCACCCTTTTTCTCGCAGTCTTTCAAGATATTCAACTGAGAATTGGTACATTACTTTATTATGAGAAATTACAGACCAAGTTCGAGTTTCAGGCATTTGCATCATTTTTTGATGGAGTTTTCTCCCCTTTCGACATGAAATACAAACATGTCAGCTTTCAAGACTCCTTCTCCTTCACCATATATAAATGAAACTTGGTGTATTGCTATGTTATTAGACGTTACAGATCAAGTTCGAGTTTCAGCTGCTTCTGTCAATTTTTAATGGAGTTTTTGACTGTCAATCTCTAAAGATTTATATCACCAGGTAGGGGACATGTATTGCAAAGCAATACTTACAGAATGCTTGTTTCATTGGTTAAGATGAGTGATGTATGATCTCACGTGAGGACAATACTACACGGTATCCCTTGCGCGAACATCATGTTTTAGTCTTAATACGCAGATTAATTATCATCATCATTTTACGAGGCATAAGCCATTGGCTTGTTATTGCCTCAGTGTTTTTGTTGTAACATGGCTTATTAAATCCAATTCATAAGTTCCTTCCGTGAAGTCGACTTCCAGTTTGTTCTTGAACGATCGGACTGTTGTTGCTTAATTAAGTTTCCTCAAAACCATTTGGTTTAAGACTATGACCATTGCCACTCTGCTGTCAATATTCCATCTTTTGCTGTGTCAATAACAAAGAAACTGGTGTACATTTTGCAACAATTTTCTTGATGATGTTGCTGTCTACGACAGCAACATCCTCCAGCAAATTTGCCGGAAAATGAACACAGATTATCTTTTAATTTAATTTGAAATGTAAAATTCTGAACTCAGATTGGCAAGGGTTAACACTGATTTGTGGAAATGCTGTGGTGCAGATGGGTGTTCCCCGCGTCAGCTGCGGTGTGCCACCTACATGCATGGTTACACATACAACCTGCTGCGTCTAGCATTTGTTTGCATGCTGACTTGTGGAGGCAGTGGTTTGTCTTTTTGCTGTTGTTTTCATTTTCTGCATTCATTGCTATCCCAGTCTCCTCTACGCTTGCCTTGTGTCTCTGCATGCAACCACAAAGTGCGGATGTGGAAGCAGAGATGTATCTACTAGTAATTGGAATTACTACTGAGCATGTTCATGTCTATACACAGGCTACTCCTAGCTCAGTCAACTTTATTTGCGGAGTTGTAGTATGACTTTGTGATATGTATGGCCTGTTCAGTCAACTTCGAATGTTCTTTCTTTGAAGTAGATATCTAGTTTGTTCTTGAATGATTCGACTGTTGTTGCTTTGGCTATTGTAGCTGGCAGTGAATTCCACTGTGGTACCACTCTATTGGTTAAAAAGTGCTTGCGAATATCTTTATTGCTGCGTGTTATGTTGAGCTTGGTCTGTGTAATACTGGATGGTTCGAAGAAGTATGCCTTATCAATGTTATATAGATCCCTGATGAGCTTGAATGTTTCAATTAGATCTCCTCGAAACCATCTATATTTCAGTGACATTAAATTTAGGGCTTCAAGTCTTTCCGTGTAGCTATACTCTCTGATTTGCGGGACGAGTTTTGTTGCTCGTCGTTGAACTCTTTCTAATAGCTGTGATTGGCGTTTCAATTTTGGTGACCATGCCGCGTTGCAGTATTCAAGAATAGGTCTCACGAGAGACTTGTACAAGAGCGTGAAAGTAGATGGGTCAATGTTGGTAAAGTTTGTCTTAATTAGTCCTATTGTGCTGTTAGCCTTGGAGATGATCTTACCTATATGTATGTCAAAAGAGAGGTTTCTGTCAATATGCACTCCCAGGTCTTTTTCTACATCTGATGTTGATATAGGATGCATATCGGGTGTATCGGTCATATAGTATTTAGTTTGGGGGTTATTTCTACCGAAATGTAGGACATGCATTTTATCTGTGTTGAAGGATAGTTGCCATGTCTGCGACCATTTACATACTATGTCTATGTTGTCCTGGATCTTACTAGTAGCTGGGTTTCCATATATCTTTGTGTCGTCTGCAAATATTTTGCAGTGGCAGGTCAGACTGTCTGGTAGGTCATTTATGTATATCAGAAAAAGTATATGTCCCAGGATACTTCCTTGTGGCACGCCACTTGTCACCTCTATCCAGTCTGATGTCGCATCATTGATTCTTACTCTCTGTCGTCTGTTACATAGGTAGCTTCCTATCCATCTTACTAAATTGTCACCAATACCATAGCTTCTAAGTTTTGTTTGGAGTCTTTGGTGTGGTACAGTATCAAATGCTTTTGAGAAATATAAATATACTGCATCGATAGGTTCATTTGAATCAAGTTTGACTGTTATATCTTTTTTGGTACTCTAGCAATTGAGTTTTACAGGATCTCTTGTGTCTGAAACCATGCTGGCACTTGGTAAATAGATTGGCTGTTTCCAGAAAATTTACAATGCTGTCCCTTATAAATGACTATGACCGTACACACGGTAGAGGTAAGACTGATTGGTCTGTAGTTGCTTGGGTTGTTTTTGGAGCCTTTTTTGTGTATAGAGCATACATTTGCCATTTTCCAGATATCGGGTAGTACACCTTCTAGAGATTTGTTGAAAATTATGCATAGCGGTGCACTAATCTCTTTAGCAGCTTCCTTTAATATTCTCACTGGTATTTCATCTGGGCCATTGCTTTTATTGGGATTGAGTGCCTTCAATTTATTTTCGATGGCGGTAGGTGTTATTATTATTATGTCCTTTAATACAGTACCGTTACTTCTGGGGCTAATGTTTGGTGTAGAATAGATTTTCTGAGGTGAACATAATTGAGATAAAGTTGTTAAGAATATTATATTTTTCTTTATCATCTGTAGTCATAGTTCCATTAGATGGGTTGCGTAGCTTGCCAATTGATTCTCATTATTATTATTATGACGTAACAATAGCCAGTAACGAAGGTCATGACGTTATAAGTGTTGATGCATTCTGAAAATAATGTCATAGTGTTGAAAATGGGAAATATTTAAGTTAAGCTAAAATCGCTCTCCTTTCCCTCCCCTCCACCCCCCCCCCCCCCTCTCATTCTTACTGTCTCTCTGATGTCTGAGGGGTTATAAATTTGTGTTTTGCCATGGGTGCAGGCTGTTTTCACTTCAAGAGTATACTTACCTCCCTAATACTTTTGATATTGCTAAATATCGGCTTTCACTCAATAAACACTCAGATTAAAACAGTTAGGTGCCCCTACTGGGCAGGGAGTCAGAGTGTAGTCTGGCGGATGCCAGCCCCACCACCGTGCATGCGCAGACTAGCACTTCCTCTTTGCTAATTTATTGGCAGAGAGTAAACTTTGCGCTTTTCTACTCATTTTTAAGTCGATTTAGCTTGTTTAGTAGAAGTTTCAAGCCTGTTGGGAATGTCTGAGAGAGTTGCTTCACCGGAGGACGGCCCAGGACCTATCCATCAGGTGACTTCTATTAAAATTTAGCGAGTTTTACCCACTGTAATGTGTTTCCGGGACTCGCGTTTACCGTGATAAGCGCCTTGTTTAGTTGGTTTAGTTCAACTAGGTGCTATATAATACTAATCTCTCTTTGTGTTTATGTCCACAGGTCTTTGTGAGGATATGTAATGGACATCACAGCATCAGAGGGTTTGTTTCTCTCCACCATGGTTCCATTTCCTACTAATACTGTTAGGTTATCTAACCAAAATTTTTTGTGTTCAGTGAGTCGGAGGCCTAGTATAAAGGTCTTCTCACTTTGCCCTCTTTATCCAACTCCTTCCCTTATAGGTGGAGAGAGTTAAGAGGCGTAGTCTTGGTGGAGTGCTCCAGGTCATCACGTTGAATGGTTTGTCTATACAAGGTGTCAGGTATCTAATTATTGATAAGAGGTGATGTTAATTATTTAGAGAGGAAAGGGAGATAATTAACTGTATTTGCCATTGTTATCAGTATGTATCTGATGGTTGTGTAGTCGAAATGTCCATTCTGTAGATGTTCTGGTTATGGATACAATTCGTCCTTGCACTTGGATGTTTGTTATGGATCGATTTTTTTCCTGTCATGGGATTAGTGACGTCATAATCAGCCTTGCTCTTTATTAACAATTAAAGTTTTGTCCAACGCTGGTTTCAGATGATTGGTGATCTTTATGATCATTCTCCCTCTCTTTGAGTTGGTTTGAGTTTCTAAGCTTAACTATTTTGCTCATTGTCCTCGTCCTTTGGCCTGTTTCAGAGACCTGGTTGCTCGTCCTGTGGACGTTTCTTAAAGGAAAAGTTTGTTCCGCATCTCTGCTATCAGTGTAGTCCCTGTGGTCCCTTGATTAATTGCGAGATATGTAAGCACTCGGGGTGCGAACTAATGTCCGAATTCTTGTGCTTACAGGCGAAGGACAAGGTGGTGGAGGAGGAGAAGAAGAAGCAGAAAAGAGAGGGTGTGAGTAAGAAGGGTAGGAGGAAGGCCTCGTCCGCGGTGGACATGGAGGCCTTCCGTAGTGAGATGTTGGGAGAGATGAAGAGGACAATAAAGGATTTGGTTCCAGAGTTGCTTCGTGGCATGCTTCCTGGACCAAATCCTTTGTTGGCCTCATCATCTGCTTCGGAGCAGGTAATCCCCACCTCTGAATCACCTTTCCGTACGCCGTTTCCGTTGTTCGAAGATTCAGAGGTGGCCCCATTAGAGGGGGCGTTCCATGACCCTGGCAGCAGGCTTGGTGCCGCGCAGAGGGGTCGTGGACGGCTGTCGTTGGAACCCGCGGGCTGCTTATCAGTCCAGGGGTATCCGCACGCCGCGGGTGCCAGTACCTCCTATGGCACACTTCCTGGCCAGTCCGGGTTAGCTCTCTTTGCTGACCCGGAGTCTAATCTTTCTGGCCAGGCGGAAGAGGATTACCTGTTAGGGTCGCCGTCTGAGGACGTGACCATGGATTATGACGTCTGTGCACCCCTCGCGGGGAATACAGGCGACATTGTCCATGGCTCTACTCACGCAGGAGTAGAGTTCATGGTTCAGAAGGTGGCCCTGGGTGCTGCTGATGGCCAGCGTTACCGCATACCTCGGCTTGCCGAGAGTGTCGCTGGTGCTGGCCAGGGCCGTGGTGGGGCGGTATCTGCCCCGCGCTCTACCACGGCGCCTGCTCCTGGTCAGGCCAGTGAGATTAGCATGCCTGTTCTTTCGGGCCCGCATGCTTTCCCTGGCTTGCCAGGGGTATCAGCATATCCGCCGTCAAGCTCTGCTGCTTGCGCTCAGGAGGAAGACAAAGGCCCCCGTCTTGTAGAGCGCTCGCAGCTAGCCACGGAAGAGGATTGGTCTGACGCTTGCCAGTGGCTGGTAAGTGTTAGGCCAGGTCTGTCCGTGGAGCAGTCGGCTAGCCAGCGTGACCACAGGCCGTGGTTAGCTGGTAAGGCTACTGCTAACGCGATGCCATCTCTGCCGCTGGCAGAGCATGTCGTTGACATGTTCGAGGGGGCGGAGACGTCCATTAAGGCGAATGGGTGTCTCGCGAAGGCCCCTCGCGAGGTGGCACGGCATTGCCGCATCGTGCCCCTGGATTACCAGAGGTACGGTGTGGTACCCAAGCCGAGCGTGGATGACCGCGCGGCTTTGGGTGAGGATGCGCGGCCAGGCTCCCGTTCTGACACGGGAGTCTTGTGTTCGTTCGAACGCGTTGCGTTCGGCAAATGCCGCGTTGCGTGATGCGGAGGAGAGTGGGAGAGCTTCGATTGCCGCTCTGTCCCACGTCTCCCAGCTGTTACAGGGGGTAGTAACGGCATCCGCATCGCGCCAGCCGAGCCCGGTCACAGTCCAGAGAGCCATCCAGGATGGTATCAACCTGGCTCTGGACTGCATGACTCGGGCGGTGACTAGGAGTGTCCGGGCAAGGCGCACGTTTGTCTTGGACAATCTGTGCCCGTCCCAGGACCTGTACAATAGGCTACTGCGTACGCCTATGACAGGTCCTGGTCTCTTTGGAGGTGAGGGATGTAGACACCTCCAGGAGATGGTTACTCTGGTCAATAACCAGAGGGCGCTGCGCGAGCAGTTTGAAGTGCTCCGTCGGGAGCGCGATCGCGCCACACCCCCTGCGTATCATCCCCTGCAGGCTCGAGGTGGAGGTTGCCAGGTCAGAGGCCAACCACCATCGGAGCGTCGGCCTCGGCCGCGTGCAATTCAGCCTGCAGTGAGGGGGGCACAGGCTCCTCATGCGCAGTCAGCCAGATAGCCACCCACGCACCGAGGGGCGCGCGGTGCTGGGCGTGGCGCGCGAAGATCTGGTCGTGGTAATCGTGCCTGATGGGCCGGTTACCGCGGTGAGAACCACTCCGGTGTTTCTGGCAAAGGAGACAGTGCCACTCTTGCACTCCTTATGTCCACCTCTCTCCCTAGGTGGACCGGTGGGAGGCCGGCTAGCCGACCACAAGCAAGAGTGGGAATGGTTGACTCAGGACCGTTTAGTCTTGCGATGGCTTTCAGTCGGGTATCATCCCGATTGGATGACAGGCCCGCCATCGCGACTGTCTCTAGTGCCAATCTGGACTCCAAATCCGAGAGATCCAGAGCAAAGGTTGTGTATCGAGGAGGAGATAAATTCCCTCATACTAAAAGGAGCTATTCAGCCGGCACAAAAGTGTCCGGGCTTCTATTCAACCGTGTTCTTGGTAACAAAAAACACCGGAGGGTGGAGACCAATTCTCAACCTCAAGCCGTTGAACAAGTTCATAGAGACGCCCAGTTTCAAGATGGAGACTGTGCGCTCGGTGTTGGCGGGGTTAGAGAAGGGAATGTGGACAGCCTCAATAGATTTGAAGGATGCTTATTTCCACATTCCTATAGCGAGGAGTTTCCGTCGCTTCCTGAGATTTGCATTCCAGGGCAGACAGTGGGAATTCAGGGTGTTACCCTTCGGAATTTCCACCGCTCCTCGGGTTTTCACCCGTGTGGTTCTTGCGATCACAGCATACCTCCGCAGGAGAAGCATAGCAGTCCACACATACATAGACGACTGGCTGTTAAAAGCACACACCCAGGAAAGTTTATCGACCAATCTGGAGATTGTTTTGAAAACGCTCACGGATTTAGGCTGGATGATAAATTTTCTAAAATCAGAGCTGACTCCATCCCAGAAGTTTGTTTACCTGGGGATGTTCTTCGATCTAGAGACAGGATATGTTTATCCTACTCAGGAGAGAGTTCAGAAACTCATCTCAGTAATTCAGTCAGTGTGCGACAGTCGTCATGTCCTGGCACGGGTTTACTTGAGAATGCTGGGGTTGATGGTTTCGTTGGAACCAGTCATTCCTCAGGCCGCCTTACGCAGGCGGCCGATCCAGCTTTTTCTCATGACACAATGGACCCAGAGTACAGGTTCACTGGACTCGAATGTGTCAGTGTTGGCGCCTCTAATTCACCACCTGCAATGGTGGTTGAAGATAGAGAATCTCCTGTTGGGGGTTTTGCTATCCCCTCCCCACCCTCAGGTGACTGTGTGTACAGATGCATCGATGGAGGGTTGGGGAGCTTGCCTGGAAGAGTCCACAATATCAGGGCTGTGGGATCTGGATCAGTCAAAGGAACATATCAATCTACTGGAACTAAGAGCAGTAGTCCTGGGCTGGAACATTTCTTACAGAAAGTTCAGGGCAAGATTGTTCTTATTCGTTCAGACAACTCAACTGTAGTGACTTACATAAACCGCCAGGGCGGAACGAAGTCGCCCAGTCTCTGTATGATGACATGGAGACTGCTTTGTTGGTGCCTGGATCACAGGATTACCTTGAAAGCAGTTCATATTCCGGGAAGGTTCAATCTGCTAGCAGACTCATTGAGCCGAAGGATGAGTGTTTTAACCACGGAATGGCAACTAAATCAATGTGTGGCGGATTGTCTGTTCGACCATTGGGGGAAGATTTGTTCGCAATGAAGAAGAATGCGAAGATGACGACGTACGTCTCTCCGATTCCAGATCCAAACGCTTTCGCAACAGATGCGTTAGCTATCAGCTGGGTGGGAATGTATGCATACGCATTCCCTCCAGCAATCCTGATTCCAAAAGTTCTTCAGAAAATCCGGCAGGAGGAGTGCCAAGTGCTCCTGATCGCCCCGGATTGGCCAAGCCGATCATGGTATACGGATCTGCTGGACCTTCTGGTCTGCAATCCGGTTCCTCTGCCTCTGATGGACGACATTATCTTCCAGGGCAAGGCCCTTCACAACAATCCGTCAATGTTCCGATTGACTGCGTGGATGTTGTCAAGGAATCTAGAATTAAGGAGGGCTTTTCTGAGCAAGCAGCCATGTTTATGGCCAAAGCCAGGAGGGGGGTCAACCTCCAGAGCATATAATTATAAAATCAACAGATTTGCTGAGTGGTGCTCAAAAAGATGTATTGATCCAATGGATTCATCTATTCAGGAAGTAGCTGATTTCCTCTGTCACCTGTATGATGCCTATAGCCTCAAGCCTAACTCTATTGCTGGTTATAAGTCAGCTTTAATGTCTGTTATTCCTTGCTTGGCTAAGAGGGGAAGTGATGAAGTAAGTACATTAAATGTATTAATTAAAGGCATGGCCAATCTAAGACCAAGGAATCCCCCGGTGATTCCGTCTTGGAGTTTATCGCTAGTGCTTCAAGTACTAGGTGATAAGCCTTTTGAACCACTTAGTTCCATTTCTATGAAACTATTAACTCTTAAAACTGTATTTTTAATTGCTGCGGCCTCGGCTAGGCGTAGGAGTGAAATTCATGCCTTATCAGCCGAGGATGACCGTTTTGTGGTTACAGGGGAAGGCCTTAAGCTGCTACCTAGGATTAATTTCTTGGCTAAGAATCAGTCTTTGAAATATCCAGGTCAACCTATTGTTTTGCCAGCTTTAGCTAGATATGATCCTAATTCTAAAGCATGGTGTCCCGTCCAGGCGCTGCTCCGGTACAAACAACGTACATCGGAGTGGCGCACCGACCAGTCAGCGTTATGGTTGTCATATATTGAACCCCATGGCAGGGCGTCGAAGGACACCATTTCCAGGTGGATTCTAGAATGTATTCAGTTTTGTCATAAATCCGCCACCGGGAAACAGGTTGACGTGGCCAAGGCTCACAGTGTCCGCGGCGTAGTGATATCCACTGCCCTATTTAATGGGGTCCCTGTGGATGACATTATGTCGGTTGCTCAGTGGCACTGTGAGTCAAGTTTTACAGACCATTATCTCCGTGACACCTCTAATCCTCTCGCCTTGTCGATTTAGAAAAAATAACTAGGTGTACATTATTTGATGAGGTTTCCTCATTGCTTATATATTTCACAATTAATTATTGGAAACAACCACTTTTTTGGCACTGCATCAGTCTTCACCACTGGGAAGATGATGTCAGCACCCAAGTTCAACAAGGTCAGTGTTGTCCATTGTTGATTGTATTGTCACGTTACCCGTTGTTATTAGCATGATGATGGTTTGTGTGTTTATGTGGTTCATTATTGAGAGTATACGAAAATGGAGTTTTTTCGTCTCTGTCCTGTAGTACATGGCACTTGTACGTAGAGAGCGTATGGGACATTGAGGTCATTTGAGTCTTCCTCCCAGGAAGGGAGGGGGGGGAGCGCATATGACATTCGGTCATCTCTCTTACATCGGTGGTGTTATCCGATGGTTGGTCAAGTCCTGACTGTGTTTCACACAGTTTCAGAAGTTTAAGTGCCTTAAACGCAGAAAAGCGTATAGGGATGAGCTGGTCTTTTGACCTTGCCTCCCTCCCGCCGAATTCCCTGTCGAATTCTGGCAATATCAAAAGTATTAGGGAGGTAAGTATACTCTTGAAGTGAAATAAACGAAATCTAGGATTTCTTTTTTCACGAGAGAGTTGATACTTACCTCCCTAGATACAGACCCGGCCTCTCCACCCCACAGAGGCTCGGTCTTCAGGCTCTTAATAGTTGCATGTGTGTCAGCCAATAAATTAGTCAGAGGAAGTGCTAGTCTGCGCATGCGCGGTGGTGGGGCTGGCATCCGCCAGACTACACTCTGACTCCCTGCCCAGTAGGGGCACCTAACTGTTTTAATCTGAGTGTTTATTGAGTGAAAGCCGATATTTAGCAATATCAAAAGTATTAGGGAGGTAAGTATCAACTCTCTCGTGAAAAAAGAAATCCTAGATTTCGTTTATACTACATGTGCAAACAACTATATTTGATATAAAATGTATGTTGTAACAGCCTGTACCCCCACTAAAACACTGTTGTAACGAATAATATTATGTTGATTATTTTGCAACTTATTTAACTAGATGCTGATAACCTATGCTCTGAAATTTGCCAGCAGATTTTTTTATGCAGATATTAATAAATGGCATCTGTGCTATATTTAACAATTAAACACTTCGAGATAATTTTATTAATCTTGAATAATAAATGTCAACAGCAGAAATAATGAAATATGGATTTCATATTGGACTTGTTATGTCATGAAGGGAATCAGCTAGCTGAAACTTTGTCACCAATGCAATTGTCGAGACTTCCCATTAGTGTTAAAATTCCAGTGCTAATATAATATCTGGTGTTCTTTTTCAAAACTGAGGTGTAACATATTGCTGTCTATAAAAACACAAGCTTTCAGTACTGCCATTAAAAAAAATAACACCATTCTGGGTAGTACAGACTTGCTGTTTACAAGAGCAACAAATCGGTAAAAACTTGTTCAGCAGAAGCTTTTGCAAACTGAACACCACCGAACTTATCTCGGGTCACCTCGGTTAAAGTGTAACCTTTACTCTGTATAAATACAGTATTCTGAATCTGGTGTGCTTAGCTCTCAGCCTAACATACAGTACAGCTAAAAAATAACCAGAGTTCAGGGATCGATCGATCCCAATGCGAGCGAGGTGTGGGAGGAGACTAGCTACAATGAAAATGCATAGAATTAACTACATATATAATCATTATATTAAAGAGTGTCTATTGAATGTTGGAATTTTGCATGGGTCTGGAAGAAGGGGAATATAGCGATCAACATGTCCGTCCATCCGTCTTTCCCCGTCTTGTCAACGCAACTCCGCCTAGAGGTCTCAATCGATTAACTTAAATTTTGTCCATATTATCAGTATCATGTGCAGATGTGCATGTGCTATTTCGCGGCCAAAAAAATTGTTCATTACAGAGTTATCCCCCTTTCAATATCTTAAAACTGATACATAAACTGCATTTCCAATCATTTATTGTCAATGCAACTCCTCCTACAGTTTAGCTCTGATTCTTCTGAAACTTAGCAAGTGTTATCATTATCACGTGTATGTGTGCATGCGCTATCCGTATACCTGTACGTCCATCAGTCTGTCCAAAATGTATGTATGTCCGTCTGTCGGTCCATCCATCTCAGACAATCATTTCTTGTCAACACAACTCCTCCTAGAGGTCTCAATGAATTAACTTAAAATTTTGTCCACATCAGTATCATGTGCAGATGTGCATGTGCTTTGTTCGTGACCCAAAAATTATTCATTGCAGAGTTATCACCCTTTAAATATCTTAAGGCCTATACATAAACTGCATTGCCAATCATTTCTTGTCAACGCAACTCCTACAGTTTAGCTGCCATTCTTTTGAAACTTGGTAAGTATGATCATTACGAAATGAAGATGTGCGTGTGCTCTCCGTATACTTGTACGTCCATCCATCTGTCCCAAATGTATGTTCATCTGTCAGTCCATCCTTGTCAACGCAACTCCTGCTACAGTCTAGTTACAATTCTTTTGAAACGTGGTGAATCTAGTCATTACCATCTGAAGATGTTCATGTGCTTTTTTCGAGGCCAGAAAATTATTCATTACAGAGTTATCCTCCTTTAAATACCTTTAAGCTGATACAAAAACTGCAGTACCAATCATTTCTTGTCAACAGAACTCCTACAATTTAGCTGTGATTCTTTTGAAACTTGTCAAGGGTTCTCCTTACCACTGGAAGATGTGCATGTGCTATCTGTATGCCTGTACACACATGCGTCTGTATAGAATGTATGTATGTCACTTTGTTTGATTAACATTAAGGGAGTCTACTCCATCCAGAAAGCTGGACAAGAGTAGAGAGTTGTGGTTCTTGCATTAGAAGGCACTAAATGCAAGATTAGAAATCTATTTCTGGCGCTAAATGTAAGTAGATTTATTTAGCAAGTAGTGATTGAATGATAAGTATGTTTATGTGGTTAATAAAATGACGGACCAACCCTAGGGGGTCTGTGGTCGTTATCTCCCCTGAAATATTTAAAATTCATCAAAATTGTCTTGTTCGTGCCAGATCCTTTGTCACTGAATGTATTACTTGAAGAAGCAGTGCTATGACTCCATTTTGAAGAAATTCATCCGTATTTTCCCGAGATATCTCCCTTGAAAAATTCTCTGGTCCGGGCATAATAGTTGAACGGAATTGAACCTGCACTTACAAATCTATCTTTCTTTAAGGCGAGATGCAGCGTAAGGATTTCATTTTTCATTGATTAGTTTTTCTAAAATATTGTCCTTTACAATTAACGTTACATGTATGTCCACTCTTGATGTATGTTTATCTGAAATGTTTGGAATAGGTGGGATTGGTTATCATCACGATAAAGACAGCTAGATTGGGTGATTAAGCTGGTTTAATAGGTAGTTAAATGCAATGTACCGTGATGTAAATTTATTGAATTGTATTTTAATATATAAGAATGCTGGTTTTTAACCTGAAATGTCATTTAAATACATAAAAGATCCAATGTTATGCAAGTAGTCGAGTCAGGTCCCATGTGAAGTCCCATGTGCACTTTGTGATGAAAGCAAGCCAGCCACTTGGATGTCTTCAGGATACCTTAAAGGTCTTGTGAGGACTTGCAGTCGATAACGAGTTTTAATTAATTTTATGGTCTAATACACTATTTAAACACAACAGTGTCACTTTGGAGTGAGAAAAATATGTTAGGCAGCCCAAATAATGAGATTAAATGACGGCTCAATCTGAATCACATCACCACTCGCTGTGACGTCACACCGGGAATGGCGCTGTGAGCTGGGTCAATGTTTTTCTGTCTGCAGTACAGAGGTAACATATTTTAAAACATGCGTTTAACAGGATAAACTTCACCTACCAAAACTATAATTTGTTCAGGTTGAAGCTAATTCTTCAAGAAATAAAAAAATCGTGATTTTTTAAAGTCTATTATGATATTTACTCATTTTTAATGGTTTCATGGATAGCTACATTTGCATAATAATAGGCCTATAACTATGGTAAACCATGGGCAGTGCTGAAAATCGGCAATATTTCAATGCATGTGACAAATGCTCTGTAGTCTAGTAGGCCTAATTGCGGATCCATTACCATTCTTGAAAGGACTGGGTGTACTATGTACTGTCTGGGATGGATGGATGTGAGCATGATGATCGAGGTTGGTGGGAGAGGTTGACGATGGCTATAATTGTACTATTATTCATATCTAAATTTATAGGCTACTGAGTGCAGTTACAACTTTTTCTGAAGATTACGAATCTACAATAAGTGTGTCAGTGTGTCCTATGTGAAATTTCCCGTGATTAATGATTAGAATGTAATTGTTTACCTATGAGCTTTTGGCAATGTGTTTGTATAATAATAATAATAATGTAGAGGCATGTATGGGTCAACACGTACGTTGGTGTGTGTTGGGGGTGGGGGTGGGGACATCACGCCTGTGACAACCATATGAACTATATCGTTTTCAAACCAACTTCTTCCATGTATGGAAGTAGCATACACTCATATTTCAATGTTATGAAAAAGCAAAACTGTAGCGGATGAACAAATTTTAAATAGTTAGGTGAACTGACAGATGTTCAGAGGTCGCTAGCGTATCATCTTTACTTACAGTGCAGCTCATAAATAAGTTTAAAGGCTTCCAAAGCAAAAACACAAATATGGTAGTTAGAACCATTTGAACATGATACAAGAAACGTTATGTTGAATATTTTGAACACAATTTGGGTTGAAATCCAACCCAATTATGTTCAAAACATTCAACAGTGTATATTATTTAAGTTGTACTATAAGCGTGCGGACGGCAGTGAAAGCCTCGCTACATGCCTCGACCGCTGCCTAAATTGTAAACAAACCGTGTACTGTCAATAATATGTCAATGTAGACTATACGCAAATAGATTAGTTTAGATTAGATTTATATTTACCCGACATTTTAGTTAATTTTAAACACATAACTGGAGCAACTGCTGTCATAAATTTATTCATAAGCCTACACAATGGTAAATTGCGATCGTATGTGCACTGAGCGGTGTAGGCCTACTTAACTATCATTTAAAAAGTTGTACATTTGTGTACATGCATGCCTATCATCTATGCAAAATCTCTGCAGTCAATCCAGAAAGATATATAGGCCTATGCATTTGTAGAATTGTATTCCAAGAAGTGTGTGGGTGGGTTTGATTAAATATAGCCTAATTCACGTACACGAAATCCGATGTTACTGTCACCTCTAGCAGGCCTATACATTACAATTGTGATGTCAGGCACTGTGACCATGAGGTCTGGCCTTTAAATTTTAATCAACAAAAATATCATCAACTTCGATATTATTGAACCTTTGTGCATCTCGAACAATGTAGTGTCCCTGTGTGAACAATGAATTGTCAAAGAATATGTGCATAGGTGTGTAATACGCGCAGCAGTAGAGAGCCTAGCTTTGCTCCCGAGATAATAATCTAGACTAATAGGAATTGGTGTCATCCCAGTGTGACGTCACAACTCTAGCGCAATAGCTAAAAACGTTTGGTTGTCAAGGTGGTTGCTATATGCTTATCTCAGCTTTGGCTGGGCCGATTACAAAAATTAAAAAAGCATTTTTCTCTTCCAGTAAAGGAGAATCTGTAATATGATTGTCAAGTTAATCAGAGCGATCGGGTATCTAGTCCTCATAACATCTTTAAGTAACAATAAAAAGCATGTGGGCAGTCTGGGAATTTGTTCAGATGTCAGTTATGAATCTTTATCTCGGTCACCATGGTTTAACCAAGGATGCGCATCCATGCCGGTACATCTATATGTGTGTATGCAGTATATCTAACAAAATTATTGCTGAATTCGAATCAAACTTGGTGGATGAGTTGTACATGGGACACTGATGAATGAATGGATCCCATTTTGTTATGGATTCTGAACTGGGTCAAGATTTCAGATTTCTTGTAATGATTCTATTACAATAACACCATTGCGTGATGGTGTCAAAAGTTATATTTTTCACGAATTATCCAGAAATAGTTTATGAAATGCATATATTATGTTAATATTCATAAGAGAATAAAAATACAGCAATCAAGGTGACCATAGCCATTGATATGGGTCAATTAAATGTTTAATAATCTGATAGTGATGTCACAGAGCTCACCCAACAAATTACAATTTTGAGAAAAAATGTAACTGTTCACCAGTGTAAGGCCATATATCAGTTCACATCATTTGAGGGATGGGTATGCGACTATCATACATTTGTATGGAGTTTATGGAACAGAAGATTACATAGAGATAGTGATTAAAGGCTATGTACATTGACTTTATTCAACTAAAACAACCAATTGCTCAACACTTAATTTTGACAAGTACTTTACAATAGGTCCAATTCCTATGACAATATCATAGTCGTCATCATCTCTTTCTACCAAGTCATCCCCCACATCTTCACCGTGTACTAGACTATTCTCCACACCATTTTCACATGCCTCCCCCATATCCGAACAACCACATATGTCTGTACACCTCAATCCTGTCTTCCAACAGGCGCCTCTTGCTGTTTCGCATCTAGTCTTGGTGCAGCCACACTTGACCAAATGGAGAACAGACTTTGGCACTGGAAGTTGCATTGTCATGACCGGAACCCATATTTTGTCTTCTAATTTCAATCCGTATTGTCATTGTGGGATCGTAGGGTCGCTTGATTACCATGTAGTGCATCGTGGGTAGGTGGAAGCTTATCTGATTCTGCTTGTTTCTTGTTAAGCAGTTAACTTCTCCTCAGCTTCTCCACCTTTAAGATCCGAGTTTGAGGTAAGTACAGGGTGCAAATGAAATGCTCGATAGCTGCACACATGTCATCACTAGGAATTAATATTTGACCAAAGCATGTAAGTGCCAGTATTATATCATCATTGGGTTCTTCGAAACACCTCCAGAACACAAGCTTTCCCTTTCCAGCAAAGCCCCTTGTATTGTCGAGACCACTGATGGCATGGAGTCCAGGTAATGCTGTTATATTGTTCTGTCCAAGTGCTTCATGTATGGGCGTCATTGGAATTGTTTGGTGTCTCTGACCAGTACCAGTTACAAAGTTTGTGTCCTTGCTTAATTCCGGATATTGTCAAAAAGCCAAGACAAAAACATCAGTATCTGGTCATATAAAGCTGATAGTAGAAGCCCCACAAACTGTTGCATCTTTCGCGTGCAGTAGCACCTTTGTATCATCTTCCTCTTGATTACTTTGTAAGTAGCTCATATTCCTATGCATTCATCTGTACTGACAACCCCATGCCACAACCACGTGCTTATTATTTACACATGCTTTCTCCAGCACCTCAGCCAGGTAGCCTGATCAGTTCCATTTTTGTCTGTCCAACAAGAGTCATTTCATGGGAACTTTCTCTATCATTGTTGTATCCGTTATGTGGTATGATATTGAAGGCTGACTGTGTTGCCGTGTCACAGGTAGCTGTCTTTAATTCCCTGGGAACATCACATCGGTCAAATATGAGGTGCAGTGCAACAATTTTTCTATATTTTTTCAATATATGATTGGTGAAATGATCAGCCAGTGGATTGCAGTTCTTGATATAGTCAGGCTTTTCTAATGATTGCACTTCTGCCCTGGCATCCACAAGTGCCACTGTTACATCAATACACTTGTCGCCACTAGTATTTGTTATGTCTGTGCTGTTAATGCTACTACAATCATTCTCTGCATGTTCCTCTGTGTCCTGTACTTTGCTTTCTTCTATAGACATCTTTTCTTGGATGGACATCAAGTTACTGTTCACCTGGCAGTGTAACATTGTTCCATCAGCTGCGAAAATTGATCTTGGCATAACTGAAAGCTCGTGTCGTCCTATCGTTACCGCTAGGTTTATCTCAGGCCTTGACTTAGAAAACAACAGCATGCGAGCAAAGAGGTTTCATCTGTACTGACAACCTCATGCCACAGCCACGTGCTTATTATTTACACATGCTTTCTCCAGTACCTTCTCAGCCAGGTAGCCTGGTCAGTTCCATTTTTGCCTGTCCGACAGGAGTCATTTCATGGGAACTTTCTCTATCATTGTTGTATCCATTATGTGGTATGAGCTTCCTTTAAGCTCAATCACATGGTCTCCTGTGTTCACTCTCGTTTGCTGACATTTTCTCATTGGAGACAACAGATTGATTGTCCCTGACTTGATGCGATTTGAGACAAATTTATCAAGCAATTTGCTGCCAACGTCCCTTTGTCTACAGAGATCGTGTTAAACCTTTTCAGGCCTAATTGCCTTTGTCACCAAGTTGAAGAGCTCAGCACATTTCTCTATGAATGGATTGGTGAAATTCTTCAGTGTGGAAGTAAGAGCTTCAATGCCTTTCTATTGACGCATTATCAATGATTTTGTGAGTGCATGGTAATGCAGTTGTGTAGAGGATTTTGTTAGCCCTGTTTTGGTTTTGCCCAGCAAGTGATGCAAGTTGTGGAGAGATGAGGAAAAATATGGTGCAAACATTAGCATTTAGTGTGATCCCTATGACCATACCAGTTACTAGGCTTGCGTGATTTTTGCTTTGAAACATCGCAATCGATTTTATATTTTAAAAATCGCAATTTTCCATTAAATCGTATGTCCACATTCCCAAAAGTATAAACAAATCACGAAAACCGGGACTTGGAATTTCTAGAAAAAGTTGAAATAAATGATACAAAAATAGCATGAAATTAGAACACAATTTCATGCAATAAATTCTTACTATCCTACATCTATGCTTAATGTATACCTTATATCCATCATCGCGGGAGTGAAATTATTAATTGGGACCACCTAAATATTGCGTATATTGTTCATTTCATCAAAATTTGACATAAAATTTCGTCCAGAAAAAATATAAATCACATTATGTATCGGTTTCCGTTTATAGCCTCCCTTTGTAGGATGAGTTTAGGTCATTACCTGAGTAGCGTGAAGACGCTAATATTAGTACCCGGGGAGATACTGTGCAATTCATATACATAGGACGGTAGCTTTGAGTAGCTACGATAGTAACAGTGTAAACTCGTCCTATAGTGCAGTTTATAGTTGCTTTCAGAATGTATGATTTACATTTAAGAGTAATCAACAGAATGCACAGTCCAAAATACAACAATCTGGAATGCTGTTACGTTATTTTCTTTAATTAGGCATGACAGCCGAATCAAAAAGGAAAAATTAGTAAACTGCCTGAAATTGCTAAAAGAATTAAAAAGAATTATGTTCAGTGATTATTGCCTAACACTCTGCAACTAAGTATATACTTGGTATTTTACGACAGACTCAGGGTCTGCAGCGAAAGAAAGAAAATTATATGGCGATTCGACGGAGTAACTAGCTGTTTTTTAGCTCACCTGGCCTAAAAGGCCAAGTTAGCTTATGACGTGGCGACTGTCCGTCCATCAACTTTTCCTTTAAATGACTTCTTCTCAAGAACCGCTTGGCCAGTTTCAATTATATTTGGCAGGAAGCATCCTTAGGGCATAGGGATCCAAGTTTGTTCAAATAAAGCCGATCGGCCAATTAGGCCAGTGGCCATCTTGGATTTTGGCCCATTTTTAGAAACGTCTTTAAAAATCTCCGAAGCCGCTTGAGGGATTGAAGGAAACCTCATGAAATATGATCTAGGGCAAGAGCTCAAACAAATTTGTTCAAGGGAACTTAATTGGTCAAATAGTTTGGCAGCAATCTTGGTTGAGCTTGTTTTAGCGAAAATAACTTCTTCTCCAGAACCGCTGAAGGGATCCGGCCAAAATTTGGAAGATATGATTAGGGACTAAGGGCCATTAAAGTTTGTTCAAGGGAAGTTGCTCCGTCAAAAAACATGGCCGCCGTGGACCAATCAAAATGATACATCTAGGATGCTAAAGCCAATCCGTCCTAGTGTATTTAAGTCGGTCAGTGCGGTCAGAGCACTGCTGTTATTGAGCTTCTGAGCCCACTGGTGACAGCAGAAACAATATGCTGTTTTGAAGCACATATTTTGCATTTACATACATTTGAGGTTCAACCCTTGTATTATAGAAATATACACCGGCTCATTACCAAACAATTTACAATATTTGGTAACATTGCTACTCTGTGGACTAATAATTGAAAAGGAATAAATGTTTTGTACAGTATTCATTAGCTCAGCTGGCCCAAAGGGCCAAGTAAGCTTATGGCGGCCGGCCGTCATCCATCCGTCGCCTGTTGTCCGTTTATCAAATCGTATCCTCATTTATCCTTTGACCGATTTCAACCAAATTTGTCTTGAAGGATCCTATGGTGGTAGGCTCCAGATCTATTCAGAATTTTGTTTGGTAAATTTTTCTGTCGACAATCTTGGATTTTCTGGAAAATCATTTAAAATGCTACTACTACAATATAAATGGGCCGACTTCAACTTAAGTTGTGTGGACTAATTCTATGCTGGGCAGGCTTCAACTCTTTTAACGAGAATTCTGATTAGGCAATATTTCTGGTGGCCATCTTGGATTTTCTGAAAACTTCGGGAAATCAGTTAAAATGCTACTACTCATTAACTGTATGAATGATTTCAAGCAAACTCGGCTGGAAGGACCCTAGAGTGGTGTACTTCAGAGCTTATATACAGAATTTTGATTGGTCAATTTGTCCGGCAGCCATCTTGAATTTTCAGAAAAATGGCTGGAAAATCATTAAATTTAATTTCATCGATAACTAATGGTGATTAAAGTTTTTTCAAGAGCACTTGATCCTTGATAAAAACTGTTTGTCATGGTCCAATCAAAATTTTGTGTATGATGGCCATATTAGATTTTTTCTTGGCTGGATGGAACCCACTAAATATCGATTGTACTGAATTCCCAATTTTGTATTGTATGTCTTGTTACTGCTGAATTAAAAATATTATGCCAATGGTTCAAATGCTAATGGTCCAGGTGACCGTTAAGGCCCATGGGCCTCTTGTTAATTTGCTTTGTTCCTAAAAGAAGTGAGATGAGTTTTATGTAATGTGGCAGCATTACGTGATAATGTTATAATTGTGTCTCTATTCCTTGTCTTAGATGTTGACATTAGTTGTTATGTTGGTTGAGGCTGTCGTTGTGCTTGTACGTCAGACAAGTCATTTCCGTGTAACAAGGGCACTACGACCTCTCTTCCTACTCGACTCGCATTACCTTAGAGGTGTTCGCAGGTTAGTTATATTTCACAAAGCAATCTTTCTTTTTGCGTAAAATGTTTTGTATGCATTTTCATTTTTAGCTCACCTGGCCTGAAAGGCCAAGTGAGCTTATGTCGTGGCGACTGTCCATCATCCGTCCGTCGTCCATGCATCCGTCCATCCGTCAACTTTTCCTTTAAACGACTTCTTCTCAAGAACCGCTGAGGCAATTTCAATTATATTTGGCAGGAAGCATCCTTAGGGCATAGGGATCCAAGTTTGTTCAAATGGAGCCGATCGGCCAATTAGGCTGGTGGCCATCTTGGATTTTGGCTGATTTTTAGAAACGTCTTTAAAAATCTCTGAAACCACTTGAGGGATTAAAGGAAACCTCATGAAATATGATCTAGGGCAAGAGCTCAACCAAATTTGTTCAAGGGAACTTAATTGGTCAAATAGTTTGGCAGCCATCTTGGTTGACCTAGTTTTAGCGAAAATAACTTCTCCAGAACCACTGAATGGATCAGGCCGAAATTATGGCAGATATGATTAGGGACTAAGGGCCAGTAAAGTTTGTTCAAGAGAAGTTGATGCGTCAAAAACATGGCCGCCGTGGACCAATCAAAATATAGCATGTTTGGTGGCCATATTGGATTTTTTTATTTGATGGATTTTGAGGCCGAAATTCGTTTTATATGGGTTTTTGGGTATTCTGATCTCAAATTTACAATTTTCGAAACTGTCGGATGAATGGTTTGGCGGCCATTTTGGATCAGTTTCCCCCCAAAAGCTCCCATACTAAAGCAATGGGAAATTAAAAATATCTTCTCGAGAACTACTAGGCCGATTTCAATTATATTTAACATGAAGCATCCTTAAGGCATATAGATTCAAGTTTGTTCAAACGAACCCGATCGGCCAATTTGGCCAGCGACTATCTTGGATTTCATCCGATTTTTAGAAATGTTTTTAAAAATCCTCCCAAACCATTTGAGGGATCGATTCAAAACTCGTGAAATATGATCTAGGGTAAGCGCTGAATCAAGTTTGTTCAAGGGAACTTGATTGACCAAATGGTTCAGCGGCCATCTTGGATGACCTAGTTTTCACAAAAACGACTTCCCCAGAACTGCTGAAGCGATCAGGCCGAAATTTGTGAAATATAATTAGGAACTAAGGGCGATTAATGTTTGTTCAAGAGAAGTTGATTCATCAAAAAACATGGCCGCGGTGGACCAATCAAAATATAGTGTTTGGCAGCCATATTGGATTTTTTATATGATGGATTTTGAGGCCGAAATTTGTTTTATATAGGTTTTTGGGTATTCTGATCTCAAATTTGTAATTTACGAAACTGTCGGATAAATAGTTTGGCAGCCATCTTGGATCATTTTCCCGCCAAAAGCTCCAATACTAAAGTAATGGGAAATTTAAAATGTCATCTCGAGAACTGCTGGGTCGATTTGAATTATATTTGGCAGGAGGCATCGTTATGGCATAGAGATTTCAATTTGTTCAAACGAAGCCGATCGGCCAATTTGGCCGGTGGCCATCTTGGATTTTGGCCGATTTTTATAAAGGTCTAAAAATCTCGTTCTCCGAAACGCCTTGGGGGAATCGGTTCAAAACTTATGAAACCTCATCTAGGCAAAGAGGTAAGCCAAGCTTGTTTAAGACGACTTGATTGACCGAATGGTTCGGCAGCCATCTTGGATGACCTAGTTTTCCCGAAAATAACTTCACCAGAACCGCTGAATGGATCAGGCCAAAATTTGGGAGATATGATTAGGGACTAAGGGCCATTAAAGTTTGTTCAATGGAAGTTGCTCCATCAAAAAACATGGCCGCCATGGGCCAATCAAAATGTAGCATGTTTGGCGGACATATTGGATTTTTTTATTTGATGGATTTTGAGGCCAAAATTGGTTCTATATATGTTTTTGGGTATTCTGAGCTCAAATTTGCAATTTTCGAAACTGTCGGATGAACAGTTTGGTGGCCATCTTGGATAATTTTCTCGTCAAAAGCTCCCATGCTAAAGCAATGGGAAATTAAAAATATCTTCTTGAGAACTACCAGGCCGATTTCAATTATATTTGGCAGGAAGCATCCTTAGGGCATAAGGATCCCAGTTTGTTCAAATGAACCTGATCGGCCAATTTGCCCAGCGGCCATTTTGGATTTCGGCCGATTTCAGGAAATGGCTTTAAAAATCTCCAAAACCACTTGGGGAATCTTCATCTAGGCCAAGAGGTAAGCCAAGTTTGTTCAAGAGGACTTGATTGACCAAATGGTTCGGCGACCATCTTGGATGACCTGGTTTTCATGAAAATGACTCCTCCAGAACCGCTGAAGGGATCGGGCCGAAATTTGGGCCATTAAAATTTGTTCAAGTGAAGTTGATCTATCAAAAAAACATGGGCGCCGTGGGGCAATCAAAATGTAGTGTGTTTGGCGGCCATATTGCACTTGCAAAAATGTCCACAAACTCATTTAAAAGACTGCTAAACAAACCCACCAACAATTTTGAGAAAAATTGATGGTGCTCCAGGTGAGCAACACAGGGGCCTCATGTTTAATGATTTTACTGGCCAAGACTTCCAAAGATGGTTTCTACAATGTTAATTTGCAAACCATGTGAATACTATTTAAGTAAACTTACCACAAGAGTAATTGGTCCAGTAACTGGGTCAGTCATTCCAGAGGTAAGGTTTCTAACATTCTTTTCTATATGTCAAATTTGCTTATTAAAGGAAAACTAACTTCATCTCATAATAGCTATTCAGATAATATAACATACCACTCATAAAGTATGTATGTCATTTAATTTTTATCACGCCGTTTAAGAAAGATTTTCAAGCTTTATTAGCTAAACTGTTCATACATCTACACTCTATTAACTCTTACCGCTCTGATGTCAAAATATTACATTTTCAAATTAAAACAAAAGATGAACTAGTTTTCATTTTTCAACAAATTTGGTGGAAGATGTTGCTGTCATAAACAGCACATCGTCCACCAAAATTGTTGAAAAATGTACACTAGTTTCTTTGCTATCGACACAGTTAAAGATAGAACAGTGACATCAGGGTGCTAAGGGTTAAGGCTGCCATGCTTTACTTTTCAACCAATCAGCAAAAATGTAGGCAGTGCATATATGGTCGATCATAGAGGTTTCATCTATAGGTTGGCAATGTAGTGTAAAAGTAGCCATAAAGGTAAGCTGTTAAATATTTCAAAACTAAGTTAACTGGTCGATGTTGTTGCCTTAGGAAGAAACAGCTTCCAGTCAAATTATTATCAAGATATTCAACATGATAATTATTACATAGTACAGTGTGTGTTGTATTAGCACTTACATGATAGCACACATTATTGCTTAGAGACAAAATGGCAGCGACCACTGTTCAACGTGAACGTAGTGTTCAAAAGCAAATCATTGTGTTACAGATAAAGAAATGCAGCGGGAATGATATGGAATCTATATACCATAATATATCAGGATATTTGAGATGAGATTTAACCGTTAAATGTTTAAAAACAGGTTTTTGATCTTTTTTTACTATTCCTATTTCACTACCCTGCATGGATACTATCTGCTGAGATATGTAGCATATGCTGTTTGCCATTGGTAAGTTGATGCTATCATTTTGATGTTGTATATTGTTTACAGGTTTGCCAGACAGGTGATGCAGTCCATGCCGCCTATCCTTGACATGATAGTTCTACTCTTATTCGTCATGCTGATTTTTTCAATACTTGGTGGGTTTTGAATTTACAATTTATTGAGTAAATACTTTCTGTTAGGATTAGCCTATGACTAATGACAGTTATTTTTCAATTTGAATATATTTTTAATGATATATAATTCTCAGACCTTTAAATGTTTTCATAGTTGAGTGGTCCTCATATTGAGGGTATCTTTCTTCCTTAAAATCAAGGTATTCTACTTTCAAGACAAGGTAATTTTGGAAGCAATTTGCTTGCAGTCAAATTAATTTCAAACTATCATGCCATCGCAAATCCCCACCCTTTCCCAAGCTTTGACCCTGCACCACCGGGAACAGAACCCAATCTAAATATCAGCACAATCTGCAATCTTATTGTTAATTCAGAAAACTAATCTGTTTGAATTGCCCTAAGCAGTTTCAGAGGAGACAGCATGACAGTTGTAGCCCTATGTGGAAGCAATCTTGAAGTAACTCACTTAACAAATCTGGTGGAATATCCACCAAACAGTTTCAAATGATAGCATGACGTACTGAATTTATATAATATTTGACATTTTGTCACTAGGTTCTGGCTTCCAAACCAAGGGACTGAGTCAAACAAAAATATTCACAATCTGCAATGGTATGGTTAGCTAACAAATCCAAACGGTTTCATAGTAGAGAGACACACAGACAGACAGACAGCAGCAATTTCAGTATCCCCAGTGTTTTTATACCCTGCCAAAAAATTTGGCAGGGTATTATGTAATGCCGCCATCCGTATGGGCGGGTGGGCGGGCATGTGGGTGGCAGAGTGGTTTCCAGATGATAACTCCATTACCGTTTGACGGATCGCATTGAAACTTCATATGGTGGTCGGACTAGGTCTTGGGAAGAAACCTATCGAAATCGACGATGATCCGAAATCCAAGATGGCTGCCAGCCACCGAAGGCCATCTTGAAAATTGGTTTCCGAATGATAACTCCGTTACCATTTGTCGGATCGCATTGAAACTTCATAGGGTGGTTGGACTAGGCCTGGAGAAGAAACCTATCGAAATGGACGATGATCCGAAATTCAAGATGGCCGACAGTCACCGGCGTCCATCTTGTAAATTGGTTTCCGGATGATAACTCTGTTGCTGTTTATCAGATCGCTTTGAAACTTCATAGAGTGGTTGGACTAGATCTGCGGAAGAAACCTATCGAAATCAACAATGATCCGAAATCCAAGTTGGGTGCCAGCCACTGGTGGCCATCTTGAAAATTGGTTTCCAGTCGATAACTCCGTTATCGTTTATCGGATCGCTTTTAAACTTCATCGGGTGGTTTGACTACCTCTGGTGAAGAAACATATCTAGATTGACAATGATCCGAAATCCAAGATGGCCACCAGCCACCGGTGGCCATCTTGAAAATTGGTTTCCAGATGATAACTCTGTTACCGTTTATCGGATCGCTTTGAAACTTTGTAGAGTTGTTGGACTAGGTCTGAGGAAGAAACTTATCGAAATAGACACTGATCCAAAATCTAAGATGGCCGCCAGCCATGGGCTGCCATCTTGAAAGTTGGTTTTTGGGTGATATCTCCGTTACCATTTATCAGATCACTTCCTAGGGTCGTTGGAATATGTCTGGTGAAGAAACCTATCGAAATTTACAATAATCTGAAGTCCAATATGGCCGCCAGTCAGCGGCAGCCATCTTGAAAATTGTTTTCCGGATGATATCTCCTTGACCGTTTAGCGGATCGCTTTGGCACTTAATAAGAATTACTGGTCTGATGGGTCTGAGGAAGAAATAAATATTTTTTGATAGCTGTCATTTATTAGTTTGTCATCATGGTTGGCTATTATGCGCCGTTTGCAGAGCTCTTGTTTAAACATGTGAGGATAAATAGTCAAGAGAATCTATAATTATATAGATAGAAGAATCCAGTTTTATCTATGCCCCACACATCTCTAGTTAAGCTCCGCCCACGCTTTGTCCGTGTTGGGATCTATCGATCCCTGTACCCTGAATCTCAATTTGCAGAAAGCTATACAGGTAAGTTGTTGAATACCTTGAAACTAATTTGACTTGGTGCTGTTGCTGTGCATCATAATAATAATAATAATAATAATAATAATAATAATAATAATAATATCTTTATTTATAGAGGGTACAGTAAACTCGATCAGTACAAATAACTGTTCTTCCCCCGAGTCCCTCAACTATTTACAATCTGAATATATTTACAATCAGATATATAAACTATCTGTACAAGAGTATGATACAGGTATATACAACAACTAGACGATGTACATTACATGTTCCCCCCACCCCCCCTGAAAACTTAACTCATTCATGAGATCATGTTTGCCACAGGGATTGAGAGATAGATTGTACTCGCAGGCAAACAGACAGACAAATGAAATGACATTCATTATAGGTCAAGTATCCTCAAGGCTGCCAACGAAGCGATTCCTCGAGGGTTCAGGAAAAACTACCGCCCCTACTGGACAACAGAACTGCAAGCAGCACATGATAAACTAGACAAGCCCAGAGAAGATGCAGAGGGTAATCCCTGTCATGAAAACCACTTCACGCTACAACAAACTAAAGCCAGGTATCTAAAGACCAAGCTGGAGGCCAAAAGAAGAAGCTGGAGGAAAAAGACGGCAGGGTTTAATTTAGAGAGACACACCACGAAGCTATGGAGACTGACTAAAGCACTGAATGATGAGGGTGTCGGGGGAGAGAAGATTACTCTTGAATAAGATGGATAAACACTGACAGGAAAGATGGCTGCAGATGCCTTTGCGAAGGCATATGCAAAAGATAGCAACATTTCTATACCGCGAATGCGTCAAAAAGAGGTTAGGAAAGAGCAAAAGGGAAGAACAGACACCAACACTCACAATGCAATGAAAGTTGACATTAGTTCAGCAGAACTGAAGAAGGCTATCCGCCAATTGAAGAAGAAGAAATCTCCCGGGCCAGATGGCATTACGAATGAAATGATCCAACACCTTGGTAATGCATCTCTCCGCAAGTTGCTAGACATCTTTAATCTCAGTTGGACCATTGGAGAGGTTACTCAGTGCTGGAAGGAAGCCAGAATGACTCCTATTCTGAAAAAACCGGAAGAACAAGACGAAAGTGCTGAGCTACCGTCCTATCAGTCTTACAAGGTGCATATGCAAGACCATGGAGCGCATCGTCAACCAGCGGTTGCAGTGGTACCTGGAGTCGGAGAACATTATAGTTTCAGAGCAGGCCAGCTTCAGAAGATACAGGAGCACAGAAGATCAAACAACACATCTTGCACAGGTCATAGAGGACACTTTCCAAGCCAAGAAGGTGATGCTAGCTGCCTTTATCAATCTGCAGAAGGCATATGACAAGGTGTGGAAGGATGGCCTCAGCGTGAAGCTCCGGCGCACAGGCATCAGCGGCAACATGTTCCGATGGACCAAGTCATACCTACACAATCGCAGAGCTAGGGTGCTGGTGGATGGACAATCTGGACAGAATGTATTGCTGAGACAAGGGGTGCCACAAGGCGGAGTATTATCACCAACTCTGTTCATACTCTTCATTAATGACATTGTAGAAGGGCTTCCCAATGGGATCCAAGCAGCCCTATATGCAGATGACCTCGTACTCTGGTGCACCGAGGAGTAAACAACAACTGCCACGTACAGAATGCAGCTCGCCTTGGACAGAATTACAACTTGGGCCAATCGCTGGTCTATTACCATCTACAAAGAAAAATCATCAGCCATGCTATTCTCACTGTCCACCAAAACCAAGGTTGGCAATCTGACACTGGGCGGTACTCCACTCGAGTACGAGGACCAGCAGACATACCTGGGAGTCACCTATGACAGAAGATTAACATGGAAGGAGCACATCCAGAATGCAGAGGCAAAGGCCAGAAGAAAGCTAAACATCATGAGGAAGCTGGCAGGAACAAAGTGGGGTGCCAATGAAAGGATCCTCAAGACCATCTACCTAGGTGTCGTACGACCACACCTTGAGTATGGATCCAGCTCATGGATGACAGCAGCTAAATCTCATCAACAGAACCTCGACAGAGTACAAAACCAGGCACTGCGCATCATCACTGGTGGAATGAGATCAACACCAATAGAAAAAATGGAGCAGACAGCAGGCATCCCCCCACTTAGCAAAGGAAGGGAATGCAAAGCACTGATCCAAGCTGCAAAGTTCAAATCGTTCAACAACCACCCAATGAAGATCAGGCAAGCACAGCTGTCATCAGGAAGACTTAAAAGATCAAGTTTTGTGAAAGAGACAAAAGCACTTCAAAGGAAAACCAAGAAATGTTGCCAGCACAAATAGAAGACCCAAACCACACCCTTGATCCTCCACCCTGGGAAAACAAACTAGAGAGCATAGCTATTCGCACCACAGTACCTCATCTCACAACCAAAGATGAACACAGTGATGTGAGCAAGAAGGCCCTGACCCTAGCCATGCTGGAAGAAATGTACCCTCAGGAGACATGGATAGGGATCTACACAGATGGATCAGTCAAAGATGCAATTAGGAGCGGAGGTGCCAGACTGCACATAAAGTATCCAAACGGACAACATGAGTCAGCTACAATACCGATAGGCAAACACTGCACAAACTACAGAGCTGAAGTCGAAGCACTGGTTCATGCAGCTAATACCATCAGCAGAACAGCAGACCCTATTGCACAGATTGTCTTTTTATCTGATGCCCACTCCGTCCTTGAGGCTATCACCAAAGGTAAGCTGCCACAACTTGAAGAAGCACTACAAACCATCAAATGCTTTCGGATAGCACTGCAGTGGATCCCCTCACACTGTGGACTTCAAGGAAATGAGGAAGCAGACAAGATGGCAAAGGTGGGTGCAGAAGAGAATCAGACAGAAAACATGGTTACCCATACAGAGATGAAGACTATCATCAAATCACTCTATAGAACACCTCAATCAGAAGATGCCTATCATCATCTCTCGAGGCCAGAGCACGTGACCATTTTTCGTCTCAGAACTGGACACAACAGACTAAACCAACACATGTACAGGCGGTTCCACCTTACGACATCGCCTGCTTGTCCTTGTGGAGAAGCAGAACAGACCACAGAGCACATACTTCAATGTTGCGGTACGTATCAGCTGCTGAGAGAAGAGATCTGGCCTTTGTCAACCTCTTTTCTTGAAAAGCTGTATGGGCTTGTGGAAGAACTGCAGAAAACCACAGATTTCATCTTGAGAACGGCTCTCCAAGTGTGATACCAGCGATCGAAAAGAAGAAGATAGGTGAAGTAATTAAGCGGAAACCATGTGACAGATACTTTTGCCAAATTTTTAGGTATTTCATTTCGCTGATCAATATGCAATTATTGATTATAATGTCATCCTACACATCATGCAGTTGATTATGACATCATATGATTGATGAATAAACTGAAATCCTCCATTTTGCTAAACCTTTGTTTTCCACTTGTACTTAAGTGTCCTTTGAATGGATAGATATTGTAGGCTATGAGTATCACGTGTTTCCGCCAAATACTAGAAACATATCCTGTGAGAATGCAGCTATGTATTTTGGATATAAGAGGGGAACAATTTTTCTGCAAGAAATTGTCAATGTACTAATGGATAACAAAATCTTTAAAATATAATTTTACTATAATAAGATCTACATTTAGAGTATATATAAGCATGGCTTTAGAATATAATAATATACTTACATTTAACCTCGTTCCATAAGTGGAAGAGGCATTGTGATCTGTCCATGTGTGTGGGTGTGTGCAGCTGTATCTCATACACTACTGATACGCTTAGGCTAAAATAGCATTAGAAAAGTTGTTACCATAAACTCAGATTTCCAGACTGGTCACGATCAGAAGTTCAAAACCTGTATCCGGCTCATTGGGATCGGATCAAATTCCCGACCTATGAATATGAGTTGTTACGAGGGGCGATGGTGTCTGTAATCTCTACCAGCTCTTGTTTTGTTCTTGTTTTCTGCAGGTTTTTATATTTTCGCTCCTATGAAAAATAATGAGGTAAGTTTCATGCTAGTAACTAATCAATTTATATTAGTAATATATTGATAGTAATAGCTAGAGAGCGCGCCTTGTTCTGTCATAAATATATGCTCATCTAATACTTTTAGACTAAATAATCTATATATTATATATTAACAATGCAAAGCATGTGTTTTTTGTGAGACTATATTGACACTTAGCTTAGTATGTGCCGTGAAGGAGATGACGTTTTAGTATCGAGCCCTAGCCGAAGCAGATGATAGCTCAGTTTAGTGATCCAAATGGCATGCAGCATATCACATCCTATCTGAGATTTAGGTACTATGTTAAAATTGGCTCGATATGCGGGCCAAGACCTTTAGTTATCTTTAGTTACTCATGCCGCAGGCTGACATCAATATTTAGGTTGGTGGTGTCTCTTTGTTTGTCCTTAATATATCAAAAGGTCAAATATCTGTGTCACAGGGCCACTAACTGCATGCTGAAATACACATTTATAGAAATACAAATATATTTATTTGGCATATACAGTCATATTGTGGAGGGATAGATAGCGTTTAAGTCTCAGGTCAAAGGGCAGAATATCCAGGTAATGGGGTCCTGCATGACTAAATAGGCATTTTTGTCCTCTCATATTGAAATGGGCACATATACATATACTTTATGTTTCACGTTAAAGTATATGTATGTATATAAATCAGAGGCTCCATAAGTGCATGCCAGAAGTAAAATTTTTGGCCTTAGCGTAGGAATGTAAGCCATTGGAAACACCTAATTGAACAGATTCATTAATTCTGTGCGGGGCTACAAGTAATGTGAGTTTCAGGTCAAAGGGGTCAATTATCTAGGTCATGGGTCGCTAAGTGCATACCAAAATACTAATGTTTGGCCATAACTCTGGAATGCAAGAAGTGAGAATCACTAAATTTTCAGCAAATTTGGTACATCCATTGCTATTATGGTAGGCTAAAGTAGTTCAGTTTCATATCAAAGGTCAAACATCTATGTCACTGGCGTATATTAGAAAAACAGAGTTCAAAGGTGTGAGTCAGCTTCTCTTCCAAGTACACTGTAGTACGTGTAAAATATATAGATCTTAATTATTAAGTAGCCAATGTCATCAGAATGTCAAAGGCGGACAGGGTGAGTTGGTGTAGAGTCATATGCAAAGGTATGTCATTTTATAATGGCTGATTTTAACACCACATTTTCATAGATCACTGAGGCTAACATGGTAAGAGCTTGCTAGTGTAAATTCTTGTTATTAAGGTGTAATTATTGTTTGTTTTTCAGTATTTTTCAACAATACAAGACAGTTTCATTAGCCTGTTTGTCCTCCTAACCACGGCAAAGTAAGATATATGTATTAGTACATGCACTAACCATGTAACTATACAGTCATACCAGCTCATAAGGCATCATCCATCTTTTCTCGCCAAAATATGTTAATTTATGCTGGACAAATAACGCAAGAGTTGGATATATTTCTAAATTTATTAAAATATTTACTTTGGGAACAAGGAGCAGACTCAGCTTGACTATTTATTAGCACTCACCCTCAGCTCAGTTGTGGTAGTTTGATTTTCGATTGCCACAAAACTTGAGAATCTGTACTAAAAATAACATTTCTTATTTGTCAGAACCTCATCCTTGATTAGCAGCAGACCATAATTGCAGTTAGATCGGAGGCAATATAGCCAATGGTGTTCTATAAGATATGATTATGGTATTGGTCTGCAAGAACGGTAAAGGTGTGACTAAGCAGAAGATGAGCACTCATCAACTAGGGCGCCGGCTGTACTGCAGTTAGATAGTGCTACAGTACAGTAGATGGCTAGATGGAAGATGAGCGAGACAAGCTCCTCTATTGAATTTTTTGGGGAATTTAATAATTTATTCCCGAATGAATGATTAAAATGGCCAAGACTCGGGTAATGATGACCAAGAAATTAGCTGAGTTGCCCCAAAATAAGGGGGGGGGGGGGGCGGGGCTATGGCTATGGCATTTGATAGGGGACTGTCTTAAGTTACCATATTATTGTGTTAGAGACCTTTGAGCTTCTTGCAAACTGGAATGAGGTGTTTTAATATACCTCCCATTACAATCTGAAGTCCACCTACCCAAAATCTTTATCAAATGATCCTGAATCTTCGCTCTTGCTGCTGATGTCGCTGCACCTATTCTGAATGAGTGACCGTTGTAACACTCTGATTCTATACCAAGGCTGTCAAGAACTTCTCTAAACATTGCAATAAATCTAGTTCTAGACAGTGCTTCTCCTTGATCATCTACAAATAAAGGGTCTAATGGTGATCGATTTGCTTGATTTACAGCACATAAATATCGACAGCAAATACTATATGGACAAATTACATGATTTACCCTGAACAGTCTGATTGTAATGCCTTCTCGAAAAGGGCCAGTTTTCGAAGAGCGAAGATTCAGAGAAATATTTCCTTGTGAGATGGCAATATCACACATGCATAGATTAGATGATTTATCGAACGTGTCTTTCACAGTAAATTCTCCACATCTGAGGAAGCCAAAGAAAGCAACTGTACAGGCTGTTTCCATTAATAAATCTAAAAAAGGAGTAAACATCCCCTTCCGCAACTGCATGCATACTTTTTCTAGACTGTCAAATGTCACAGGAAATCTAGGTTTATTAGTCTTAATCTGGCCTCGTTTTACTCCATTTAAGATGGTGTGCAATCGTTGCCTGTGCTTGATTTCTGGATAATGTAAACCACACTCCAAACACATAAAACGAATGCCACATATATACAACTTGATAGTGGAAGAGGCGAGATTAAGTTTACTACAACAATGTGCAACAAAGAACATGAGGAGGTCCTCGGTCACTGGGACTGACTGCAATGTTATACCCTGGATTATACCTGTGAACATTAGAAATTGTAAGTAAGTGTTAAAACCTGTCTGGTATGCGGCTCGTGTCCTTGGTGCTATCGCTGAATTACATAGTCTCTTCAGCACTGGCTTGAGTTCGACAAAACTGCTGTTAGCGGGAACACCGTGCATGGTGATGTCTCTGCATGAGGTGCCAGCTGCCGAAATCTTGCTACCTGTAATCTAGACAAAGCATCAGCAATTACATTTTTTGATCCGGGAATATGTTCGGCCATAATTACAAAATTATGTGTAGCGGCACACAAGTTAAGTCGGCGAACTAGGGGCATGATTTGTTGAGATCTTGATCTGCCCTTGTGGATAATCGCTACTGTAGCTGTATTGTCACACCTGAACATAATGCGTTGTTTCTGCCACAGATGCCCCCAAAGTATGGCAGCAACTACTATTGGGTACAATTCTCTAAATGCTATAGACATATCATCATCAGCATCCATTGATTTCTTAAGCTCAGCTGGCCAAAGGGCAGAGAACCACTGTCCTTGATGAAAGCCTCCAAAACCTATGGAACCTGAGGCATCTGTAAATAAATTCAAATCATGCGAGCTTGAAACATGTACATTATAAAACATGGATATTGCATTCCAATGGGATAGAAAATAAAGCCACATTTTAATATCTTCTCTGCACTCGCTATTAAGCTTAACATGGTGATGCAATGATGTAACTGTTGTAGACAAAGCAATGAGGTGAGAAACAAATGATTGACCATGAATAACAATTCTGATGGCAAAATTTAAATGGCCTAAAAGTTGTAGCAGCTCTCTTTCGGTGCAAGACTGATGAGCTGAAAAAGACAACAAAAATTGTCTAATTCGGTCTAGTTTGTCTTTTGGCAATCTCGCCTCCATTCTCTCGGAATCCAGGATGATACCCAAATATTCCATAACCATACTTGGTCCACAGGTCTTATGTTTAGCCAAAGGAATATTTAACCTGCGAAAAATAAGATCCAACAAGGCCATGTTACGCTCGCCACAATTTCCTGGATTATCAAATGTAATAAAGTCATCAAGAAAATGCAAAATATATTGAATGCCATAATTATTCTTCGCTATCCAGCATACAGCTATGGATAAAGTATCAAATATTTTGGGGCTGGAATGGCAACCAAAGGGGAGCTTTGTGTAGAAAAAATAATTTCCTTGCCAGCTAACACAAAAAAGATTCCACTGCTCTGGCTCAATGGGAATTAACTTAAAAGCATCCGAGATATCGGTTTTGCACATAGTGGTACCTGAACCCAATGATTGCATAACTTTAATGGCATCATCTATTGTAACATAAGAAAGAGAACAACTTGTCTTGTCAATTAAATCATTTACACTAGGATGATCGCTGTTGTTATGTGGAGATGAAAGATCAACTATTAATCGTGGCTTCCCCGAGTACTTGCCTATTGCCACCCCTATTGGGCTCACTGTATTTTTCGAATGGCAAACTGGTGAACAGACCTTTTAAAAAACCTTTTTCCACATCTCTTAATCAAATCATCAACTATATCTGGTTGTGTTACTGCTGACTGTAAGTTTTTACATTCTTTACATGGAAGTGAATTTACTGCAACCTTTGTATCAAAACCCTCTTTAAGCCATTACATAAATAGTTCACGAATTGTCTATCTGGATGGTATCTTAGCTCCCATTGAATCCGTTCTGTATCAACACCGTATCTGGATGGTATCTTAGCTCCCATTGAATCCGTTCTGTATCAACCGGTGTGTCAACGCTGCCCACATGAGGTAGTCAGGCATTGCTGCCACTTGGCTTAATTGCTTTGCCTTTCATACTTTCGACCCATGGCCTGACACACCACAGTTTGCACAGATATGGGAGAAAGTACACGTTGGATGTGAACAACGCCCAACATTGAAATTGTTACATACTTCCTTGCCCTGTATTCTAACACATACACGACCAAATTTATCGGTATCCCTATCCGTATATGTAGACCTGGGTGCAGAATAGTTGTTAAGCTGTCCAAGCGGGGAATTCACTGGTTTGTTAATGAAACGCTGAGGACAAAATGCTGTACTATGCATAGTGGAGTCGTATATCTTACAAGAATTAATTCTTGCATTACATACTACCATACTTAACAGAGTGCTGTCTTTGATGGACCAGTCCACCGTAATGTCGTTATCTTTAAGCGCAGCTGAAGCTCAAGCAGAAAACTGGCAGTGATAATCATAGTACTTTGGTCCGTAAATATTGTATATCTCCACTATGTTGGCTTCAAAGCGGTCTAGCTTCAGTTGTCTTTCTGGGAAACGCTTAGTCAGGAGCCTTTTGTATTTTCCAAAGGCAGTGATGAATTCACTAATTGTCAAATGTTTGTTCAAGCGAGGGTCATCAGATACACCTGAACTACTATCGGATCTTTGATTAGTGTCAAACTCGAATTTTGGTATCAGTAATGTAGCCAAATTAATGTCTTTCCCATCCCAGATTTTCTTTTTCAACGACTCTGGTCTCGCCTCTGCCATCCGATAGATAACAATTCCGCGTTTCCGGGATCCAGATTTGATTGGGTATAGCATTACAGGCGGACTGTAAAGTATTTTCTGGAATCTGTTTTTTGTTGTTTTGCACTATTTCGGTTACAGTTTTTTGTAAACTAAGCATAGTTTGCTGCATAATATGCATAGACTCCATTACCACGCGCATCTGATTGTCACTACTTCCGCTAATCGTACTACTAACTTCGGGAGTTTCCGCCGATAGGTTATCAGTAGCTTCCGGAAAAACATGGCTCCTCGCAGATGAATTGAACTGATATTGCTCCCTGTCCACATTATGTATTTTCAAAACATTAATTCCACTATTGGTTTGGCAATTTACGCTTGGGATTGTTACAAAGTCTGTATTTACAATACATTCCGATGTCTCGGCAGATGACTGATTTGAATTAGAGGTACTGGCCGATGTCAAGTTACTACGCAATGCGCGACGACGGGACTGAGGAACATGAGGTTCCCGCTGACGTCCAATGTTCTCTAAATATAAGTTTTTCATCACTGATTTTGTCATATTTGATGGTACGTGGATTCCAATAATTGTGAGTTCCGATTTAAGCTTGTTAGCGGTCCAATTGCTAGGGTTAGCGGAATCCCATGTCGCTGTCCTCCGTACAGATCTCCTCTACCCACGTTTACCGGATTAGCCATGATTTGTGTACAGTTAATTTAACAATTTTTTCCTTAATAATCTGCGTTAGTCTTCTTCGATAACGACAACTTATAACACTAAACTTATTTTTAACGCATAACTTAACTATCTATACACCTGTGCAAAAGTTAAGCACCAGCAAAAACAATAGAACGTAGAAACATGATGGTACAACTAGGCTGCCATACTTTTTGTCCCCGCGTTAGCTGACATAATTCCAAGTACGAAATGCACATGCATGCATGACTTCACGCCGCTTGATGTCTGTGCGTGGCGGGAAACAGCACACGTGTTCAGTTATGTAAAAGTCCAGTTTGAGGTGTAGAACATTACATACAGATTTAGGCGACAAGATTAGGAATTTTGTGTTCATGACCGTGGTTTATTTGTACAGAGAGAATTAGCTCTTGATTGTGAACCGCTATGGCAAGACGAAGGTTAAGTGATCGTGTGAAATGGCAAATCATAGGCATGCATACCACTGGTATGTCATGCAGAGAGATTGGCAGACAGCTGAACATTAACCATACTGTAATCAGTCGTTTGATTGCAAAACATGGGCAAACTAACGAGGTGAAGGACAGGCCTAGATCTGGAAGACCGAAGAAGACTACTGCCCGTGATGATCGAGCCCTAGTACGCCTTGTTAGGAGATCTCCATTCACCAACAGCAGAGTGCTCAGCCAGCAATGGGAAACGCGCAATAGAGTGTCAATGTCTACCGTCAAAAGGAGACTGTATGCTGCTGGCATGAAAGCTAGGAGACCTGTCAGACGTCCTCTCCTCACTGCACACCACAAAGAGGAGCGTCTGAGGTGGTGCAACGAAAGAAGACACTGGAACATGAGATCCTGGAGACGGGTACACTGGTCCGATGAAAGTCGGTTCCTGCTTCATGCCACAGATGGTCGAACTCGTGTATGGAGGTCCAGACGCACGGCGTACGACCAACGTAACATCATGGAAGAAGTTCCATTTGGTGGAGGTTCCGTTATGATATGGGGGTGCATCTCATTTGATTGTAAGCTGGATCTGTTGACTGTACCTGGAACACTAAATGGCCAAAGATATCAAGATTCCATACTGGATAGAGTTGTGGTCCCTCATTTTGTAAATCATGCACGTGGAACCCACCCTATATTCATGGATGACAACGCCTGACCACATCGTGCTAGAGCTGTGCATGAATACCTCCGCCAGAATGCCATCGAAACCCTACCATGGCCAGCAAGGAGCCCTGACATGAACCCTATTGAGCATATCTGGGACATTCTGGGAAACATGGTGAGAAGGAGGGATCCTCCTGTGCAGAACCTACAGGAATTAACAGACGCACTCCATCTTGAATGGGACCGAATACCACAATGGCGTATCAGTCGGTTGGTGACCAGCATGAGACGTCGTGTCCAGGCCATCATCCAGGCACAAGGTGGATATACCCGGTATTAATAATGACAGTCTCAAACTCGTGCACAGATGTTAAACTTCGTTTTCAGACACCGTTAATGACAATCTAGCCACGTGTGTCAACTGTAGGGCAATAGTTGTCAGTTGTGTCAACGTAACCATATTCAGGCCTCGTTTTCAAGTTCAAACAAAAACATACAGTGTTTCCCCACCATCATAATCAGCATTCCTCTAGTTGCATTATTACCTCTTGCACTAAGATGGATGGGTACATAAATGTTTATGCTATTGCTTTCTTCATAGCACATGAATATACCCTCGCATGTGCGTAAAAATAGGGTGGTGCTTAACTTTTGCACAGGTGTATATATAAACATTAGATGAGTCATCTTATAAAACTTTGTAGAACTAATGCTGAAGATAAATTTTTTTAAATGTGGAAATAATAGGCGATTTCGCAACAACTGGAGGACAAAGAGAATGGAATCTATCACAAATGTAGATCCTCGCCCTGGCGCGTATGAATATTGATTAGTTAGTGTGACCTGATCACTGCCTTAGCAGTTCTGATTGGATTGGTTATTGGTCCGCATAAACCTGATTTATGTTTTCAACATAAATCCTAATTTTTTAACGCCTCTAAACTGCCAAAGACCAGTTCTTTATAATGTAAGGAATGTTCTGTTGGATATTTTGAAACTAATTTGATTGGGAGCAGTAACAGGTTTCAGTAAAATTACAATTAGTTTAAAATTTTGAAGAACAGCTTTCTTGTCTTGAGACACTGGCATTTCAAGTGTTAATAGCTTAAGCTATATGGTCAACACTTGATGCATGCTTACTTACATTGGCAATAATACAGTAATAATAAGAAAAATGGCAGCTGAGAGAGAGGGAGAGGGAGGGTGGGTTTGGTAGGGAGGGGGGTGGGGGGAGGGGGGAGGAGAGGGGTGTGTGTGTGTGTGTGTGGAGGGAGAGAGTGGAGGGAGAGAGAGAGAGAGAGAGAGAGGGAGGGAGGGAGGGAGAGAAAGGAGGAGGTCTCTATTGTGATGCCAAATCAAATAATGATGGTTACAGCTATGTATGGGACAAGATTTGTACCTAATATAAAATTGATGAACTGTGGCTTAGAGGGCACCCCATGATTATTTTACTAAGTGGACTAATTTCACTGTATTTCATGATTCCATTTTTCTTTTCAGCTTTCCAGATGTGATGATGCCAGCCTATGCTGTGTCGAAGTGGTCAGCTGCTTTCTTTGTTACATATCTTTCCATAGAGCTTTACTTCTTAATGAATCTGGTATGTATCTCCTTGTATTAGATATAAAGATCTTCCTCTAGAAAATAATCCTGTCATGCAACTATCATTGCAGTATCTGAGTTAGTTTCTATTCTGCTAAGTATTAACACGTTTTTAACATTATTTATTTATTGATTTTCGAGCAGTTTTCGCACATAACTATTCTTCCTCACATCCTGGTGAATCACATTTATGGGCTAAATGTCTGATATAGTCTCATTCGTGTATACCAATTAAGTGTGAAAATTAGTTATTATCTCAGATTTTTCTTAGCTCCTCTAATACTAAAGCATATTTGAACAGTACTGTCCTATGGTATTATTAGTCTAGTATGGAGAGTCTGTAGTGTAATAGCGAGTTCTCATAGTCTCCTATTAAAAATAGATGGTGGGAGCACTGCTTTCATGAGCGGAAGACCGTTTAAACACTATAGGGTGCCATCTGTCAATTCTTATCTCAGCGGAGTCTGTGTGTGTCGCCAACAATGGTGGCACATTTTCTTACTTTCAGACCAATTTAGATCAAACTTGGCTAATATGTTCTTATACTCATCTAATTTATCCATTATGAAAATGACCCTGATTTGATGACAAACAGAGTTATACCCCTTACAGATTTTCTGGTGTATGCAACCAAATTGGGAAAGATATTACTTCGGTGACATGTTTCACAATTTTTAGAGCTATTGGCTTCTTCTACCTTGGTGGATGTGTACCTATTGGCATAAGCTAGCACCCATATAAGGTCAGGCTGACCTATTTTATTGATAATATAGGTCAAAGGTCAATTTTCTCATTGGAACCAATAGTAGAATATTTGGGATGTAGTTTCAAGACCTTTTCGTATATAGTAGCCAAAATTGGCAGATACATACCTTTAGGCAATATCTATAGGGGCTATGAATGTGAAGTGGTAATACCTTTAAATAGCAGAGTTATGGCTCGTACTATGTTTTCAAAGTATTTATGCCTATTGGGAAAATATGTTTGTGGCAAGTTTCATCATTTATTGAGAGGATCAAAGCCAAATTTGGCAGATATCTTCCTTTCGGCTATCTATATGAGCGATGAATATGAAGTGGCCATAGTAGTAGTAGTAGTAGTAGTAGTAGTAGTAGCGGTAGCGGCAGCGGCAGCGGCAGCGGCAGCGGCAGCGGCAGCAGCAGCAGTAGTAGTTCAAGAATGAAATTTTCTTAAGCAACTTAAAGAGTATGCAGTCTCCGTATTAGGCAGTTGAGCATCAAGGCCCTTGGGCCTCTTATTAGTTCCATAGTGGAGCATTAAGCAAAATTCCATACTTTTTATTGTGAGGCTTTAAACGACTATTCCTGCTTACCCTCCAACTTCTCTTGTGAATTCTGCATGTCTTGGTATATCACAGAGTAATTCACAGAACAAGGATTCTTCTGAAGTAAAATAAAGAAAATCTCATATTTCTGGCCTTTACGAGGAAGATACTACTTAAAATGTGGACATGTCCTGACCTCACCACACTGTGAGGCATAGCCAGTGAAGCAGCCAGGCTTTTATACCTTTACGCTCAAGCTGGCCAAAAAATGCTGCAGTGCTCTTGATGAATGTCCATTTGAAGACCAAGAGAAGACTCTAAAAATTTACTACTAGAATTAGTGGCTCGATTGAAATTGAATTTGTAGTATTCTTGAATAAATTTGGTTGTTAAATGGGCTAGCCTTTTGAGATAAGTGTGATAAGATTTAAGTATTTTACAGTGCAGACACATTGTCACTCAACTGTGGTGTTTCTCCTCAGCTGCTGGCTGTTGTTTATGACACATTTAGCCGCCTGGAGAAAAGAAAGCTACGTCAGTTGTTCTTCCACAAGCGTGCTGGCTGCCAACATGCTTTCAAACTACTCGTCGGTCGATATGTAAGTGTAATGTCTTAATATTGCCATAAAATTACTAAGTTAACATGTTATGTATATGGTAGATGAAATAATGCCATGACATGAATAAAATATGTTGATAATTCCTAAGCTGGATTTTAACCCTTTAATGGTCTTTCAATCCAGCCAAAACCGGCCTTTGCAATGGTTTTGAGGAATGTCGATTTGCAGGTCAAGAGAAGACAGTTTTAGAAAATTTACAACTAATGCCTGGCTCAATACACGAACATGTCATCGCAGAGGTAAACTCTCAAAAAAGTAGTTTTTGGTCCACAAATGAACATTGACTAAGCGCATATTTTGATTTTCTTGCCCAGATTTAACCAGTAAAGCATTGAAAGTGTATATCGCTCTGATTGGCATACAGTATGTGTGGACATCTATGACTTCACTAAAAGACAAATGTTATATGTGGTGTGTTAATATTTATATCTTTATTTAGACAATATTTTCTTACTTGAACAAACATGATGAATTGTTGTTTAATGGTTTTGTACTATTAAACTTAGTTAGCAGATGCACAGATAACATGCTCCTAGGCATACTTGGACAGGAGTATAAGGCCAAGTAATCTAAAGGTCTTGGAACAAGATTTCAGAGTTAGCTCCCTTGGCACTGTGTGTAATAGCCAACTCATTCATGCAAAAGCAGCAAAATAATAGCAAGGCCATATAACTAACATTCCAATCCAGTGACAGCTAGTAGCAGTCACCATCCCTATATGGGAACATGTATGCAGACCATCGACCGATAGAAACCACCTGATCAGGTCAGCCAATCAACAATGTTATAGACTTAATTTACAATTAGGGTCAATTCTTGCTAAGCATTCTTGGTGGCTACAGGTTAGCAGTTAGGCAATTAGTTAGGCAGTTAAGCAATAGTGGAATACAACGGTCAGATATGGATATTTATTAAATTCCGGACATTAAGCTTAGCCACCGCCTCCCCGCCTCCACCTATATTCATGTAACATATAATATGAAGAGCATTCTTAAAACTCATAACTTGTAGGCATGTCGTGCGGCTAATACAGCAGGCTGCGACACGCTATCAACAGGTTCGAAGGCTGGAACTCCTGTGGCCGGTTAACTTGTACCGATGTCATCCGGGGGGAGGATTTGAACAAGTGACTAAGTTAATGACTGGCAATATCTCCAGCAGTTTACAGTATGACTAATATGAACTTAGGAGGATTATATGCACTATTGCACATAGCAGAAAATGGATAACATTACATAAGATAGTAGCAATACGCAGGTTTATTGTATAGATCATTTACGTGAATATATTTTTAGTCAGGCTGTCGTGACTTTCAGAGTGTCTAATTTCGTACCGCGTTGCTGGGAGCTGTTGCTGTTGTATTGAAGCTTTTGACTCTAAATTTGCTTACATATCGGAACCCACGGGCGAACGGTCCCAGAAATCTGGTTAAGATCGCCATGTCTAAATATCTCTTTTGAAAACAATACTGCTGATGCTGTTGTATTTTGGCTTTTGACACTAGAAATTTTGATTCGTCTTTGATTTGTCCGTGGGGACTCCAGGGGCAGGTTTTCACACTTGTTGGGAGATCTCACCTATAGAACCAGTCATTAACAAATGTCTTAAGAACAAGAAGCACTATATTCTCATGTTAAACCTTCTGTCTGGCGACACAGGTTAACATACACAGGGTACAGGGTAATTGCTTGTTGCCGTATTGCCAATAAAATGACCACTTAGAGTAATATTGTTACTGTAGTGCTTATTTAGCAAATACACATGGTAATCGCTTGTTACCATACAGCCGGTTTAACGAACACACATGGTAATCGCTTGTTACCATACAGCCACTGTAACGAACACACATGGTAATCACTTGGTAATCGCTTGTTACCATACAGCTGTGTAACAAACACACATGGTAATCGCTTGTTACCATACAGCCGGTGTAACAAACACACATGGTAATCGCTTGTTACCATACAGCCGGTGTAACAAACACACATGGTAATCGCTTGTTACCATACAACCGGTGTAACAAACACATGGTAATCGCTTGTTACCGTACAGCCGGTGTAACAAACAGACATGGTAATCGCTTGTTACCATACAGCTGGTGTAACAAACACACATGTTAATCGCTTGTTACCATACAGCCGGTGTAACAAACACATGGTAATCGCTTGTTACCATATAGCCGATGAAACAAACGCACATGGTAATCGCTTGTTACCATACAGCCGGTGTAACAAACACACATGGTAATCGCTTGTTACCATGCAGCTGATGAAACAAACACACGTGGTAATCGCTTGTTACCATTCAGCTGATGTAGCAAACACACGTGGTAATCGCTTGTTACCATACAACTGATGTGACAAACACACATGGTAATCAGATGTTACCATACAGCCGATGTAATGAACACACGTGGTAATCGCTTGTTACCATACAACTGATGTGACAAACACACATGGTAATCACATGTTACCATACAGCCGATGTAATGAACGCACGTGGTAATCGCTTGTTACCATACAGTTGATGTAACAAACAGACATGGTAATCGCATGTTACCATACAGCCGGGTAACGAACATACATGGTAATAGCTTGTTACCATACAGCCGGTGGCATGAACACACATGGTAATCGCTTGTTACCGTACAGCTGATGTAATAAGCACACGTGGTAATCGCCATGTCCTCGGGCCGTATCCTCCAAAAAGTGTCACTCACTAAACATTCTTATTAATATCAGTATTATATTGTATGGTTGCAACTGCTGGTATGCAAATTCTTATGCTTGGACATGTCAGACTCATTCACTGTCATGATTAAAGGGCCGTGTCCTCCAAAAAGTGTAACTCACTAAACATTCTTATTAATATCAGTATTATATTGTATGGTTGCAACTGCTGGTATGCAAATTCTTATGCTCGGAGATGTCAGACTCATTCACTGTCATGACTAAGGCGAGCTGCTGCAATACCGTAAATCCTCAGCATTAAACAAGCCAGGCCAAAAAGTGTCACTCACTAAACATTCTTATTAATATCAGTATTATATTGTATGGTTGCAACTGCTGGTATGCAAATTCTTATGCTCGGACATGTCAGACTCATTCACTGTCATGACTAAGGCGAGCTGCTGCAATACCGTAAATCCTCAGCATTAAACAAGCCAGGCAACAGGATTTACAAATATTCAAATTTCAGCCAGCATCATGACAGTGAGTGAGTTTGGGTTGCTAAGGTAACCAGAGACATAAAAGCAGCTACAGATTCTTATGTCTTTCGCCAAATAAAATTTGGAAATGTTTGCTTGTGTTCGTGTTATCTGTGCATATGTTAACCATAATTTATCACTGCATGATTGTTTTCTATGTATCAATGACATGCCTGTCTTATCAGCAAATATGTGAGTTTAATGTTATCATTTCAGAATCCTAACTGCATTACGGCCAAACATTTCCAGGGCTTGATGAAATATTACAGGTCAAAGAAAAGTGAGTAGTTTATCTGGTGAGAATATTCCCTACTCTGTCATGCAGCCTACGATGCCACTATAGTCCGTACATGACCACAACACCCTTGTGTGCCCTATCTACTAGAGCTGGGCGGTATTGATATTTACATGATGGTATCGGTACCATGAACAAATACCGCGGTACCACGGTATACCGTCATCTGAGCTTGAGGCATGCCACGAAATTAGAACAATTTTTTCCATTTCCATTTCACTGCCATCTCCAATCAACGGTAAATATAGGTAAAATAAATAGACCGGCTTCCTGATTTAGAGAAGAAAAACATGGCTATTTAGTTTCACGATTTTATTAGGTCACTATTTTTATTGACGTAATATCATTCACGGGAATATCGGTCAAAGGGTGTGGTCGACTCGCTAACTATTACCCACTGTTTGAGACATTGGGGTGCACTAATTTCAATCTGGATTGTTCTTGCCTATTAATGCGTGCGACCAGCAAACGGTAAATTTTAGTTTGCCAGTCGAGCGCTTTGATAAACAGAGTCCAGACAAAATTCGTGAGTATTTAAACGGGGCGAGTGTTGTACTCTTTTATTTCTGTTGGAGTCGTATATTCTGTTACTCGCGAAAAAGCTTCTGATAATTACCGAGTACCCGATGTGCAGACTCGTTACTCGCCATGCTTCACGTGCACAATGCGTGTAAAAAGCTATTTCCGCGAACTTCCGACGTGTAGCCAGTTGAAAAATGAATTACAAAAACTAAAACACTATAATTTTTAGGTGTCGTTACTTAAACTGGATTTAATCCTTAAAGAAATCTCTTAAAACAAGCCAGAAAAAACCAAAAAAACTTCAACGCTTGCTCGTTGTTAATAAATTAGCACGTGATCAAAACGGCGCGAGCAAATAATACGTTTTAGTAAATTTTCATTGATAAATTCAGCATAGTAATGTATTTTCCCACGGTCTAGTTCATGAACAACCAATCAGATACATCTTTGCGAGATCGCTGTTGTGTTTGAATAGCAGGCAGTTTGTATGTTATTTTGTTATTCTAGCGTGTTTGTTCGGTGACAAAGTGCTTGGAGTAATAAATTACAAATAATAGAAACGGGAATAGGGAATATATTATAGTGTAATTACTACCGGCGGACGGCCAGAGAATGAGTTTAGATGTTTTAAATAAAGCAATTTTACCATGAGACTTTCAAGACGTACGTTTGACATACAATTCTGCCTGTCATTATTTTGTAATTGACGTCTTGATGTTTGTTTTTACAACGACCCTTTCACCTCAACTCGGCTAATAGTTAGGGATGCCTGTATTTTTGGCACTATTAGCACTTATTTACCCTTGGTCAAGTCAGATTTTATGAATATATTTCTCAAATATTGGTTAACCATTATGGACGGTATTCACGGTATTTGGAAATGTCAACGGTCACGGTATCGGCTCACGGTACTACCGTCAGACCGCCCAGCTCTACTATCTACTCAGTGCGTCTGAATGCTAGTGTACTACCTGCTCAATGTCTATATCTGCTCAAAGGGTGCCCTATCTTAATCTACTGTTTCCTATGTGGTTATAAGATATTTTAACCTTTTAATGGTCTGCTGGCCACGAAAATACAGTTTTTATACACCCGCACAAAGCACTCGCTGTCCATCCATCTGATTTCTGACAAAGTGTTATGATTTCGTTTCGGCAAAATCTGCTCATATTTACCCGAGTTATCGCCCCTGAAAAGCTAAAATTTGTCAAAATTTTCTTGTCCAAACCGTATCTCGAAGAGTTTTGAACCTACACTCATAATTCTTTTTCAGCATATGTGTTATGGATGGACCAAGTCTCATGATTTCGTTTCGGCAAAATCTGCCCATATATGGCAGATTTATCTCCCTTAAAAAGCCAAAATTTGTTAAAATTTTCTTGTCCTGTCCAGATCTTGAAGAGTTTTGAACCTACACTCCAGCAGATGTGTTCGAGATAGACGAAGTGTCATGACTTCGTTTCGACAAAGTCCGCCCATATTCTCTTAAGTTATCTTCCCTTGAAAAGCTAAAATTTGTCAAAATTTTCTTGTCTGGTCCAGATCTCAAACTGTTTTGAACCTACACTGACAATTTTTTTTTCAGCAGGTTTTTTACGGATAGACGAAGTGTTATAGTTTTGTTTCAGCAAAATCCGCCCATATTCGCCGGGGTTATATCTTTAAAAGATTAAAATTCATCAAAATAGTGTTGTTGTAATTGTAATGATCAATGGAGCTGTGAAGACTGAAGATTTTTAGTGATGTCTTTGCCGTGAATTCCAAATGTGTGCCTAACAGAAGTCACCCCTCCCTGCCCCCTCCCCCCCACCCACCCATTCTCAGAGAATTATCAAAGACTAACTGTTCACATTTAGCATTCCTCAAAGAAGTATGCATGCGGGCGTATGTTGAGTTTTACTAAAACTCTCATTGAACATTTGCCATTGGAATGATTCCAGTGGTAAAATTTTTTAAAACGTCATCCGTTATCCTGCAAATGAACATATCTGAAGACGACCATACAGGCCGGTTTTATCCAGCTTGACCATTAAAGGGTTAAAGGAAGGGACAAGTCATGGTTGTTGGTAATTTTATACAATATGACAGATACTACGGCAGTAAAAAGTAGAAATGAATCAGAATAATTTGAGAAAACGCCATTACTAGCTCTATTATTTCTTAACTTGGAACAGATTAGTAACGTTGCTGGTCCTACGAGCTGCGGTACATTGTTAATATCCTTTTCAACAACACATTGACCTCGTAACCATTCACGATCTTCCGAAATCAAACTAGTTTCCGTAAGTGTCTGCACTACGTTTCTGTGCAGTGCTCTGAACATTCATAATGTCATTTCTTTTCAATACGTTTTCAACATAAAGTTTCCGAAGCACAGATAAACTGAACAATGCTGGTGTATTAATGATTACTTCTGCGAGGTCCATTCCCAATCTTACGGCATTCCAATTCATATAATTGTCCATATCTAATACCTGCGTATCACTAGCTTTCCTTTGTCTTTTCGACTTCCTGGAAGCCATTGCTAAGTATTTTGTTTTCCTCAATTGATACTGCGATCAAAATTGTTCACTCAGACAAGCAAACTCTACTCACATCCTAATGATACCGTGTCCGTGACAAATAAGGCTTTATGCGAACTACTTATAACTGCAAAACCAGATAATACTTGCAACATTTTATAATAAAATTATCATATATAGAAACGATCTTAAATGCTTGACATGTTTAAAACTAGAACTTAAATCATGTGACCCTGTGCACTTTCCCCTCAGAATGTAAAACTGACGTACCATCAATATCATAAAATGAGAACCAATAAAGAGAATATTTATCATATTGAAATGAGAAGATAAATTATATTTCTGATATAAACAATGCTTTAAAAACTAAGCTATTACTAAAGGAGCTTAGGATGTTCTCAATGGGCAGGACACAGTGGAAAAACTAATTGCAGCTAAATAAAGTTTGCACTACGAGTCGCAGAATTTCACTTCAAGAGTATACTTACCTCCCTAATACTTTTGATATTGCTAAATATTGGCTTTCACTCAATAAACACTCAGATTTAAAACAGTTAGGTGCCCCTACTGGGCAGGGAGTCAGAGCGTAGTCCGGCGGATGCCAGCCCCACCTCCGCGCATGCGCAGACTAGCACTACCTCTTTGCTAGATTATTGGCAGAGAGTTCACACATGTCTTTTTGTGCTGAAGCTTTTCTTTATCTTAAACTAGTTTAAGTGGTGTTGGTTGGTGTGATAGTCACTTTTTTGGATGGCGGGAGGTTTCAATTCGCCAAAGAAGGACTTAGGACCTTTAAATCAGGTGACTTCTAGTAAAATTAGCGAGTTTTCTTCCCGGTGTATTGTGTTTCCGGGACTCGCGTTTACCGTGATAAGCGCCTTAGTTAGTTGGTTTAGGTCAACTCGGTGCTTCCTAGGACTAATTTCTCTTTCTGTTTATGTCCACAGGTCTGTATGACGCTGGGTGGTGACAATCACAGTTGCTGAGAGTTAGTTTTCTCTCCACCATGGTTCCATTTCCTACTAACACTGTTAGGTTATCTAACCAAATGAAAAATATGTCCAGTGAGTTGGAGGCCTAGTATAAAGGTCTTCTCACTTTGCCCTCTTGATCCAATTCCTTCCCCATGAGGTGGAGAGAGTTAAGAGGCGTGCAGATGGTGGAGTTCTCCGGTTCGTCACGTTGGATGGTTTGTCTATACAAAGTGTCAGGTATCTAGTTATTGATAATGTGGTGATGTTAATTATTGTAAACAAACAAAGGGAGATAATTAACATTTTTGCCAGAAAAGAGTTATCTATATGTATCTGATGGTTGTGTAGTCAACTTATCCATTCAGCATACAATTCGTCCTTGCACTTGGATGTTTTGTTGGGATCGAATTTTTCCTGTCACGGGATTAATGACGTCATAATCAGCCTGGCTATGTGTTTATCAGCAATTCAAGCGCTATGCTGGTTTCTGATGTATATTGATCTTTATGATCGTTTTCCTTCTCTTTGAGTTGGATTGAGTTTCTAAGCTTAACTAGTTGCTCATACTCCTTGTCCTTTGCCCTGTTTCAGGGACCGGGTTGCGCGTCCTGTGGTCGTTTTCTGCCGGATAAGTTCTGGCCGCATCTGTGCTGTCAATGTAGCCCTTGTGGTCCATTGGTTAATTGTGACATATGTAAGCACTGGGGGGGCGAGTTAATGTCCGAATTCTTGTGCTGTTTACAGGCGACGGACAAGGTGGTAGAGGAGGAGAAGAAGAAGAAGCGGAAACGAGAGGTTGTAAGTAGGAAGGGTAAGGGGAAGGTCTCGTCCGCGGTGGATATGGAGGCCTTCCGGACCGAGATGTTGGGAGAGATGAAGAGGACAATAAAGGATTTGGTTCCAGGGTTGCTTCGTGGCATGCTTCCTGGACCAAATCCTTTACTGTCCTCATCATCGGCTTCGGAGCAGGTAATCCCCGCCTCTGGATCGATTTTCCTTAGTCCGCTTCCGTTGTCCGACGATTCAGAGGTGGCCCCATTAGAGGGGGCGTTCCACGGCCCTGGCAGCAGGCTTATTGCCGCGCCGATAGGGGACCGTGGACGGTTGTCGCTGGAACCCGCTGGCTGCTTATCAGTCCAGGGGTATCCGCACGCCGCGGTGGCCAGTACCTCCTATGGCACCGTTCCTGGTCAGCCCGGGTTAGCTCTCTTTGCTAACCCGGGGTCTAATCTTTCTGACCAGGGTAATGAGGATTACCTGCTAGGGTCGCCGTCTGACGACGTGGACATGGATGAAGACGTTTGTGCACCCCTCGCGGGGAATACAGGCGCCTTGTTCCACGGTTTTACTCACCCTGGAGTAAAGTCCGCGGCTCAGGTGGTGGCCCAGGGCGCTGCTGATGGCCAGCGGTACCGCATACCTCGGCTTGCCGAGGGTGTTGCTGGTGCTGGCCGGGCCCGTGGTGAGCCTATATATACCCCGCGCTCTGCCACGGTGCCTGCTCCTGGTCAAACCAGTGATATTCTCATGCCGGTGCTGTCAGGCCCGCGTGTTTTCCCTGGCTTGCCAGGTGTATCAGCATACCCGCCGTCAAGCTCTACTGCTTGCGCTCAGGAGGAAGACGAAGGACCCCGTCTTGTAGAGCGCTCGCAGTTAGCCACGGAGGAGGATTGGTATGACGCTTGCCAGTGGTTGGTGAGCGTTAGGCCTGATCTGCCCGTGGAGCAGTCGGCTAGCCAGCGTGTTCACACGCCGTGGTTAGCTGGGAAACCGACTGCTAACGCTATGCCTTCTCTGCCGCTGGCGGAGCATGTCGTTGACATGTTCAAGGCGGCGGAGTCGTCCATTATGTCGAGTGGACGTCTCGCGAAGGCCCCTCGCGAGGTGGCCAGGCGTTGTCGCATCGTGCCCCTGGATTACCAGCGGTACGGTGTGGTACCCAAGCCCGGCGTGGATGACCGCGCGGCTTTGGGTGAGGATGCGCGGCCAGGCACCCGTTCTGACACGGGTGTCTTGTGCGCGAACGCGTTGCGTTCGGCGAATACCGCGTTGCGTGATGCGGAGGAGAGTGGGAGGGCTTCGATTGCCGCTCTGTCCCACGTCTCCCAGCTGTTACAGGGGGTAGTAACGGCATCCGCATCGCGCCAGCCAAGTCCGGTCACTGTCCAGCGAACCATCCAGGATGGTATTAACCTGGCGCTGGACTGTGTGACTCGGGCGGTGACCAGGAGTGTCAGGGCAAGACGCACGTTTGCCCTGGACAATCTGTGCCCGTCTCAGGACCTGTACAATAGGCTACTGCGTACGCCTATGACGGGCCCTGGTCTTTTTGGAGGTGAGGGATGTCGCCACCTCCAGGAGACGGTCACCCTGGTGGATAACCAGAGGGCGCTGCGCGAGCAGTTTGATGTGCTGCGTCGTGCTAACGCTCGCGCCGCGGCCCCGGCGTATCGTCCCCTGCAGGCTCGAGGTGGTGCTGGCCAGGTCAGTGGCCAGCCACCGTCGCAGCGTCGGCCTCGGCCGCGTGCGATTCGGCCAGCAGCGAGGGGGGCGCAGGTTCCTCAGCCGCCGTCAGCCAGGCAGCCGCCCGCGCACCGAGGTGCGCGCGGGGCGGGGCGGGGCGGGTCGCGCGAGGATCTGGGCGTGGTTATCGGTCCTGACAGGACGCTTACCGCGGTAAGAACCACTCCGGTGTGTATGGCGGCGGAGACAGTGCCGCTCTTGCATGCCTCGTGTCCACCGCGGTCCCTAGGTGGGCCGGTGGGAGGCCGGCTAGCCGGCCACATGCAAGAGTGGGAACGGTTAACTCAGGACCGTTTAGTCTTGCGATGGCTTTCCGTCGGGTATCATCCAGAGTGGGTGACAGGCCCGCCGTCGCGACTGTCTCTGGTGCCAATCTGGACTCCCATTCCGAGAGATCCAGAGCAAAGGTTGTGTATCGAGGAGGAGATAAATTCCCTCATACAAAAGGGAGCTATTCAGCCGGCACAAAGGTGTCCGGGCTTCTATTCAACCCTGTTCTTAGTAACAAAACGCACCGGTGGGTGGAGACCGATTCTCAACCTCAAGCCATTGAACAAGTTCATCGAGACGCCCAGTTTCAAGATGGAAACGGTGCGCTCGGTGTTGGCGGGGTTGGAGAGGGGGATGTGGACGGCGTCGATAGATTTGAAGGACGCTTATTTCCACATCCCCATCCACGGGAGTTTCTGTCGCTTCCTGAGATTTGCATTCCAGGGCAGACAGTGGGAATTCAGGGTGTTGCCCTTCGGAATTTCCACGGCTCCTCGGGTTTTCACCCGTGTGGTTCTTGCGATCACAGCATACCTCCGCAGGAGAAGCATAGCAGTCCACACGTACATAGACGACTGGCTGTTGAAAGCGCACACCCGGGAAAGTTTGTCCGCCAATCTGGAGATTGTTTTGAAAATTCTCACAGACTTGGGCTGGATGATCAATTTCCCAAAATCAGAGCTGACTCCATCCCAGAAGTTTGTTTACCTGGGGATGTTCTTCGATCTAGAGACAGGATATGTTTATCCTACTCAGGAGAGAGTTCAAATACTCATCTCGTTGATTCAGTCAGTGTGCGACAGTCGTCATGTCCTGGCACGGGTTTACTTGAGAATGCTGGGGTTGATGGTTTCGTTGGAACCAGTCATTCCTCAGGCCGCCTTACGCAGGCGGCCGATCCAGTTGTTTCTCATGACACAATGGACCCAGAGTACAGGTTCGCTGGACTCGAATGTGTCAGTGTTGGCGCCTCTGATTCACCACCTGCAATGGTGGTTGAATACAGAGAATCTCTTGCCGGGGGTTTTGCTAACCCCTCCCCACCCTCAGGTGACTGTGTATACAGATGCATCGATGGAGGGCTGGGGAGCTTGCCTGGAAGAATCCACGATATCAGGGCTTTGGAATCTGGAACAGTCACAGGAACATATAAATCTACTGGAGCTAAGAGCAGTAGTCCTGGGCCTGGAACATTTCTTACAGAAAGTTCAGGGCAAGATTGTTCTTATTCGTTCAGACAACTCAACAGTTGTGACTTACATAAACCGCCAGGGCGGAACGAAGTCGCCCAGTCTCTGTATGATGACATGGAAACTGCTTTGTTGGTGTCTGGATCACCAGATTACCTTGAAAGCAGTTCATATTCCGGGAAGGTTAAACCTGCTAGCAGACTCATTGAGCCGAAGGATGAGTGTTTTACCCACGGAATGGCAACTAAATCAATGTGTGGCGGATCGTCTGTTCGACCATTGGGGGAAACCCAACATCGATTTGTTCGCAACGAAGAAGAATGCGAAGATGACGACGTACGTCTCTCCGATTCCGGATCCAAGCGCTTTCGCAACAGATGCGTTAGCTATCAGCTGGGGGAGAATGTATGCATACGCATTCCCTCCAGCAATCCTGATTCCAAAAATTCTTCAGAAAATCAGACAAGAGGAATGCCAAGTGCTTCTGATCGCCCCGGATTGGCCAAGCCGATCATGGTATACGGATCTGCTGGACCTTCTGGTCTGCAATCCGGTTCCTCTGCCTCTGATGGACGATATTATCTTCCAGGGCAAGGCCCTTCACAACAATCCGTCAATGTTCAGATTGACTGCGTGGATGTTGTCAAGGAATCTAGAATTAAGGAGGGCTTTTCTGAGCAAGCAGCCATGTTTATGGCCAAAGCCAGGAGGGGGTCAACCTCCAGAGCATATAATTATAAAATCAACAGATTTGCAGAATGGTGCTCAAAAAGATGTATTGATCCAATGGATTCATCTATTCAAGTAGTAGCTGATTTCCTCTGTCACCTCTATGATGCCTATAGCCTCAAGCCTAACTCTATTGCTGGTTATAAGTCAGCATTAATGTCTGTTATTCCTTGCTTGGCTAAGAGGGGAAGTGATGAAGTAAATACATTGAATGTATTAATCAAAGGCATGGGCAATCTAAGACCAAGGAATCCACCGGTGATTCCGTCTTGGAGTTTATCGCTAGTGCTTCAAGTACTAGGTGATAAGCCTTTTGAACCACTTAGTTCCATTTCTATGAAACTATTAACACTGAAGACTGTGTTTTTAATTGCTGCGGCCTCGGCTAGGCGTAGGAGTGAGATTCATGCCTTATCAGCCGAGGATGACCGTTTTGTGGTTTCAGGGGAAGGCCTTAAGCTGCTACCTAGGATTAATTTCTTGGCTAAAAATCAGTCGTTGAAATATCCAGGTCAACCTATTATTTTGCCTGCTTTAACTAGATATGATCCTAATTCTAAAGCATGGTGTCCCGTCCGGGCGCTGCGCCGGTACAAACAACGTACGGCGGCATGGCGCACCGACCAGTCAGCGTTATGGTTGTCATATATTGAACCCCATGGGAGGGCTTCTAAGGACACCATTTCCAGGTGGATTGTGGAATGCATTCAGTTTTGCCATAAATCCGCCACCGGGAAGCAGGTTGACGTGGCCAAGGCTCACAGTGTCCGCGGCGTAGTGACATCCACGGCCCTATTTAATGGGGTCCCTGTGGATGATATTATGTCGGTGGCTCAGTGGCACTGTGAGTCAAGTTTTACAGACCATTATCTCCGTGACACCTCTAATCCTCTCGCCTTGTCGGTTTTGAAAAAATAAATCGGTTTATATTTTTTGAGGTGATTTCCTCATTACTTATATATATCACAATTAATTTATGGAAACACCCACTTTTTTGGGCCTGCATCAGTCTTTACCGATGGGAAGATGATGTCAGCAGCCATTTTCAACAAGGTCAGTCTTGTTCATGTGTTGTCCGTTGTTGATTGTATTGTCACGATTACCCGTTATTAATATGGTGATGGTTTGTGTATTTGTGTGGTTCATTGTTGAGAGTTACGAAAATGGAGCTTTTTCGTCTCTGTCCTGTAGTACATGGCACTTGTACGTAGAGAGCGTATAGGACATTGAGGTCAGTCGACTCTTCCTCCCAGGAAGGAGGGGGGGGGAGCGCATATGACATTCGGTCATCTCTCATACATCGGTGGTGTTATCCGATGGTTAGTCAAATCCTGACTGTTTTTTCTTACAGTTTCAGAAGTTTAAGTGCCTTAAACGCAGAAAAGCGTATAGGGATGAGCTGGTCTTTTGACCTCGCCTCCCTCCCGCCAGATTCACTTTCGAATTCTGGCAATATCAAAAGTATTAGGGAGGTAAGTATACTCTTGAAGTGAAATAAACGAAATCTAGGATTTCTTTTTTCACGAGAGAGTTGATACTTACCTCCCTAGATACGGACCCGGCCTCTCCACCCCACAGAGGCTCGGTCTTCAGGCTCTTAATAGTTGCATGTGTGTCAGCCAATAATCTAGTCAGAGGAAGTGCTAGTCTGCGCATGCGCGGAGGTGGGGCTGGCATCCGCCGGACTACGCTCTGACTCCCTGCCCAGTAGGGGCACCTAACTGTTTTAAATCTGAGTGTTTATTGAGTGAAAGCCAATATTTAGCAATATCAAAAGTATTAGGGAGGTAAGTATCAACTCTCTCGTGAAAAAAGAAATCCTAGATTTCGTTTAAACTGACACATCATCATCATCATCATCATCATCATCGTGTGCAAACCATGGAAACATGTTTTAATATTTACAAGCTAATCTAGCTGTAACTGCCTTCAAGTTGTGGCACATTCAGCATATCCAAAAATGTTTTATAACCCTTTCTCCCTTACAGACCCGAAATGCTGCATTGTTTAGTATGTAGGGAATATCCTATTGAATATTTTGAAACTAATATGATTGTGAACTGTTGCTGCCATGCTGTTGCTGAATCTGAATTAGTTTCAAAATATTCAACAACTTTCCTGTATAGCTGGATTGGAGGAATCCAGTTTTAGTTATGCCTCGCCAATCCCTAGTTTAGCTCCACCCATGCTTCATCCATGTTGGGATCAATCGATCCCTCCACTCATTGACTCAATTTCCATGATACCTACAGGTAAGCTGTTGAATATTTTAAAACTAATTGGACTGGCAGTCAAATTAATTTCAAAAGATTCAACAACATGTTCATGAAGTAGTAAAGACACAATTCAAACAACAACGCTTAATCGGTCATGAATTATGAATTCATGATGAACTTAGATACGTCATTCATGACGTAATTGATTATGGTGTCAGTTTACGCATCATGTAGTTGATTATGACGTCATGATTAACTGAGAAACTGGAATCCTCCATTGAGACATTTTAATTTCAAGAGTTGACAGGTTAAATCAAGCAGCATTTGTTGTATTTGTAGCCTAGATATGCTCATCACACTATTATGTCAGATTGTTTAACATATATAATAGGTCTGTTGTACACTTTATTTTTCAGCTCAATTCCATACTTATCTTGTTTTCAAATCATTAAATGTAAGCAAGACAGGAAGCTTGACACTGGATGAGTTCTACAACATATATGAAGCTGTTTCTTATAAATGGAAAGTAAGTATTATTGTAAATGAAAAGTGAGTATTATATCTGATGCTGTATCACACATTCTGATGCACTCACTCATTCACACGCTGATGCACTCACTCATTCGCATGCTCATTCCCATGCTCATTCACATGCTCATTCCCACACTCATTTGCACGCTCATTCTCATGCTCATTCACATGTTCATTCACTCGCTCGTTTACACATTTATTCACATGCTCAATCACTTGTCACACGCTCAATCACATGCTCATTCACACATTCATACACACGCTCATTCACATGCTCATTCACATTTATTCACATGCTCATGCACACACTCCACACGCTCAGTCACACTAATTCACATGCTCATTCACACATTTATTCACACGCTCATTCACACTCATACACATGCTCATTCACACGCTCATTCACATTTATTCTCATGCTCGTGCACATGTTCATGCACACGCTCATTCTCACGCTCATGCACACGCTCATTCCCACGCTCATTCACATGCACATGCTCATTCACATGCTCATTCACACGATCATTCATTCACACACACATTCATTCACACACGCATGTTCTCGCACACACATTTACTCACACATTCAGTCATTCGCACGCTCATTCACACGCTCATTCACACACTCATTTACACGTTCATTCACTCACTCATTCACAGTCATTCATCTTGGATTTTCCCCTGGAAATCCTTTAAAGCGTGTCCTCCTAAACCGCTTGGCCGACATCAAATTTGGCTGGGAGGATCCTATCGTGGTAGGCTCCAGAACTTCTATTCAGAATTTTGATTGGTTCATTTTTTTCGGGAGCGGGGGGCATATTGGATTATCAAAATATTTTCAGGACATCTTTTAAAACATGTCCTAAAGCCTAAAGTGCATGGTGGATTTTGACCAAATTAGGTTGGAAGTATCTTATGGTTGTAGGATCTTGAACTTCGATTCAGTATTTTGATTGGTCGATTTCTTTTAGTGCCCATCTCCAATTTTCTGAAAATGTTCTCAATTTTTTCAAAATCCTTTATCCTTGTGCTTGGCTAATTTTAGCCAAATGTGGCTGAAAGGATCTTATTGTAGTAGACTCTAGAACTTCTATTCACGATCACAACGATTTAGATTGGTTGATTTTACTGGTGGCCATTTTTGATTTTTAGCTCACCTGGCCAGAATTGCCAAGTGAGCTTATGGCATGGTGACCGTCCGACATCCGGCCGTCAGCTTTTCCTTAAAAATGCTACTCCTCATTAACCGCTTGGCCGATTTCAACCTAATTTGGCTGGAAGGACCCTATGGGGGTAGGCTTCAGACCTTGTATACAGAATTTTGATTGGTCAATTTTTTCGCTGCCATCTTGAATTTTCTGTAAAATTGCGGGAAATCATTTAAAACACTACTCATTAACTGCTGTGACAATTTCGGGAGGATAGTATGCTGGTATGGTTCAGAACTTGTATACAGAATTTTGATTGGTCAATTTTTCAGACGCCCATCTTCGATTTTCTGAAAATTCATGGAAATCACTTAAAAGCCTCCTCCATAACCACAAGGCCGATTTCAATCAAACTTGGATGAAAGAACCCTAGCGTGTTATCCTTCAGAACTTTTATACAGAATTTTGATTGGTCCATTTTTCCAGCAGCCATCTTGAATTTTCCAAAAAGGGCGGGAAATCATTTAAAACGCTACTCATTAATGGCTTGAGAAATTACAATCAGACTTGGCTGAAAGGTTACTTGGCTGGTAGGTTTCAAAACTTGTATACAGAATTTTGATTGGTCGATTTTTCCGGTCACCATCTTGGATTTTCAGAAAATTTCTGGAAATCATGTAAAAGCCTGCTCCTCGATAACCACTTGGCCGATTTCAATCAAATGTGGAGTGGAAGAATCCTAGCCTAGCATGCTTCAGAACTTGTATACAGAACTTTGACTGGTCAATTTTTCCGGCAACCATCTTGGTTTTTCTGAAAAATGGCAGGAAATCGTTTAAAACGCTACTCCTCATTAACTGCTTGAGCAATTTCAACCAGACATAGCTGGAACGATACTAGGCTGGTAGATTTCAGAACTTGAATACAGAATTTTGATTGCTCCATTTTTCCGGCGGCCATCTTGGATTTTCTGAAAATATTGGGAAATCAGTTAAAAGGCTACTCCTCATTAACCACTTGAACGAGTTCAAGCAAACTCGGCTGGAAGGACCCTAAAGTGCTAGACTTCAGAGCTTGTATATAGATGGCTGAAAATTGTCTACTCATTAACTACTTGGGCGATTTCAACAAGACTGGCTGGAACGAGCCTAGGGCGGTAGGCTTTAGAAGTTGCATATAGATTTTGATTGGTTAATTTTTCTGATGGCCATTTAGAATTTTCTGAATATTTTGGGAAATCAGTTAAAAGGCTGCTGCTCATTAACCGCTTGGCCGATTTCAACCAAACTCAGCTGAAAGAACTTGGATACAGAATTTTGACGGCTTGATTTTGATGGTGGCCATCTTGGGTTTTCCGATAAATGGGAATTCATATAAAATGCTACTCCTCATTAATCGCTTGGGCAATTTCAACCAATTTTGACTGGAGGGATCCTATTGTCATAGCCTCTAGAAATTCTATTAAGAATTTCGATAGGTCAATGTTTTGGCTGTAATCTCTGATATTCTGAAAGTTTTCCGGAACCATTTAAAAATGGTACTCCTTCAATTAATAACCTGATTTCAACAAAACTTGTGTGGCATGGTCCTATGATGGGTGGTCATCTTGGATTTCCGAAAATCATCCATCGTGTTTATTTAAATGCAAATGGTTAAATGCCAGTGGTCCAGGTGAGCGTCACAGGCCCTTGGGCCTCTTGTTTAAATATTTTCTGGAAATCCTTTAAAACATTACTTCACAATGAATGGCCAGCTCTCCACAAAACTTGTGTAGTAATATCCTAGTGTAGCATATATCTTGGATTCTCAAAGATTGTCCAGGAAATCATTAAAAGTCGTACTCCTAAATTGCTCAGCCACAATTTGTACGTTGAAAGTATAAACTGTTGGATTTCTGAGCTTAAAAATCTATAGTGCTGTACTTGTCCTTTCTACCTGAAATGCCAATGTTCCAGGTGAGCGATACAGGCTCTTGTTTACAAGTACTACCAAGTGACGTAGCCCATTGCCTGTACATGTATATCAGGTTTAATGGTTAAATATAAAAACAACTCAGATTTTGGAATCACCAATCTACATCGTTGGTCCCTATGGGATCTGGCGTGTGGGGTGGGTGTATCCCGTACTTCATTTGTTCTTTTCCAACATAGGTTTTTGTTGAGATCCTCAGGGTATGAGGAAGAACATGTATAATTTTAAAGGACACGTTCTGTCCACTATGATTGGGCAAATTAAAATGTTGAGCAACAGGAGTATCTATGTGTTTTTAATATCCCTTCGATATTCTTCCACCCATATGTGGAATTCACGTTTGGTTTCCTCCACAAACTGTTAGTGGCATTATGTGCATGTGGGTAAGTATATGACATTGCGTGTGTCACAATATGTCTTGACCGTACATCTGTATTTTAGGCCCATGTGAATGTTGCTGAATTCACGTTTACTATCCATTTGTGACAGAAAAACCTATGTTTTCTGGTGAATAGATAGATAGGGTTTTGAAAAAGGTTTCCTTGGAACCCCGTAGTGGTGGGAAACTCAAGTTTGGTCACGAGAGGTCTGTCTTAGAAAGTGTGATTCTTTCTGTAGCCAAACGCTGGTGGTGTAAGCAGTGCATTTCTACACTTGGGACTGCTTTCTAGCAATTCCTGATTCATTAGGATGATTTCCTTTGCCGTATGGCTTTGAGTGTGAAAGTCAATAATGCATGGGATGTGTGTGTTTATCTTCAAATTTATTTGGATTGTCTCCTTCAACAGATTAGTCAAGAGTTTGACTAATCTGTTGAAGGAGACAATCCAAGTAAATTTGAATATAAACACACACATCCCATGCATTATTGACTTTATTATATCAAAAATCTGGTTACACAAAACACAATTCCGGTTACAAAGTGAAATTTCCGGTTACAAATTCAACATTTCCGGTTACAAAGTAGAAAATCTGGTTACACGTTACCAGATTTTCCTCATTCCGGTTACACCCAAGGAGCAACTGTAACCGGGACCGAGAGTATAAAAGCAAGTGCAGAACAGAGCACTGACATTCGGATTTGGATCCAACTGATCCAGCGTAAGAAAACCATAAGAAGAAGAGTTCCTGACCAGTTGAACTATTAATGGTTAAATATACCAAATGGAAACACAACCGTGGCAGCAAATAACCAATAATAGGCAAGTATGTCCTGATCACAAAATATGCATGAAGAGGCAGAGATAAATATCAGAGCCAGTCATATCACTATAAAGTTTCCACATCTCTATTTGTAAATAAGCTCCTTCATTGGTGTTTATCACCAGCAAAGGTTAGTCCTTTCATGAGGAAACTGGCCAAAACTTGCCTCTGCAGTGGTCCTGAGAAATGTCTGTTTGCTGACCGAGTGAAGTCTATTTTAGAAAATTTACCATTAATGACTGGCTAGATAATCGAGCCAGTCATTCCATTACTAATTTTCAAAAAGGTCTTCTTTTGGCCTGCAAATGGACATTTAATAATCAAATATTTTGATATATTTGACCAATTTTAGGCAACGAAGAATATTATTCTTATTCACTAATTCAAAAACAGTGACTGGAAGCTGTTAATGTATGACACAAAGGATTGTTCCTGAAATAATCAGCATAAGTTTTACTATGGCATACACATGAAATAAATATTATCTACGTCATTCATTTATAATTCTAATATCAATGATTTATTGCAAATGGTCTTTTTTCTCTAGGCAAAGTATGACGACACAATTTGGTCATCGTCCTTCAAATATCCATTCAACAGAATATTTAAAGGTAATACCAAGCAAAGCCTATAACACACTGTTCTTATAGATGTTCTCTGTTTCATAGGTGAAGAGACTTCTCACAATTTCATTGGTCGTTTATGTTCAAAGAAAACTACTGACATTGCAAAAACATCTCATAAGGCAGGCGTGCGTCCAAATAGTGACTGCTGAATAATAACCTATCATGATGTGGTAATTTAAATTCATAAAATAATCTGATGTGATATATGCATATATTTTGTTTTGATAATGCAGGTATTTTAATATCATAATGTCATTTAATAATACATGCATGTGCACACATGTGCATAGTGCATTAGCATCCATACAGATACTCACAGACGATCACACACACACACCATGCACGCACGCACCATGCACGCACGCACGCACGCACTCACAGACAGCGTTTGTATTGTACTCATTGTCTGTGAATTGTATGTCCTAAATTTATTCATAATGTATTTATTTTCAGCACTCTACATTGCAGTTTCTTCCAAATCGTGTGAATATTTTGTATGTAAGTGTGCATAGCAATTATATTTTAGTTGTAAGTCATTTCAACCTCAGTGATGATGATGATGATGATGATGATGATGAGTGACTGTTCTGCAGCTGAAAAAGTGAAAACCTGTTTCAGCTGAAATCAGTTTTTCTTCAATACTCTACACCGTGTCTTGTCCACTACCCGTGTCCTAAGCTCCCTTAGATTCTTTCTTGTATTTAGTGGTCCTAGATTACATTCTTTCAGGTCTGTTCAGCAAACACTTAGCAAGTTGATGTGATGTCCTTTGCTTTCTTAATACCTGTTGGCACGTACAACTGCAAATTCTAGTGCTTTCTGCTGTTAGTATTTATTTTAATGCAGCATATAGCTGATATTAGCTGATAATAGCTGATATTTTGAAATTAAAATCACATGATGCATACAATTCATTTCTGAATAGTCACAAGCATATTTCATATATTACAAAGACTTCATTTGTGTTAACCCGTTTCATTCTGGATTTGAAGATGATACTAAATGTAGGTTATGCAGTGCTGCCCTGCCTGACTAATTATCTCCATACATCTTAAATGAGAAATGCTGTGGAAATTACAATTGCCTTCATCCAATTATCTGTTTATTGGTCCACCTGTACATCGCGCTATCTGTTCTGAGACCGTTTGATGAAAATAAACCAAACTTGTTTGGTGCATTAACCATATGATTGCATAATGTGAGATGCCATTTATATGTGTGGGATAGATGTGTAACCAAATCTGTTACAAAGTGTCAAAAAGCCACCGTTAATAAGCAAATGGTCATGTAATATGTCAACTATGCTATGGAAACCCCTGTTTGATTTAAAAGGTGGTACTATAGTTCTTTATGAAAGGCTGTCTGTTAATCAAAAAGAGCATCTGTTTTAAATATTCACCATCCTTCATATACAAATTCAAAAGGTCTCGCTCATGCAGTTTTATATATGATGATCTGCTATGGACACTTATTATGTCAACTGTTCATTAATGAGCTTTATAAGATTTGTCTTGTCTGTTTGTTTATCCATAGTACTTCCATGTAACTTCTATTGATTGAATGATTAATTGATTGAAAACATAAATCAATGAATATGTGGTCCGTGGAGAATACATTTTGAAATTGTTTTTGATTCATGTTTCCATATTTGCACGAGGTTGCTCTCTAAAACACTTGAAATGCAGAAATGTAGGTTGTATGGTGGGTGCAACAATCTCTGATCACTGTTCACATTTCACCATATATTTCTTACCAGATGTTGTGATAGCTGTCAACTTTATATGGATAGTGTACGAAACTATACATCTATCAGGTAATGTACATTATGTTTATGTCTTTAGTTAAATCCTATTTAGTTATGACACGCTGCTAGTATAAGTCTGTCAGTTGGTCAGCAGTTGATCAGCCTATCAGTCAATGATTCTGTCAAATAGTTGACATTTCCGTGAAAGCTGCCTAAGACTGACCTGCAGCACATCACACTCGTCTGACCCTTTAATGGTCAAAGTTTGTCCATAAAATTGAAATCTTTGCTCAGTATATGTCCATTTCCAGGCCAAGATTTTTTGAAAATTTACCACTGGAATCATTGGCTCGTTTATCAAGCCAGTCGAAAGGTTTAAAAAATAGTCTTCTCTTGGCTTGCAAATGAACATTTATCGAGACCAATACGAATGGCCGGTATTGACCGGCATGGCCATGAAAGGGTTAACTCCTTAATGGTCAAGATTTGTCGGTTATCGAGCCAGGAATTCCATTGGTAACATTAAAAAAGATGTTTTCTTGGCCTGCAAATGGCCATTCATCAAAAGCATTGCATAAGTCTTTTTGGCCATCTTGATCATTAATGGTTTAATATGCAGCAGTTAATATTGAATGACTGAGGCATGCTTTTTAGTTATGTTCCATTATACATACGATATAGCAAGTGGGGAGATGCCTCGTATCCATTGTCTGTGTGAGACTGATCATCAGTATATGGTTCTTGTTTATCCCTTTATTGATCAAAACTCACCTCTACAGTAGTCTTGTGGAATGTCCATTTGCAGGCGAAGAGAAAACAATTTAACCAAGCCAGTCATTACAGTGGAAATTTTTTTAAAATAGGCTTCTCTTGGCCTTCAAATGGACATTCAATAAGCAAATATTCTGATTTTGTTAACAAAATTTGACCATTAAAGGGTTAATTGTTCTGACTGCATTTCACCATTCCATATTGAAATCAAATTTGGATATTTGCATCCCCAAGCGGGAACCATGGGAAGATAGAGACTTGATGTGGAGGTTAACCTGTACCACACTGATGTCAATATTCTATTCTTTACTGTGTCAATAAGAAAGAAACCGGTGTACATTTTTAAACAATTTTGGCGGACAATGTTGCGTCTTCCACCAATTTTTTTGAAAAATGAACACCAGTTCATCTTTTATTTAAATAATTTAACCTGAAAATTACAAGTTTTGACAGCAGCGTAGTAAGCATTAATAGGTCAGAAGTTTGTGTGAGTTAATCTCGGCTAATCATCTGCAAGCTAATCTGACTTTAAAATGTCCATGTTTCTATTAAAGTTCTCATGTATTGATTAAAGATATGTATCCTAACTGCATTTAGCACTATGCACTACTTTACAGAGACATTAACTAACTAGGAGTGTAGCCACCATTTTAGATAGATATTTGTTGGCACCATTATTCAGATTCTATTGTCTTCGTCGGTGTGCAATTGTTGGTATAAAAACAATTCTTGTAATGCTAACACTAGTCATTCTTCTGCTGGCTTCCTCGTTGAGCGCATAGTAAGGGAAGTTGTATATTGTCTATAGCGCAAGTCAGGGCTGGGGTAACTGTAACTTGTAATTGTAACTGACTGTAACTTAGTTACATTTTTCATGTAACTGAAGATTTTTTTTAGTTACAGTAACACTGAAATGTAACATTGCAAAAGTAACTAATTTCAGTTACTTTTCAGTTACATTTCAAACTTTTTTACCAAATTGTTTACAATTTTCTTAATTTGCGGCATAGCCTTTGTTATACATGTGATACTCCAATATCCTAATTTCAATGTAATCATTCAGGTAAGCTGTTGAATATATTGAAGCTAACTTTACTGGAAGATGTTGATGCCATGGGCAACGACTTTATTTCCAATCGTCAGTGATATTTATTTTAGAAATTTGCCATCAGAATGACTGGCTTGATTATTGGAGCAGTCATTCTAGTGGTAAATTTTCAAATATGAATCATGTAGCCTACAAAATAGACATTTCCTGACCATTAAAGGGTCTACTCACTCTATATCTGTATATGTGATATTTTAGCAATGATAATCTGAATGTTCTCGCTACATCAGGCAACAACAACCGTTAATCAAAATCTTATACAGCTTTTACATTAATCTACAATGTAGCTTAGAAACAGGTTGTTTACTAAATCATTATAGAATTAACTGTTATCTTTTAAAGATTAAATTTGTTGAAATAAACTAGTTTTCTCATAAAAAATGTCGGTCTGCAGACCATGAGATTATTTTAGAAAATTTGCCACTGATATGACTGGCTTGGTTTTTGAGCCAGTCATTCCAGTGATAAATTTTCTATATTTTCTTGTTTGATCTTTGACATTTCTCAAAACCATGTCAAGAGCTGTTTTGTCCAGCTTTAGTGTTAAAGTGTTAAAAGGATTAAAAAAAGCAAATGTTGAATTGTAAAGAAAGTTACAATCTGCCAAGGTAGGCGTTAGCAGCATGTCCTGTTCTTTTTTTTAATAGACTATTGATTAGACCAGAGTAGGACATCATTGCTCAGTAATTATACTCAACATAAATTCAATTCACATAGGTGTGGTGATAAAGACCAAAGGACAATGCCATTGATAAAAGTCAAGCCGTCAAACATTTTAGTGTAGCGGACAAAATTTATAAAGACTATGGAATTAAACTAGTGTACTGGAAAGCTGTTGCACATTTTGAAACTAATCTGACCTAAAAAAACCCCATTGCTGCCATATGAAGCAACAGCTTTTGAAAGTAAAATTACAAATGTAGTAAGTATAAAGTACTCAGCAGTTTATCTGATCGGAATGAATTTGCCATTGCAACTAATGAAATTAATAAATTATTTTCAAAATATTTAAATTCCTATTTAAAACTAAGCAAACATCAAAGCTGATGGACATTTGGAAGCTAATTTTACTGGAAACTTATATTGTCCCATGGTAGATGGCGGATTATCTTATCATAGAAAGTCAATGCTCCAAGGAAATCTGTTGAACACACAAACTAATTTCACTGAAAAATGTTGATACCTATGGTAGCAAAGCTTTCAGTCAAATTAGTTTCAAAACATTCAACCAGTTATTTCTTACAATACGATTAATGTTTGTTATAGGGCATGTCTGGGTTGAAAGGGTTAGAGGAAGAAATATATATATATGTACGTCTATGAAGGCTGTGGAATTAAACTAGTGTCTTATTATTTTGGATACAAGTTGATTGAAATTTGTTATTGCATATGGCAGCAACAAAATTCAGTCAAATTTATTAAAGAATTTTCAGCAGGTTTTATATTTTATATCTGAAATGGATTCAGTTCTGTCAGTATATTATATCATTTGTTATAGTGGTATTTTGTTTCTATTATATATCTCAATTTGGTTGACTACATTACACCTTTTATGATGACATTGATGTTCACATAGTCCTTCATAATAATTAGCAGTCAAAGTAACTAAGGTAACTGAAATGTAATTAGTTACATTGCTCAACAAATGTGGCTGTAACTGACATACTGCAATGTAACTGTAACTAGTTACATTTAAATGTAACTGACCCCGGGCCTGGTGCAAGTGTAAACAAATACATAACAAGTTTACTGAAAACTGTAGCTGCCTACGATTTGATAACAATTTGGCTGAAAATTGTTGATGCAACAACTTTCAATCAAATTGTTCTCAAAATAATGAGCAGGGCATTCAGTGGTGCAATAATTGCTGAAGATATTTCGAGCAACTTTATTGAGACATTGCTGACTAAGGCAGCAACAGTTTTGTAAAAATTTTCTCAGAACAATTTGATGGAAAGCTGTTGCTGATATAGGCAGCAATGGTTTTCAGTAAATTTGTTATTATCGTTACATTTTACAAAAAGATTGGGAATATTGTAAGCACCTCCATCCATCTGTCCATCCGTCACATTATCTCTTCCCAAACAGTTGGGTGGAATTCAACCAAATTTGGTATGTGGGTTAGCCATATGATTGCACTCTGCAAGACTTTGGTATGTGGGTTACCCATATGTTAGGATTTATGTTGAAAACATAAATCAGGTTTATGCGGACCAATAACCACTCCAATCAGAACGGCTAAGGCGGTGATCAGGTCACACTGACTACTTAATATTCATGTGTGCCTGGGTGAGGATCTATATTTTTGTTAGATTCCATTCTCTTTGTCCTTCAGTTGTTGCGAAATTGCCTATTATTTACTTTTAAAAGATTTATTTCCAGCGTTAATTCTACAAAGTTTTATAAGATAACTCATTTAACGTTTATATAGATAGTTAAGTTATGTGTTAAAATAAGTTTGGTGTGATAAGTTGTTGTTATCGAAGCAGATTAACGCAAATTATTAATGGTAAAATTGTTAAATTAACTCTGCACAAATCATGGCGAATCTGGTTAACGTAGGTAGAGGTAGATCTCTATGGAGGACGGCTCCATGAGATTCTTCTAACCCTAGCAATTGGACCGCTAACAAGCTTAAATCTGAACTCAAAATTATTGGAGTCCATGTACCATCAAATATGACAAAATCAGTGATGAAAAACGAGAGAATATTGGCAATCAGCGTGAAGCTCACGATGCTCAGTCTCGTCATCGCGCATTGCGCAGTAACTTGCCATCGGCCAGTACCTATAATTCAAATCAATTGTCTGCCGAGACATCGGAATGTATTGTAAATACCGATTTTGTAACACCCCCCAAGCGTAAATTGCCAGATCAATAATGGAATTTTTAATGTTTCCAATGTACATAATGTGGACAGAGAGCAATATCAGTTTAATTCATCTGCGAGTAGCCATGCTTTTCCGGAAGCAACCGAGAACTTATCGGCGGAAACTCCTGAAGTGACTAGTATGATTAGCGGAAGTAGTGACAATCAGATGCGTGTAGTAATGGAATCTATGCATATTATGCAGCAAACTATGCTTCGTTTACAAAAAACTGTAAACGAAATAGTGCAAAAGAACAAAAAACAGATGCCCAAAAATATGTTACAGTCCGCCTGTAATGCAATACCCAATGAAATCCAGATGCTGGAAACGCGGAATTGTTATTTATTGGATGGGAGAGGCGAGACCAGCGGTGCCCAACAATATACAGGACCAATTATAGGAACTCCCGAAGTTAGTAGTACAATTAGCGGAAGTAGTGACAATCAGATGCGCGTGGTAATGGAGTCTATGCATATTATGCAGCAAACTATGCTTAGTTTACAAAAAACTGTAACCGAAATAGTGCAAAACAACAAAAAACAGATCCAGAAAATACCTTACAGTCCGCCTGTAACGCTATACCCAATGAAATCCGGATCCCTGAAATGCAGAATTGTTATTTATCGGATGGCAGAAAAAGAAAATCTGGGATGGAAAGACATTAATTTGGCTACATTACTGATACCAAAATTCGAGTTTGACACTAGTCAAAGATCTGATAGTAGTTCAGGTGTATCTGATGACCCTCGCTTGAACAAACATTTGACAATTAGTGAATTCATCACTGCCTTTTGAAAATACAAAAGGGTCCTGACTAAGCGTTTCCCAGAAAGACAACTGGAGCTAGACCGCTATGAAGCCAACATAGTGGATATATACAATATTTACGGACCAAAGTACTATGATTATCACTGCCAGTTTTCAGCTCGAGCTTCAGCTGCACTTAAAGATAACAACATTATGGTGGACTGGTCCATCAAAGACAGCACTCTGTTAAGTATGGTAGTAGGTAATGCAAGAATTAATTCTTGTAAGATATGCGACTCCACTATGCATAGTACAGCTTTTTGTCCTCAGCGTTTCATTAACAAACCAGTGAATTCCCCGCTTGGACGGCTTAACAACTATTCTGCACCCAGGTCTACATATACGGATAGGGATACCGATAAATTTGGTCGTGTACATGTTAGAATACAGGGCAAGGAAGTATGTAACAATTTCAATGTAGGTCATTGTTCACGTCCAACGTGTACCTTTTCCCATATCAGTGCAAACTGTGGTGCGTCTGGCCATGGGTCGAAAGTATGCAAAGGCAAACAATTTAAGCCAAGTGGCAGCAATGCCTGACTACCTCATGTGGGCTGCGTTGACACACCGGTTGATAAAGAATGGATTCAATGGGAACTAAGCCACCATCTAGATAGACAATTCGTGAACTATTTATGTAACAGGCTTAAAGAGGGTTTTGATACAAAAGTTTCGGTAAATTAACTTCCATGTAAAAAATGTAAAAACTTACAATCAGCAGTAACGCAACCATATATAATTGATGATTTGATTAAGAAAGAAGTGTTTTTTTAAACGATCCATTCACCAGCTTTCCATTTGATGAATATAGAGTGAGCCCAATAGGGGTTGCAATGGGCAAGTACTTGGGGAAGCCACGATTAATAGTTGATCTTTTATCTCCACATAACAACAGCGATCATCCTAGTGTTAATGATTTAATTGACAAAACAAGTTGTTCTCTTTCTTATGTTACTATAGACGATGCCATTAAAGTTATGCAATCATTGGGTTCAGTACCACTATGTGCAAAACCGATATCTCGGATGCTTTTAAGTTAATTCCCATTGATCCAGAACAATGGAATCTTTTGTGTTAGCTGGTAAGTTAATTATTTTTTCTACACAAAGCTCCCCTTTGGTTGCCATTCCAGCCCCAAAATATTTAATACTTTATCCATAGCTGTATGCTGGATAGCTAAGAATAATTATGGCATTCAATATATTTTGCACTTGCTTGATGACTATTAAATTTGATAATCCAGCAAATTGTGGCGAGCGTGACATGGCCTTGTTGGATCTTATTTTTCACAGGTTAAATATTCCTTTGGCTAAACATAAGGCCTGTGGACCAAGTACAGTTATGGAATATTTGGGTATCATCCCGGATTCTGAGAGAATGGAGAAGAGATTGCCAAAGGACAAACTTGACCGAATTATAAAAATTTTGTTGTCTTTTTCAGCTCGTCAGTCTTGCACCAAAAGAGAGCTGCTACATAAATCATCTAATCCATGCATGTGCGATATGGCCATCTCACAAGAAAATATTTCTCTGTGAATCTTTGCTCTTCGAAAACTTACCCTTTTTTGAGAAGGCATTACAATCAGATTGTTCAGGGTAAATCATGTAATTTGTCCATATAGTATTTGCTGTCGATATTTTTGTGCTGTAAACCAAGCAAATCAATCACCATTAGACCCTCTATTTGTAGATGATCAAGGAGAAACACTGACTAGAACTAGATTTATTGCAATGTTTAGAGAAGTATTTGATTCCCTTGGTATAGACTCAAAATGTTACAACAGTCACTCATTCAGAATAGGTGCAGTAACATCAGCAGCAAGAGCGAAGATTCAGGATCATTTGATCAAGATTTTGGGTAGGTGGACTTCAGATTGTTATGGGAGGTATATTAAAACACCTCATTCCAGTCTGCAAGAAGCTCAAAGGTCTCTAACACAGTAAGATGGTAACGTAAGACAAAGTCCCCTGTCAAATGCCATAGCCCCCCACCATACCTAACACCCATGTTCAGTGAAAAACTAAGATGGCATGTTGCCTTGACTTTAGATAGAATCACACCAAACCTGGTATATGGATATGTACATAATCTATATATAATGCAAAGGGGGTTAACTCTTTCTTGTATGTAGCATAGTCTGCATTACCTCCCTTGATTTTTTGGTAGATGTTTTGTTTTCTTTTGTTTTTTACTTGTAGCAAAGGCTGCTGAAAGTGCTGACAGACTAATTCACCATTGTAATTATTGTTGATTTAAATTTAGGGAGTTACCTGAGAAGCATGATATGGGCAAAACAAATTTGGAAATCATCTTACTAGACCTATCTGATTAATATAATATGATAATTCAACTGGTGAATAATTTGAAACTGGGAGCTGTCTGGCTATTGTAGCATGATAACGCAATGCTGTTAGTCCGGCGTTGGCATATATTTCACCAGGACTGTACAGTATACGTATATGTATAGCTTATTGAAGTTAGCCTTTATATTCATCTTCGATGAATCTGACCTCTAACAAATGTTGTGACTTCATTGTGTTGTGGCCACAATCATTTTGTGGAATGTATATATGATACCGCTAAAGCTTGAGGCAAAATGGCACTGCTGTTAAATTTTCCATATCTAATACAGCAAGGCACCAGCTCCCAGTCAAATCGGTTTCAAAATATTCAACATAATATTTATTAAACTGTAAATCCATCAAAGACATACAATTCGTACACTTGACGTACTCTTAGAATTTCACGACAGAGCTATAATGCGTAGCATATTATGCTTGTGACATCATAATCAAGAAATCAAATTTGGTAAACCCTAGCCCTCCTGTAAATAAAAATTTATTTTTGGTTTTTCCAGAAATTCCATTTTAGAATCTTAGTGATACTGTTACATCCTTCTTGTGTTAAGTATTGTTTTAGCCCAATCGGACAAGTTTCCGTCTTTCTGAGATATCCATATTTGATCCATTCCAGTTCCGTGTTAATTTATCCGGACCACGATAGACAGACCTGAATGCAGTATTCTCTTCCCCTTATATATATATATAGGAAAGGGAAAATGAGAGAAGACACAGCTTGAAGACGCCTCGTTGAGGGGTGTACATAGTATATACATATTTTTATTCTAAATAATATTCTCACTGTCATATATATGTTTAATAATATATCATTATTGTGTTTGATATTGATGAAATCCAACCAAATTTGGTATGAGAGTTACCCATATGATGGTGGAGTGCGAAAGGACATTTAGATTTGGCTCTGCCCCCAGGGGTGGGTTGTGAGGGAGGTCAAATGTTCAAAGCTGTTAACGTGGGGATTTGCGATGACGCGTCATCGACAGGGCAATCTAGCACGAACATGACTTCATATCATTTTGAGGATGTTTGGGTTCCTTTATTGTTTGTCACTTGTAAGTACAGCATCAAGGCACTTAACATTAGTTAGGTATTATGATTTGTTTTCACTTGCACCATAGGAAATTTATACAACTAGGATGGTATGCACTTATTATACACTCATCGTGGAAGCCAGCCAAAGAATGACTAGCGTTGACTTCGTACCGGCGAAGACAACAGAATCCGAAATAATGGCGTTAGTTAGTGTCCATAAAGTAACAAATAGTGCTAAATTTAGTTTCAAATATGTGTCTTTTATCAATATATGAGAACCTGAAAAACATTATTGACTTGGATTTGTGTTTATATTACGAACATCAAATTGGAAAATGTTGGTGCTTGGTTGGAAGTTATCATTAACCCTTTAAGCCTTGAATTTGTTTAAGACAATCTAAATTTTTTCAAAGAATATGTCAATTTGCAGACCAAGAGACGACTATTTTTTAAAGTTTAGCACTGGAATGACAGGCTCGGTTATCGACCCAGTCATTCCAGTGGTAAATTTCCAAAAATAGTTTTCTCCTGGACTGCAAATTGACATTTCTCAAGACCAATGTAGAAGCCGTTTTTGGCTGATATAAGTGTTAAGGGGTTAATGCCAGGGTTCCTTATTTCTTCCATAGATACTACAGCACTGTACTTCTTTTATGTTAACTCATCTGGTAATGCTAACCCAAGTTTCATGTGTTTCTATTTACCATGCAAACTCATCTGAATTTGTTCATTCAGAGATTTGAGATGTTGCTATCTCTGGCAGCAACTCTGATTTTAGAATCAGCATCAGTCTTCCTTTCACAATTCTGTATGAAATATTGACTTTTAGATGTAGCCAGGTATGCATTAAATATACACATATTCTTTATTCTAGTGTCTGGCACGAACATGACTTCATATCATTTTGAGGATGTTTGGGTTCCTGTATTGTTTGTCACTTGTAAGTACAGCATCAAGGCACTTAACATTAGTTAGGCATTATGATTGTGATTCTGTATACTCATAGATTAAGCTATTCACTTATCTGAAGTCTGCATCCAATATAAGATCATATATCAGGAAAGTGACATTTAATTTATAGATATTTTACTCATTCAGTCCCCGACACATCACAGTGAAATAACTCCGTTTTGTTAGCCATAATCTGACATTGTGCCAAAACTTGCAAAAACATTGCTCCTATGAAAAAATCAGAAAGGATGAATTGTGTATGATAATACTATGATTAGCCAACGAAGGAGATGGTATGGTTGTGCCTATTGTTAGTAGAGTTTGCTTGAGAAGCAGTAGAAAATCACTCAATCCCGGGTCGATTAAAATAAACATATCTTAAGAACACAGGCTAAGTATATAAATGGATACCTATTGTGTATGTCAGAACCATAGAATCTAATAAACATCTATCGCTCTCTAGTACCATATTTAGCTGTCATCATGATATACCACCTCATTTAATCTATTCATGGCTCTAAAAATATGTTATGACAACTATGTGATGAACCGAGAATGTTTCAAGATGACTACCTAAAATAATAATATCGATATTAGTTATTGCACGACTTTAAAACAGTCGAAGCGGCGATGATTGAAATAAGATGGCGTGTCTACATAATGAATGTAGACTGTTGCACAAACTCCACTTAGAAGACCATGAAACTTTGTTAGAGACTAGTTCCCAGTGTTACCAATGATTACCATACTATTATAAAGGTTATGCAAATCCATATAGCCTAATAATAGGTAACCAGGGGTGAAAATCTGGTAACACCTTTTTAGGTTAGGATTTTTCAAATTCTAGGGCCTGATGCTCTTCAGAGAGATGGCTATATGACCATACCTCATTACCAACAAAGTTCTAATTCAAATTCTGTTATAGCTATGTGTATTCCACATGGTATGCTGAAGTAAAATGAATAAATCTCAGATTTCCCTTTTTACAAAGTAGACAATACATAACATGTGGACACGACCCAGCTTAACCACCCCTGAGGCATGGTCATTTATACTGCTAGGCTTTTAATCAAAACTATAACACATAATCCTGCAATATTCACAGTTGCTTAACCACATAATGATCAATGAGAGCTGGATAGTCGTCCTAGTGTGGGCAGCAGTGTTTCTTATGGCATTTAAATTTAGGATGTCCCAAGGACTCCACATCTAGAAATCTAGGGCTCCCAAACTGTAATTTGGGCTCTCAAAACTGAAATTTGTGATTCCCATGCACTCTTTCTCGTCCTTGCTAAAATCAGAGAGTACCATAGGCTCACGGCTATTAAAAGACAATTCCAGGATGATAAAAAGTGTGCTTTATTTGAAAGATCATTACATGTTTAATGAAATTGCGCCAGAATAATAACCAGACAGAAATAACAACCAACTATCGCTAGATAAAGTCGGTAAAATTGAGAATTTTTCCCACATTGTGGTGCTGCCATTTTATCGCGTCTAGCCATGTCAGCCCCGCACCACTGCTGGAGGAGCGAGGCCAATAGATGCGGGTATATAATTTAAGGAAGTATACGTAAAAGATAATAGCAAACGAACCGCTGAAGCGGTTCCAATGATTCTAGGATCTCTAAATAGGTGCCGACCTCGGGATTAACATGATATAATGTAGGTTAATATTGGACAAGAGGTTCAAAAGACTGAAATATATAAAAAAAATTATTCATCTAAGAGACGATCTGAGAATATGTTATCCTTTTTTTGGTAAAATTTGGCATGAAATGTTTTTTGTCTCGCAGACTCTATCTTTGCGTATTATCATTAAATTGGAGTGTGCTTAAAGCTGAAAGAAATGTCTATTTACCTGACCAATTATAATTTTGCTCACGTGAATATTGCCAGAGATATCACCAAATGAATTAACATTTTGACATAAAATCTGGGAATTTTCATCGCCGATCAATATTGCCCGGCAAGCTATAGCAATTTCAATAATTAAGATATTTTGATGGAATTGTTCCCATTATGTGATAACATTGTAAAGCTTCGGCACAACAAATTCTGCCATTGTAGCTGTAATACTCATTCTGATATGGGATGATGGATAGAGTGCATTCTGAAATTTTTGTTTGAAATTTTGCTGACTTAGTTTTTCCCGCAGAGTGTATCTTTTGAACCACTAGGCTGATTCTAACATCCCTAGCATTGGATAAATCTTCGAATTTGCAGCTACAGGTAGGTATCAGAATTAATACAATCGGTTCTGTGATTCCGACAATATTATCATATCATATGTTTTCTTGGAATATATATTTACACTGCCTCTGGCACACGCTATTACTGTATCGTGACTTGGCTGAGTAATTTGACAATACGCACGTGTCAAGTGTGCCACTTCATTTAACCCGTATCGCATGGTGTAAAATGCGTAATAGCCTACCGGTACTTACAGAGATAGTGCCGAGGTACATGTAAATGTTGCTGTCGTGCACAGCAATGACTTACAGCAGCATTGTTACCAAAATGAACACGTTCTGATAGGATAGAGAAAATGGAATCTATGCTTCAGCGGTCTAGGGGTTAACGATTCCCCACTGACATCAGATACTAGAATTACTTGAAAAACTTACTAGCTTAGCTGGACAATGTCCTAACGATTACAAATTAGCACATGTTAGGCCTAATTAGTATTTAACAGTCATACAGGATTTGCGTAGGACCCACTGCCACAATGTTTGGGCGTACCAAGTTGCATTTTGGGGATCTATATTCTCAAAAAGGCCCTTATGAGAAACCCTGGTGGGCAGTCTTTTTTTATGATCTAATATTATAGAACCATGTCCAGATAGACCTATGTATCAAACAGTAGTCCACATGATAAGTATCATCTACCTCATTTAAAGGAGACATGATAGATTTCTTTATTTGTTTTCTAATTCTAGTTTATGGTATTGAGGCCATTCTGAAGATCTTAGGCAAGGGACCAAGAGAGTACTTTACTCAGGGATGGGACATGTAAGAACACAAACAACTGTCAAAATACAAGGAAAAAAAATTATAGTTGCTCATCATTTCTATGTTGATATTGTTATTTATTGTGATTAAAAATATTATTGAATGATATACCTAAGGGTGGGGGGGTGGGACTATAGGGTTGCACTCCATTTGTCTGTCTGTCTGTCCGTCTGTCTGTCCATCTATCGCAGTTGGTTTTTTCCACACTTTTTTTTCGCAGTCCTTCAAGGTATTCAACTGAGAATTGGTATATTGCTTTGTTATGAGAAGTTACAGACCAAGTTCGAGTTTCAGGCATATGCGTCAATTTTTTATGGAGTTATGCCCCCTTTCGACTTAAGAAATATATTTAAGCGAAAATTGGTGCATCGCTTTAGTATAAGGAGTTACTGAGCAAGTTCGAGTTTCAGATATTTTCATCAATTTTTCATGGAGTTATGCCCCCTTTCAACTTATGCAATACAAAAAATATTAGTTTCAAGATATTATACTGAGAATTGCAAAATTGCTTTGTTATGAGAAGTTATAGTCCAAGTTTGAGTTTCAGGCATATGCGTCAATTTTTGATGGAGTTATGCCCCCTTTTGACTTAAAAATATCAGCTTACCGCACTTTTTCGCACTCCTCCAAGATATTTAAGGAAAAATTGGTATATCGCTTTAGTATAAGGGGTTACAGAGCAAGTTCGAGTTTCAGACAGTTATGCCCCCTTTCGACTTATGCAATGCAAAAAATATTAGTTTTCCGCACTTTTTCGCAGTCCTTAAAGATATTGTACTGAGACGTGCTACATTGCTTTGTTATGAGAAGTTACAGGCCAAGTTCGAGTTTTTGACGTACGTGTAAATTTTTGATTGAGTTATGCCCCCTTTCGACTTATGAAATACAAACATATCAACTTTCGAGACTCCTTCTCCTTCACCATATATAACGGAGACTTGGTTTATTGCTATGTTATGAGAAGTTACAAATCAAGTTTGAGTTTCGGCTGCTTTTGACAATTTTTAATGAAATTTTTTACTGTTAATCTCTAAAGATTTATATCACCAGGTAGGGCTACATGTATTGCAAAGCAATACTTACAGAATGCTTGTTAGTAATAAGCAAATATTTTCCATCAGTTGATAAGCTTGTAGAATTAAATTATAGTTCCTGCTGTTAACTACGGCTCGGAATAACGTTTTAATTAATATCACTACCTTCATTTAGGTTTAGGTATCAGGTTAAGTAGTAATGCTAGAAGGTGTATCACCTGTTCATAATCAACCTTCTGTCTAACCTGCTTATGTGAGAAGGAGTAGTAGTGTCGGAATTAAAATGATACCACCTCCCTCAACTGGCCTCCGTTCGGTGATCCGTGCCCCCCACCGCCCTCTCAATCCCTGGGGCATAGGGTGCGGGGGGGGCCACCACGGATCGCCGCCACTGATCGCCATCAACCACATGGCCAGCCTCTCTATTCTGTGTAGGCTCAGACAAACACGTAGTCTCTGCCAGAGTCGCATCGGACCCTGTCACAGTGGGACAGTGCACGCCGTGGCTGTTGTGTTTACTTGTCCTGCTGCCTATAGACAATCTGCTGGAGAACTTTACCAAACATGGCAGCCATTTAACCCCTCTATATACCCAGACCTTAAACATGCTGCAGTATGTGCAACATCCAGATGGGGCCATTGAACCCGCGACATCGCACCGCACTGATCCTCGGAAGGACTGCCTGACGGTCAGTCGACCCAGTATACATGATGAGAACCTGTTGTCTGCTGCTGGGAAGTACATTGACTTTGCAATCTCGGCACAGATCCACGAGATCAAGAGCATGACACTCGAGTTCAAGATTCAGAGCACAATAGAACAGACAGTAGAGTTCCCGCAGGTTCGTAACAGGTGGGAGATCGTGCAGAGCAACAGCACCGTGCACACCACCTATGTGAACGATGAGTACCGAGTCCTAGGTCCGCTGGCTCGTGGCTCAACCTTCTATGCGAAGGGAAACAGGTACTACGCTGTGGGGTGCAATGATGGGTTCACGGAATTCGAACTACGGGCAGGTGTTGAGAAGCCCGTGGCAGTTCCACTCTTAACCCTCCTCGAGAACACACACGTGAATCCGGCTGCCATGCAGGATAGGCTGTTCCTCCGGGTGTACACTGAGCAGCTCGCAGATGCGACTATGATTGCTCCAAGACTTCATGTCTGGCATGACGAGAATGACAAGGAGCTGAAGCAAACGGGTTCCAAACAGCGGATCGTGCATGTGGAGCGAGAACACCAGCAGGTCCAAGCTACAGCTAACCAACGGGTAGAGCTGACATTGCATCGTGGTGCTTCGGACTGTGTCGCTGTTGTGGTCCTGGTTCAGAAGGGAGGCGTCATCCAGCAGGTGGATCAGCTAGATGGCTTCAAGCTTGTGGTTGCTGGGACCAATGTTCTTGGTGAGGTACGCGAGCTGGCTGATTGTCAACTCTACAGACAGAAAACTAAGTCATATGCACTTCTGCGCCTAACCAGTGGAAGCGATGACCTCGAGTCGGCACTCGAGGGCCGTCACCACCTCGGGGGCAGGGACATCCCACCTAATCAGGGCAACCGGCTCAGCTTCAACATCGGAAACCTCATAGCTGGGACTCGCTCATTAGGTGTGACAGTACTTTACTTTGGCTATGCTAAGGTATGCGTGTCGAACACATCAGGTATTCAGCTTGAGCGTGCGTAGAGCACGACTCCTGTCGTCACCGCTGCAGCTGCCACCACTACTATACGCTCTGCTGTCTTCTGACCTGTCGATGCTTCATAGTCGAGCATTGGCTCAGATATCTTTACAGCCTCGTAGTACTCATCGAGACTCTCGTCTGCCTCTGAGGCTCTGGTTGGTCTGAGCTCGGACTTGTCGGCGGCATGCCTCCCTCTGGCGCATATGCTCGAGTGCTTTGCTGTACACAAACTTCTCCTTAGACAGCTTCTCCATCACCTGGTTATGACGCTCACGCTCGACCTCTGCCGCCTTCTTGTCGACGAAGCTGAGTCCCCAGTTCGCTACGGCAAACACGCCTGCATTCAAGATTGCGGAGGCCATGCTATATATAGACTACAGTTTAAAGCTACTATATAACTGCCCCATCGACGGATCCCCAGAGCGATGTATGAACCAGAGGTGATCCAGTCGAGGATATAGATGACGAGGACTATGATGAGGAGGATGATTATGATGCAGACGACTATGATGTAGCGGAGACCGCGGGTGAGTATGATGATGTAGAGCCTGAATCCTGCAAGCTAGTACACAGAGCGAAAGGAATCTATTGCACGTACGTAAAAGGTTCTATCGCTCCGCTGGCAGCAGTTGGGGCTCTGATCGCTCTGTTCACAACAAAGGCTGGCGAGACGGTCCGCAAGATCGCCAACAATGCTCTCCATGGGGTGGAGAAGATTTCTGAAGCCATACCAGCCATCGCCTCAGGAGTAGGTATGTTCTTCGGAGTCGCAGGCCCTTGGCTACCGTACGTTGCCATAGCGCTCGCGGCCATCTGGCCCGCCGAACATTTAAGCCGTACTATATAAGGGTGGCATCTCTGTATGACCTGGTCAAGTCCCTTAACTTCCGAGGGTTGGTCGATAAACTACTGTTCAGTGAGGATCCAGCAGAGATTAGACGGCAGTGTACAGAGGTGTTTGAGGAGGTCTTCAGTGATGGTTGAATGAATGACGGCCGTCTATTTAGAGTTCACCCAGGCCGTGCGTGACAGGACGGGTGTGGACGTCAGTGATGAAATCCGGGAGTTTATCATGGCGCTTATCATAGTAAGCGGAGAGGCCGAGTTTTTCCTGCGCATACGTCACCATACCCTGGTTGCGCATGCATAGGCCTCAGATTTCTGCTCTGTCCACCCCGCCATGTAGGGCGCTGTAGAACCTCTGCCAAAAGACCTCATTCTGCCGCTTTGACATTCCCTTAGCCGAGCACTTACTTGCAGCTGCGCTCTCCACGTAGTAGCATTTGGAGCAGAGAGCGATGCCACGAGAGCCTTCGAACGCGAGCTTGAACAGTCCCGGAGTCCGTCCAGACCATTTGTCCCAAGCTAGCCAGTCCCGCTTATGAGCCTGGTACTCTGCTCGCATCTCCGGGCGAATGACGTCGTCGAGGTTGGAGCCTGCTATAGCGATATGCGTGGAGGCAGTGTCCATCTGCAGGTACTCAAAGCTGTCATGAGCTACATAGCGATCGAGGAAGTCGTAGTAGAACTCCGGCATTCGCAGCTTCGCCAGCTCATAAACAGCTATCCCCACCTGGAAGGGCCTTCGAATAGCGATTCTCGGCTTGCGACTCTGGAGCTCGTATGACTCACCGATCTCCTCGAGATCTTTGAACCATGCACTACGCAGGGCCTTGTCTACCACGCGTTCATCCTTCATGAAGCTAGTGTTGCTATGACGTTCTAGGGCCTCGATGAGCTTCCTGTAGGCACTGTTGCCGAGCAGTTTGAAGAGATCTGCCAAGAGCGCTTTGCTCTTATCTACATCTCCCTAGCGGCGGGCCTCCGTAACATTCTCCTCCACGAACCACTCGAATGGGCGCTTGGCCTCATAGTCTATGGTGCGGTATACAGCAGTGATCTCAGGGCCATGGGTTATATGCCACTTGAGGGTCGGGGCATACAGCAGCCGCTTGCCAGAGAGGGCACCAACCAGCTTCTGGGTGGTGGGCCGCTTCCTCCCTGTTCGCCCTAGATATGCCAGCATCTCAGACGAGATTGCCTCTACCGGGATCTCGCGGTTATAGAACGGCAGAGGCATTTCCTCGAACTTTGCCCACTGAGCCTTGGGGACCTCTATATCCACCGCAGCAAACCCAAACCAGCTGTCTGCTAGGAGAGCCTCCTTAAAGCTAGCTACCCCACTGTCACCGGACCATAGGCGCACTTTCTCCTTACCGCATGCCATCTCTTTGACCGTCATTGGCAGGTACAGAGCATTTGCGTCGTAGCCGAGTAGACGTTGGCAGACACGCTCACTCTGGCGGATTCAAGTCACACCGGCCTCATGGTATCTGGTGAACACGATGCTGGGACTGCCAACAACAGCACCCTTCAGCATCTCGTAGGCTTCCTTGTCTGGTGAATAGAGGCTAACATCCAGCATGTGCTGAGCGGGTCTACATAGTAGGTACTGCAGTGACACCTGGGAGAGACACCGCATCTTTTAGGATGTGTATTTCTCGTTCTGTGTAGAACTCCCACATCCGCTCTAGGGCTTCGATGAATGGACTGACGTCCAGGTTGTAGTATCGCAGCCAGTCGGCGAATGTCCGCATTCCATGCTCGCTGAATGTCTGGTTACACTGTTCCCACTCTGTTTGCGTCAAGAGGTAGCCACCCTTGAGCTTAGATGTCCATGCTGAGTCGTCAGGAAGCCCTGGATAGTTGAGCTTCTCATGTGTGTCAAAGCATTCATATGGGAGCCAGCTCTTCTGCTGTGTACACCCGTAAGCTTTGACCCATACCTCGTACGAGATTCCTGGGCTGAGGTAGTTCAGCTCATCGACAAAGTACTTCTTAATTAGGTTCAGGTCATACCGCCCAGAGTTGAACCCCAGTACAGGCACTTGGTCACACCACTCATCGATCGGTCGCTGCTATCGCTTTGGGAGCTTGTCCAGGTTTGTCGGTATGTACTGTGCCCTAACCCTTGTTCGGATTAGAGATGCTCGCCGTTGGATCTCCAGCATGAACTCTGATCAGTTCTTTGGGGTCAGGATTGCAGAGGTGAGTGGGCTCACTCGTGGCGCCCTCTAAAGAGCAGCCAACTGACACAGAGATAGGTATGTGAGTACTCTCGATCGTGAGAGTCTCCGTAGGATGAGTCTTGATACCATTTAGGAGTGCTTCGAAGTCGTAAACTATGAAGTGTGGGTAGGGGACAGTCCGAACTCGTTTAGGGACGCTTGGGAAGCGTTTTATACAGCACTCCCACTGTACCACAAGCGTGCATCCAGAGGCTCTCAACTTCTCCTCTCTCAGGACTGTCTTGCGGTATCTTTGTTCGGCATCCTCACCTTGCTGGTGTTGTGGACACCTGTGCCAGTGACAGCCGTGGAACTGGTAAACGGTGTTGGTGGTCGAATTATAACCATCTACGCGAGCGCCCTCAATCCAACGCTCACCACCGTGCCCACACTCTACATGGTGTATGTGTACGTTTCTCGACTCATACTCGATCCAATGAGTAGCTGCTGAACTGGATGGTTGGGGCGGATAGAAGGCTTTCTCATACGCAGACTGGCGCCTCAATCTACTCGCCAGGACACACAATTTTTGTTTTGCCGCCTGTACAGTGATCAGCGTGGCGTTGAAGATTGCATGCCTGTGTAAACCTCTGCTGACAGTGACTGCAGACTAGTGTATGTGCCAGCTTGGAGATGTTCTTGATGTAGAAGGCGTGGTGGTCCCACACTCCTTCGGTTGGTTCATACACGCGAATCCCGATCTTAGCGAAGAACTCTACCTTGTCCAGCTGATCCAACGAGGTCTTGCGGACATCAGGTACTGTCTTGCCATAGAACTGTGTGGCAAGCTCTCGTGTAGGAGCTGTACTTCTATCAGCTCTCACTCCTCGGTGGACTGCTAGACATCTCCAGAGACACATGTTGTCCCTGTAGGTGTCGAGGGCAGTCATACTCTTCTGTCGTAGCCAGTCTGGGAGAGGGCCTGTCTCAAGCAGAGGTTGGTGGTCTATGACAGCCCTGACCTCATCGTTGATTGATCGAACAAAAGCCCACTTGGTGTTGGGTCGATCGATATTGTGTGTGTCGAGGCGGGCTTGCTCTCTTGCTGCCACCCAGTCCTGAGCTGCTCCTATCATGTCCCTGGAGCATTCTTGTAGAAGAGCATCACCCTACCGTCTTCGATGGGACGGATGCGATAGGTATGGGTGTAGTGGAGGTAGAAGGCGTTCTGGACAGTCTGCCGGATCTTTTGCATGATCTGGCCTGTGAGGTCTCCTAGACCTCTGAAGAATGTCCAGCATACTGACCGGCGTCCTCTATCCTCTGTCTCCCTCTCGCCGAGACGTTGGTCGAGAATGTGTTCGCCTTCTCGCCTCATGCTCCGTGCTAAGGGTTCAGGCCCCCTTATGCTCCGGGCTGGGCTCAGACCTCGGCATTGGTTAACGATCCTGCGTTTGAGAGTTAAGCGCTCCAGTGGATGGGCCTCCATCCGCCTCGCTACAGTCTTGGCTCGCAAGCTAGCAGTCACCTCGTCCAACTGATGATGCTCACATATCCGCTGCGCTTTCTTGTGGGGATTTCAAGGATCCTCTTTGGTGAGCGCTGTAAACATTCCCGTATTCAAAGCTCGGGAGAGTCGCTTCTGCCACTCCTCGGCACGGACCTGTCCGATCATCTGGAGCAGGTCGGCTTTCAGAGTAGCCTCTAAGGCTGAATTGCTTTGCAATAGTGCGAAGCTGTGCAACAGTACTCATGGTGTATATCCCTGTGGATGCCTGCATAGGGTGCGGGGGCCCCCTGCGTTGGAGAGTTAAGCACTCCAGTGAATGGGCCTCCATCCGCCTCGCTACAGCCTTGGCTCGCAAGCTAGCAGTCGAACTGACTAAACTCACATATCAACTGCGCTTTCTTGTGGGGATTCCAAGGATCCTCGGTAAGCGCTCGAAACCTTCCCGTATTCATTGCTCTGGAGTCGCTTCTGCCACTCCTCAGCACGGATCTGGTCGATCATCTGGAGCAGGTCGGCTTTCTTGGCTTTAGAGTAGGCCGAATTGCTTTGCAATAGCGCGAATCTGTGCAACAGTACTCATGGTGTATGTCCCTGTGGATGCCTGTCTCTAAATGGGCGTTCAGACCCTATTATGTGTGGCGATCAGTACCTGTGGATGCCTGTCTGGGCATTCAGACCTATTATGTATGGTGCTGGTGATGAGTGCCTGTGGGTGGATGCCTGTCTCTAAATGGGCCTTCAGACCCTGTTATGTGTGGCGATCAGTACCTGTGGGTGGATGCCTGTCTGGGCGTTCAGATCCTATTATGTATGGTGCTGGCGATCAGTGCCTGTGGGTGGATGCCTGTCTCTAAATGGGTGTTCAGACCCTATTATGTGTGGCGATCAGTACCTGTAGGTGGTGTATATCCCTGTGGATGCCTGTCTCTAAATGGGCATTCAGACCCTATTATGTGTGGTGCTGGCGATCAGTACCTGTGGGGGTGTATATCCCTGTGGGTGCCTGTCTCTAAATGGGCGGTGCGCATGCATGCCCCCTGGATAGGATAGTACGCGCGCGTTTATAAAGCCCAATGAGAGAGGTATGGCTAAGTCCGTAAGAACGTGTAGCATGCATGCGCATGCGTCAGATCCATGTGTCAGTATTGTGAGAGTGTATGCTTATATTGTACCAAGAAATCACTTCATTCTCGTCGTTCTTGGCACCGGAATGAAGCGAGAATTTCAAAACTGTTTACCATTTTAAAATCGGACCAGAAATGGTCGAGTTATCCACAAATGCTAATAGTGAGATTTGAACCTGGGATTTTAAGTTTGCTAATAAACACAAAACAAGGATTCCCCGCATTAACTAGTTCGGCCATGTATGCATTAGTAATTATAGCTGATAAGTTATGTGTTCTCATTGCTGTATTGCTGCGCTTATCAGTTCCTCTAGATCTTGACGTTACTTCGAGATAACGCAGTAACAGCAATTTTACAACTCACGCTCAGAGATAAGATTACTAAGAGGCGAGATTTTAGTGGTGTTGCGGTGGGTCAATCAATAGAGTATTGAATTGCATAGGATTCCCAGGCTGCAGATGGATTCAAATCCGCTCAAAAGACCTTGCTAGAACTTACCTGAAATTTCGAAACTAGGTAAGACACTAGGGCCAGGGTAATATGACCAGGTTAGATAAAGACCCACCGCGACACTCCCTAGTGTGGGGTCAAAGCACCACAGGGTGGGGTAGGAGATAGGTGGAGTAGGATAGGTAGAAAAGTGTCCCACAGATAGAAAAAACCTCCTCAGGATACCGGTCAGAATAGAGAGAGAGAGAGGCCGGCCACTGGCCGGTATCCTGGGGAAGTTTTCCCGGACAGTGGTGTCCGCACGGGAGTTTTATATTCGCCACGGATCGCCGAACGGCGGCCAGTTGAGGGAGGTGGTATCATTTTAATTCCGACACTACTACTGAAGGAATGGATAGATCTGATCTGTCACTCACGAATATGATGTCATAATCTATTACATCACATGTAGGCTGACGTCAAAATTTAAAATACATAATGAATGATGTATCTTGCTCCGTCATGAGCATTAAATAGTCTGTCAAGCATACGAATTGTATGTCTACTATTTAATAAAGTCTGTTGAATATTTTGAAACTAATTTAACTGTGCGCTCTTGCTGCCATAGGCAGCAGTCAAATTAGTTTCAAAATTTTCAACAGTTACCATGATTTTGGGATTCTGGGAATTCAAGGTTTGATCGATCCCAACACAGGTAAATAGTGAGTGGAGCATATCTAGAAATCAATCCTTCTATTCTTAAAGACTAGGTTATTACCTGTGTAGTTATCTTAAAATGGATGCTTCATGTGTGAAATGACACTGGCTAAATATTGTTTATTTTATGATTGTTATCATTGTGTGTTTCTAGCTTTGATTTTAGCGTGACAATTGTGTCCATGGTCGGTGTTCTAGGTTTACTGTTCGATGATAGTTTCTATTATATCATGGTGCTGCGGCCATTTAGACTGCTCAGGTACACATTAGTCATCTTGTAGAATTGCATACCTCGGAACATAATTATCCACTCGAAAATGAAGTTCGAGGGGATATAGGAATGCGGCAGTTCGTACGTACATATGTTCGTACGTATGTTTGTACTGATTGGTTTCCGGACAATAACTTATGTTTGCCTGCACAAGTTTGAACCAGCTTTTGGCATACCACTTACTCGCTTAGTAAAACGAATACGGAGGCCAATTTCGAATTCTGTCAATATACGTCAAATTTACACAGAGTTATTTGCCCTTGAAGGTATAAAATCCATTTCTGGCCAATAACTTGAGTTTGCCTGCACTGATTTGAATCAGCTTTGGCATATGGCTTAGTAATACGAATACGGAGGCAAAGTTAGAATTGCGTCAATTTATGTCAAATTTACCTCATGTTTTCCCCCCTTGAAAAAATATAAACTAATTTGATAGTTTCCAGCCAATAACTTGTTTTATGTTACACCAATTCAAACCAAATTCAGAGTTTGATTCTACCAGCAGCTGATGAAAGCGAACTGTATTGCGTTACTATTAGTCTCACGTACAATGCACAGTATACAGCTCATATGATCAACTGATACCACAATGGTACTGAAGTCATGTATCATGATAAAACTCATCTAACTTTTGTCAAGGTGTACATGAAGAGTCGAAGTGGAGGATGCTTCGACTTAGTGATCCAAATAGCATCCGGTATGCGGCGTCCAAGAATCGGATAGAAATTTATAAAGTTTTTCAAAATACTCCGATGGCTCGACACGCACAGTGCCGGGCCTCTAGTCTACACAGTTATGTCATAATTTTTTATTTTAACAAAATTTCTTTCATTCAGTTAGTTACATATTTAAAATCCACCCTTGTACCCAGGATCAAGTGGCACTAGTATGTATTGTACATGTATGGAATTAACTTGATAAAATTTTGCAGAAAAAAACCGGTACAATTTTTAAGACGTGTTCCTTCAATAATATTGTGATTTTAATTAATTATAGGATCTTATTAATGTGCATTGTCTCAGTCTAATATTAAAGCAATATGGTCTGATATTTGACTGCTGCTTTTTACCAGTCCATAGGCTGATGCTAAGTGATGATTTGAGAGGATTCCCAATGAATGATGGCAATTTTATAAATATTTATTGTATGCTTTCACTGAAAGCACACAAATGAGATCATAATACATGTGCTTAAAATATGATTCGATGTGCTTCATTGTCATTATATTATCTCTCTTTAGATTGTTCAAAATCAAACAGCGTTTTAGAGATGTGCTGGGAACCTTAATCCTGCTGCGCTCTAGACTAACAATGTAAGAAAATATACGCTTACACTCACAAATCAATTCACATGCAGGCACATATGCACACACATACATGTAGGCATAGTAATACTGTATGGTAAGAGTTGTTACACTAAGCAATTTCTTTATTATTAGAATATATGTATGGAAACAGTGATGAGGCGTTTATTATAGAATGGTCTATATCAATTTCTGAGCAAACATATGATTACTGGTTCTTTCTAGATACTTACTTGTATTGTTGAAGTTTGTGATAAAAAATAATCACTCCTTCCATCCACTCACTACAGTCAAACACATGGTAAGAGATTACCTTGATTAATGTCAAAATCTAATCAGCAAGCACAAGTCAGCTCTTAATGGACCTTAATTATCCATCCATCATATGACGTCATAAGCAACTACGTCATAAACAACTATATAATGCATAGGATTACGTCATAATCAATTACGGCACGAATGACTCAGTCAAATTAGTTTCAAAATATTGAACTTACCTGTATAGTTTTCTGGAAATTGATAGTCAGGGAGTTCATGGATCGATCGATCCCAACACGGGCCAAGTGTGGGTGGAGTGTAGCTAGAAATGGGCGGGGCATAGCTAAAACTGGAAAGGTCCATTGTGATATCATTTGGTCACATACAGGATGAAATGTAATGCATAAAATAAGAAAGTTTTCCCTGTATTTAATCCATGAGGTCTTTGTTATGGTCCCTGAAAAAAATTTCACGGAAGCAGTCACCGCTTTGTCCGTCCGTCCATCCGTTCACCATATATAAGTTTGTCTGGGGCATAGTTTCAAGACTTTTTCATATATGGTCACCAAACTTGGTATGTGGATGCATCTTAGGGAGGTGTGCGGAGTATGAAAAGTAGGTAATGCTGACCTACTTTTCATGGTCGACTGAATATCACAGAAAATGGAATATCACAGAAAATGTTTGTCTGGGCCATAGTTTCAAGACTCACATATGGTCACCAAACTTGGTATGTGGATACATCGTAGGAAGGTGTGCACAGTATGAAAAGTAGGTCATGCTGACCTACTTTTCATGGTCGACTGAATATCACAGAAAATGTTTCTCCGGGCCATAGTTTCAAGACTTTTTCACATATGGTCAACAAACTTGGTATTGATTATTACAGAAAATATCTTTGTTCATTTTGAACATAGTTTTTATATGTGTTTTTCATATGGTGCCAAGCAAAGTCTAAGTGTGTTTATTTAAGGAAACTTAGATTTTGCTTATATTAAGCTATCCTTAACAAATTGTTCGTTAGGGCAAATCCCGCCAGACCAGAAGAATGATGGCCCACCGAATCATTCCTACTCCCCAAATTGTGGATTTAACATCATTACCCCAAACCAACAATATTTTAAGGATGGCCTAATATGGTGATATCTCATTGAAAATTTCAAGTTCATTTCTCTGTGTCTGAGCCACAGTTCCAAACCTTTCCCTGAAGCATATGCCTTTGGGATTATCCATTCAGTTTCTCTGCAGAGTATGCCTTCGGGGAGCATACATCAATTTATTGATTTGCCTTGTTTATTTATTTGGTTTCAGTCTTGCTATCTTCATAATGCTGCTTTACTATTTCTTTGCCATTATTGGAATGGAGCTGTTTGGTCATCAGGATCTGACAAACTGTTGCAAGTAAGTATAGGACAAGAACACTAGTGAAAATAACAGCAGTGTTTTAATGCTTTGTTACTATATTACGAGTAAGTGCTGTAGCGTCCACACAGACTTAGATTACTGTCTATTCCATAAGTCCTTCTCCAGCAGTTTAGTCATGCTCCCTTTCCTATGATGATTCTATGAAACTGAAATTGGGGCACATGAGAAAAGAAGCTAAAAATATAAATATCTGCCAAATGTTGTTTATTGGTAAACAATTGTGACAATATACCTACGACTTATGCACCTTTGTCAGAAATGTAATAAAATTTGACAGAGACTGCCCAGACTGGCAAACCGACTGATACTAGTTGCGACTATTTTTACCAGATCAGAAACAAACATACAGGCAGTTGCCATAGTTTCGAAAGCTTTTCAACTGGCATCCATGTTTTCATTTTCTAATCTCTGTGTAATCTCAAACTCTACTAGACATATACTAAACAATGCAACAGACACGTGTTCAGGCTTTTCCAGTAATAGCGTGTAGACTTGCACTGACTGGTGATATCACAGATTGTTCAAGTGGCGTGATGTATGCTCTAATACAAATATGCTTATCTGACTTCCAAAATATTGGCCTCAATAATGTTTTACAGCAAATATTGTCAGTGTGCTTGTCATCGAAATGTTTGATATTTCCATCAAACAGTTGCTCGTGTGATGTGCCTGCTAACAAACCAAATTAAACATTGTTGGCTATCTGTGATGCTTGGAAACAAAATATTGAAACAGTTTTCAGTGTTGACCAATCAACATTCGCAACAGCTTTTCGTCTCCTCAAAATCGTGATGAGCTAAATGAAAGGGAGATAACCTTGGTTGCTGTTTGATGCTGAAGATTTGATTCAGCCAGCAATTGTTGACGTCTCCAGATTCAGGCCAGCAAAATTTGACAATGTGTTTCTCATAAACAATTACATGGAACAGTGCTTTTGTTGAGATCCAGCAAATGTTGCCCGTGTGCGTGAGACATTACTTTCAGACAAACGTTTCTTATACTCAGCAGGAGTTTTTAATAAAGATTAATATATGTGAATGATAATAGAGTAATCCGATTTGTCATAATCAAATGCATTATATGTAACTCTGTCAAGAAAATCAAAAAGTCCACCACACAATTGTATGAATTGTATATCCTTGATGGATTTATAATTAATTAAAATAAAATAAACACTGCAGAATATTTTGAAAAAGCTAAGTTGAGAGGGAGCTGTTGCTGCCATTTACAGCCTTCAAAAAAATAAGTTCCAAAATATTGAACACCTTACCTGTATAGTTAAGTTCAAATTTAGAGTCTGCGTATTCATGTTTCTAAGTTTCAAATCCATTCCACACACATAAAAGTGGTCGGAGCATAGCTAGAAACGGGCATGTCATAGTCAGAATTAGATCCCTGTATTGTTTTCGTTACTTCAGGAACACATCCGTGGAACAGTTCTATCATTATGATAATACATCGCGCTTTGAAGGAAACTACTATCTGAACAACTTTGATGATATCATTCTCACATTCGGTAAGAAAGGGATCATATAATTGACCTTGCCGCATTTATCCATCGATCATATGACGTCATAACCAGCTAAGTGACATGTATGCCGACATCGTAATCATTACGTCATAAATGATTTTATTTGGCCCCTCTTTAACTCTTAATGGTCCGACACGTACGAATTGTATGTCTACTATTTGATAAACATGATGTTAAATATTTTGAAACTAATTTGACTGAATGCTGTTGCTGCCGTCGGCAACAACGCCCAGTCAAATTAGTTCCAAAATATTCAATAGCTTACCTGTATATTTTTCAGGAAATTGATAGTCAGGGAATTCAGAGATCGATTGATCTCAACACGAGCGAGGTGTGGGTGGAGCTTAGCTAGAGATGGGCGGGGCATGACTCCGTCGGCAACAACGCCCAGTCAAATTAGTTCCAAAATATTCAATAGCTTACCTGTATATTTTTCAGGAAATTGATAGTCAGGGAATTCAGAGATCGATTGATCTCAACACGAGCGAGGTGTGGGTGGAGCTTAGCTAGAGATGGGCGGGGCATGACTAAAAATGCAAAGTACCATTTACTTTTATTTTCAAAATCTCAATTCCTTAGTTATTATATAGAATTTTTCAAACATTGTTGTTCTATTGGCTGGGTAACCATTAATTGTAACCCTTCAACTTTCAAATTTTGGTAATCACATTTGCAGAATAATCATGTAAGTCAGCTGTTTAATGCTTTCAGTATAATTTGACTGGAAAACTTGCTACTTTAGTCAAATTAGTTTTTAAATATTAATCACAAATTCATATCTCAAAGTCATATTCTTGTCTGTAAGGTCGAAATGGTTACTTATGAAGATAGAAGCATGAAAATGGTTTTTAACTCTTTTCATGCTACGGACAAGACATGCCAGATGTGATACAATCTCTGCAATGTAACTAATAATTTGTTTAAATATCTTAAACCTAGTATGACAGGAAGCATATCTATGCAGTCTCCCTTAATTTAGTATGAAAATAGTTAATATTGAAATTGAGATATTTCAAGCATAATGCATTTAGAACAAGACATGAGATGAACAGTAGATTAAATAATTAAACAACATGTACTTTCTGAACTATATGGGTATTATTTAGATGAATATGTATCTGTTTTCAGTGACACTATTTGAGCTGACTGTAGTCAACAACTGGTTCATTATCATGGTAAGAATTACGATATACAAGATTTTCAGTATCACGTTTGATGAGATTCGTTTGAGAGCATGTACTCCAAATGAAGTTTGGAAATTGTTTATGATTTTTTTGTACAAAAATTGGTCAGTAACAGAAAGACTGGTGTATGAAGGTAACTGTTAAGAGTTACTTGTTACACAGACCAGGAATTAGGACTAGTCTGTTGAATATATTGAAACTAATTTGACCGGGGTTGTAGCTAGGGCACCAAAAGGTTCCTGTTGAAAGTAACAGGTTTCAGTCAAATTAGTTCTAAAATATTGATCAGCTCGCCTATATAGTTGTCTTGCCATTGAGATACTGGAATTTCAATGGTAAAAGGTTGATGTATTCTTCCTGCTATTCTGAGCCATGTACATGAAAGTTGCCGAATATTTGTAATATATTTAAACTTATGTAAGTTAGAATCTAACATACGATAACAAAATGTGTTATGTTAAAGTTTTATGTATAAACATCACTGGTACAGGTACAACCTATGCCTAATTATGCCTCCATCATGTCATTCTACGAAGCGTGACCTGATTTTGTGTCATTTTGTACATTTATAATCCTATGGTAAAATGATTATCTTTGAACAGAGACCAACAGACAATAATTTCAATGAGTAATAATTCTGGACTTGTTGAATAGTTTGAAAACAATTTTCAAAATATTCAACTTATCTAAAATTAGACCCAATGGAAATGTAGTCTGCAGAAATTTATCAGGCAGAGAGTTAATCTGATAAGAACATAATTATCTCTTGACATTAGTGTTCATTGATGAATAACTGTATTAATGCTGACAATAGATTGCATGTGTTTTGCATGCAGGAAGGCTATGCTTATCAAGTGAGTCAGTGGACACGGATATACTTCATGCTGTTCTATATTGTTGTGATGGTAAGAATATCATGAATATTATTTTCTGAAAACAATCTGATATTTCATATGAAATCATCTAATCTATACAATTATAGTTAACAACATGATGCATAAAAGCATTATATCCAGGAACTGGTGTCTCTAATGGCCACTTATATTGCATTGGTTTTGATATAGTATGAAAATTAGATTCTATGTAAATCAGGAAATGAAATGGTTTATTTAGCTTTTTATGCTTCTATCTCTGGTAAAGATATGTGATCTTTTAACCCTTTATCCCTCATATCAGTAGCAGTGGTCTTGAGAAATGTTCATTTGAAGACCAAATGAAGACAATTTTTTTTAATTTACCACTGAAATGACTGGCTCGATAACGGAGCCAGTCATCCCAATGGTAAATTTGCAAAAATAGTCTTCTCTTGGTCTGCAAATAGACATTTTCTATGAGAAAATTGAAATCTTCTTGAATAAATTTGAGGGTTAAAGGGTTAATACAAGTTGGATACTCTGATCTTAGTATGTGGCATATATGGCCCACCAGAATGGTGATTTTGTAAGACAGGTGATCATGGCTTGACATATTCAATGGCTCCCAATAGGCAGCTAGACCTATAGACAGGTCTGATTTATATCATTTATCATCTGATGTTATTTATTTTTTGTCAGTAAATAGGCTGCATTCTGTTCACACTCTCACTACTTTTATGTCTCAAATTCAAATAATTTCTTTCCCCATTTAATGCTTAAGATTGGTGAAGAAAATCTAAATATATTTTTTTGCAATATTGAGGATTATATTGCAGGCCAAGAGAATGTCTAAAAATTTACTACAGATGACTGGCTCATTTATTGAGCCATGCTATTGCAGTAACTTGTCAAAAAGGATGTTCTCTTGGCCTGCAAATGGACATTCCTTAGACATCATATATTTGGTCGGCTTGACCATTAAAGAGCTAAATAAACTGTCGCTACAATTATTTTCTAAAAATTTTACAGCATATCTGTTCATTTGTGAAGAATTTGTTGTCTTATCATGACAGTAGTATTGTAATGGATGACAGTAGTATTGTAATGGTTATCACCAGGCTTTCTGAGAAGGGTCCTTTTGAGATATATGCCTAAAAAAACTTGGGCCCCTTAAAGTAGTGTTAGTGTGTCCCATGGGACTACTGTAGATCCTGTATGATGGTTAAATGCTAATTAGTTTTATAAGTTTTTGCACAAACATACCCACAAACCCTAGCATGGGACCTCCATAAGGCAATGAAGATGAGCCAAGTGTACTCTCTAATCTTAGCATGCGTGAGAAAAACTGCATGGCAATCTCAGAGTTCAGGTTGCGCCCCCCCCCTCCCCCCGATTTCTAGGTCTGGGTCCCTGGAACCTCCAAAATTTAGATGCCATGAGAAACACTGGTTATCACATAAATAGTCTATTGAGTCTTTAGTTCAGGTTATGTAGACTCCCTAGCAGATAAAATTACTACCACGAAATACTGTCACAAAATGTTTCGGGCAGCCCGTGCACTGAGAGTTACTGACTACACACCACCACTCACTGTACACAACTCTGAAGGACACTTTATTGGGACTGACTAGGGTAAAGCCGAGGCAATTCGAGAATAGTTCACCATCCAAGATGTTGCGCCCTTGCACCTGTTTTCAGGTGAGTCAAGGCCATTACTAACACCAATTAAAACAACAGAAGTTGAGAAGGCACTTAAAGCCGTGAAAAAATGGATATACATCTGGACCTGATGGTATGAGCAACTATTGCAAGTGACATTATCACAAAACCGATCACACACCTAATCAATTCTGCCTTTATGCACCACTTTCAAATCGATGCTGTAGGCCAAGGCAATCCCAAGAAGCCACCCGACCCTCAGGCAATCTGCGGGCTATTGTGCTCCTCAACAGCATATGGAAAATCCTATCCAATGTTACTCTTTGCCACATCCGAGACAAGATCGATGATTTCACTGGCTTTATTCCATACCACTCTGGTGTCAAAAGTTTAAATTTTCAAATTAAATTGAAAGATGAACTGGTATTCATTTTTCAACAAATTTGGTGGAAGATGGTACTGTCGCAGACAGAAACATCTTCCACCAAATTGTTCAGTTGTCATGTCAAAACGCTGGGATTGCCACAAAATGGGCATGTGCAAGTCACAAGCCTTTAACACAATTAAACGCTCAAAGATCATGGATGTACTACACCAGGCCAGTTGCAATGAAGATGAGCTGCGAATGGCGAGACTACTACTTGCAGACACCAAGCTGAGAGTATGAGTCAAGTCAGTGAAGTCTGCAGAGTTTGAGACATCAGTCTGCTCCCCACATGGAGATGGACTATCCCCCTGACCAAGGACCAAACCCCCCCCCCCTCCCACCCCTACCCCAGTGTATGTACTGGGTATGCCACTTGAGATGGAATATGCTGACGATGTGGACTTCATAGACGAGGAAAAGAAACCCCTTGACAAAATACTCCCTATAGCTGTAAGCAAACTAAGATAGAGAATCTCTTTATAAAGGAATTGAAAACAGAGTTTGCCCACATATACCTGAATATGATGATCCACTTCGTGGCAGAGAACCATGGAGGAAAAGTAAAAAGTAAAATTCTGTGCTCACTGGTCTACAGTACTGCTGACATTGCTGTACGCTGCGTCATGGGGAACATAGTTCTGGAACTCAGTTCTGGAAGCTATGGATTCGTAGATCAAAGATGCCCTTGACAAAAAGACTACGTTTGTACAACACAACCTGCGCATCACAACACAACCTGCGCATCCTTGATGCTGTATAACTGTAACAGCTGGACAGCTCCAAATGTAGCTCTAGACAAACTTGATGCCTGCCACCGCAAACACCTCTGCACCATCACGGGACACTCATTGCCAGACAGCATAATTTCCAACGATGCACTCTACAAGATGTGTACTGCATCGCCGCTTCCTGTAAAGGTCATCCAGCAAAGATTATCCATGTTTGCTCATGTGTTAAAGATGCCAGAAGACACACCAGCACAGAGAGCCTTGAAATTCTCCCACCTGGAGCCAGCAAATATAAAGTCACGAGAGGACACCATTGCATAAATCGTTTAAGTGTACTGCGAGGTTACCTCAAGAAAATGGCTCGGTACACTCAAATCAAGAATGGACGTGCGGAAGCTACAGATTTTGGCCAAGGACAAGACACAGTGGGCAAAAGCGAAGGACTGATTGTAGCTGTAGAATGTTTCTACTACTACGGCCGCATGGATACAGTAATCATACATACATACATACATATTGATAATCATCACTGCCATAATCACTGATCAATGAATTGTTTTGAAATGTTTATTTGCTGTTATATTGACAAACCTTAGGTGGTGATGAATGTTGTGGTTGCGTTTGTGCTGGATGCATTTATATTCCGAATTCAGTACAGAAGAAAAATGAATCTGGATGATATGGAAGGTATGAATAGTCTACATTCTATGCAGCATTCTTTAAAATACCTTTTAATATATGCCAATAGCGGGAATCATTTCTAGCTAAGCTCCACCAATTTCTACCTCTGTTGGAATCAATTTGAAACGTTGAAACCGGAATTCCTGGTATCTAAATTTCAAGGTAACTATACGGGTAAGCAGCTGTTGAATATTGTGAGTCTAATTTAACTAGGAGTAGGCACTGCCTATGGCAGCAACGGCGAATTGTCAAATTAGTTTCAAAATATTTAACAGAATGTTTAGTAAATTATAAATTGACAGAACCACTTTAGTACGCTTCATTGGTTATTAACCCACCATAGTGAGCTGCTAAAGTGATGTTATAGAATCACCATATTGAACTACTGGAGTGCCATAATAGAACCACCTTAATGGACTACTAAAGTCCTGTTATAGAGCCACCATGTTGAACTACTAAAGTGATGGTGTAGGACCACCTTAGTGGGCTACAAAAGTATTGCTATAGAACTGCTAGTGAGCTCTGAAAGTGCTTTCGGAGAAGCACCAGTGAGTTACTAATGTCCTATGATAGAACCATGTAGTGAGTTAGTAATGTACCGTATTTCGCCGAATTTAAGCCACGTTCTAATAGAAGCCCACCCCCTAACTTTGACATATGAGTTCCAATGATTTCTTAGCAGTTTCAAAACAGCAAAACTATTAGAAGCCCACCCTCTAAATTTGTAAGAATAGCGTGTATAATAATAACAATCGTGTCACGGGATCGCACTACTTTACATTGATCTCTGCCCTGATACGTTCCCGGACTCCTAGAAATCAACATAGGCTTCAGATTTGTAGATCTCGCCCACCTATTAAATTACTACTAACATTAGTAGGCCACGTATGTTCAAGATATAATAACGTTTATTCCACAATTTTCTAATGCCAACCAACATCAAATGAGCCAAAACGGAATCAAGACATACGACAAAAATTGCTTGAAAGTCCGAGAATTAAAATGAGATAGACCGCTTCTTATGTTGGCGAACCGCTGACTCTTTTGTGTTTTTAGGTGCGGTGTTCTCGCGAGATCTAATACGCTAATGGGAGTTTGTTATGAAACGGGTACCCATTATTCAGATCAGACCTAAAGTACAATAATCAGTTTCTATCGCTCAATGGTAACATATAGCAATTCTGAGTTCTGAGTCTAGAATATTTATATCCGATTACTAGGGCTTCACGGTATTGGAAACATGAATACCGATTACGGTATCAATTTCCATACCGGTATACCTTTGATACCAGTATTATTACTATGGACAACATAGAGTGAGGCTCCAGTAGTACGATTCCATAGTCAACGTATTTCCCATACATACGAAGTAGGCCTATATCAGCGCTCCTGTAACAGTCGACGGAAATTTCCACAATAAAACCAATAAATGATACGAAGCCCGATATTAAACGCTAAATATTAACTGTCTTCAGTTAAATTATATCTCAAAACAGTTGAAATTCAACCAAATCATCTGTACAAATGATTTGAATTTGCCACGAAATTATAACTACTCCGTGTCGAGATCACGAGATACCGGTAACCAGTGGCAATCTCGTCCCAAATAAACTCACCCATTGAAACTGCGAACAACAAAGACTGTTGATATTTGACTGACAACTGTCATTGCTACGAGTCAAAGACGTTGGATATGCTGAATGTAAATCTATGTTTTACTCATTTTCTTGGCTACTTTTGTACTTGTATTGATGTATGTGTCAGAATAATAAATAAACTGTCCACGAAAACGTGTGCATGATACAACGAAATTGCAATGGGACGAAACCGCCAGGAATCGTGCAAATCTCTGCACAGTGGAACAACCAAGCCATTATAACACATACTAAATTGACTATAATATGCTAAGAATACATATACCTGTGCTCGCTGAGCCTCGTTCTTGTTACAGTAGCTTGTATCGATCGATATCTAACACTACCCGCCAACATAAGAAGTGAATATAGATCGGGAGGCGGGGGGGGGGGGGGGGTTGAACTGAGAAGTTTTTCTCATATTGTCATTTCCTCTTTACTTGGGCCATTGGCCGGTCACTACAAAGTTTTAAAATTCCGAGAAATTGCTAACTAACCAAGCTGTAGTAATTGATATAAAATATCACGCAAAATTTTCATTTGATATTATGATTTTCTAGAAAACAGCGGCCCGAAATTATAAAATATTAGCGTAGGAAAAGATAGGTTTTAGATATTTTTAACCACCCCCTCTCCTATGAGGTTAATTAAAATAGGTTTTATTCTATTTTTTTGCGCGAAGTACATTCTTATAAGTAGTAATTTATCAATTACTTTAATCCTAGCCTCTAGCAACAATTTGACAGATACGGATAACTAAGAAAATTTTCAAGTGTGATCTTTAAATATCATTTTACCGTACGAAGAGCAGTAACTTATCGCGTTAGACAGATATATTATTGGAATGTAACTAATGGAAAGCGGATTATCTGCCTAACAGAAGGTTATACAGGTTTTATGTTATATTTCGATATTTGGGCATCAGCAAAATCATACCGGTATGACTACCGGTATGGCTATGATACCGGTATTCGGTATAATATTGGTATATCGTGAAACCCTACCGAGTACTCAGTCTAAATTTATAGTACTCTTGCGATTGGAGGCGAATCACGCGATTTATATCTTTTCGCGACCATATTTTATGCTAAGTTCAAGATGAATTTTGATGTAATCAATGATCTTTATTAAAGGATGCGTAATATTTGTGCTCCAATTTAATAATTTCACTTCCGCGATAATGTTTTTGAGGTATACATTAAACATAGTCATGAGGCGGCGAGAATTTCCAACTGGGAAATTGAGTTCAATTTTCGTGGTATAATTTTTAGAAATTTATTTCGGAAAACTTTAATATAAGCCCACCCCCTTTCTCAGAGATGTTGGTTTGGAAATTGAACACCTCGTCTCCTAATAGAAGCCTAGGCTTCAAATAGGCGAAATACGGTACTACGATAGAACCCCTGTAGTGAGCTACTAATGTACTCTTATAGATCCACTGTAGTGAGCTAGTAAAGTGCTGTTATAGAACCACTATAGTGGGCTAGGAAACTGTATACAAAAAACCTGGTGATTCTATAATACATGTGGAATTTTGAAAGTAGGTTTTCGGATCTCCTGACTAATCCTATCCACGATTCTCTTGTTGAGAATTGGTGCTTTTTTCGTGTGACGCATGCTCAACAAGAGACTTGTGGCTAGGATTAGTCCGGATGTCCAGCTTTTCTACATGTTTTCATAGATCTTTATTGCAGATCAGAGGAAATGTCGCGTTGATATTGGTTTGTCCGATGATGAATTGAGTATGTGTAAGTCCAAGATTAGATTCATGTCCGGACATCAGATTCCAACACAGACTGATGCAGACGTAAGTATATCATGCAGCCCATATTCCCATTTGACGTAAACAAGTATATTATCTTGTCATGAGTAAAGGCATCTGTAGAAAAGCTCAAGTTATACTTACGTTGCCACATGTATCAGATATGTGAAACCAATGATAGATATGCTATGATTCAGATGGGGTTAGCTTTAAGCTTTGTGCTTTGGAAAGCTTGTTAAGGAACAATGGATCTTTCCAGTTTTAGCTATGCCCCACCCATCTCTGTCTAAACTCCACCCACACCACACTCGTGTTGAGATCGATCGATCTCTGAACTACCTGACTATCAATTTTCAGAAAACTATACCGGTAACCTGCTGAATATTTTGAAACTAATTTGACTAGGTGCTGTTGCTGCCTATGGCAGCAACAGTTGTTGCCCAGTCAAATTAGTTTCAAAATATTCAACAGCATTGTTCTCAAATAGCAAAAACATACAATTCGTACGTGTCGGACTATTAAGCAGGCTTAATCGAATCATTCATGATGTCATGATTGTAGTTGATTATGATTGCATATGATTGAGTGAGGAAATGGATTCATGAATTAAGTTAGTCTTAGACGCTGTCAATCACATTTGAATCCATAACCATTCTTACCAGTACGGCACAAATTTTATTAGTGACTCACATGAGGTGGTAACTTAAAACTGATTATATAGTGGGTGGTTTTAGGGGGAGCAAGTTTAAACTAATGATATGTCGGTGGTATGAGGAGCAAGCGGAAATTGATATGGATGGTGAATGAGGGTGTGGGGTGGGTAGGGGGTGTGGTGGGGGGTTTGGGTGAAGCACGGTTAAACTGATGATATGACGGCTGGTATTAGGTGGGTGGCAAGGTGTAACTGATAATATGGTGGGTGGTATGAGGTGGGTGGCAAGGTAAAACTGATGATATAGTGGGTTGTATGAGGTGTGTGGCAAGGTAAAACTGATGATATGGTGGGTGGTATGAGGTGGGTGGCAATGTGAAACTGATGATATGGTGGGTGGTATGAGGTGGATAGCAAGGTAAAACTGATGATATGGTGGGTGGTATGAGGTGGGTGGCAAGGTAAAACTGATGATATGGTGGGTGGTATGAGGTGGGTGGCAATGTGAAACTGATAATATGGTGGGTGGTATGAGGTGGGTGGCAATGTGAAACTGATGATATGGTGGGTGGTATGAGGTGGGTGGCAAGGTAAAACTGATGATATGGTGGGTGGTATGAGGTGGGTGGCAATGTGAAACTGATGATATGGTGGGTGGTATGAGATGGGTGGCAACGTGAAACTGATGATATGGTAGGTGGCAAGGTGAAACTGATGATATGGTGGGTGGTATGAGGTGGGTGACAATGTGAAACTGATGATATGGTGGATGGTATGAGGTGGGTGGCAATGTGAAACTGATGATATGGTGGATGGTATGAGGTGGGTGGCAAGGTGAAACTGATGATATGGTGGGTGGTATGAGGTGGGTGGCAAGGTGAAACTGATGATATGGTGGGTGGTATGAGGTGGGTGGCAATGTGAAACTGATGATATGGTGGGTGGTATGAGGTGGGTGGCAATGTGAAACTGATGATATGGTGGGTGGTATGAGGTGGGTGGCAAGGTAAAACTGATGATATGGTGGGTGGTATGAGGTGGGTGGCAAGGTAAAACTGATGATATGGTGGGTGGTATGAGGTGGGTGGCAATGTGAAACTGATGATATGGTGGGTGGTATGAGGTGTGTGGCAATGTGAAACTGATGATATGGTAGATGGTATGAGGGGGGAAGTTGTAACGTGTGATGATATGGTGGGTGGCAAGGTGAAACTGATGATATGGTGGGTGGTATGAGGTGGGTGGCAAGGTGAAACTGATGATATGGTGGGTGGTATGAGGTGTGTGGCAATGTGAAACTGATGATATGGTAGATGGTATGAGGGGGGAAGTTGTAACGTGTGATGCAGTGGGTGTTGCGAGGGAGTGGTGTTTGAAAGTTGTGATATATGGAATATTTTAGAATTGTTATGACTGACTCAAATAGTAACAGATTTAAACATTGTTTCAGATTACAAACCTCTACCGAGGAGAGCGAAGTCGAAACCGTGAAGATTTCAGTCTTCTCATGTACAGCGATGAAGTAAAAGTGAGTTTTTACGGTTGTACTATGAAGAGATTATCTGCTACAAGGACAAAGATATGATTGTAATCACATGTGTATAATCCAACAAGTTTGTTGAATGGTTACAGAAATTAGTCTGTTTCTGTTTGTGCATCAAGAATTGTTTCCGGAGTATAATGGTAGGAAATCTCTATGAATTTGCTTCAAATTTTGTATGTAAAGATGCTGTGGCAAGACCCCTTTGGATTGCATTTCAGTAAAATATCGCAATTGAGAATTTTACATCACTGGTTTATCATTAGCTAGAATTAAAATGAACAAATTACAGAATGTTTTTCTAAGTTTTGTCACACATATGAGGGCATCAGATATATCATGATACTTAAATAATTCACTGACTAAATAATTCATTAGTTCTACTTCTGTCTGCTCAATTATTTCTGAAAAAACCCCTAGTAAATTCCTCTAATCAGTCATATCTGTTTACAATTAGACTGGTTCATGAATTTATATCAAATTTTGAACAGAAATACCTGATGAGAGATCCTATGGATTGTTTTGCATGTTCCTGTCCATTTTCATAAGAATTATCTCCTAACGAAAACTTTAAAATCTGGTTTTCATGATGGCGTATAACTTTATAAATCATGCCTGAATTCACTTCAAATTCGTTATATGACTGCGTTGTGAGAACACTGATGGGAATGCATCTCAGAGAGATCTCTATATATGTTCACCAGTGATATCTGTCTTAAAAACATAAACTCTGATTACCAGAGCATAAGCTTATAGCATTTGACAAATCATAATTCGCTACTATTGTATTATCCATTGACAGATCTGGCTCAGTGAGGAGAGTAACCAGATATCTTCTGATGGTAGCAGTCCCACATTCCTGAGTCCACTTGACAGAAATGTCACGCATCTTACACGAATGTTTAGTAGCGAACCACCAGATCGTTTGTGATGTCATACAAACTGGAGGAGTAAAATTCCGTACACAAATGCTCAGCAATGAACCACTGGAGTGCTTGCCATGTCTTAGACAGTGGTTTGAATATATAGTCTACACAAATGTTAATTAGGGAACTATGGGTATCAGAATGCTTGCCACATCACAGTTGAAGCAAAGATATACTTTACACAAATATCTCTGTGATCCACCCAATGCTTGCCAAATCAAATGCTTTTGGTGGTAACAAACATTATACATATGACCAGAGTCCTGTAGGTAACTAGTGGAATGCTTGCCATATCGTCAATGCTGTAAAGCACATATCTTGCCAGTATACTTAGTGAGATTGTTTGGATTGTTTAGATCCTGTACCTGCTATGCAAAATTAGTCAGTTATTAATATTTATAAATTATATGTTAAATTATTTCAAGTACAATTTATTAATCGTCTGTCTATTTATTCTTTGTAATACTCATATTGTTATATTTATTACTCACCTGTCTATTTATTCTTTGTAATGCTCATATTGTTATGTTTATTACTCACCTGTCCATTTAATCTTTGTAATACTCATATTAGGCTTTCGATTTAATCGTGTAGTTTGATTTATTTTTAAAATCACAATTTTTACGATGTAATTGAGGAAAAATCAGAAAATCGTCAAAAACTTCATGTTTGTTTAAAATCTGAAGTGTGTACTTTTTCGTCGCATTTTAGCAGTACATGAGTACATTTTTTTAGATTGCATTTCAGTAAACTATCACAATTGAGAATTTTACATCACTGGTTTATCATTAGCTAGAATTAAAATGAACAAATTACAGAATGTTTTTCTAAGTTTTGTTACACATATGAGGGCATCAGATATATCATGATACTTAAACCATTCACTGACTAAATAATTCATTATTTCTACTTCTGTCTGCTCAATTATTTCTGGAAAAAACCCTAGTAAATTCCTCTAATCAGTCATATCTGTTTACCATTAGACTGGTTCATGTATTTATATCAAATTTTGAACAGAAATACCTGATGAGAGATCCTATGGATTGTTTTGCATGTTCCTGTCCATTTTCATAAGAATTATCTCCTAACGAAAACTTTAAAATCTGGTTTTCATGATGGCGTATAACTTTATAAATCATGCCTGAATTCACTTCAAATTCTTTACATGGATGCGTTGTGAGAACACTGATGGGAATGCATCTCAAGAGAAATCTCTATATATGTTCACCAGTGATATCTGTCTTAAAAACATAAACTCTGATTACCAGAACATAACCTTATAGCATTTGACAAATCATAATTCGCTACTGTTGTATTATCCATTGACAGACCTGGCTCAGTGAGGAGAGTAACCAGACATCTTCTGATGGGAGCAGTCCCACATTCCTGAGTCCACTTGACAGAAATGTCACGCATCTTACACGAATGTTTAGTAGCGAACCACCAGATCGTTTGTGATGTCATAGAAACTGGAGGAGTAAAATAACTTACACAAATGCTCAGCAATGAACCACTGGAGTGCTTGCCATGTCTTAGACAGTGGTTTGAATATATAGTTTACAGAAATGTTAATTAGGGAACTATGGGTATCAGAATGCTTGCCACATCACAGTTGAAGCAAAGATATACTTTACACAAATATCTCTGTGATTAGGGCTGGGCGGTATACCGGTTTCACACCGTCTCACGTTTTTTTATGGCGACAGTTTAAAAACCATTACAAAAATAAAAAACCCGAAAAACCGTCCGTAAGATCGCCATTGCGCAAAATCTGGTGACTGTCCTAAACTAGTTTGTTCTTGACTTGCAGTTTAATATTATCATCAAGTGTAACCATTTGCTACTAGAAACATAAAATACAGTCATCTATAACTATTAGCCGTGGGAAAGCAAGGGTGTTGGTGAAATCCCAACAAATCGGCCGAGGACGACCCTCGGCAAATATGATTTGATTTGCCAGCAATGAATTTTCCATGACGTAAGCTCTGCGGGTTCACTGTAAGATTGAATAATTTGACAATCTAAATTTCTTCTTTGCAACAAATAATCCTTTTTCAATTTGAGTTTGTACTATGTTTAATTAGGATTCCAAATGTGACATGATAAAAAAAAAATCAAGAAACACGCTGCGAAAACAACGACACTATACAATGAACTCCCAGTCTAAACAAATCATTATTTCCCTTAGATTTCGACAAACATAAAATGATCCATCACGGACTAAGACATACTAGACAAATTGCTTGAACGCCCGAGAAATGAAAACGATTAAGTTGCTTCTTACGTTGGCGAAGTAGTTACACGTAAAATACACCTTAGCCTCTCAAATACGAGCAGGCATAATGTGATTGGTTGTTAACAAATTCTTCCGCCGGGATATTCGCTACTAGTAGATTTTATGAATGAAATTCGTAGTATTTTTTATCACGTGACTTCTGCTCGATAGGCGTTAGAATCACCTCGTTTTGTTTTACGGCCCAGTCTTTTACATCTTCGTATATCTTCAAGTACGGAGTGTTGATTTAAGTAGATTTAAGTTAGATTCACGAATCATTGCGTTTATGTTGTCAAATTATCATAATCTCTATTATATGACATATGAACCTCGAAAAATAGTCAAACACATTTTTTGTGAGAATTCTTGAGGCGCGATTTCCGGGAAATGACTACTCTTTAGTTACGTGCTGAATGACATTCACCCGCTTGAACGACAGTTTATTGAGGAGTATTACTAAATACTGAGTACTCGAATACAAACACATGACTTACTAGACTAGATCATACTGTAGGTGGTTATATGAACTACTAACATTTTAGTAGTTAGGGTTATTTTCACGACATCACATGAACCAGACTTTATTTATTTTAACTACTATTTTGAGATAGATAGTGTCGAAGTGAGCAGTCCTACGTAGTTACCGTTCTAATTTTGTGGCAATTTACGTCAGTTGTCAAATCGCAAAATACATGTACTGTAGCTAATGAAAACGACATTTTCATATTTCAAATTATTTTTGATCATTCTAAACCCTTAAACCGGTATTTCGTCAATACCGGTTTAATTAGTGATACCGTCACCGGTTTTCTTTTAGGCCAAACCGCCCAGCCCTATCTGTGATCCACCCAATGCTTGCCAAATCAAATGCTTTTGGTGGTAACAAACATTATACATATGTCCAGAGTCCTGTAGGTAACTAGTGGAATGCTTGCCATATCGTCGATGCTGTAAAGCACATATCTTGCCAGTATACTTAGTGAGATTGTTTGAATTGTTTAGATCCTGTACCTGCTATGCAAAATTAGTCAGTTATTAATGTTTATAAATTATATGTTAAATTGTTTCAAGTACAATTTATTACTCGTCTGTCTATTTATTCTTTGTAATACTCATCAGTAGAGCTGGGCGGTATTGATATTTACATGACGGTACCGGTATCATGAAAAAATACCGTCGTACCACGGTATACCATCATCTGAGCTTGAGGCATGCCATGAAATTAGAACAATTTTTTCCATTTCCTTTTCACTTCCATCTCCAATCAACTGTAAATATAGGTAAAATAAATAAATCGGCTTCCTGATTTAGAGAAGAAAAACATGGCTATTGCGACTGTTTAGTTTGACGATTTTATTAGGTCACTATTTTTATTGACGTAATATCATTCACGGGAATATCGGTCAAAGGGTGTGGTCGACTTGCTAACTATAACCCGCTGTTTGAGACATTGGGGTGCACTATTTTCAATCTGGATTGTTCTTGCTATTAATGCGTGCGACCAGCAAACGGTAAATTTTATTTTGGCAGTCAAGCGCTTTGATAAACAGAGTCCAGACAAAATCCGCGAGTATTTAAACGGGGCGAGTGTTGTACGCTTTTATTTCTGTTGGAGTCATATATTCTGTTACTCGCGAAAACAGGCCTATACACATACATATAACACGACATTGAATATAGCCGATTCCAAAGCTTCTGATAATTACCGAGTACCCGATGTGCAGACTCGTTACTCGCCATGCTTCACGTGAACAATGCGTGTAAAAAGCTATTTCCGCGAACTTCCGACGTGTAGCCAGTTGAAAAATTAATTGCAAAAACTAAAATACTATAATTTTTAGGTGTCGTTACTTAAACTGGATTTAATCCGTAAAGAAATTTCTTAAAACAAGCCAGAAAAATAAAAAATAACGACTTCAACGCTGCTCGTTGTTAATAAATTAGCACGTTTTAGTAAATTACGTTTTAGTAAATTTTCATTGATAAATTCAGCATAATGTATTTTCCCACGGTCTAGTTCATGAACAACCAATCAGATACATCTTTGCGAGATCGCTGTTGTGTTTGAATAGCACGCAGTTTGTATGTTATTTTGTTATTCTAACGTGTTTGTTCGGTGACAAAATGCTAGGAGTAATAAATTACAAATAATAGAAACGGGAATAGGGAATATATTATAGTGTAATTACTACCGGCGGACGGCCAGAGAATGAGTTTAGATGTTTTAAATAAAGCAATTTTACCGTGAGACTGTCAAGACGTACATTTGACATACAATTCTGCCTGTCATTATTTTGTTTTTGTTTACAACAACCCTTTCACCTGAACTCGGCTAATAGTTAGGAATGCCTGTATTTTTGGCACTATTAGCACTTATTTACCCTTGGTCAAGTCAGATTTTATGAATATATTTCTCAAATATTGGTCAACCATTATGGACGGTGTTCACGGTATTTGGAAATGTCAACGGTCATGGTATCGGTTCACGGTATACCGCGGTCCTCACGGTACTACCATCAGACCGCCCAGCTCTAATTTCAAGCACAATTTATTACTCGCCTGTCTATTTATTCTTTGTAATACTCATATTGTTATGTTTATTACTCGCCTGTCTATTTAATCTTTGTAATACTCATATTGTTATGTTTATTATTCGCCTGTCTATTTAATCTTTGTAATACTCATATTGTTATGTTTATTACTCGCCTGTCTATTTAATCTTTGTAATACTCATATTATTATGTTTATTACTCGCCTGTCTATTTAATCTTTGTAATACTCATATTGTTATGTTTATTACTCGCTTGTCTATTTAATCTTTGTAATACTCATATTGTTATGTTTATTACTCGCCTGTCTATTTAATCTTTGTAATACTCATATTATTATGTTTATTACTCACCTGTCTATTTAATCTTTGTAATACTCATATTATTATGTTTATTACTCACCTGTCTATTTAATCTTTGTAATACTCATATTATTATATTTATATTTATATTTACAGTATTGGCATAATTTAATTATTTCTTTGGCGCAACCCATTTGAGTTCACATAACCCATTTTGAATATGATACTATTTGAAGGTAAAATTCATCTCAGTTTTATAATGGAAATGACATGTCAGTATTAACCCTTTAATGGTCAAGATCAATGTATTCTCGTATTAAATATCCATTTACTGGCCATAAGAGGACTATATTTTAAAATTTACCACTGAAATGACTGGCTCAGTCATCGAGCCAGACATTCCAGTGGGAAATTATAAAAAATAGTCTCTTTGCCTGCAATTGATATTAATAAATGTTATATCGCGCAATATCTCAAAATTGAACTTTGACACGGGAACCGAATTGTATCTAATCCATTCATCCAATGAAAATGTGTTTGGCAGATATGGACATGGAAGTCGTATAAATGAAATCCGCTTCATTCGTTTACATACATTAAGGCAATGGCGAATGCGAAAATAGCCGATTCATGTATTAGCATAGAAAGGCGGACAGGGAACTAGTCTCTGATATGGCACTAGTTACATCGCAAATCATCCCAACATACCAGGTTCTATCCATTTCAATCCTTCATCGCCTCCTTTTTTATACAAGATGTTAGCAACCAAATTAAATAATTTTGCAAGATTTACCGACACAAATAACGGGAAATGTCCCTGGGTAAATGACAACCGAAGTTCGTTTGTGGCATCCATTTTGGACATTATAATATTTCGCGGTAATGAATATTTATTAGTTCTCTACAAAGTGGAGGCGAGCCGTTCACTGATTGGCTCTTTCAAGACACACCCTCCTATTTTTCTTCCCGCTACGTGACGAAAAGATATGCCTGTCAGGGCTATTTTCGAACGTTCATAGACATATATTATTGCATAGATAACCTTTGTTGCGCCATGATTTAAATCTAGAATGATCAGATTCATTGTTTCACCATTTGATATGGAAGATTTACCTGATTTTGTTGTGAAAATGGCGATTTTTTTGTTGCAACTAACCCGGTAGGAAATTCCCATCAAAATTCTATAGGCCTGTTCAAAATGATGTTGACATTATCTTTTCCGTTCTTATTGAGTCAGCATGAAACTTTTTTTATCAAACCAATATTTTGAGCTTGGGTGTTAGCTTCTATAAGGGAGTTTCTCCTTTCAGAAAGTGCTATGGAATTGTAGGGGTTGATGTCGGCGACGGCCTCTATTAGGACATAGACTAATGTAAATTCAACTTCTCAAGTGACGAGACTGCGCGAACGAAAAATGGGTTATGCAAAAAACATTTGTGTAACCGCCACGTGAATGACCGTTTCGTTCGCGCAATTTGGGCAGGCCTGTAGGCCCATGGTGGAAGGCTCGTTGTCCAGGCAGGGTTGAATGCCTATAGTCCAGTAAAACTACAAATTAACCTAGAACAAATTGCAACAGAATTTATTTCTTTTCTGCGGCATTCATGGGACTGCCAGGTGTCACATAACAAAAGTCCTCCAAAATCCCTCGATGGGAAAGTTGGTAAATTCGCATATTTAGCTACCGCCATTATCCGAATAATGAAACTTCCCTTACCTGCTTCATTCCGCAAATAAACGAAGTAGAAATGTTGTCTAAGCTCTGAATTTCATGGTCACGGAAGACAGTAAGCAATTGGCAATATTGCCTTGAACCACTTGTACAAATTCTCCAAACCACAGATTAAATATGGTTGTATGCACAGGGCCGGGGTAATTAAAAAAAAATATATTTAAAGTAAGTTTAATTTTGTTTTTCGCTTTTAAAATTTATCTAAAATAAAATGCATTTTAATTTTCACTTTTATCTCACAATTTGAATAAATTTCTATACAATTCAATCAGAATATGGACATGGATTTGGATACATGCGTTATTTGTAACCAGAGCCTAGAAAATGGCTCACAAACTGTTAAGCTTCGAGTTAAAGGCTGTGACGGTATTAACAATGCTAGCAGAGCCCGTGAAAGCGATGTCATAGCTGAAGTAGGACAGAGGGTTCATGTAAAATGTCGACGGGAGTTCATTGATCCCAAGCGGATTGCCCGTGACGCAGAGAAAATTGAACAATCTTCGCCACCCATGCTAACACTCCGTTCAGAAAGTCCAACATTCAATTTTAGTGAACATTGTTTGCTATGCGGATACCCTGCAAAAATTCAAGATGGAAAGAAACGTGGCTATGATATTTATCCAGTAAGTACTCATGACATTCAATGTAGTATCGCCGAGGCCTGTGAGCAGAGAAAAGACGAATGGGGCAAACTTGTAGCTGGGCGGCTTGCCTTCACGCCGGATTTATGCGTTGTCAATGCAGTATACCATCAAAGCTGCAGCGTAAATTTTCGAACCATGAAAAATATCCCTCAGCTGCACTCATCTTGCTCATCCCAAAAACATGGAAGGCCAGAAGACTTGGACAGAGTAAGAGCATTTAGTGCGACAATGGCATTTCTTGAAAATAATGATGATGAGCAGCTGACCCTGCACGACCTCGTTAATAAGATGCAAGAGTATCTCGATGATAAAGAGAATAAAGCATACAGTACAAAATACATGCAGGATAAAATAAAAGATAATTATGGCGATGAAATATTTATTAGCACTGTGAATGGTAAGCCAAACGTTGTTACCTTTCGTTCTAAAGCATCTACTATTTTGACTGACTTCTATAAGGAACAGAAGAGAAAGGATTCCAAATCAGAGAGCATGCTAATCATCCAGACAGCTGCCAAACTGCTTAGACACGATATTAAGTTAATTGATTCATGCACATCATCTGAAAGCTATCCATCAAGGGAGCAAATGAGCGACCCAGTAAAGGCATTGAATTATTTACCAGAGACACTGCGGGAATTATTGCGGATTTTGTTTACTGGAAAAGACACAGAAATGAAACAGGCATCAGTTGGACAGGCTATTATGCAAGGAACTCGTCCTAGAGTTATTTTGGCACCTTTGCAGTTCGGGCTGTCATGTGAGATGCACCATAAATTTGGATCTAGATTTATTGTTGACACTTTGTACAAGCCACGGATTTGGATGTTCATACGCGGAGATACAGAGGTTTTAGCGCAGTGCATCACTTCATGGTGGAGATCTACCACAGCCATTATCAGGCGAGTTCATTCAGTTTGTTGCCGACAATGTGGATCACAATATTTGCACAATAGATGGGCATAATACATTTCATGGGATGGGAATCATTGCATCTGTTACACCAGGAAACCTTTCGTGCAAACTTATTCCAAGGATAAATGTAACATCTGAAGATATCAAGCAAGTTGGCAAGATCTGTATCAGGAACTTTGAGTCTCAGCATACCAGGAACTTCCCATTGACCTTTAAGGAGTTAACTGCGATGGAACAAACAGACCCAACAGCTGACATTGACATCCTCTGGGATTTCTCTTTGTTTCTGCGTTCAAGGAGACAGTCATGGTCTGGCATGATGCAAACTGTTCACCAAGGAGTTTATCCAGGTAAATCGTCTGTTATTTTCCTTCCGATGATAGATCTAGAGCCAAGTAACATGACCTGCATCTTTTCCACTTTGACTTATGTTTGTGAACAGGCAAACCGATACCATGTTGCACCCGTGATTACATTTGATCAGCCCTTATTTTGGAAAGCTATGACTATCATAGAGATTGAGCCGAGCTGGAGTCCATTAAAGCAAATTATTCTAAGACTCGGAGGTCTTCATATGGAGATGAGCTTCCTTGGCTGCATTGGTCACTTAATGGCAGGAAGCGGTTTTGCGCCTATTCTAGAGGTAGTCTACGCTGAGAATGCTGTCAAACACATTCTTAGTGGAAAGGCAATTTCTCGAGCAGTTCGAGGACACCTCATGGTTTTTGCTTCTCTCAGTACAATCTTGATTGAAAATGCATACAACCTACCACTACCTACAATTGCAGATGCTGAAGTTGACACAGTAGAATATTCCGCTGCAATGCATTCAAAAGAATTGTTTGACAATGATGATAATGTTGCAGGACATGAAACGATTGAAAGTTCCCTAAATAAAAGTCTGGTTAAAGTTGTAGCTACAAGATTGTCCTCGGAAAATGCATTACATGATGTCAAGGACAATCTAGACTCAGAGAAGGTGGTCATGAAAGATAAGAGGACTGCACGACTCTGGCTTTTGTATATGGAGTTGGTTGACATTCTGCGCAAATTCATTAAGGCAGAACGAACTGGTGATTGGAACATGCACCTTCAGACCGTTCGTGGGATGCTTCCATATTTTGCAGCCGCTGGGCATAATCTGTACGCCAAGTCTGCATATGTATATTTACAAAAGATGTTAGAAATACCTGAAAGTCATCCAGATATACACACCAGCTTCCTCAATGGTCATCATGTCATTCATTGAAGTGATAGGTATTGGGCAGGGTTATCTACTGATCTAGTTATTGAGCAGGTCCTTATGAGAATTGTAAAGTCAAGTGGTGGTCTAACACGAGGTCGTGGAATGACAGAACTTCAGCGTCTTGTTTGGTTGTTGTCTATGCCCGCATGTGCAGATGTGTGTAATGCAATGCAAGAGCTCTCTGGGGTAAACTGTGATTCAAGTGAACAACACAAAGATTCCACACAATCTCGAATAAAGCGTGATATGGATGATACTTACAAAATTCTCAAAATCCTTAGTGAACTGAATCCATTTGGACCAGACCCTTCTCTTAGAGGACTTGTTAGTGGATTGTCTGCACATGAATCAGTCAATGTTGACGATGCTAAAGATATTGGAGAATCAATTATTAATTCGATGTGTGGCCAATGTGTATCAAGCATTTCGTTCCAGAGAAAGAGACAAGCTATTACCTTAGCATCCAAAACATCTCTCAAGATTGATGATGAATGTGTACAAATTGATCCACAACTCCTATTTCAATGACTCAGTTTAATTGCTACAAACGGATCAAAAGGGAATCCATCATCTTATTTTGAGTATGAGTTGTGCACTCATCCGCCCGCACTCTTTGATAATTCATCTCTCCCATGGGAAGCAAATAAGCTGGCACTTGCTGATGCATTGTGGAAATTAATTCAAAATGAAGATGCAGTCCTTCCAGATTCTGTCCACTATGTGCTTGATGGAGGAGCTCTATTACACCGTGTTCCATGGCAGCGTGGAGAGACATTTGCAAATGTTTGTCAAAGATATGTAAAATATTGCATAAGCAAATATGGAAAGGCTACAGTAGTTTTTGATGGTTATGACCAAGGCCCAGACATAAAAGATGTAACACATAAGAGGCGAACTCGTGGATCAGGCGCAACTGTTGTACTGACTCCGCAAACAGTTGTAACTCTGAGTAAGCCTGATTTTCTTAGTAACAAGCAGAACAAACATCGGTTCATATCAATCTTAAGTTCATCTCTCGAACAGGCTGGATGCTTAACGATAAAGGCAAGCGGTGATGCTGATGTCTTAATTACGCAAACGGCTATCTTGGCTTCAAAGTCAACAAATACTGCTCTTGTTGGAGACGATACCGACCTACTGGTGTTGCTTCTATACCGTACTGATATGAATGGCTGTCAGCTATTTTTCAGACCAGAGCCAAAGCAAAATGCAAAGAAACCCCGACTGTGGAATATCAAAATGGCAAAGGAAAAACTCGGGTTCTGTTTGTGCTCACAGCTGTTATTTATCCATGCTATCCTTGGCTGTGACTCAACATCTAGGCTTTATGGAATTGGAAAATCTGCATCCCTTAGCAAAATCCAGTGCTGCAAAGAACTCTCCAAATTGCTGAAGTGTTTACAATGAGTAATGCGAATAAAGATGACGTGATAAAAGCAGGTGAGAAGGCAATGCTTATTCTATACAATGGCACTTCAATGGATAGTCTAGTCGCTTTGCGGTACAAGCGATTCAGGGAGAAGGTTGCAAAAAGTTCCAAGTATGTTGAAGCACGAGATTTACCACCAACACCCGCATCCGCAAAGTTTCACAGTCTTCACGTGTACTACCAAATTCAAGTTTGGAGAGGAGATGCTGGAGATATGGATCCAACAGAATGGGGCTGGAAAGTTCTCAACCACCAAATGCTGCCTGTTAAGACTGACATGCTGGCAGAACCTGACGATTTACTGTATTCATTTAGATGCAGCTGCAAAAGTGGCTGTGAATCAAAGAGATGCACCTGTAGAAAACATGGGCTCAGCTGCACATCCGCCTGCGAAGACCGAAGAAGACTACTGCCCGTGATGATCGAGCCCTAGTACGCCTTGTTAGGAGATCTCCATTCACCAACAGCAGAGTGCTCAGCCAGCAATGGGAAACGCGCAATAGAGTGTCAATGTCTACCGTCAAAAGGAGACTGTATGCTGCTGGCATGAAAGCTAGGAGACCTGTCAGACGTCCTCTCCTCACTGCACACCACAAAGAGGAGCGTCTGAGGTGGTGCAACGAAAGAAGACACTGGAACATGAGATCCTGGAGACGGGTACACTGGTCCGATGAAAGTCGGTTCCTGCTTCATGCCACAGATGGTCGTGTATGGAGGTCCAGACGCACGGCGTACGACCAACGTAACATCATGGAAGAAGTTCCATTTGGTGGAGGTTCCGTTATGATATGGGGGTGCATCTCATTTGATTGTAAGCTGGATCTGTTGACTGTACCTGGAACACTAAATGGACAAAGATATCAAGATTCCATACTGGATAGAGTTGTGGTCCCTCATTTTGTAAATCATTCACCTGGAACCCACCCTATATTCATGGATGACAACGCCCGACCACATCGTGCTAGAGCTGTGCATGAATACCTCCGCCAGAATGCCATCGAAACCCTACCATGGCCAGCAAGGAGCCCTGACATGAACCCTATTGAGCATATCTGGGACATTCTGGGAAACATGGTGAGGAGGGATCCTCCTGTGCAGAACCTACAGGAATTAACAGACGCACTCCATCTTGAATGGCAACGAATACCACAATGGCGTATCAGTCGGTTGGTGACCAGCATGAGACGTCGTGTCCAGGCCGTCATCCAGGCACAAGGTGGATATACCCGGTATTAATAATGACAGTCTCAAACTCGTGCACAGATGTTAAACTTCGTTTTCAGACACCATTAATGACAATCTAGCCACGTGTGTCAACTGTAGGGCAATAGTTGTCAGTTGTGTCAACGTAACCATATTCAGGCCTCGTTTTCAAGTTCTAACAAAAACATAGTGTTTCCCCACCATCATAATCAGCATTCCTCTAGTTGCATTATTACCTCTTGCACTAAGATGGATGGGTACATAAATGTTTATGCTATTGCTTTCTTCATAGCACATGAATATACCCTCGCATGTGCGTAAAAATAGGGTGGTGCTTAACTTTTGCACAGGTGTATATATATAAATATTCTTTTCTGCACATCTTGTGCTTTTTCATTTGCCTATCAGAGACTTGCCAATGAATTTTATGTATTTTTCTTAGCCACTAATGTAATGCTATTTCTTGAGACTGTGTGGGTTTTATGGGCCATGTTTTACCACTAATAGGTGTGTCACATACACAGGTTTATGTGCTTATAATATATACAGCACAGATACTACAAAATCTTCTAACATAAGTAATGTTCTGCTGAATCTTTTCAAACTAAATTAGGTGAAATATTTTCTTCAATCCTTTAGTTGTCCAGCTAGCCAAAAGTGGCCCATGCAGTAGTCTTGAGAAATGTACATCTTTAAAAAGTTATCACTGGAATGACTAGCTCAACCGAACCAGTCATTCCAATGGTAAGTTTTCAAAAATAGTTTTCTCTTGGCATGCAAATGGACATTCATGGTATTATTTTAGATTTTCTAAATTAAAATTGAGACTGATTCAAAGGGTTAAATTGAAACATCAATAATGTTGTAGCCTGCGTGGGTATTTGTAGCCTGCATGGGTATTTGTAGCCTGTGTGGGTATTTGTAGCCTGCGTGGGTATTTGTAGCCTGTGTGGGTATTTGTGGCCTGCGTGGATATTTGATGCCAAAGTTACATGACTGAGCAGATGTCATCACAATATCGCCATCACTAATATTCCATGTCAATGCATAGTGTGGTGCATATCAATACAAAGCTTATCAAAATGCATTGTCAGAAAGGTAATTACTATTCTGATTCAATGTCTTTTTAATGATCTTAATCCGTTTCAATCATGCAGGAATATTGAAAGTTGTACAAATTATGACTTATTATGTAATTTCTGCAATGGTTTCCTAATGTTAGCTCACTATGATATGCAGGCGTGGCCATAATTTCATGTAGAATATATGTAGAAATCATTGTTCTATAGCACTGAATCACAATGCTATATTTGAATTGTTGCATAACCCAAGTAGCTGCATATATCTCTTCATGGAATCTTGTTATTTTGACAACTACATTTCCTCTTGAACTGGAGAAAATTATCTGTAGAGGCATCAAAGTTCAAACCATACTTAGCTGGACATGGGCGCTATCTTGTTAGCTGTTAGATCAATTAGCCTACAAACGTACATTTTTATCATAGTGATAGCGTATTTAGGGTTGTTCAAGAAAACATGTCACCAATGAGAAATCTGATTGATGGCAGGATGTACATTGTTCTTGAGCATACCCATAGAGGACATGCAGTATGGGAAGGAAGACATCAGTGTTCAGAGAATCACCCACAAACTGAATCTCTGCTAATTCTAAGTGTGTGCATCAAGTATAAAATGCATCTCCCTCATCTTAACTATGAGTGATTAATTAGGCTGCTTGGATTTCTAGTAAATCATTTAAGACTTCCTAAACTGTTTGGTCAATTTTAAACAAACATTACAGGAAGAATCTGTAGCATGTAGCCCTCTGATCTGGCTAAACTTTAAGATTTCAGTCTTGGTTCAAATACTGCTATTGCAGGTCAGGACCACCGGCCCTTGAGCTCCCCGCTAACTTATATAAGCAGTGCTGATACACTTTTATAACTCTGTACAACACCTGATAAATCATCCTAATATTCCATTAACCATTTCATGATGAAGCCCGCCAAAACTGGCCTCTGTCTGCAGTGGTGTTGAGGTATTTCCATTTGCAGGCAAAGAGACTCAATTCCAGTATTAATTTTTCAAAAATAGTTTCTTGGCCTGCAAATGGACCTTCAAGAAGTAAATATTTGGATTTTTTGAAAAATTTTGCTATTAAAGGCCAGTGAGCTTATGCCATGGAGACCCTCCATCATCCTCCGTCAACTTTTGCTTATAAACACTTGGCTGATTTCGACCAAATTTGGCTAGAAGGACCCTATGGTCGTAGGCTCAAAAACTCCCATACAGAATTTTGATTCATCAATTTTTTGGGGTGAAATCTTAGATTTTATTTTAAATGTACTGGAAATTTTAAAATTGCTTCTCATTACAATCTTGAGCGGGTTTAACCAAATTTGGCTGAAAGGATCCTATAGCCATAGTCTCTAGAACTCCCATTCAGAATTTTGATTGATAAATTGTTTGGGTGAAAATCTTAGTTTGTATGAAAAATTTACCGGAAATTATCAAATTGCTTTATCAAATCCTTAGCTGCTTGACATATTACAACCAAATTTCACTAGTTGGATTCTATGATGGTAGGCTCTAGAAATTCTATTTAGACGTTTGATTGATCAATTTTTTGGGGTGAAATCTTAGAATTTATTTTAAATGTACTGGAAATTTTAAAATTGCTTCTCATTACAATCTTGAGCGGTTTTAACCAAATTTGGCTGAAAGGATCCTATGGCCATAGTCTCTAGAACTCCCATTCAGAATTTTGATTGATAAATTGTTTGGGTGAAAATCTTAGTTTGTATGAAAAATTTACCGGAAATTATCAAATTGCTTTGCCAAATCCTTAGCTGCTTGACATATTTCAACCAAATTTCACTAGTTGGATTCTATGATGGTAGGCTCTAGAAATTCTATTTAGACGTTTGATTGATCAATTTTTTGGGTGAAAATCTTAGATTTTATGAAAAAATTTACCAAAAATTGTCAATACGTTGCTTCTCCTTAGTCGCTTGACTTATTTCAACCAAATTTGGCTACAATGACCCTATCATGTGGGCTCTAGAATATCTATTCAGACTTTTAATTGGTCATTTTTTTGGGTGGCCATCTTGGATTTTCTGGAAATCATCCATCATATCTATTTAAATGCAAATTGTACAAACGGGCCAGGTGAGCACCACAGGCCCTTGGGTCTCTTGTTACAAGTGATAAATTCGAGCGAACAATGATATTAGATCCTCGATAGAACAATCATATTAGATACTCGGTAGAACAATCATATTATATACTCGATAGAAATGATATTAGATACTCGCTAGAACAATCATATTAGATACTCGATAGAACAATCATATTAGATACTCGATAGAACAGTCATATTAGATATAATTTGTTGCAATACTCAATCGGAACAATGTTATTTTGTAATTTTTATCATCCAAAGCAATGAGATTAACAATATTATTGTGCAATTTTGATCCTAAGATTATTTTATATTTACCCGACCAATCATGTAGAGTCATAATTAGACTGTTTTATTTCAATCAATTACAGGCCAGTTTTAGCCAGATACATGTTTATTGCATGTGTTTGCAATGATATACTGACCTGCAGACCCATGAATAATGACTACCTACTTTCAGGACGACATGAATGCAATTCCTTGAGATCGCCAGTTGAAGTATGTTTTTCTCAACCCTTTGACATGAACTTAAGAAATGTGCATTGGGAAGCCACGAAGAAACTTTACCACTGGAATGACTGGCTCAATAACCAGTCAGTCTCTCCAATGGTAAAGTTCCAACATCAGTCTTCTCTTGGCCTGCATTTTCTTGCTTATTTCCTGCAAATTCTTGCCTACTGAATGACCATTCAGTAAGCAAGAATTTCCAGCATGACAAATCTTGACCATTAATCGGTTATAGAACCACTGCAATGCGCACGCGTGCGCATACACACTAATAAATAATAATATACATATAAATCGGCTTGATTATTCTAAAATCAATTAGGCAATGACCTTTAGAAAAATTGTTTTCAAAATACTCAGCATGATAATAACTAGAGGATGGAGTAAATATCATGTCTATGACATATGGAATGCAAAAAGGGATAAAAATAAAGCACAAAGTCAATCATGGATTACTGTAATAAATTAGCAATAAACATACAAAATACATATTCTAGAATTGTATATCTATTTACTTAAATATTACTATCATGGTTAATTATTAAAATATTTATCTTATTCAAACATTCATTGCCTGTTATTATTTGTATCTTGTTCAGAAACTTGGTTTAATACAAGACTTGGTAATGGAGGGATTTGATCTGTCACTCAGTATAGGACGTCACACTATCTCCATCATGAACATTGAAAAGTCTGTCAAGTGTCATAATTGCATGTCTTTACTATTTAACTCTTCATTCTGATGTCAAAATTTTTAACTTTCAAATTAAATTAAAAAAAGATGAACTGGTGTTCATTTTTAAACAAATTTGGTGGAAGATGGTGTTGTCATAGACAGCAACATCATCCACCAAAATTGTTTAAAAATGTACGCCAGTTTCTTTGCTACTGATACCGTAAAAAATAGAATATTGACATCAGAGTGGTAAGGGTTAATAAGCATTCTGTTGAATGTTTTGAAACTAATTTGACTGGGTGCTGTTGTTGCCATAGGCTTACCTGTATAGTTACCTTGAAATTGGAATTTAGGGGGTTCAGGATTCTAAATTGATAAAAATACACAGAAAAGTGGGGGGGGGGGAGCGTTGCTAGAAATGGGTGGGGCAAAGCTAGAAATGGGAACCCTCTAGTGATGGAGATTTCCTGAATGATCCTTAGTTCAATGAAAACTGACATCTGGATAAATTAGGAGCCGTTACTTTTATTTTTAGCCCACCTGCTTGATCTAATATGGAGCACATTGGCAGAAATGAGCAATTATATGCCTATTTCTGTAAGAGCTAAACTTCCAGGCCTATTGGTAACAAAACATCATAAATGACGGTCCAACAATTATAGTAATTCATATACAAGGCAATTTATACAATACTGGCCTGTATTTTCACCTGTTGGGGCCTCAGTATTTCATGGCAAGTCATTCTAGCTGCAGTACTGTATCTCCATATGCTTACAACGTTACGTCTACCTAGGAGCTACCGGTTCTGCCATAACAAAAAGTTGCAATCAAATCAGATTTTCGTCTAGCTTCTTGAGTTTTGCACTTACATTGCCCAAATTTCACCCACATGTACCTTATTTAGCCTTTTATCGAAATATATACACTTTATTGCAAAAATATTTCATAAATTTTGATACACTGGTCAATACATTCACGCCTGAACGTATCCCACACTCAATCCAGTGCACCATCAATCTTGTCCTAGTTAGCGCTATGAATCATGGGAAATACACTGCCTTATTTAGCAGACAAGGTCAAATGTACCATCTATGGGCAAGTGGGTGGAGCATCCTCATTCTCGCGCAAATTTATTACGTACACAAACAGATGACAAGCGAGTGTGATGCGCAATCAGGCCACCCTGCCAACTTGCCTATATATGGTACATTTGACCGTGCCCGCTAAATAAGGCAGTGTATTTCTGATGATTCACAGCGGTAACTTGGACAAGATGGATGGCGCACTGGATTGAGTGCAGGATACGCTCAGCCATTAATGTTTTGGCCTGTGGGACAAAAATATCTGAAATATTTTGCAATAAAGTCTAAATAAGGTCCACATGCGTGAAATTTAGGCAATGTAAGTGCAAAACTCAAGAAGGGAGATGAAAATCTGATTTAATTGTAAGATTTTTGTACAGTTCACATCGTAGCCCCAGACTTTGCATAACGTAAACGTAATAGCGTGGGGCTACATTCGCAGCTAAAGTCACTCAAAGTATCTTAGTCAAAATGCATTATTTCACTTGTTACAAAATGACAGCTCTGTAACGAAAGTCGAACAGTCTGTCACGAATATGTAAATTCACCAAAGACATACAATTCGTACACTTCAATAAACATTCTGTTGAATGTTTTTAAGTAGTTTGACTGGGAGCTTTTACTATTCCAACACAGGTACAAAGTGGGCAGAAATTAGCTAGAAATGGACAAAGCATGGCTGAAAATGGATCCCTCTATTAAACTATCAGATGCATGATCATCATACTTTATATAAATTTTCCTGCTAAAGCTGTTATAAGCCAATAAGCCCACCATATACTAAATAAGGCTCAGATTTCTGGTGCTAACAGCAGCGCTGCAATGTTTGTGTGTTGTGACATCAAACTTCCAGAGGTATATACTCAACTAAGCAGTTAATAAATTTTGGTTAAGACATCTTCATAGAATCGATACCTTGCAACGTGCAATGCTAATTACTCACACTGCTGAACGCTGGTGTGAATATTGCTTTTGGTACCATCCGTCTGTTTATCCGCAGGATATATTCGGAATGCAAGATGATAGAATCAGCAAATTTGGCACATACGAACATATTATGACTGGCTAGAGACAATTAGAGTTTCAGGTCGAATGGTGACTTATCTGGGTCATAAGGTCACCAAGTGCATACGAGAATACACATTTTTGGCCATAACTTGGGAATGCAAGACAGTAGAATTACCAAATTTGGCACATACAATCATATTGTGGCAAGCTAGAAGAGACTGAGTTTCAGGTCAAAGCGTCACATATCTAGGTCATCAGGTCACTAAGTATATATGCATTTCTGGACATAACTGGCACGCAAGAAGCTAGAATCAGCAAATGAAGCGCATCCTTGGGATGGATTAGAATTACTTTCAGTTTCAACACAAGGCATCCCATATCTAGGTCACAGGGTCACCAAGTGCTTATTGATAGGCACGTTTTTTACCATAACTTGGGCATGCAATGGGGTAGAAACGCCAAACGTGACTGTACAAGCAAAGCGGACTGGTAGATTTAGTCTGTGGCCTTTCGTTCTACAGTACTTTCAGCAATACATTTAAAGGTATCTAAAACCGCTTGACCAATTCACATTCCAGAAACTGCATTTATGGCAATGGCTCAAAGATGCCAGTAGAATGTGAGTGTTCAATTTGTTGGGTCAGACTTGATTTTTTACCTAACTTCCTTCATTTCTCTAAAAAATCTTCCATGTTTCCAGTTACAGTTTGTGCAGCTGGAATGTACATTGCTATGCTTCATATGGAACTGTTCATTTTCTAGCCTAAATGTTCATACAAATGTTGTTGGTGAGTGATACAGACCTGCATTTATATGAAATTGTTTAACATGCTTGCATATTGAGTTGCTGATCATTTATACAGCATTTTTCTGAATGTCATATTAATGCGTACATTGTTCAGTCGTTTACGTACCGGCACTGAGTGGTACCAGCAGTGATTTGTGGGATAGTTCATTATTAGCAAACATCCATGTTGAAGCAGAACCTTTACTGGTGAGATACTCATTGTTGATTCACTACTCTTAGATGCTTTTGATTGAGTAACTACAGAATCATTTGTGTGCCTCTTCCTTTTAAGACTAATACTCATTCCCTGTTTTCCCCGTGCTGACTCATGCCTAAATATGAAATCTCGTTCTTGTCCAAGAGTTAGTGAAGCGATAGGACTTCCATTCTCAAGGTCCTTTTCATCATCTTTGTGCTCCCCGATGTGATCATGCCCGTCTTTGTATCTGAAGTTTACATATATACAAACATCAGTAATATATTTAGCATGATAATATAGCTACATTAGTAGATAATATCCGGGTGAATATTTTGAAAATAACGACAGCCGTAGACAGTCACAAATTAGTTTCCAAATATTCACACGGTTTTATATAGTTTACATATATACAAACATCAGTAATATATTTAGCATGATAATATAGCTACATTAGTAGATAATATCCGGGTGAATATTTTGAAAATAACGACCAGCCGTAGACAGTCACAAATTAGTTTCCAAATATTCACAAGGTTTTATATAGCGACACATTCAATAGAATGAAAACACTCACGTGACTCAAAACTATTCGGTGAATGAGAAAATATTTGCAATATTGAATTATTACTCCGTTCTACACACTACCTAGATTTCTATATCCTATCTGTTTTCCTACTATAATCCCTGTTGGCAACAAAACTTTTACAACAGGTAATTGGATGAACCCCTTAATCATCAAGCCAGCCAATACTGACATCTGCAGTGGTCTCGTGAAACGGACTCGGACTAGACTACCAGCCTTCATTTCGGGCCTTGTACTGTACAGCTAAAAAATAACTTAAAATCTTGACAAAATAAAATAAAATACTTAATTTGATTGGAAGACCTGTTTAAGGCAGCAGGTTTCCATTCAATTTAAGTCCAAAATATTCAACAGAATATTTCTTACACCATGTTCTAAATTGTACTAACTAAAGCCCAGCGCAATTGGCAGCTAAAAACCACTAAACACGAAACATTTGTTTTCCACCAGTTTCACGTTTCTGTCTACACAACCCCGCAAACTGATTGACAAACGCTGCGTCGAAGCATAAACAAAACAAGGAAATAGCGGCGCAACTCACATGATATCAAAATGATGGCATCATTAGACCATGCTGGCTTCATGGAAGTCGTCATTTTTTATGTCACATGATTTTGATTGATGATTAGTCATTGCTCTGTCATTGTTTCTCGAGTAGCGAAACGAGCAACGCACATAGGAAAGCGAAACATCTGTTTCGATGAAAACATGTTTCACGATTCAAACAGTGTTTGTGAGAAACAGTGTATTTGTTTTCGAGCAGCGAGACGAATGTTAAAGTTGCCAGAAATACGTTTTTGTTTCGCATTTTTTTAAGCCCATGCGCATTGGGCTTTAGATGATTCTATTTGTGGTTTAGAAATATTATGTTATATCTGAGCTGTACTGTACGGTAAGCCTTCTACTATCCTGAGCCTAGCACACTAGTCTTTCTTTCAGGCCCTGTAAGGGAATAATGAAGTGATAATTGAGTAACAGATTGATTCATTAGTAATGTTCATACTGACCTATTTATGAGAACAAAGTTGAACTGATGCCCTGATGCTTGTTGAACACGAGATCTGATCTCTTGCATAACAGGAGTCCAAGCTCTGGCTGGTACAGTTGTACCGGAAAATGTATAACTCAATCCTGCATCCCCCTGAGCTACCTGTCAGAGACAAGAATTCATGAACTGTTACAATTTGTGGGAGCCAAATTGGATTCAAAGAATTACTTATGACAGCTATAGGACTGCAGATCAGGAATTATAGGTGTTCCAGGTGTAATATAAATGGAACACAGCTTAACAGAAATTACCAACATTCACTATTAGGTAGTTTTATTCAAATTTTTCAGATAGATAAAAAATAAGAAATCCTACTTTATGGGAACACCATTTCCTTTTATTTAACCATACGATTTACTCTTCAGATTCATATGTCTCAATTTCAAGAGAGCTACACTGGAAAGTGATTGAATATTTTGAAACTAATTTGACTGGAACCTGCCACAGCTCCCAGGCAAATTAGTTTTAAAATATTTAGCATAATATTCTCTACATCATAAAGAATTTGTCATTTCTGTTCTCTGAGGGGTAAAGGGATATGCCAAATTGGGGGATTAATAACAACATATCTCTGTAGGAGCAGTGCTTCTAATAACCTTACACTGAGTGTTTTGGGGCTCAAAGTCTGAATGGTTGGATGTCTGTTTGCCTTCTTTTATACTCTGGCCCAGATATCAGCCACGAGTGCGGTGCCCATTATTAGGTGCCCTGGTAGCCAGGGTTCACACAAACTTGAAAAGTACTTGAATTTTGACATGTGCCTTGAAAGGGCTTTGAATTTGAGAATTTAACATTTCTGCACAATTATTTTTATGGAATACAAAAGTGGTGTCTTGAACCATCAGTCAAAATGAAGGAATTGCCTTCTCACAGCATCTAATGTTTAAATTTTTACATTACCAGACTTGGAGCGGTTTATAAGTTGTATTGTCATGGGATTCCGAATCCCAGCCTTCCAGCATTATTTCCCACCCCGTGTCCAACCTGGTATCAGGCCCTTGGAAAAACTCACCATTAAAGTCCTCGAATGAAAACCTGATGGCTGTAGGAACCCTGGTACTGGTTATGGGTACTATATTCCTGCTCTCAGCCCCTGGGGCATCGATGTTATGTCTGAAGTGCCCCAATTGTGGGCACCTGTGACTGGGTATCAATTACAGGTACATTGTTGCTTCCCATGGTGCCCCCTGGGGACTGATCAAGGCTTGGCAGTGCCCTATGTGCGGGAACCTGAGTCCTGGTGGCAGTGTCATTTTTATCGTTTGACCTCAGAAATCCAGCTACTGTGTATGCTGTTTTAATAAAGGTGCCCATGTGATATGTTGTAGGTATCCCTATGTGTCTGTCTCAGGGTCTCAATCAGGGTCCATGTGCCCCCTTGTTGGAGTGCATTGATGCCTTTTGAAACGCCTGTGGGTAAGACAAGCGCTGCTATTGATAGAGCCATATCCCCCGATGTCATCCCTTCATTGGTTGTACTGGGGTCACATGGACAAGGTGGCAATATGTAGATAGGTCAGAAAGTGACACGCAAAAACAATTGTACCGACGTCCATGTCCATCAACAGTTTCTGTGGACGGCCTGACAGGAGCACTTTGTGGCAATGTGCAGACTTTTAAGCGTTTCATTCCAATGTTTCTTGGATACTCATTAGAGGGTAGTCATGTTTGGTAGCTTACTTCTTAGAGAAGCTTGATTGTGCTTAGTTTGTCCTGACGCGAACTTGTGTGCAAGTTTGAGTCTGGATACCAATACACAGTTTGTGTCTTCCTTTTATACTTTTGGAAAAGCGGCTACACGAGGGTGTGTGACCGGATTTGATTAGACATCTGGTAGCCAGATTTATGGCTAGTGTAGCTGGTTGATCAAGTTATGTAGCCCGGATTAGGTCATCCCGTAGCCGGATTGGCTTAGTATGTAGCCGGTAGAGGTAGCTACTGTGGCCGGATTTGGTTGAAACTTGAAAGTGTAGCCGGATTCGTATTGTGGTGTAGCCAGAAGGGGTAGCTACCGTAGCCGGTTTGGTTTGAATTTTGAGACAGTGTAGCCGGTTTTGTTTTCAAATGTAGCCGGTTGCAGCCGTGTTTGTGCAGCCATGATCAGAAAATATTTTGGGATTTATAGTTTTCTGTTCAAAATGGCTACTAACGGGTGGTCATTATGTCTATTTGTGGCTGTTGTTATAAATTTAGTTTAAATTTATAGTCATCGTGGTCATAGTCTAACGGAAAGGGATAATTGGAGTAGAATTGGCAAGTGAATACTGATTAAAGTATTCATTCCAGTGAGATCCTGACTCGTAGCGTTTCGTACCAAGTTTGGTTATACTCATCAGAGGAGACATAATATATAGGTGATATATCTTATCATCCATATTTTTGGATGGTTAATTTAGTCAAAAAAAGGTGTGAAAAGTTGTTTTCTTACCTTCAGTCCAATTCATTAAGAATGCGGGGCAAGTTGTCTGCAGATGTGCAGAGTGGACAGATGAATCTATCCATAACTTGTAAATGACTAAATTGAGTATGTGTGTAGAGACGTTAGTGTAGCGCAACGTTTATACGTACTTGTGACATAATTTCAGGTGTGACGTCGGGTTAAGGCGTTCTAAGCGTGACCAAGAGTAGGGAGTCTTGGTAACCAAATAATCAATTATAAGTTTTACTACCAAAGGTAGATGATGGTTACCAATCAGCGTGATTGATGCCAATTGGGTCCATACAATGTAGTTGATGGATCCAGAATTTTTCACGGTCCTTGCGGAAAGCTGTGGCTTCCGTGCTATCAGGATCGTGATGTAACACTTCGACGATTCTGTGGTTGACATCTGTGGGTCCGTGGTTAGGGAGATTAAAATGTTGTGCTATAGGCGTGTCTTTGTTGTTTTTAATGTCCCTCATATGTTCTTTGATGCGAACTTGGAATTGCCGTTTAGTTTCACCTACATATTGTTTACGGCATTGGTTACAGGTAAGTAGGTAGATACCATTCATTGTGTGACAGAATGTTTTTGTTTTGATGAAATATTTTAGCCCAGTGTGCGTGCTTTTGAAACTTTTTGTGCTGTTCATGTTTTTGCAAAATAAGCAGTTATTTTTGGCGCATGGATGTATAGGGTTTGCTATGCTTTTCCCTTTTTGTCCGAACCCGCTCCATAACCACATAAAACGTTACAAGACAAGGTTACTTTTCACGGAAGCATTATTAGACCATTGTCCTATCGTTATGGTGGGGGTGAGAGAGACGAATGCCCACCGTAAATGTCCTTCCCATAGGGGCATGGCAGATCTTAAATATCATACCCAGACATTCTAACGGAATTCGGTGGGGATACGCATCTCGCCCATCACCGGGTCCTATGGACCTAACCGTTTAACCTGTTGTTAGGTTTATATACAAGTTTTGCACTGCGGTGCGGAAGATTTGTTCAGTGAATGAAATAATAATTAATATGTTTTCGCAGTGCATTCCTACATTGGCTAAAGTGCTAACTACTAAGTATCCAAAGATACACGGGGAATGTATGTGATACCGCACCCTGGCCATCACCGCTCGTAAACCCCAACAGTTTCCCAGAGTCGGATCAGCCCATGGTGCGGATGGGGACATCCAAACAATTAAGAAGCCACAAGGCTGAGTGGAACATGAAGAGAGACAAAATCTTGGAGTTATGAGTCTTACCGGAGTGCGGGGCTAGATTATCGCACTGCCGGAGGAGAAGAGTACATTACCGAGTAGGTAATGAAGAAAGTGTCTCTAATCATTTTGAACCTATCCTATCGAGCTGAATAGAAAAGGTTTAGTCGGTAGCATGCCGGGCTAAACAGAGTTATAGCACGGACAGCGACATCAGTGAACAATTGTTGGTGGTGGGAGAAAGTGCTGTATATATAAATGTTGCTGTATAGTGTTTCCTATGCGCACTGCAGTCCTATATTTTCTATAAATAAGCAAAACATATGACCGGATGGCCACTGGCCATATATATACATAATCTAACCAGAACAAGAGGCCCAATGGGCCTGTATCGCTCACCTGGCATTTCAACTAATCTTACTTAAGATTTACATCCATCAGTGTCACTTCCAATGACTTTCAGTCACATGATTTAGTTTTCGAGATATTGACAACAATCTCTGGACTGTTTTTTTTGCATTAGTGATTTTGAACAATGTTTAAGTGAAAATAGATGATATCAGTACTGGCGTTGATTTAGAAAATAATTTGACCGAGTCATTGCTGCCTTAGGCAGCAACAACTTTCATTGCTGCCTAAGGCAGCAACAACTTTCAATCAAATACATTTCAAATATTTTTAAGAGCATAGATGTCAGAGCACATAATACATATCTTAAATATTTCGCCAGTATTGGAAAGGTTAATCTGTTAATTGGAATTTAATATCTAGTTTGGCAATAAAATCTGACATGGTGATAAATCAATGGACAGTGGGAACAAACCATTATTTGCCCTAAGTGAGACTGCAAATATTTAAGGAGTGTTAACTTTGGCATTTCGCTTCCTATCAGTTTCATTTTCACAACACAGATATTAGATGCCGTCATTAACATTGTGACCAAGTTTGGTGTCAATCCATCAAGAAATAACAAAATGAGCCGCCGATGGACAGACAGATGGATGAATGGACATACAGAAGACGGATGGGGTCATCGCTATACGACAGCTGACTGACAAGTAAGCGGAGTTAAGAAAACCAATTTCGGCTTCAAAATCCATCAAATAAAAAATTTGAATATGGCAGCCAAACACGCTATTTGATTGGTCCACGGCGGCCATGTTTTATTACCTATCAACTTCCCATGAACAAACTTTAATGGTCCATAATCATATCCCCAAAATTTCAGCCCGATCCGTTCAGCGGTTCTGCAGAATAAGTCGTTTTCACGAAAACTAGGTCATCCAAGATGGCCGCCGAACCATTTGGCCAATCAAGTTCCTTCGAACAAACTTGGTTCAGCTCTTGCCCTATATGATATTTCGTGAGTTTTGAATCAATCCAACAAGCGGTATCGGAGAAGAAGATTTTTAAAGCCATTTCCTAAAATCGGCCAAAATCCAAGATGACCACCGGCCAAATCGGCCGATCGGCTTTGTTCGAACAAACTTGGATCCCTATGCCCTAAGGATACTTCCTGCCAAATATAATTGAAATCGGTCCAGTGGTTATTGAGGAGAAGTTGCTTAAAGGAAAAAGTTGACGGACGGACAGACGGACGGACACCGGACGGTCGCCATGGCATAAGCTCACTTGGCCATTCTGGCCAGGTGAGCTAACAATCAATACAGTATCAAATGATCAAAGTTATATATAGTAGTACATAGCAACACATTGAGGAAAATGAGAATAACTATAAACAAATACAGAAATTTTAACTAGCGGTCCTAAGACCTTTTAGTCATCGGGACCGCTCTTACGGATACAATATAATTAACGAAACACATATATAGAGAAATAATTAAACTGTGAAGTATAGTTACTTGAATACTCGGTAGTCATTCTTAAGTTAGGCTACCGTGTTACTGAAATTGATATGTCATTCCGTAGTCGACGTGTGATTATGCGTTTGCAGGAAGCTGGAAAGCTCCTGCAGGTTGGTTCCCAGCAAGCTGTTTTCCGCAAACAAGATTTCCGCAAGAACACTCATGGCGGGACTACATCGCTCAGCACTGTAAACCTAATAGTATGTCTAACGAGCAGTCAGTAAAAGATACGATAGTACTACTGTGGTGAAGAAAAGTTCCCGTACACCGATGGCGCGGACGGAAGGTGTAAACAACCCGGTCACAAGCGGGGGTTGCCAGATGCGAATGAAGATACAAAACAAAGCTTCACGGTGCTGGGTATGTCAGCCAGCTCTGAAAACACACCGGGCAGAGTTTACTTGCTGCAGTCGAAGGTCAGAAGAACCCACACGATATTAGTGCGGGGACGGTTGAAATACCACTTTTAGGCGTGGCCTGCAGATCCGGCGCGTCATCCATCAAAGAACATCCTGTCTCTACATCTGTAGAATTACATATTCAGGCCGTAAACGCCTCACCGCAAATTAGTGTCCCGAAGGAGATATTGATATTCGTGAACAATAATCAGAAAGTTCCAAATTACTCCCGTAAGTGGGGAGTTACAAAATTGTTTTAGTGCGGTGGGTTGGGCAACTGCCAGCTACTGGAGAAAACCCCGACACATAGCGAAGTAATACGCGTGTTGTTTGTCGCGCTGATAGTAGCTGGTACAGATCCAACCTGTTCGGCCCCTGGCTGAGGATGCTCTCGATCTCTGGATCGCGTCTCCTTTTATACTCCTCGTGACGTCACAGCATCCAACCAATCATCATTCGAGCAACAGCCAATCAGCGCATAGCTAATAATAGCGCCGCCGAATGTTTAGAACATTCTAGAAGTTCTGCGTCCACATGGTTATGATGTCACGGCAATATTTTGAAGATAATCAAGAAGGGTTTTCCGTGGATAACTCAGCCATTTCCTAACCGATTTTGAAATGGTTTACGGATTTAAAAAGCTCGTTGAATTCTGGTCTTGATCAATGCCAGATTTAACAGGAACAGGCAATCAATAAGGATTACAGGGTACCATCTCGGTACACTAAAAGCGCCATCCTATCTTGGTCATAACTAGGTGCTCTATCAAAAACAAAATCTTGACGCGCGCATGCGCATCATGCGTTTTAATGAACTTAGTCGATTTCGCAACGCGGTCTCTCCCACAGGCTCTTATACGCTTATGGCTCTATCCAGGGGGGGGGGGGGTGTGTGTTCAGGAAACAAATCCAGGACATGCGGCGCGTACCCAGCTTAGCTGGTACGGCTGGTATCCGACCGGTCGATCCGAACTACACCACCCCCTCCTAGTTTGACATCCGTGGCAAACGATCGCGCATGGCGGATCGACGCACGAACATACGCTAGGTGAGAATTATAGACTTCCCGGGTAGGCGCATGGCCGTAGAGGAGTAGTGATGCAATAGATGCATATTCAAGAGACAGAGCACATAGAGTTGCCAAGAGGAGGGGGGAGGCATACTTTTAGTTTTCAATTTTGACCTGCAATTATTTTTCCATGCCTTTCTTTTTTCTTTTTTTTTATTAATATGCGTGCTGTAACTTTATTTAGTAGATGATTCTAAACAATAGCTCGCATGAGTGTTCTCTCCGAGTGCGGATACTCATTATCTCCGCAGAGAACACCCAAGCTCCAACATACCACAGTTAAAGTTTAAATATATAATATAATAATAAAAGAAAAAGAAGGCAAGGTATACATATATAAGCCATGTAACATACCCTCATGAGGTATTTATTTGAATCACACCGAATTACTTGCGCACCCCGGGTAAATAAAGGGGTACACAACACGTATCTCTTATTATTTATAAAAATATATATTTGCGGCCCGTTATTGCAGGTCCACAACGGGCAGCTCTCGCTGGCCTCATATCCGTCCTGACGTCTGAGACAGGAAGAAAAATAATAAGAAAAATAGTATATATAATAATAATAACTTAAAAGTTAGTTTACCAGGCAGCCTCAGCATAGCTGAGACTGCCTGACAGGATTATGACATTATTGCACTGCGGGACGTTGTATTCTTTACGTCACACACAACGTTCTTACAACATCGGAGTCTGCAGTGCTCATTTCGTGTGGGACACAGCTGGGCACTGAAGTGTGCGGCTGTGTCGGATAACCTAGGGACGGGATTCAATTGATCTAACATATATAATAAGAAGAAAAGTATTTAAAAAATAAAGTAATAATTAATACATTTCCACGAATCGCACCATTGATGTTTCTGCTGTATCACAAATGATCACACCTCTGCTGCAAAATTTCCCCATTGAGTCTGGGTCCCGCGACTGACGGTGGTTGGTCGCGGTGGATGCACTGTCATTGCTGAGATGCTTTCATTATTATTATTACTGGCACTGTCGGAAATATCTGAAGTGATGGTGGCGGAAATATGCGCGTCCATGTCTCTCACAGTTACTACCGGTTCTAATATATTCGTCCGTAAGGCAGTGGCGGTACTAGTGGTTGCTAATGTCTTTGATGCTGTAGTGGTGGTAGTTGTCGTGGTGGCTGCTGTAACTGTCGTGGTGATGGCGGTGAGCTGTACCGTAGGCTGAGGTCGTGATGCGGGAGCGGATACGGCAGTAGACGACATCTTCTGAAACTTGGCATATTTCAACAGATGACTTGCGGTGACATTAGGCACGGGCTGAATGTCCTGTGTGTGGGCGATCCGTCTCTTTCCCTCATATGGACGTCCCTCGTCTATGGTCAGTTCTGGCGGAGATGGTGACTGCGGGTAATTTCCGCAGCTGTCGTAATCACTACCGAAATAGGCTGACTGGCTAACACTGTCTTAGACACTACGGTTGCGGGTGTAGTGACTGTAGCCGGATGGCTAATAACTGATGCGGGTGCTGCCGGATTGGATTTTGCGGGAGATTTTTGCTTCTTACTCCGCTTCAGGACCGGTGTAGATGAAGTAACTGGTACCGGCGTAACGCTTCCTGAAGCGGCTGCGGGCAGGATTTCACGTCTGGCTGCCGGCATGTTGCTTATGGTAGCCACAGGAAGACGATGACTAACGGGCTGACTGGAAGAGATGATCCTTATTAACGTGAAGTGTGCGGTCGAATCTTCTAGTAAAAGTTCTGGTACAGGGCTCTCCGCTAGCTAATAACGAGCTGCACAGGACCCGTTTTGGAACTGGCACCGATTCTTCTTCAAACGAATCCGATAACGCTAAATCTTCAAGGTGTGACATCTCGTTCCCGCATGGTAGTTGGCTGCGGGAACCTTATTCAAAACCTAACGCCCTATCTCTTCATTGTATTTAACTTTCCAGGCCAAGTATAATAATGAAATAATAATAAAACAGCAGAATTTGGTTTGCGACACGAAAGAGGCCTAATGATATTTGTGTTCTTCCCTGGTGTCGAGTTTTGACGGGAAGACAAAGTTTCAGAGCACGCTTCCTCCTTTTATACTGTTTGGTGACGTCACAGGTGGCGGATGGTCACACCTAAAAGTTTTAACAGGTGATTCGGTCATTCTTATTTGAAAGTTTCCTCTTTTTCCGGCCTAGACGTCTAGGAATTAATTCTTCCCGTATAAAAGGAGTACTTTTAATTATAGGAAGAATGCCTCGTTAAACTTGTCTTAGTTTCACGCATTTAACAGCCTTCGATCAACATAGAAACGTGGTACTACTTTTTCTTGGCGGTGTCTCACCTTTTAATTAGCATGAGGCAGTTCTCCAGATTGGATGCTTATAAACTTGCCTATTTTAATTTTAGGCTGGAGCGCTCGATGGGGTGTGTGGGAGCCAGGTGACGTCAGCGGCAATTTCCCGGACTCACCCTCGCCACTTCTCCATCACGCTGTGGTAGTCGCGTCTTTGGGCGGCTCTTTTGTTTAAAGCGTTTGATCCAACTTACTGGAAATAGCAGTAAAAGTCACGTGGTTCTAAAAAGCACGTGGTTGATCGAAAACATATATGCTGTTTATGGCGAGGGCCAAAATGCTGTTGCTGAGGTGTAGTCTGTTGTAGATGCGAGAGATAGAAATATATATGTTACATTAAGATCTTTTATAATGTCCCGTATTTGCGCGAGTTCTTTAACATGCATCTTGGTAGGTGTCTGTAATAGGTAGTTCGCAGCCCGTGTTGATTATAGGCTGGAACGCAAGTAACAGAATTTTTGAAAGTCTCTCTAATTATACTGTCAGATTTTTGATGCCGCTTTACCGGCCCGTGTGCTAATGATTTGTAGCATGGTAGAGTAGTTGTGTTCTTAATCGTGATAATAGTAATTTCTCCTCAATGGGTAGAACTAGCTCCGTCCCGGCCTAGACCAGACACATTGGTACCATTTAATAATGGATAAATTACAGTACAACTTGAAAAGTGTGTGCGACAGTTTTTACAATTTACAATGCCGTCGTTCGGAGACTGTGAATACAGTCAACCCGAGTGTCCGTGTTTCTGACATGTTAGTGATTTGAATCTGATATGCGTGACTGGTTATCTGTGGATGATACTTGTGCTGTGGTGAAGGTGACGTGTTTATGGCCACCAGGTGCGGGAGTGGCGGCGTGAATGTCAACTTTATCGAACCCTGAGGGTATTTCACTCTGTAATGGCCGAGCCCATGGGCGGGACAGAGTTACTTTAGAGCGCAGATGACCTGTCGGATGCTGTCGTAACTTTGATCAATCCATTGACGAATTCAACTTTTCGGTTGCAAAATCCTACTCATGACTGACGACAATGCGGGCATCCTGCTCTCTTAATAATATCGACTGTTATTACGTGTAGATGAAGTATGTAGATTTAGATGTTTCCGTATGACGTCGAGAAAAGGGAAGGGGAGGAGCGTTGGACAAACGTTCCTCCCGTGACGCATACTGTAGATGGCTGTAGTGCATTCCTTATATCCACATGATCAGTTCTCCCGTAACTGGATAAGAGGTTGTGTGCGGGAGATTTGTCGCTGTTGTCTGTTGATGATAATGGTGTTGTCGGGATGTCTGGGCTGCTGTATGATGCTAATGTTATAAGCGATGTGGGCGCATTCCAGTTTTCCACGCTGGTGAATGCCAAGTCTGTTGTTATTTGCGGGAGGTGTGGTCTATGGGAGATATTATTTCTCCCGTAATTTGTGCGGGAGGAATTTGTTGCGGGAATTTTTATGTCTCTATCGGGAATTAATTAATACCGGTAGGTGCTGCTAAATGCTGTTGTTGCCGATGTTAAATGTCTCTGTTATGCTGAGTATAACCGAGCAAGTATGTGATGTACGCGCAATGACGAATTGACGTATCCAGTCTTGAAGGCAGGTGTGTTCTTGTAGGTGTTGACATTCTGTCTGTTGTGTGATGTTCTGACTGCTCACGGGGGAGTATGGCAGGCCAATTGGATAGGGTGGCCTTTGGACAGGGGGATGTGGTCATCTCCTGTTACACGACGGTTGGTGTCCTGTCATAGTTTTTAGACACCGGGAAAATTCAAGGCGAGAGTCTGCTGAACAGGCTGCTTCCCTGCCCACTGCGGGGGTTAATGGTGGTTGGTGCGGTGCAGAATGCCACCTCCTCTGTTGCAGCAGTCTCATATCTGAAGATTGACGGTCAACAGACGATGAGTGGAGTGTGAAATGGACTGGGATGTCCGAACTTGGTGTATAGATAAGGGATGCAAATTGGAGTGATGACGGGGGGTGGGACTCCAGGAGAGGGTGTCCCTTGGGGGGGGGGGGCATGGTTTCGCGATTTCGGGAGTTGATCAGGTACACCTTGTTGTACGGTTCTGCGGTCCCAGACATGCTAAGGCTTCATCCAGCCTCTTCATTTCCAGGCTATTCACCATATGTTCCACCCCACAGGAAGCATGACTTGGGTCAGCCTCAGCTTCCGCTTGTGGTAACTCTATGATGGGGGGCATAGCATGAAGTGGGTGGGAATGGGAAGAGATCGGAGGAACAACTTTTCCATCCGGTCCCTTGGACAAAATAAACACAAAATTCTTCAGATACGACTTCCCAGATCGAGTAGACCCGCGCCGAGGAGGGAGAGGGCGAGTACGTATCTCATCATCATCGTCAGCGTTAGCCGCTTGTTCACCCATGTTCGGGCTTAGTAGAACTGGGGCTGAACTGGCACCACGGTGCTCTGCGCTAACCGTGGGAATAATTTCCGTAAAAATATCTGTCTGGGTACCGGTGTTACAAAAAACGCCCAGTCTGAGCTCTGGTGCTGGGTTGTCACTGACACAAGGTTTAAGTCGATCGAAGTGGATGACTGAGGTCAGGCCATCCGAAGCGCGGATACAGTAGGTCACGTCCGACGTCTTACCTACTACCGCATAGGGGCCTTTCCACTGGTAACTCAGTTTACTTGGCACGTTTGCAGACCGTCGTGAATCGTGTACCCAAACCATTCTTCCTGCTTCATACGGATCTCTATGCACCCTCCGGTCGTGCCATGTCCTTTGCCGTCAGTGTGCAGTGGATAAGGTTTCTCTCACTAACTCATGGGCTTGTTCTATCCTCTGCCGCAAGAGTTCGACATAGAGAGATGGTGAATTTTTTTCTCCTGGTATTCGAGGCATGGCCAGATCCGGGGGTAAGGCTAATTCACGGCCTAACATTAACCAAGCAGGGGTGTAGCCCGTGCTGGAATGTACTGAAGTGCGGTAAGCCATGAGTACATACGGGAGCCATAGGTCCCAATCTCTACAATCAAGGCGTGTTTCCTTAGTAAGCATTTCCGCAAGAGTTCTATTGAATCTCTCTACCATCCCGTCACTCCAGGGGTGATATGGAGTTGTCCTTGTCTTGACGATATGGAACAATTTGCAGAGCTCTGATATGAGCCGGCTCTCAAAATTACTCCCTTGATCGGAGTGTAACTCATAAGGCATACCAAAGCGGCAGAACACATTGCTGGCCAAGACCTCCGCTACGGTGGATGCCTCTTGGTCTGGCTGAGCAAATGCTTCTACCCACTTAGTAAAATAATCTTGTAATACGAGGATGTGCTTATTTCCATCATCCGTCGTATTCAAGGGTCCAAGCATGTCGATAGCCACTCGCTCCCACGGTGCACCAACAATCTTAATCTGAGATGGTGTGATATGGTGTTGGCCAACAGCGTGTCTTTGGCATGGGATACATTTGGCAACCCATGCCTTGACACTATCGCGAATCCCGATCCAGTGGGATCTCAATTTGATATGGGCAACAGTCCTTTCCACGGCCAGGTGCCCGGAATTATCATGTAGTTGTTTTAATATAATCTCACGATAAATTTCCGGGACTACCAAACGGTCATTAACATATAGAATGCTGTTTATTAATTGACATTCTTCGAACCGTTGGTAATAATATTTTGCAGTGGTGGATAGAAGTGTTACCGATTCCTTAGGAGGACGTACCACCTCCTGAATCCACACGTATATATTTCGTGTCTGCACATCTGTTGTTTAGTGGTGTGAAATTTTCTCAGGATTCCACTCTGCGCACCTCAATTCAGGGAACTCCGGAGATGGCTGTGTTGACTGTGTCACGGTGGCGGCCTCTTCGTGTTCAGCTTCCGCGCCGATTTTGCTGAGGGCATCGGCATTCCCATGCAATTTGCCGGGACGGTGAACAATGTTAAAGTTATAGGCCTGAAGGGATTCCTGCCACCTCACTACCTGACCCTCCAGATTTTTTAAGTTCCAGAGCCACCGGAGTGAGGCATGGTCTGTACGGAGTGTAAAAGGGCACTCGTACAGAAAGTGCTTATAATACTTGACGATCTGGACCGCCGCCAATAGTTCTCGCTTGGTGGTTGCGTATCTTCTCTCCGTTTTAAGAGTACGCGAACCATAACCCAATACCTGCTCTGTTCCGTCTTCAGTGACCTGAGATAGAACCGCGCTGATAGCGAAAGCTGACGCGTCAGTGTCTAAGATGAAATCGAGGTTTGGATTAGGGTGAGCAAGAATCAGGGCGGTCGTCAAGAGTTCCTTCAGCGCCCTGAAGGAGCCTTCACACTCACTCGTCCACTCAAATGGTCGATCTTTCTCAGTGATCTTGTAGAGGGGTGAAGCAATCTCGCTGAAATGTCGGATGTAACGGCGATAGTACTGGCATAGGACAAGAAAACTCTGTGTCTCCGTAACTGAAGAAGGCTGAGGCCACTCTGCTACAGCCCTTGTTTTTGATGGCTGAGTAACCACTCCATCACCGGATATGACGTGTTCCAGTAACTCAACGCTCTGTCTAAAGAGATGACGTTTCTTCGGTTTGAGTTTCAAATTGGCCGTGCGGAATCGTGAAAGCACGGTGTCCAAATTTATTAAGGTTTGCTCAAACGTGGGTCTGAAGACTATTACATCGTCGATGTAACAGACAGAATTCCCATTGCAGGGTGGTTAATACCTGCTCAATGAGTCGTTCAAAAGTTCCGGGAGCATTGCACAAACCGTAGGGCATCTTGCGGAATTGGAAAAGGCCATCCCTACAAACGAATGCGGTCTTTTCCATGTCAGCTTCATCCATGGCTACTTGCCAGTAACCGCTAGCCAAGTCAGGGGTACAAAACCGCTTGGCTCCGGACAAGGAATCCAAGGCCTGATCTATCTGCGGCAACGGATAAGCGTCCTTAACGCTAAGATCATTAAGGTGGCGGTAGTCAATACAAAACCGCAAGGTTCCGCCCTTTTTGCCGGCTAGCACTATAGGGCTAGCCCATGGAGATGCTGAGGGTTCAATTATACCAGTCCGCAACATGTTGTTCACTTGTTGGTGTGCTTCTGCTCCTTATGAACGGGTAGACGTCATACCGGTTGTCATACAGGGCGATTATTGCCTCTGTCGATGGAGTGTCGTACGAGATGAGTTTCTCCGAGATCCATGTCTCCGGAGGAAAAACTATCGCGATATTTATGTAGTACTTTCCGAATTTCTCGTTTCTGTAATTGCAGTAATCCAACTGTGGCACGTAGATACAAATCATGTAAATGTTCGGGTAAATCATCAGTCATCTGTGGTGGTGTGTCAGCAAGTGCAGGTAATTCCAATGAGATTATGTCCACTAAATGGCCGCAGCGTACTCCGGGTTCCAGAGTGATGGGATCTGCGGTACCATTAAACACTCTAAAAGGTATTTGTTCCTTATTAGTAGTGTCTACTATTATGCGGGGACTTGCGCATTGTGAGGCGATCATATAATCAGGATCGGGTTCCAGCATGGTGATGTGTGTGTTGCTTCCTAACTGTGGTGCGGTGGCCCATAAGATCTGTTCCTGTCCCGGCTCAACTGTGGCTGTACTTGATAGCACACGTATCGTACAATGATGATGCCGGTCCGAGAGGTATTCGTCGGCCGTGTATGTCGAGTTCTTGTTGTCTGCAGTGTATGATGGCTTCGCTGGCACTGAGGAAATCAGAGCCAAGTAGGGCATCGTTATGAATAGAGGCGATGACAACTCGTTGGATGAATTGCATCTCCTCCACTTGTATAACTAAATTGACTACACCAGCTACGGGCACATCCGCTCCCATAGCCGTCTGTAGGTAAATGTTTGTAGGCTTAAGGGGAGGCTTCTTATGAGGGGGGATGCTCCCATATAAGCGCTTGTTAAATACTGTAATAGAAGCACCGGTGTCGACAGTGGCGCTGGTGGAAACACCACTAAACAGACAGGCACATTTGTATATTACTTTGCGGTGTACCTGTGGAAGTGTTTCCTATGATACTGTCCGCGATAATGGCGTCGGAGCGGCATCACTCTGTATGTACTCTGACTGCTTCTGTATAGCTTCTTGCGATGTTGTGGATGGCTGAGTGAGGAAAGGGACAGTTCGCTGTCGCCGCTGGGGTGAAGGCGAAGCTGGGGGTAGCAATGGTGATGGAGTTGTTGCCGTTTCTGAGTAGGCTGTATTGATGTAGATGGCAGTGCGTACGGGATGACGGATAAGCTCCACCTGCGCAAGCCATTTCCTGCAATGCTTCATGGGATGTTTTTGTGAAGCACAGAAGAAACAGTGATGTCGCCAAGGACGTGTGTTTCTCCGTCTATGTCGGCGCTTGTGAATCCATGAGGCGGAGTGAATCATTTCTCCTGAGTCGCTGCTACTGTCTGTGGATGCGGGAGATGATGCTGGATGGGGTGGTGTTCTACATACTACCAGAGGACACCGAGAATCTAGTGTCTTGGTGGCGGGACGTGGTGCTTGCAAAAACGTTGTTTGAGCGGAGGTGCTACAATCTACCACTGCCGTTTCACATAGGAAAGAAGGCTTGTTGTGTGTGGAAAAAGAGGGGGATGACATTGCTGAGGATGGGGGAGGCAACGTAGGCACTGACATATGTGAAGCCGTGCATTTTGGTGCTGGTGTGAAAGCTGATTTCGGTGGATGATGATTGGCCACTGAACATTGTTGTATGAAGGCCGCAGTTGAGCCGGGAGGCGGATACGGGGTGCCCTTAGGAGTTTGACTGCTTCTCCGGTTGCAGTGTGCTGCGGTCAGGAGCAGGCGTCGTAGAGGGAGGTCGGTTAGGATACCGCTCCTCCAATGCCCTGGCTGACCACATACGAAACAGGTGTTCGGTGGTGGTGTGGTGCTGGTGGTGTTTGTTGTCCTAAACTGCGTGGTGGCAAGGTTGGTGCTAAATGTTGTAACCAAATTGGTAAGTGTGGAGATTTGCTTGTTTCGCTGGTACCCGCGTTCGGGGGCCCTGTTGTAACTTCCTCTACGGGCATGCCCCCTTCCTCCAGGCGCTGGATTCTGACTGGAATTCTGTATAGCTGGTGGCGGTGATGCTTGTGTGGCCGGTGTTGATGAACTGGGGGGAGCAATAGCGGGTGGGGTGATAGCTGCACCCTCTATCTCATTGATAGGATGGAGTTGGCGTCGGTTACTCTTTTCACGCTCCAGAAAGTTCTCTATACGAACCGCGGTTGCCGTTAATTGGGCCAAACTTCCGTGGTCTCCTGGAAATAGCTTTTCTTTCAGGGCGGGTTCACCGCTCAATGCATCGATAAAAGTATCGAGATGCAAATGGATCACGCCCTCCGTATTGGTGCTCGGATATGCGCGGGTGACTAGCCTCCTGATTCGGCTAGCTAACTTGGGAAGTTTCTCTCACGCGTTGTCGGTTTTTAAGTTGAAGACGACTGGTTTCTCCGAGGGCTGTGTCCCCAATTCGCTCCGTCAATGCTCGTTCCAATTGTGTGTAGGTGGGTGTGTAGTCAGTTCCCAGATCCGCAAGAACTTGGAGGGCTTTTCTGGAAAGCATTGTGGCGAGATATTCACCCATTTGTTGATCATTCCAGCGGTTAGTCCGACTTATGATCTCGAACTGTATTTTAAAATTGGTCCAGTCATTCTCCCCACTAAACTCGGGAGGGAGGATGACTCGGCCAAGACTGCGGGAAGAATGAAGCGGCTGAAATCCGGGTGGTGCGGGTATCTGATGAATATGCGGACTGGTCGTGGTGCAGGTGGTGTTGGTGTTTCCCGTCGATGACGATGGCGAGGAGCTAGGACACGCGTACTCCAATTCAATGAGTCCGCCCCGTTTGTAGAGCCACAAACCGGCATGGGTCTATGGACGGGAGGCGGATTGTTGTGAAGATTACGTGGTCGTTCTCCCCGAGGTGAGGACTGATATTCCTCATATGGTGGTGGTGTAGTCGGCTGACAGTCGTGATGTGTTGCGTGACTGATATACCGGCGAAATGGTGGTGTCGATTCCTCCCGCTGAAGCCGGGGTGTTCCCCTTGAATATATCGTTGCGCTAGAGGGGGCGGTGCGGGAGGTTGTCTATATTGTGGATTATTACCCGGCCATACAATTTCCGTAGATGACATGGGTGAACGATGGTAGTCTGAAGGGCTGTTGAGATGCCCGTAATCAGGTCTTTGTCGGGGTTGTCCACGATTCGGTCCTGTTGGTGGTGGCCTGTCGCGGACGTCTGATATTGTTCTGAACTCTCGAAAGGTGCCTTCGCTAACAGGCAAAAACAGGTTATAGTGCGGGGTTGTTGATTCCGCTGAAATTCTGGCATAGTCGGTGAGCATGTGAGCTGAAAATCCATCATAGGACGCTACCTCTTGATCGAGGGAGTCGTCGCTAAATGGAGAAGGTATTGAACTAAGCTCACTGTATGGTGTGGGTGTGAGTTCGCTGCGTGTGGTTAATGATCTTCTTCGGGCCCCACATCGGGCGCCACTTGTAGCTCGCCGGGTAGTGTCGGGCCGTTCCGGTGTATCATGTCGACTCACCGCGCCGCAAGTGCACGACGAGAGATGACGCTGGTTAGCATCCAGTCTCGGGGTGACGGACCTTGTACGAGACTGCCCTGCGGGTAACAAAAACCGGCTCCTAAGGCTGGTGGAACTCAATCGTTCCGGTGGGGCCGTGCGACCATCGTCACGAACATTAAACACAACTGTCTCATCCCAAGAATTTGTGTCACCAGTATGCCTGTCCATAGCAATTTCGTGATCTATGAACTTACAAGATTTTATTTGGTGACCTAAAAAATATAAGTCTATACAATGAGTTTACCTAAACAATTATAACTATGCTAGATAATACTACAATAAGAGCATACAAAAATACGAGACAGAGACAGGTAGATGAACTTTTAAACATGGGGCTCGCGGAGGTACCACACAGACTCGTAGGTCCGCAGAGGTATCCCCGCAAGAGAGGCTCCCGCACACGAGACTTAACTACTTAACTTAATATAAGTTATTATACCTCTAAGCTGAAAGGAAGAAGGTTATCTTGGATGAAAAGTTAGGTGCCTCACGCGGGCACTACTAGTGCTAGTTTGGGTGAGGAGTATTATCCTGGCGTGGACCGTCGTCGCTGAATCCTTGCGAGAGGCAAGTGCCTCGCACGGGCCTCCGTCTCGGGAAGGTGTCGCCACTGTTTAAAGCGGGAGAAGAGTAGTAGGCAAAAATGGGCCCCCTCTAATATTTCAACCAAAAATGTTTAGGAAAGAAAAGACCATACCTAGTGAGATTATAACTATAGGGTTGCGTGCTGTTTTACGTGAAGACGGGGCGAGCGATTCCCAATGGATTCTCCCGTCACCATCTTATGCAATTCTTAGTAGGCTGAATTAGTAGTTGCCGCTTTATTTATGCGGGCCTTCTGCTTTTCTTAATTAGCTTTTTTAGTTGTTTTCAAAACAAGAACTATTTTTGGCCGCAAATGGCTGGTATCTACCTAGCTATTAGACACGGCTGTCACTGAGAATGGATGCCCTAAGACATCAATACTGAAGACAGCGCTCATACATGTTACTTAGTAAGATCTCCGAACTGGATAATAATCCGGACATTCCACTTATATTTTAGCCCAGTGTGCGTGCTTTTGAAACTTTTTGTGCTGTTCATGTTTTTGGCAAAATAAGCAGTTATTTTTGGCGCATGGATGTATAGGGTTTGCTATGCTTTTCCCTTTTTTTCCGAACCCACTCCATAACCACATAAAACGTTACAAGACGAGGTTACTTTTCACGGAAGCATTATTAGACCATTGCCCTATCGTTATGGTGGGGGTGAGAGAGACAAATGCCCACCGTAAATGTCCTTCCCGTAGGGGCATGGCAGATCTTAAATATCATGCCCAGACATTCTAATGGAATTCGGTGGGAATACGCATCTCACCCGTCACCGGGTCCTATGGACCTAACCGTTTAACCTGTTGTTAGGTTTATATACAAGTTTTGCACTGCGGTGCGGGAGATTTGTTCAGTGAATGAAATAATAATTAATATGTTTTCGCAGTGCATTCCTACATTGGCTAAAGTGCTAACTACTAAGTATCCAAAGATACACGGGGAATGTATGTGATTCCGCACCCTGGCCATCACCGCTCGGAAACCCCAACAGTTTCCCAGAGTCGGATCAGCCCATGGTGCGGATGGGGACATCCAAACAATTAAGAAGCCACAAGTCTGAGTGGAACATGAAGAGAGACAAAATCTTGGAGTTATGAGTCTTATCGGAGTGCGGGGCTAGATTATCGCACTGCCGGAAGAGAAGAGTACATTACCGAGTAGGTAATGAAGAAAGTGTCTCTAATCATTTTGAACCTATCCTATCGAGTTGAATAGAAAAGGTTTAGTCGGTAGCATGCCGGGCTAAACAGCGACCTCAGTGAAAAATTGTTGGTGGCGGGAGAAAGTGCTGTATATATAAATGATGCTGTATAGTGTTTCCTATGCGCACTGCAGTCCTATTTTTTCTATAAATAAGCAAAACATGAACGGATGGCCACTGGCCACTGGCTATATACATGTATATACATAATCTAACCAGAACAATCAATACGGTATCAAATGATCAAAGTTATATATATTAGTACAGGTTAATGAACCTACTATAGTGCGGTTAGGAAAATGAGAATAACTATAAACAAATACAGAAATTATAACCAGCGGTCCTAAGACTGTTACGGTTCCTTTTAGTCATCGGGACCATTCTTATGGATACAATATAATTAACGAAACACATATAGAGAAATAATTAAACTGTGAAGTATAGTTACTTGAATACTCGGTAGTCATTCTTAAGTTAGGCTACCGTGTTACTGAAATTGATATGTCATTCCGTAGTCGACGTGCGATGATGCGTTTGCAGGAAGCTGGAAAGTTCCTGCAGGTTAGTTCCCGCAAGCTGTTTTCCGCAAACAAGATTTCCGCAAGAACACTCATGACTACATCGCTCAGCACTGTAAACCTAATAGGATGTCTAACGAGCAGTCAGTAAAAGATACGATAGTACTACTGATGAAGAAAAGTTCCCATACACCGATGGCGCGGGCGGAAGGTGTAAACAACCCGGTCACAAGCAGGGGTTGTCAGATGCGAATGAAGATACAAAACAAAGCTTCACAGTGCTGGGTACGTCAGCCAGCTCTGAAGACGCACCGGGCAGAGTTTACTTGCTGCGGTCGAAAGTCAGAAGCCACATGATATTAGTGCGGGGACAGTTGAAATATCACTTTTAGGCGTGGCCTGCAGATCCGGCGAGTCATCCATCAAAGAACATCCTTCCTCTACATCTGTAGAATTACATATTCAGGCTGTAAAGGCCTCACCGCAAATTCGTGTTCCGAAGTAGATATTGATATTCGTGAACAATAATCAGAAAGTTCCAAATTACTCCCGTAAGTGGGGAGTTACAAAATTGTTTTAGTGCAGTGGGTTGGGCAACTGCCAGCTACTGGAGAAAAACGCGACACATAGCGAAGTAATATGCGTGTTGTTTGTCGCGCTGATAGTAGCTGGTACAGATCCAACCTGTTCGGCCCCTGGCCGAGGATGCTCTCGATCTCTGGATCGCATCTCCTTTTATACTCCTCGTGACGTCACAGGCGCAGGCTCCAACCAATCATCGTTCGAGCAACAGCCAATCAGCGCGTAGCTAATAATAGCGCCGCCGAATGTTCTAGAACATTCTAGAAGTTCTGCGTCCACGTGGTTATGACATCACGGCAATATTTTGAAGATAATCAAGAAGGATTTTCTGTGGATAACTCAGCCATTTCCTAACCGATTTTGAAATGGTTTACGGATTTAAAAAGCTCGTTGAATTCTGTCCTTGATCAATGCCAGATTTAACGGGAACAGGCAATCAATAAGGATTACAGGGTACCATCTCGGTACACTAAAAGCGCCATCCTATCTTGGTATTAACTACGCGCTCTATCAAAAACAACATCTTGACGCGCGCATGCGCTTTACAGAACTTAGTCGTCTTCGCAACGCAATCTCTCCCACAGGCTCTTATACGCTTATGGCTCTACCCAGGGGGGGGGGGGGCGTGTTCAGGAAACGAATCCAGGACGGGCGGTGCATACCCAGCTTAGCTGGTACGGCCAGTATCCGACCGGTCGATCCGAACTACACCATATCAACAATATCTAGGAACAGCAGATCACTGAAGGCGACAGTCTGTGATATCATTAATCAGGCATTAACACCTTAACTAGACAGACCTGAAATGATCTTGAAAAACATCGCTTTACACGCCCTGATTTGAAATTTTGGCATAGCAAACTAGTCATCAAGTGTAAGATTTCTAAAATATTCCTTTCTTGCTCTAAATTTATATTTTCTAAGAGAAAATTTTTAATTTTCCTGAGCAATTTTAACCACGAATTATCACTCAGAATGCACAAGATGGCTTCTCAGAGCATTTAATTTTCAGTTTCTGGGGGCGGACCCCCGGATCCCCCATATTATGGAGGGGGAGAGCCCCCTCCCTGGCCCACCTTCATGCCCCCTCAACACAAAATCCTGTATCCTAGCCACCCCCCCCCCCCCTGTTACAGAGCCACTCTGCCGCCACTGTAATATAGTTAATATATTCATTACAAACATGACCATATCTCAACTTCAGAGCCACAAGCAGTAACAGCTTCCAGTCAAATTAGTTTCAAAACATTCAACATTTCTTACATTGTACCGAATTTGTTGTACTTAGTGTAAAGGGTGGAAAAGGTTGATTCCCAGCATGGGTGAGTAGAAATATTTAAGAAATACCTGTTTCCGTGGTATATTGTGCCACTTCCCACACACCTTGAGTCTTGTTAGGTCACCAGTATTATAGACAAGCGTATCTTCACATTGCTGTAGCAAGCGATCAGCTTCCATCGTATCATACAGCAGTGTATGATCACAGTCTAACTGCCAGGCCGTGATTTTCTTCCAGGTGAGCTTCAGTGGAGGTCTGATATCCATCGTTTCACAATCACCTTGGTATGCGTCCTGTGATGTAGAATGTGTACATTTGTTGTTAGACTTCCCACAAACCTGACATTTGTATCACATTTACTTGAGGTGTTTCCCTATCAGCAGTGCTTGAAGGTGTTTGATCGACGGCTTAATTGGACAGTAATGATTGACCGTCCAATTGTGTCTTGTGTTGATCCATCTTCCTGGTTCACGGATAACTAAACTCTTGCTGTACAATTCAAAGTGTGTTCTGAAATGAAATGGACAGAAAACAAACATTACCGGTAATTGATTATACTAGCTATCTGCTTATTCAGCAGAATCAAGACTAGGCAATTACAGTGCTTAACTTCAGATAACAAAACTTAACGCCTTCCACGCAACCAACCAGATAAACCAATTTCTTTACAGCATAAGAAATGTGCTGTTGAATATTTTGCAACTAATTTGACTGGAAGATGTCATTCATGATAGCCTAATAAAGTAACATGTTCCAGTAAAAAAAATTTCAAATTTTTAACCAACAGCTTACCACTATGGCAGTTTTACTTGTAAGAAATTCAGTGCTGCAATTGTTAGCTATTTAAACTGTGTGACCAAGAGATGTCTGAAAGTAAATTTATACATTACGAGTGTCATTCAACGGACTTTCCAATTTTAGTTAGGCCCCTCCCAGCTCTATCTAAGCTCCACCCACATCACACTCATGTTGGGATCGATCGATCCTGGACTATCAATTTCCAGAGAACTATACATGTAAGCTTTTGAATATTTTGAAACTAATTTTACTGGGTGCTGTTGTTGCATGTTTATTAAATAGCAAACATACAATTCATACTTGTCGGACTATTAAGCGTTTAGGACAGGCTGTATTGTCATTCATGATGTCATTATTATGACGTCATCATACACATCACTTAGTTGATTATGACATCATATGATCAATGGATAGACTGAGAAAGGTGAACTGAGCCGATTGTTCTAACACTCAAGATCACCAAAAGCCGCTTCTGCAGTCATCTTGAGAAATGTTCATTTGCAGAGATTATTTTGCAAAATTTACCAATGGAATGACTGGCTTGATAATCGAGACAGTCATTTCAGTGGTAATTTTCAAAAATAGTCTTCTTCACCTGTTCATTTTCTATGAGAAAATTGAAATTATCTTTAACAAACTGAAGGATAAAAGGGTTAACAGTTGACATATCTGCGGGCAAACCTCACAGTTTTAACACTCATAACTCTCATTCTCAAAACAAAGGTACAGCAAAGCTTGTTGAGTACAATCATTGCTTAGCCCAGAGACTTAATAACAATCATTATGTCCCTGCTTAGCTTCATCAGCAATGGATATATCCGAACTGCCGCTCAAGTATATGACATTCATAATCAATTGTCACATGTAGCCGGACGTACCGATCAAAATGCATAATTTATGACGTATATAGCTCTGTCATGAACGTTTAAATGTCTGTTAAGTGTACGAATTGTATGTCTTTGATGGATTTACTATTTAATAAACATTCTGTTGAATATTTTGAAACTAATTTGACTGGACACTGTACCTGCCATAGGCAGCAACAGCACCTAGTCAATCAAATTGGTTTTAAAATATTCAGCAGCTTACCCGTAGTTACCTTGAAAATGGCATTCTGAGAATTCAGGGTTCAAAGTATATAAATCCATCGCAACATGTAAAAGATGAACAGAGCTTGGCTACAAATGGGAGGGGCATAGCTAGAAATGGATCCATCTATTAACCCTTTAACTCTCAAATTTGTTCAAGAAAATTTTCTCATAGAAAATGTCCATTTGCAGATCAAGAGAAGACTTATTTTTTTTAATTCTTCACTGGAATGACTGGCTCGGTTATCGAGCTAGTGATTCCAGTGGTAAAATTTCAAAAATTTCTTCTCTTGATCTGCAAATGGACATTTTTCAAGACCAGTAAAGAAGCTGTTTTTGGCCGGCTTGTGGACTAAAGGGTTAATCTTTTCCAGTTAGATTTATCTCTTAATATGCAAACAGTTGGTTTAAGATATGGACACTATGAGAAACTGAGTTGACTACTAATACATCTATTATTATTATCCCCACGCTTTTCGAAGAAAAGGTGGGGATTATATGATGTGACCCGTGTGTGCGTGCGTGCGTGCGTGCATGCATGCGTGTGTGTGTGTGCACTTATCGATTGTAACGTATCTCCTAGACCGTTTAAGAAAACCTTGAAATCTTGGGGATGATTATACCTATGGGTAAGGATGCGCATGACACTTTTGGAATATCGTTCTGACCCCCAGGGCTGGACCCAGGGGGTCAAAAGGTCAAAATTGGCCAGTAATTATCGATTGTAATGCAACTCCTAGACCATTTCACATAGAAACTTGAAACTTTGGGTATGATTACACATTTGGCCAGGGATGTCCATGGCACTTTCGAAATTTTGTAATGATACCCCCCACCCCACCCCACCCCCCAGGGGTGGGGCTCGGGGTGGGGACCATATGTCAAAAAATTAAATTTATCCAAAGGTGGTCCTGTCACATATCACTCTGAAGTCCATGAGTAGTAGACTACAGTACAAGGAATTATTTTGATCCTGGGTCAAACTGAGTGTAGGGGTGGGGTCAAAAGGTCAAAATTGGGCACCAATCCATTGTAACGCAACTCTTAATTCACACACCATTTCAAATAAAAATTAAAAACTTTTGGGATAATTAAACCTATGGGCAAGGATGTGTATGAGACATTGGAATTTTGATATCACTCCCTCCCACCCCCACACAGCCCCCCCCCCCCACCCACACCAAGGGCAGAGGTGGGGGAAATGGTGGGCAAAAAATAAATTTTATCAAATGTGGTCATGTCACATATCATTTTGAAGAGCTTAGTTAGTAGACTACAGTACAACACATTATTTTGCTCTTGAGTCAATCTGAGGGCAGTGGCCAGGGGTCAAATTGTGCATCAGCTAATTGTAGTAGAATTACGCACACACCATCCCAGATAGAAACTTGAAACTTCAAATGGGGATCATTGCATTTCATTTTGAAACCCATTACCCATTGAAACTACATTTCAAGGAATTTATTGTGTTTTGGGTCAATGTGAGGGTAAAGCTCGAAGTGGTGAATGCGTGGGATATTTGCGATGGCATGCCATCGACTGCGCAGTCTAGTTATTATTTGTCTTTGCCAGATATAGACTGCCATCCCTTAATTCATATCATGCCTCACAGAAAAAACTTAGAATAAAATTTCACGGCAAAAACTAGATGAAACAAGCATTCTGTAAGTATTGCTTGACATTGTACATGTACACTTCTTAGTGAGATATATGTTTTGTGGCAACATTTCAACAATGTTCAGCTAAGACAAAAAGGGGCATAATTCCAGCAGAAATTGATGAAAACCCAGGAAACATACTTGATGCATACCGTCTTATAATAAATCAATGTACCAATTTTCAGTTCAATATACTGAAGCAAAGCGAAAAAGGCTGCAAAACTGATATTTTTCATACCAGTATTTCATAAGATAAAATGGGGTATAACTCCATAAAACAAGAATTCTGCGGAATTTAATGTCTTGCCTGACATCTGTCAATCATGATTTGCTAAACGCAAAAACTTAATGTTGCCGCCGCCGGCATGGCTGGTTGGAAAAGTGATGCATATGTCTCACGTTCTGCCTCGCAAACGAGACACAGAAGTTATGGAAATGCCTGAAACTCAAACTTGATCTGTAACACCTCATAATAAAGCGGGAAAAAATGTAAAGATATTTCATGTCGAAAAGGGGCATAACTTTTTACTGGTAGGGTAATAATATCATCACTGAACCTACACCCACTATCAGCACATCTTTCCTACACAGGTAATCTTGTGGAAAAACATATTGAATTTTTAGCAGCAATGTCTAACTTTTAACACTAAAATGGTTGACCTTTTAGGAAAGACATAAGATGCTTCTTTCTAGGTTATTATCACACACAACCAGTAGAGCTATTGAAAGTAAAACATAATATGCATGGGTGGATCTGGTGAATGGATCGATATACAGAAACCGATGACGGATAAGCCTACCCACCGAAATTCATTAACATTCTATATAAGTAATGTAATCCAATGTATGCATGCAAGAACAGATGGATACAGGCAATGCAATGGAGGGATCCATTTCTAGCTATTAATGGCGTTTCAGCCCTAATCATATTTGCCAAATTTCGGCCCGGTCCATTCAGCAGTTCTGGAGGTCATTTTTGCAAAAACTAGGTCATCTAAGATGGCCGACGAACCATTTGGCAAATCAAGTTTCCTCAAACAAACTTGGTTCAGCTCTTGCCCTCGATCATATTTCATGAGATTTGCATCGATCCCCCAGGCTGTTTTTGAGATTTTTAAAGACGTTTCTAAGTCGGCCAAAATCCAAGATGGTCGCAGGCCAAATTGGCTGATCATCTTCCTTTGAACAAACTTGTCTCCCTATTCCCTAAGAATGCTTCCTGTTCCTATACTTCTCGAGAAGGCATTTTAAATTTCACATTGCTTTAGTATGGGAGTTTTTGGTGGGAAAAAGACCCAATATGGCTGACAAACCCCTAAACCGACAGTATCGAAAATGGCAAATTTGAAATAAGAATACCTAAAAAACTATATAAAACCAATTTCGGCTTCAAAATCAATCAAATAAAAATATCCAGTATGGCCGCCAAACACACTACATTTTGATTGCCCCATGGCGGCCATGTTTTTTGACGGATCAATTTCACTTGAACAAACTTTAATAGCCCTTTGTCCATAATCATATCTCCCAAATTTCGGACTGATCCCTTCACCGGTTCTATAAGTCGTTTTCACGAAAACTAGGTCATCCAAGATGGCCGCCGAACCATTTGGTCAATTAAGTTCTCTTGAAGAAACTTGGCTTACCTCTTGCCCTAGATGATCTTTCATGAGTTTTGAATCATTTCCCCAAGCGGTTTCGGAGATTTTTAGACATTTCTAAAAATCTGCCGAAATGCAAGATAGCCACCGGCCAAATTGGCCGATCGGCTTCGTTTGAACAAACTTGGCTCTCTATGCCCTAAAAAAAAAAGGTTGCTTCCTGGAGAATATAATTGAAATCGGCCAAGTGGTTCTTGAGAAGTTGTTTAAAGAAAAAGTTGATGGACAGACAGACAGATGGACGAATGGTCGCCATGGCATAAGCTCACTTGGCCATTCTAGCCAGCTGAGCCAATAATGCAGCAAAAACCTTAGCTGGACATATAACCTGATTACAAATCAACCCTAAAATAATCAAAGTTCAAATGTCGGAAAAATATGGAAAGAATTTGTAAATTGATTTCTTTTTGATGTGGACTAGTCCTAAGCATCATATCGACTAAATCTGTGAAGTTTTATTCAAATCGGGTAAACCCTTGTTGATGTGAATGTTGTTTGAAAAAGCTTAAAGTTTTCATGTTCCATTAAATAAAGAACCTTTGCAAGAGATATGAGTGTGCAATGCTACCCAGCATGCAATGCCCTGACTCCAAAATCTTTATAACTATTGGACGCCACATTCGTTTAGTCTATTGTCTGTATAGCCCAGGATTTCTAAAAAAAAGCACCATCCTGCACATGCAAATGGTCAGTCAGCTCTGGAAACATAATCACATTACCTACCAATTATTTTGATAATAATTTGACTGAATGCTGTTGCGGTCATTGATAGCAACAATTTTCATGCAAATTATTGTCAGTATGTTTTCTTGACAAATTTTAGTCTTTCAAGGGAGATAACTTTGGTGAATGAGATTTTGCCAAAATTAAATTATGACACCATCTGTTTCTAATGTATTTGCTGAAAATATAATTGTGAGCGTAGGTTAGAAACCTTCCGCGATATGGCCCGGACACGAAACGGATGGACAGACAGACAGACAGACAGATGTTGTATGCCATCACATAATATGAATGCACTTCGTGTGGGTGTATAAAGAGGTCAAATAGCAAGGTCAGACTGACTGTGACCTTTGATCTAGTGACCTTACTATTATCATGATGGCTCCAAGTTTGATTCTAGCAGCCTTAAGCAATCCTAAAATATAAACAAAGATGATCGGCTAAACCCAAAAACTTATTGATGCCGTCGTCGCCGTCGTTGTTGGAATTGATACCTAAGGCTCGTTTTCTGATTCGCAGGTGAGACAAAAGTAGGGGAAGTAAAACAAATATAGGAGAAAATAGAAATTATAGGGTCAGTGCGAGTCATGTACCTCTAACTATGTAACATTCACATGCATCTAAAATTGGTGGAGTGGGGGAAGAGATATATTTGAGCGATATATATATATATTGTCATGTTATTCAATGACATGCACGGTAATAAATGATAAGATACAGATATGATATTATTAGAAACCTGGATGGATAAACAAAAATGAACAATATGATTTTATTTACATATATTTACTTCCAAAATATAAGTATGCAGTTATTATCGTTTGGTCCAAAACATTACTTAATTTAAGTGACACAGCGTCTATATATTGAAAACTACAATAAATATATTGTGTTATACGAAGATGAAGCCATTAATAATTTAATGTTTAAATTTAGTCAAGAAGATGTAAATAGCTGCTTATTGAATGTCCGTTTGTAGGTCAAGAGACTATTTTTGAAGACTTACCACTGGAATGTCTGCCTCAGTTATCCAGGCAGGAAATCCAGTTGTAAATTTTCAAAAACAGTCCTCTCTTGGTCTGCAAATTCACATTCCTCAGAGATCAGTTGTGTCCACCCTAATCTCACACAAAACTGGCTTCAAATGAACTCATTATGAACAATGCCCTAGAGTTCAAATACAAGCTGCCTGAATGACATTCTCTTCAAAACAACACCATGTTTTTACCTACAGCATGTATTCTTACATATCATCTAGCACATACAGGATGGACCAGATTAATTAAATTAAAGCAAAAACAACAAGAGCAATCAGAGATTGCAAACCCACATCTTCACATTTTTGTCACATTGTAAAGGCTTCTGAATTTCCCGATTTTTTTTATTTTCCAAATTTTTTATTGAATTTTCCACATTTCTTCAGATCATGCCCAATGTTGTGGAATCGTAGTTTATGGTCACAGCCTGTCTTGTGTCAAAATTTGAGAAAAAGCGGACTAAATCCATAGATCCAGAATTTGATCCAATCCAGATTCTTTTATCTCGAAATCTTGCACGGCAAAATTTGAGCCATATAGAGGCACGCAGACATGCAGGCAGGCAGGCAGGCATTGCAATACCCTCTTCCACTTACAGGGCGAGGGTAACTATACACATTGTATTTATATTTGTCATAGCTAAATAAATCTTACAAAATACCCAGACACACATACGCATGCCCGCACACGCACAAGCACACGCACACACACACACACATTGATTTCCATTATACTATATTTAATTGCACTAATTATCCTTAATTATCCCTGAGTTCATTATAAATAATTATTTTATTGTTATAGTTGTATAAAATGTTATAAAATATTCAAGTATTCAAGTAGTACAAAAACCCTGTAACTCGATATGCCTGACCTGTATTAGGTGCATGGGTACATACATCTATGCCTGTATGGGCACATATGCCTCTAGTACTACCATAAACTATAAAAGTGAAAAATATTAAAAATAGAAAACAGTGAAAAATAGTAAATACTCCAAAAGACAAGAGGCCCAAGGGGCCTTTATCGCTCACCTGGAGGATAGGCATTTCAACTAGAATGCTCTTGGCCACCAAACCGTTTATCCGACAGTTTCGAAAATTGCAAATTTGAGATTAAAATACCCAACAACACATATAAAACCAATTTCGGCCTCAAAATGCGTCAAATAAAAAAATCCAATATGGATGCCAAACATGTTATATTTTGATTGGCCCATGGTGTCCAGGTTTTTTGCCGGATCAACTTCCCTTGAAGAAACTTTAATGACCCTTGGTCCCTAATTATATCTGCCAGATTTCGGCCTGATCCCTTCGGCGGTTCTGGAGAAGTCGTTTTCGTTACAACTAGGTCACCCAAGATGGCCGCCAAACCATTTGACAGATCAAGCTCCCTTGAACAAACTTGGTTCAGCTCTTGCTCTAAATCATATTTCCTCAGGTTTGCATCAATCCCATAAGCGGTTTCGGAGATTTTCTAAAAATCGGCCAAAATCCAAGATGGCCACTGGCCAAATTGGCCAATCGGCTTCGTTTGAACAAACTTGAATCTCTACACCCTAAGAATGCTTCCTGCCAAATATAATTTAAATCGGCCAGGTAGTTCTCGAGAAAACATTTTAAATTTCCCATTGCTTTAGTATGGGAGCTTTTGGTGGGAAAATGATCCAAGATGGCCGCCAAACCGTTTATCTGAGTTTCGAAAATTGCAAATTTGTGATCAGAATACCGCAAAACACATACAAAACCAATTTCGGCCTCAAAATCCATCAAATAAAAAAATCCAATATGGCCACCAAACACGCTATATTTTGATTGGCACACGGCGGCCATGTTTCTTGACGGATCAACTTCTCTTGAACAAACTTTAATGGCCCTTAGGCCCTAAACATATCTGCCAAATTTTGGCCCGATCCCTTCAGCGGCTCTGGAGAAGTCATTTTCGCTACAACTAGGTCAACCAAGATGGCCGCCGAACCATTTGACCAATCAAGTTCCCTTGAACAAACTTGGTTCAGCTCTTGCCCTAGAGTTTTGCATCAATCCCCTAAGCAGTTTCGGAGATTTTTACAGAGGTTTCCTAAAATCGGCCTAAATCCATGATGGCCGCCAGCCAAATTGGCCGATCGGGTTCATTTGAACAACTTCGATCCCTATGCCCTAAGGATGCTTTCTGCCAAATATAATTGAAATCAGCCCAGCGGTTCTTGAGAAGGAAAAGTTGCCGGACAGACATCGGTAGATGGACGGTCGCCACAGCATAAGCTCACTTGGTCTTTCAGGCCAGGTGAGCTAATAATGATGTAGATTGCAATTCAGCAAACATAAATTCATATTCTAATAAAAAAACACAAAAAATGTGCTAAATTCCACAAATTGTTAGTGGTGATCACTGATGATACAAACCACATCTCTACATTAAACAGAAAACCATTCATTGTAACATGAAGAGCCATTGTTGAATAATCAGAGGCCGGTTGTTCGAAAGTCTATTACTTTTATGCCCAGACGTGAACATGGCTTAAATTTCTTAAGTCAGTATTAGTTAATAAATACGCCCAGCTAATACTGTTGTTCGAATGCATTTTGTCCGGACTTGTGAAATACCTGTATTACCTTTTAGGTCCATTCGTAAAAATGGACAAAATGGCATCAGGCGGCCCTCGATAGAATGTTTTAAATAAGAATCACAGTAGTGTCACAAAATTCTCTGTAATAGAAATTGTATTTTATGTATCGTGAACACACTTATTATAATGCGTCATTACAACGTTGATGTGTTGAAGCGCTTTAAGGTCAAAATCTTGGTGTTTTAGGCTTGGTATAACTTCAGTGTTTTAAGTAATGAAAACTCAATCAGTGTTATTTAATTATGATGTAGCAACAGTCAATGACGCGGGACATGATGTCATAAGTATGATACAGCAGCGTGATACCGTGTGGATGGGTTGAGGAAGCTCATAGCAGTACTTAGATATTATAGAGAAGCGTTCTAGAGAATAAATATATAAGATGATGCATTCTGAAAATTTTGTCAAAAGATTGAAAGCCATAATAAGCAGTTACAATAACTAAGTAACCACAACAGGACACGCACAGAACACTCAGGCAGATGCATGATTGCATAGATGCACACACACACCACCGCTCCATCACCAATCCCCACCTCCCTCCATGCCCAAACCTCTACCCCACCCACCACCCCACACACATACCTATCTCTCTACCTCCCACCTCTCTCACTCGCAATTGTGCACTCACACATATAGCTTATACACCGGAAGTTGGTTTTTGCAGTGTAAGTTTGTTGTAATGAACATATAAGGGAATGCCAACATTAAGCAAAATTAACTGAAACGTATAAACAGAATTTGTAAAAACAAGTGCAACGCCCAATTGACCTATCGAACAACCAGTCCAAGACCACAATAAAATACTGCAAGCAAACAAGAGGCTCCAAGGATCAAGTAGGGATGGAATGACAACTGACAGTATTCATCAGGAACATGGATACACTGACTGAGCACATGAGCAGTTGACTTACATAGTCAGATATGTTGATCTATAATACACCTAAATAGCTCTCACATAGTGGGGAGTACATCAGAAGCTAACTTATATGCAATAGTCATCCCAATCCAGACATTATGTTATACAGTAGTCTCTAGCCAAAGGTTACCAGATATCAAGGTAAAGATCAATAGCTCTAAATCAAAAAACCCTGTGCCAGTTCTGAACATTAAAATGACTACCAATGGAGAAATGGATACTTGATCAATGCTCTTTAGACATGAGACCACACAGAGGTGTGAAGTGGACATCGCATTGGCTTTAGCCGAAAATATGATAAAACATCATGGTCAATACAGAAGATTGGTCATAATGGGAGATCATATTATCAGGTTACTCGTCAATATAACTATATATGACAAAATGTTCAATATATTTAAGTTTCCAGGTAGCAGTACATGTGTTTGAAATCAAATCAACTTTATTTTCACAGTGCAAATAAGTTACTTTCGTCAACATTTTGACTAAGGGTGGTTTGAATTGGTGTAGAAATATTAAACTATGTTACTATTAGATATGGTACATAGATGGCAAGATTGAAGCATACTCAGATGGATAGATGATCGACAAATGCGCCATCACCGTACATGAGCTGAGTGACAACAAATCAGTCAAGCTATAGATCTTTGAGGGTGATGTCACAGTTGAGATGAGTAATCCCTAGGCCTCACTACAAGCTCTGCCAGCAACACACTAATATCTTATAATCTGGCAATGGTTCGTAACTCTTACAATCTTACAATATAACAAGTTAATTTATCTACACTCAGAGTGGCTTACCAGGATAGCTGCCATTTAAGAAGAAATTAGTGAACACCTGTAAAACTATTATAACCATTGAATGGTAAAGATTGGTTAAGAAGATTTAATTTTTGGCTTAGTGAATCTCCATTTGCAGGCAGATACGCTTTTTGAAAATTTATGACTGTCACGACATGCGCGAACACCGATGCAGTCATTCCAGCAACGACATTTTCAATAGTCGTCTATTGGCCGGCAAATGGACAATCTGTCAGGCCATTAGAGACGCCAGTTTTGGCCCTCTGGATTATTAAATGGTTAACCCTTTATCACTCATATCAGCCTAAAACGTCTTCTGCAGCGGTCTTTAGAAATGTCCATTTACAAACCAAGAAGACTATTTTTGAAAATTTACCAATGGAATGACTGGCTCGATAACAGAGCCAGTCATTCCAGTGGCAAATTTTCAAAAACAGTCTTCTCTTCGTCTGCAAATTAACATTTTCTAGAAAATTGAAATTTTCTTGAATAAATTTGAGGGTTAAAGAATTTTTAGTTTCACAACTCGGTGTATATTGCAGCACAGATTGAACCAGCTTATGAGAGCTTTAGGACAGGTAGCCTTGGCATGTTGTCAATGTGTTATGAAGTGCCAAAATTTTCAAAGCTTCAATCACAGCATCTCCATTTTAATTAGACAGTTAAGTTGCTGACTATGTTAAAAATAACTTGAGTGCAAACCAGTAAGTTCATTAGACAATAAACAGTGTCCAGTCAAAGTATATTCAAAATAATAAACACAATACGTTTTACATTGAGACAGATTTGTCAGATCTGGTCTGTGGTGTTAATATGGCTAACTGATTAATACTCTGATACAGACAGCTTTAAAGTTTTGACATATGTTAACGTGCTGATTGATTGACAGTATATTAATGGAGGATTCCAGTTTATCCATCAATCATATTACATCATAATCAATTACGTCACGTGTAGGGTGACGTTATAAACAACTATGTCATGAATGACACAAATTCATCAGAGACAATTCAGACAGTTATTATTGAAATTCTGCTCCTTTTGTAATGATTCGATTGTGACATCAGTTAACAAGTGATATTATTCGGATTATGATGTCAGATACTTGAGTGACAAATCAGATCCCTCTATTGGCACATGCTCTACGCTGCACTTGATGAAATCTAGAGCCTCTGAGGATCATGATAACCGTCATAGACCAGAGCAAAATCATCACTGGAAGCACTGTGTATAAACATTGCGAGCGTCGTGCTCCAATACAGGAGTCATTGACTGACAACACCATCTGAAAGAGAGTTACATTCATTGATTGATATCAAGAAAATGCTACAAACAAACAAACAACCAGCTTTTGTCAAATATGGGATGTGATAGCTAACTAAGTTGACTGCCGGATGCTGCCGAGATAGACAAGCTATATTCTACCTGTATGTGTGTTGCATGTACGTGTACATGTATGTGGGATATAGTCATAATGAATCGTAACAATGACTTTATCTTCCCCAAATGTCATCATGTACATTAAGATTGAGGTACCGTAATTTCTCTCTTTAATCCTGTAAATGATATTTACTCCATTTTATAGTTAAAATTGCACTAATTATTTTGAAACAATTTAATATCGTTTTTTTAACAATTTTCAAACTACGGTATCCAGTAGTGAGTCAGTAGCATCAATATATCAATATATATCCCCCGTGTGATCATGTGATCATGCATTGTATGATGAATGAGAATAGTGAACTGACCTCTGTGCTGCTGTAACATCCTGGGCTGTGGCACCCTCCCAGCCAGCATGCTCCAATAACAACACACCTGAAGCACAATAACACAACACATATACACAAGATAAACCTTGCAAACGTGAAATCTCAGTATCAGGATTTGCAATTAGTTAAACTAGAATGCTATTATTCACACAGCATGAGACTCATCCACACCAAGACCAGCTGCACCCTTATAGGGCTCATCAGGTGGATATAGATTCAAACGCAAGACCATGGGGTCACTAGGGTAGCTGATACACTGCAACGAAATACCTGCTGAACTAGCATTGATTATGCATATAGGGTTCTAAACAGCTATATGGCTTTAAAAAGCAGAATGGCCAACTATCTCACTAGTCTGTAATGATTTTGGAAAAGTTCTATCAAGAAACCTATTAATAGTGGTTGGCTCATGAACAGGCTTGCAAGAGTCAAGGCTCGTACACAGTGATCCTAGTGCCAAATGTCTCCTACCACGTCTCGGCATATAGTTATTAATTCATAGCTGGCCTGAAGGTCAATAATCATATTTAAGTTGTCCTGGACCGATACACATGTCCACTAACGGTAATACCATACACACTTTAATATTCAATGTCTTAGAGAACCAATCACTAATTTGTAGTCTTGACAGCATTACCCAGATATTTTTTCTTTAAACAAGAAGACCAAAATTGAAGTAGAATTTAATAAATTCCAGCCAATTCAAGCCATTAATTCCACTGGAGGGATCCGATATGTCACTCAAGTATGTGGCATCATATTCTAAATATTTCACTTGTTAGCTGTCATCTGAGAGTAAGAGTCTGATGTGTATGTCTCTTGTCATGCTTGTGAATTTACAATTTAATAAACACGATGTTGAAAATTTTGAAACTAATTTGACTGGTAGAGATGTTACTTCCTATGAATTTTTTATTAAGCCACAGCCAAATGCGGTGAGCAATGACCTACAGAATGGACAGTAGTTTGTATATAGTTCTACTTAGTGCTAAAGCATTTGTTCTTGTCATGATAAAAGCCAATATATGACAAAATGTTTAACTGAATATTTTATGTTTATAATTATTGACCCAAATAGGAGAATTAACCATCAACTCAACGTATATGATTCAGAAAACAGGGCAAACCTAATTACCATATTTCGCCTAATTGAAGCCCATGCTCTAATAGAAGTCCACCCCTCTAAACTTGACATATGAGTTCCAATGATTTATTAGCAGTTTCAAAATGGCAAAACTCTGTATTAGAAGCCCACACCCCTAACTCAGCAATTTGTAACGTAAAAAAAAAATTTAAGAACAAATTTGTAATAGTATGTATAATAATAACAATCGTGTCACGGGATCGCTCTACTTTACATCAATCTCTGCCCTGATACGTTCCTGAAAAAAATATTTTAAGACCAAATTTATGTACCAACCATGAGGTGACCAAGCAGTCTCTCGTATTGCACATTAATTTTGTAATGCCGACCAACATCAAATGATACAAAATGGAATCAAGATGTATGACAAAAATTGCTTGAAAGTCCGACAATTAAAATGAGATAGACCACTTCTTATGTTGGTGAGCCATTGGCTCTTTTGCGTTTTGAGGCGCACATTTCTCAACAGATCTAATGTATACGAGATCTAATGTATACGCTAATGGGTACCCATTATTCAGATCAGACCTAAAGTACAATAATCAGTTCCTATCGCACAATGGTAATATACAGTAATTCCGAGTTCCAAGTCCAAGTCCAGAATATTTATATCCGAGTAGTCGCTCTAAATTTATAAACTTCTTTTGCGATTGGAGGCGAATCACGTGATTTATATCTTTTCGCGACGACATTTTATGTTAAATTCAAGATGGATTTTGATGTAATAAATTATCTTTATTAAAGGATACACAATATTTAGGCGCTCCAACTTAATAATTTCACTTCCATGATGATGCTTTTGAGGCATACAACATACTCGTAAGGCGGGGAGATCTTTCTATCGGAAAATTTAGTTTTCGTGGTAAAATTTTCACAATTTTTTCCCGGGAAAACGCTTTAATATAAGCCCACCCCCTTTCTCAGAGATGTTGGTTTGGAAACTGAACACCTTGTCCTAATAGAAGCCTAGGCTTCAAATAGGTGAAATACGGTAGTTCTTAAATAGGTGGTGGTAGTACTCTTCTAGACACTAACTATTTAATGATTTTATTTCAGACAATGATGAAATATGCAACAAAAGTATTATCTTTTCACAGATCTTCAAAAGGCCATAATGAAAACATACCCCTTTAGTGGCTGCTCTTTTGCTCTACTACTCATGTGATATTTACCGCCTAAATCACTTAATGTTCTTTAACCGTGCATCAATTAATGCAGCAAGAAACCTTAACGACCCTTTAGCTATAATTAGAGGTAATCCATGCTGTTGCAGTCACATTGAATTACCTCCCTTGATCTTATATGTTTGTGAGCATAATTAGTTTAATTACTGGCACTCTTACCGATATAAGTCTTTGACAAGCTGAAGGCAAAATCACGTGCAGCAAGCTCTAGCAATGCAGAATTTTCAGGGGCAAAATTTACAACATCAATGGCAGCTTTGCTAACTTTCTCACAGCTTTCTTCAAGAGCTGGATTTTTGCCAGCAGCCTGTACTTTGGCATTCACCAAGTCAATGTAATTCTTTAAGATGGTACCTCGTGATTTCTGTATGGCTCGAAGAACATCCGGAGACAGCACATTGGTAGTTCCCTCCCAAATTGACATAACCTGTAAATAAAGATATACAGCAGTGCAGGCCACTCAGGGATATTGTTAGACCATCTCAACATTATTTATATCCATTTGGCAAAGATAATTATGTTTTAATATTATTTTTAACATTCTGGTAATGCTCATAAACACACAAATCATAAATTTCATGTTAGTGTCATTAACACTTTTCAAGAAGTGTGTATTTATGTTTGGTTAACCAATCCAGAAACCTCCTGAACTATGCATAAAAACATGGATTTTGCAGAAGCAAATGCCTTGCCTGTCCTCCTGAATGACATCCTTGTCAGTAATCAGTATGGCGGTTCCTCAAGAAAAACACAATGTGTCTAGATCTGGTTCAATTGCATCAAACAAGCCTGAAATTTAGGGCCAAATAAAAAAGTTCAATGATCAGAACCGTGACCTTTGACCTAGTGGCATCTCTGTCAGCATGCCGATTCCTCTTGGCATAGCTAACAATGTACATAAGCGTGGTTGCAATTGTAGCAAATACTGAAACATACGTCAAGCACACACTTTTGAAGAACTCTAGTGTTTGCTTTGAAATCAGCTTCATTTTCACAATGTAGATATTAGATCATTTTGTGCAGATAGTCATTTTGACCCAGTTTGATCTAACTCCATTCAGAAATAAAGAAACATGCCACCATTGTTTACAAATGAACAAACAGACAGACAGTTAAGCGGTTGTATCAAAAAAGCATCCGCTTTTGTTTCTACGAGAATTCTTAATACTTACCAGATGTACTATTATGATAATGTCTATTATCCAGTCTAGGTCAAAATAAACAATTAAAACTCCGCACTCTCCCGGTCCTGCCCATACTGTGTCCGGGAATACCATAGCCGCAGGTACCGAGTCTATTCCCAATCACAGTCAGATTCGTCTTATGTTTGCCTTGGCAAACTGCGAAAGCAGCTCAGCCTCACCTCAGCGGGGCGGCTGAGGCAGGGCCATAGTACATCTGGTAAGTATTAAGAATTCTCGTAGAAACAAAAGCGGATGCTTTTTTGATTCTACTTCGAATAATACTTACCAGATGTACTATTATGATAAACTCCGGATTTCGACAGCCAGGAAATGCCGGTGGGAGGAGGTGAGGCTCGAACCAGCACTCATCAACCATCCAACAGAGAAGGTTGTGAAGAGACTAAAACCCTGGCATACGCTTGGGTTCTGCTATCTGACTCATAGAGTGCTAAACTTCCATGGTCTAGACCGCGCTCCCCCCCCTCTTTTGTCCGCACAAAACCAGAGGGATGTCAATGGGGATGCAACACCCACCAGACCCGTGTCAGCCCCAAGTCTCAGCTAGGGCAGTCCAGTAGAGTGCAAAGAAGCTACTACAACTTCAAATCTTTGAAAAACTAACAGTATATCGATTAGATTTTCAAACTGGAATGAGGCTCATGTCTGTATGAGAGGATAAATATACTCTTGTACCAGACTATTCACTTACTCAGTCTGGTATTTCGACTGGAAGTAAACATATTTATAGTCACTTAATTAATGTAAAAACTCACCATTTTTGAATGGTCGATCTGTATTGATCATCACAGGAGCTAGGCCCAATCCACGGTCGTACTCAGTCATGTGCATGGCGCTTGGTCAGTGTAGGCGGAAGTCCTTTGTGATGTGTGCGAAGTAGTGGTCGGACGTGGCTTAGTTTAGGTTCGACAGATTGGCGACGGCTACTGGATTAAGTGTGCTGGAGATGTCTCGAAGGTAGAAATCAGTGAATGACGACTCGGCATGCCATTGTGCTACAGACATCACCTGCTCTAAAGAGACACCCTTATAAAGGGCCGATGATGCTGCCAGTGCTCGGACCTCATGGGCATTCGCACGATCAATCTACTTTCCTGTAGCGATCTTGTGCGACATCTGAATAGCATCAACTATCCAACGAGAAATAGTATCTTTCGAAGCACGTAAATGGGGAGCTTTGAGACATAACCACAGAGATTTCGGGTCGTCTCTCCACTCAGAAGTACGTTTCTTATACATCTTAAGACATCTGACAGGACACCAAGTACAAGAATTTGGGTCATGTCTAGTTAAACTTGGCAAATTGATCGGCTGTCCTGGATATTTAAGTGACTGATTCTTTGCCAGGAAACAAAGACGTGGAAGTAATCTTAAACCTTCACCCGTGACGACAAAACGGTCTTGTTCGGCAGAAAGCGCATGGATCTCGCTTCTCCTTCTCGCCGACGCTGCTGCAACCAAGAAAACTGATTTAATAGTTAACAGTTTAATGTCAATAGTTCTAATGGGTTCAAAGGGAGCATGCCCTAAAACCTGTAGAACAAGAGATAGATTCCATGACGGGATAGGAATTGGCTGTCTAGGTCGCAGATTGCTCATTCCTTTAATAACTTCATTCAAGGTGTCATTCTCTACTCCCCCAATGGTGAGACTAGGAATGACAGAAGCCAATGCAGACTTATATGCTGCTAGGGTAGAAGGTACAAGTTTGTCAACTTCGTATAAATGACAGATAAAGTCTGCTACGTGTTGAACAGATGCAGAAAAGGGATCAATATCTCTTCTCTCACACCACTGTGCAAATTTGTTGATTCTATAATTATATGTTTTTGTGGTAGAAACTCTTCTGGCCGAAGCAACAAACTTCGCTGCTTGCTCAGAAAAGCCACCCTCAATTGCACGCTGCTTGACAACATCCATGCAGTCAATTTGAACATTTCTGGTCTGTCGTGAAGGTACAGACCCTTGTTCTGAGAGATTACATCTCTTGTGTCTGGAAGAGGGATTGGACTGCAGACCAGAAGGTCCAGCAGATCCGTAAACCATGATCGGCCTGGCCAATAAGGAGCGATCAGTAGTACTTGGCACATCCCCTCTCTTATCTTTGCCAGAACTTTCGGGATGAGAATTGTTGGAGGATACGCATACGCGTACATTCCCTTCCAACTTATCGCCAGTGCGTCTACTGCTAGAGCCAACGGGTCCGGGATCGGTGACACGTACGTGACCATCTTTGCGTTTGACTTCATCGCAAATAGGTCGACATTCGGCTTGCCCCATTGTTTGAATAGAACCTCTGCTACCACTTGGTTGAGCTGCCATTCCGTCGGACGACAAACCGTCCTTCGACTGAGAGCATCCGCTAAGATGTTCAATCTTCCTGGAATGTGTGCTGCCCGAAGAATAATATTCCTCTCTTGGCACCACAGCAGAAGGTTCCAAACCATCATACACAACTCCGGTGATCTTGTCCCGCCTTGGCGGTTTAAATAAGACACCACTGTTGAGTTGTCTGTCCTTACTAGGACAATTTTGTCTTGAACTCGACCCTCGAACTTCTGCAGTGCTAATACCACCGCTAATAGCTCGAGTACATTGATATGTTTCTGCGCATTGGTCCGATCCCATTCCCCGGACACTGACTGATTGTCCAATACCGCTCCCCAACCTGTCAACGACGCATCCGTGAACATGGACATCTGAGGTTGAGGAGGTTGTAGAGGAACACCTCGCAGGAGATTCTGTTCCGACAACCACCACTGAAGGTGGAATATCAATGGTTCTTTCACTGGTATTCTCAGAGATAACGGATCTGTTCTCTGTGACCAGAACGACATCAAATACATCTGAATCGGCCTGCGCCTGAGCGCCGCATATGGCACCACCTTCTCCAGAGATACTAGCAAACCGAGTATTCTGAGAAATTGACGTGCCGTCAGATAGGCTCCTAGAGAAACTGACTCCAATACTGCAATCAGGCTTCTGACTCTGCTCTCCGCCGGAAAAGCTACGCCGTCCCTGAGATTGAAAAAAATTCCCAGATAAACAAACTCCTGGGATGGAGTCAGTTCTGATTTCTCTAGATTCACAATCCATCCTAGCTTCTTCAATAAGTCTAGGACTACCTCCAGATTGCTGCGCAGAGTGACTGGATTCCCCGCCTTTAGCAGCCAGTCGTCTATGTAAGTGTGAACAGCTATGTTTCTCCTGCGAAGTAAAGAAGTCATGGCGAGAACCACCTTGGTGAAGACCCTCGGAGCCGTGGTCAGCCCGAATGGAAGAGCATTGAATTCCCAAACATTGTCTTGGAATGCAAATCGCAGGTACTTCTGAAAGGGAATTGACATTGGAATATGAAAATAAGCATCCTTCAGATCTATTGATACCGCCCACATGCCTTTCCTGAGGCCTGCCATCACAGCTGCTACCGTCTCCATCTGAAACCTGGGAGAAAGAATAAATTTGTTCAACGGTTTGAGATTGAGAATTGGTCTCCACCCTCCGGTACGCTTCGGAACTAGGAACATAATCGAATAGAAGCCCAGTGATGACTGATCGGCTACCAGGTGAATCGCCTTCTTCAGATGAAGCGATTCTATCTCTGACTGAATGGCAACTAGACGGTCTAATTCCCTTGGAATAGGAGTCCATATTGGAGTCGAGGTTAACGGAACTAACGATTGATGGATGAGCCAGTCCGGATCGTAGCCGTTTCTTATCCACTGACAGACTAAATAGTCGCGCACGACCTGTTCCCATTGGCTTAGGAATAGCTGAAGTCTGCCTCCGACGGAAGGAATCTGCACACAGTTGTCGGTCGAGATTAGCCGACAAGACGCTACATCGCTCGGGTGAAGATTCTCGACTCCATTTGTTTCCAAAGCCGCCGGTATTGATTCCGCCGGAAACCCGTCAGGAACGAGCCCCACGGCCGCCCCGCGGTTTCTTGTGGTATGACGGTCCGGAACCGCCGCCGCGACTATCCTTACGGTAGCCGCCACGGCCCGAACCGCCACCCTTCCTGTCGTCCTCATACGGCCTCTTACTAGAGGGCTTGTATGTGGACGAACGGCCAGGTCCTTGCGCTCCGGATGGCCTATGGGCATCACGGGCAGAAGGACGGAAGGGCGATCTAGGACGCTGCCTCTGCTGGTCCTGTCTATGTTGACGGTAGGACTGTTGCGGCTGAGTCCTCTTGGTCGACTTCCACGACTTGCCGACCACCTCTTGCTCCGCCACCATCGATGCCACTTTAGAGAGCGCTTGTCGTGCCGAGCCGCCGAACAAGCCTGGACCAATGAAAGGCGCAGAAGATAACGCTGCCCTCATTTCCGGTCCTGGTTCCACACAATCGAGAACCATTCTCCGTCGCTCTGCTAAAGTTCTTGTGATCACCCTGGCCAGGCAATCCTGAGACAGGCGCATGGTGTCCCGAACAACTCCGGGAGCAGCCTCTGGCACCTGTCCGCCTTCCGCCGTGCAGTCCAGCATACCCTGCAGGACGGTACACCCGTGCGACAGCGCAGCCATGGCCGCCCTAGCCGCATCCTCAATGAGCGTGAGCTCATTAAACGGGTCTTTGTTGGTCTGGGAAACCAAGGGACGTGACCGCCCCTTGGCCTTCCCAGCCAACGGCCTATTCAGCGCCTCACGTTCCGCAACGGAAAGCCGTGGAACCCTGGCGTATTGATGATAGGCCTGCTCCGGAAAACGGACCCTACTCCTTATCCCCTTCGGGGCCTTGGGCAATGCATAGTCTGGCTGAACCAGACGATATGCCGCAACTTCCAACATGTCAGAAGTCTGCGAGTCCAAGGGGAGTGTAGGCATGGCCGAAGAGCCACTGGACAGAGCGCTAGCCGCACGCTCTGACATCCGCTCCATCGCCGGATCGCGCTGAGATCCGAGATCCGATGCCAACCCGAGACGATTGGTCATCCATCCTAGGACCTGCACCCATTCAGCCTCGGCGCAGAAAGCGGAATCGTCCATTAAAGAGCTTCCGTTTTCATCTTCCCTCTCACCCTTGGATGAGAGGGCCACCGACGATCCATGCTGAGCGCTACGATAAACGTCTCTGCCAGGACAGAGCGCATCCGTAGCGCGACTACCGGCGGCACCAGTATCCAACGACCCGTCGGATACGGATTCTCCGCAGTCCATCGGCTCCAACACGGGATCCGGGACTACGACCGCCTTAATCACGGCTGGCACGGTAACTCCGATAGGAGCCGCACCCAACGCCGTCGGGATAGCCGTCGGAACCGCAAACCACGGCTCCGCCGGCATATCCGGTTGCACAAGTGACGGATGAAAAATGCCCGACGGAACGTCGACATCACCATCCGCCTGGCAAACCCGTACAAATCCCGAGGGAGACCCCTGGGACGTACTCGGCATTGCCGACATTGAAAGATCCGGCATGCCGGAATCTTCCATCAACAGGAACTCTTCTTCCTCTGCCGACGGCTCTTGAGCCGAGGACAGAGAAAGGTCAGGTGCATGGCCCTCAGCAAAACTAGCCGGGCCACCTAATGGATGCCCTGCACCAGCTTGCCTCACCGGACCCGTGGACTGTAACGAATCAAACATGGCCTTGAACTGGGCCGCCCATACGCCCAGTGCTGAATCCATCCTCTCATTCAGCCGACCTTCCAGTCCAACCAACGACGCCTGCTGACGCTTCACTGCCTTATCCTTCTCTATGCGCTCCAGCCTCGCCCGTCGATCCCTGTCAAACTCAGCCACCATTGCCGACGACCACTTGGCGCACACATCACACGGACTGCCGACCTTACACCTCGCACACGCCACACAGTGATGTCCAAGATACTTGCGTTTCATGAACCTATTACACTTCTGGCACAAAGTGTCCGGGTTCTTCGGTTTCTGCGAACACAGAGGAGAATTAAAACGCTGCACATGACAAGTGATGACGAGCAATACGCACAATAGACTTGATAGTTAAGATTTCTTAAACACATTAACTTTCTCTTAAATTAATGATAACAAGTCTTAGGCAGGAAATATTTGAAACTTTTTTGAGTGAAAATTTTACAAAACACAACTCAGCCTTTAACTAGCGTTAAATAACCAAGAAAACCTCGCCGATCACTACAAACACCCTCGACAATGAAGCGAGAGCTAAAATCGGCGATAACAGAGTGCCTGGATACCCCAAGCCAATAACGACATATTACATGGGCGCCGCCATCTTGGCTAAGGACGCATCCATCTTAGAGGAACCGAGTCGCAAGAGAAAATTAACCGAGTACCCGAATTAAAACTAAAAGTTAACGGGTACAGAAGCGACTCCAACAATGGCTACCATTATAAATAAATGTGCCAATTTAAGGAAACTTCAAACAGGCATTATGGCACGAATGTATAAATTCTAGATTGATACAACCTGCCCCTGTGATGATTTTCCAAGTTCCTCCATTAGTCCAGCGATGGTTTTCCCAAACACGCGCTAAAACTGCTTAATTTATCAATTAAATGACACTCTAAACACATGCGACTTGAAACAAGCGCAAAATAAACGAATCTGACTGTGATTGGGAATAGACTCGGTACCTGCGGCTATGGTATTCCCGGACACAGTATGGGCAGGACCGGGAGAGTGCGGAGTTTTAATTGTTTATTTTGACCTAGACTGGATAATAGACATTATCATAATAGTACATCTGGTAAGTATTATTCGAAGTAGAACAAGTCGTCATCGCTAGAGCTCGGCTGACTAAAAATCAGCTGAGTTAATATCTTAAGAGTTGATACTGCTGGGCATCAGAAAAGTGATAACTATGTCTTACATTCAGCTATGCAGGCTAAACAAAAATGACACTGCGACAAAATCATGAATTGCAACAAATGACTTCAATATCAACAGGTTGTTTTGCTTTCAAATAAACAAACCTATCCAAAACATCAGTTCCAAAAGGATGAATTAATCCTGAAACATAGGTGAGCTGTGGAGCTTTATAGCAAGGACATAATGCCCATAACATAAACGAAATCTAGGATTTCTTTTTTCACGAGAGAGTTGATACTTACCTCCCTAATACTTTTGATATTGCTAAATATTGGCTTTCACTCAATAAACACTCAGATTTAAAACAGTTAGGTGCCCCTACTGGGCAGGGAGTCAGAGCGTAGTCTAAACGAAATCTAGGATTTCTTTTTTCACGAGAGAGTTGATACTTACCTCCCTAATACTTTTGATATTGCTAAATATTGGCTTTCACTCAATAAACACTCAGATTTAAAACAGTTAGGTGCCCCTACTGGGCAGGGAGTCAGAGCGTAGTCTGGCGGATGCCAGCCCCACCACCGCGCATGCGCAGACTAGCACTTCCTCTGACTAGATTATTGGCTGACACACATGCAACTATTAAGAGCCTGAAGACCGAGCCTCTGTGGGGTGGAGAGGCCGGGTCCGTATCTAGGGAGGTAAGTATCAACTCTCTCGTGAAAAAAGAAATCCTAGATTTCGTTTATTTCACTTCAAGAGTATACTTACCTCCCTAATACTTTTGATATTGCCAGAATTCGAAAGTGAATCTGGCGGGAGGGAGGCGAGGTCAAAAGACCAGCTCATCCCAATACGCTTTTCTGCGTTTAAGGCACTTAAACTTCTGAAACTGTAAGAAAAAACAGTCAGGATTTGACTAACCATCGGATAACACGACCGATGTATGAGAGATGACCGAATGTCATATGCGCTCCCCCCCCCTCCTTCCTGGGAGGAAGAGTCGACTGACCTCAATGTCCTATACGCTCTCTACGTACAAGTGCCATGTACTACAGGACAGAGACGAAAAAGCTCCATTTTCGTAACTCTCAACAATGAACCACACAAATACACAAACCATCACCATATTAATAACGGGTAATCGTGACAATACAATCAACAACGGACAACACATGAACAAGACTGACCTTGTTGAAAATGGCTGCTGACATCATCTTCCCATCGGTAAAGACTGATGCAGGCCCAAAAAAGTGGGTGTTTCCATAAATTAATTGTGATATATATAAGTAATGAGGAAATCACCTCAAAAAATATAAACCGATTTATTTTTTCAAAACCGACAAGGCGAGAGGATTAGAGGTGTCACGGAGATAATGGTCTGTAAAACTTGACTCACAGTGCCACTGAGCCACCGACATAATATCATCCACAGGGACCCCATTAAATAGGGCCGTGGATGTCACTACGCCGCGGACACTGTGAGCCTTGGCCACGTCAACCTGCTTCCCGGTGGCGGATTTATGGCAAAACTGAATGCACTCCACAATCCACCTGGAAATGGTGTCCTTAGAAGCCCTCCCATGGGGTTCAATATATGACAACCATAACGCTGACTGGTCGGTGCGCCATGCCGCCGTACGTTGTTTGTACCGGCGCAGCGCCCGGACGGGACACCATGCTTTAGAATTAGGATCATATCTAGTTAAAGCAGGCAAAATAATAGGTTGACCTGGATATTTCAACGACTGATTTTTAGCCAAGAAATTAATCCTAGGTAGCAGCTTAAGGCCTTCCCCTGAAACCACAAAACGGTCATCCTCGGCTGATAAGGCATGAATCTCACTCCTACGCCTAGCCGAGGCCGCAGCAATTAAAAACACAGTCTTCAGTGTTAATAGTTTCATAGAAATGGAACTAAGTGGTTCAAAAGGCTTATCACCTAGTACTTGAAGCACTAGCGATAAACTCCAAGACGGAATCACAGGAGGATTCCTTGGTCTTAGATTGCCCATGCCTTTAATTAATACATTCAATGTATTTACTTCATCACTTCCCCTCTTAGCCAAGCAAGGAATAACAGACATTAATGCTGATTTATAACCAGCAATAGAGTTAGGCTTGAGGCTATAGGCATCATAGAGGTGACAGAGGAAATCAGCTACTACTTGAATAGATGAATCCATTGGATCAATACATCTTTTTGAGCACCATTCTGCAAATCTGTTGATTTTATAATTATATGCTCTGGAGGTTGACCCCCTCCTGGCTTTGGCCATAAACATGGCTGCTTGCTCAGAAAAGCCCTCCTTAATTCTAGATTCCTTGACAACATCCACGCAGTCAATCTGAACATTGACGGATTGTTGTGAAGGGCCTTGCCCTGGAAGATAATATCGTCCATCAGAGGCAGAGGAACCGGATTGCAGACCAGAAGGTCCAGCAGATCCGTATACCATGATCGGCTTGGCCAATCCGGGGCGATCAGAAGCACTTGGCATTCCTCTTGTCTGATTTTCTGAAGAATTTTTGGAATCAGGATTGCTGGAGGGAATGCGTATGCATACATTCTCCCCCAGCTGATAGCTAACGCATCTGTTGCGAAAGCGCTTGGATCCGGAATCGGAGAGACGTACGTCGTCATCTTCGCATTCTTGCTCGTTGCGAACAAATCGATGTTGGGTTTCCCCCAATGGTCGAACAGACGATCCGCCACACATTGATTTAGTTGCCATTCCGTGGGTAAAACACTCATCCTTCGGCTCAATGAGTCTGCAAGCAGGTTTAACCTTCCCGGAATATGAACTGCTTTCAAGGTAATCTGGTGATCCAGACACCAACATAGCAGTTTCCATGTCATCATACAGAGACTGGGCGACTTCGTTCCGCCCTGGCGGTTTATGTAAGTCACAACTGTTGAGTTGTCTGAACGAATAAGAACAATCTTGCCCTGAACTTTCTGTAAGAAATGTTCCAGGCCCAGGACTACTGCTCTTAGCTCCAGTAGATTTATATGTTCCTGTGACTGTTCCAGATTCCAAAGCCCTGATATCGTGGATTCTTCCAGGCAAGCTCCCCAGCCCTCCATCGATGCATCTGTATACACAGTCACCTGAGGGTGGGGAGGGGTTAGCAAAACCCCCGGTAAGAGATTCTCTGTATTCAACCACCATTGCAGGTGGTGAATCAGAGGCGCCAACACTGACACATTCGAGTCCAGCGAACCTGTACTCTGGGTCCATTGTGTCATGAGAAACAACTGGATCGGCCGCCTGCGTAAGGCGGCCTGAGGAATGACTGGTTCCAACGAAACCATCAACCCCAGCATTCTCAAGTAAACCCGTGCCAGGACATGACGACTGTCGCACACTGACTGAATCAACGAGATGAGTATTTGAACCCTCTCCTGAGTAGGATAAACATATCCTGTCTCCAGATCGAAGAACATCCCCAGGTAAACAAACTTCTGGGATGGAGTCAGCTCTGATTTTGGGAAATTGATCATCCAGCCCAAGTCTGTGAGAATTTTCAAAACAATCTCCAGATTGGCGGACAAACTTTCCCGGGTGTGCGCTTTCAACAGCCAGTCGTCTATGTACGTGTGGACTGCTATGCTTCTCCTGCGGAGGTATGCTGTGATCGCAAGAACCACACGGGTGAAAACCCGAGGAGCCGTGGAAATTCCGAAGGGCAACACCCTGAATTCCCACTGTCTGCCCTGGAATGCAAATCTCAGGAAGCGACAGAAACTCCTGTGGATGGGGATGTGGAAATAAGCGTCCTTCAAATCTATCGACGCCGTCCACATCCCCCTCTCCAACCCCGCCAACACCGAGCGCACCGTTTCCATCTTGAAACTGGGCGTCTCGATGAACTTGTTCAATGGCTTGAGGTTGAGAATCGGTCTCCACCCACCGGTGCGTTTTGTTACCAAGAACAGGGTTGAATAGAAGCCCGGACACCTCTGTGCCGGCTGAATAGCTCCTTTTTGTACGAGGGAATTTATCTCCTCCTCGATACACAACCTTTGATCTGGATCTCTCGGAACGGGAGTCCAGATTGGCACCAGAGACAGTCGCGACGGCGGGCCTGTCATCCACTCTGGATGATACCCCACGGAAAGCCATCGCAAGACTAAACGGTCCTGAGTTAACCGTTCCCACTCTTGCATGTGGTCGGCAAGCCGGCCTCCCACCGGTCCACCTAGGGACCGCGGTGGACACAAGGCATGCAAGAGCGGCACTGTCTCCGTCGCCATACACACCGGCGTGGTCCTTACCGCGGTAAGCGCCCTGTCAGGAACGATAACCACGCCCAGATCCTCGCGCGACCCGCCCCGCCCCGCGCGCACCTCGGTGCACGGGCGGCTGCCTGGCTGACGGCGGCTGAGGAGCCTGCGCCCCCCTCACTGCTGGCCGAATCGCACGCGGCCGAGGCCGGCGCTGCGACGGCGGCTGGCCTCTGACTTGGCCAGCACCACCTCGAGCCTGCAGGGGACGATACGCAGGGGCCGCGGCGCGAACGTTAGCACGACGCAGTACCTCAAACTGTTCGCGCAGCGCCCTCTGGTTATTCACCAGGGTGACCGTCTCCTGGAGGTGGCGACATCCCTCACCTCCAAAAAGACCAGGACCCGTCATAGGCGTACGGAGTAGCCTATTATACAGGTCCTGAGACGGGCACAAATTGTCCAGGGCAAATGTGCGTCTTGCCCTGACACTCCTGGTCACCGCCCGCGTCATACAGTCCAGCGCCAGGTTAATACCATCCTGGATGGTACGCTGGACCGCGAGCGGGCCTGGCTGGCGCGATGCGGATGCCGTTACTACCCCCTGTAACAGCTGGGAGACGTGGGACAGAGCGGCAATCGAAGCCCGCCCACTCTCCTCCGCATCACGCAACGCGGTATTCGCCGAACGCAACGCGTTCGCGCACAAGACCCCCGCGTCAGAACGGGATCCTGGCCGCGTATCCTCACCCAAAGCCGCGCGGTCATCCACGCTGGGCTTGGGTACCACACCGTACCGCTGGTAGTCCAGGGGCACGATGCGACAACGCTTGGCCACCTCGCGAGGGGCCTTCGCGAGACGTCCACTCGTGTTAATGGACGCCTCCGCCGCCTTGAACATGTCAACGACATGCTCCGCCAGCGGCAGAGAAGGCATAGCGTTAGCAGTTGGATTCCCAGCTAACCACGGCGTGTGAACACGGTGGCTAGCCGACTGCTCCACGGGCAGATCAGGCCTAACGCTCACCAACCACTGGCAAGCGTCATACCAATCCTCCTCCGTGGCTAACTGCGAGCGCTCTACAAGACGGGGTCCTTCGTCTTCCTCCTGAGCGCAAGCAGTACTTGACGGCGGGTACGCTGATACACCTGGCAAGCCAGGGAAAACATGCGGGCCTGTCAGCACCGGCATGAGAATATCACTGGTTTGACCAGGAGCAGGCACCGCGGTAGAGCGCGGGGTATATATAGCTCTACCACGGGCCCGGCCAGCACCAGCTACACTCTCGGCAAGCCGAGGTATGCGGTACCGCTGGCCATCAGCAGCGCCCTGGGCCACCACCTGAACCGCGGACCTTACTCCAGGGTGAGTAATACCGTGGAAAAAAGCGCCTGTATTCCCCGCGAGGGGTGCACAAACGTCTTCATCCATGTCCACGTCGTCAGACGGCGACCCTAGCAGGTAATCCTCATCACCCTGGTCAGAAAGATTAGACCCCGGGTCAGCAAAGAGAGCTAACCCGGGCTGACCAGGAACGGTGCCATAGGAGGTACTGGCCACCGCGGCGTGCGGATACCCCTGGACTGATAAGCAGCCAGCGGGTTCCAGCGACAACCGTCCACGGTCCCCTATCGGCGCGGCAATAAGCCTGCTGCCAGGGCCGTGGAACGCCCCCTCTAATGGGGCCACCTCTGAATCGTCGGACAACGGAAGCGGACTAAGGAAAATCGATCCAGAGGCGGGGATTACCTGCTCCGAAGCCGATGATGAGGACAATAAAGGATCTGGTCCAGGAAGCATGCCACGAAGCAACCCTGGAACCAAATCTTTTATTGTCCTCCTCATCTCTCCCAACATCTCGGTCCGGAAGGTCTCCATATCCACCGCGGACGAGACCTTCCCCTTACCCTTCTCACTTACAACCTCTCGTTTCCGCTTCTTCTTCTTCTCCACCACTACCACCTTGTCCGTCGCCTGTAAGCAGCACAAGAATTCGGACATTAACACGCCCCCCCAGTGCTTACATATGTCACAACTAATCAATGGACCACAAGGGCTACATCGATAACACAGATGCGGCCAGAACTTCACATGCATAAAACGTCCACAGGACGCGCAACCCGGTCCCTGAAACAGGGCAAAGGACAAGGAGTATGAGCAACTAGTTAAGCTTAGAAACTCAATCCAACTCAAGGAGAAGGAAAAACGATCATAAAGATCAATATACATCAAAAACCAGCCTAGCGCTTGAATTGCTAATAAATACATAGCCAGCTGATTATGACGTCATTAATCCCGTGACAGGAAAAATTCGATCCCAACAAAACATCCAAGTGCAAAGACGAATTGTATGCTGAATGGATAAGTTGACTACACAACCATCAGATACATATAGATAACTCTTTACTGGCAAAAATGTTAATTATCTCCCTTTGATTGTTTACAATAATTAACATCACCACATTATCAATGACTAGATACCTGACACTTTGTATAGACAAACCATCCAACGTGACGAACCGGAAACTCCACCATCTGCACGCCTCTTAACTCTCTCCACCTCATGGGGAAGGAATTGGAACAAGAGGGCAAAGTGAGAAGACCTTTATACCAGGCCTCCAACTCACTGGGCATAATTTTTCATTTGGTTAGATAACCTGACAGTGTTAGTAGGAAATGGAACCATGGTGGAGAGAATACTAATTCTCTGGTACTGTGACGTCACAACCTAGCGTCATACAGACCTGTGGACAGAAACAGAAAGAGAAATTAGTCCTAGGTAGCACCGAGTTGACCTAAACCAACTAACTAAGGCGCTTATCACGGTAAACGCGAGTCCCGGAAACACAATACACCGGGAAGAAAACTCGCTAATTTTACTAGAAGTCACCTGATTTAAAGGTCCAACGTCCTCCGGTGGCGAAGTGTATCCTCCCGCCATCCAAATCAGGTCTTATCACTTCCAAAATAACACCAATAACAACGTTAATGAGCAAGAAAAGCTTATGACTGAAAAACATGTGTGTTCTCTTTGCCAATAATCTAGCAAAGAGGAAGTGCTAGTCTGCGCATGCGCGGTGGTGGGGCTGGCATCCGCCAGACTACGCTCTGACTCCCTGCCCAGTAGGGGCACCTAACTGTTTTAAATCTGAGTGTTTATTGAGTGAAAGCCAATATTTAGCAATATCAAAAGTATTAGGGAGGTAAGTATACTCTTGAAGTGAAATGGCGGATGCCAGCCCCACCACCGCGCATGCGCAGACTAGCACTACCTCTGACTAGATTATTGGCTGACACACATGCAACTATTAAGAGCCTGAAGACCGAGCCTCTGTGGGGTGGAGAGGCCGGGTCCGTATCTAGGGAGGTAAGTATCAACTCTCTCGTGAAAAAAGAAATCCTAGATTTCGTTTATTTCACTTCAAGAGTATACTTACCTCCCTAATACTTTTGATATTGCCAGAATTCGAAAGTGAATCTGGCGGGAGGGAGGCGAGGTCAAAAGACCAGCTCATCCCTATACGCTTTTCTGCGTTTAAGGCACTTAAACTTCTGAAACTGTAAGAAAAAACAGTCAGGATTTGACTAACCATCGGATAACACGACCGATGTATGAGAGATGACCGAATGTCATATGCGCTCCCCCCCCTCCTTCCTGGGAGGAAGAGTCGACTGACCTCAATGTCCTATACGCTCTCTACGTACAAGTGCCATGTACTACAGGACAGAGACGAAAAAGCTCCATTTTCGTAACTCTCAACAATGAACCACACAAATACACAAACCATCACCATATTAATAACGGGTAATCGTGACAATACAATCAACAACGGACAACACATGAACAAGACTGACCTTGTTGAAAATGGCTGCTGACATCATCTTCCCATCGGTAAAGACTGATGCAGGCCCAAAAAAGTGGGTGTTTCCATAAATTAATTGTGATATATATAAGTAATGAGGAAATCACCTCAAAAAAATATAAACCGATTTATTTTTTCAAAACCGACAAGGCGAGAGGATTAGAGGTGTCACGGAGATAATGGTCTGTAAAACTTGACTCACAGTGCCACTGAGCCACCGACATAATATCATCCACAGGGACCCCATTAAATAGGGCCGTGGATGTCACTACGCCGCGGACACTGTGAGCCTTGGCCACGTCAACCTGCTTCCCGGTGGCGGATTTATGGCAAAACTGAATGCATTCCACAATCCACCTGGAAATGGTGTCCTTAGAAGCCCTCCCATGGGGTTCAATATATGACAACCATAACGCTGACTGGTCGGTGCGCCATGCCGCCGTACGTTGTTTGTACCGGCGCAGCGCCCGGACGGGACACCATGCTTTAGAATTAGGATCATATCTAGTTAAAGCAGGCAAAATAATAGGTTGACCTGGATATTTCAACGACTGATTTTTAGCCAAGAAATTAATCCTAGGTAGCAGCTTAAGGCCTTCCCCTGAAACCACAAAACGGTCATCCTCGGCTGATAAGGCATGAATCTCACTCCTACGCCTAGCCGAGGCCGCAGCAATTAAAAACACCGTCTTCAGTGTTAATAGTTTCATAGAAATGGAACTAAGTGGTTCAAAAGGCTTATCACCTAGTACTTGAAGCACTAGCGATAAACTCCAAGACGGAATCACAGGAGGATTCCTTGGTCTTAGATTGCCCATGCCTTTAATTAATACATTCAATGTATTTACTTCATCACTTCCCCTCTTAGCCAAGCAAGGAATAACAGACATTAATGCTGACTTATAACCAGCAATAGAGTTAGGCTTGAGGCTATAGGCATCATAGAGGTGACAGAGGAAATCAGCTACTACTTGAATAGATGAATCCATTGGATCAATACATCTTTTTGAGCACCATTCTGCAAATCTGTTGATTTTATAATTATATGCTCTGGAGGTTGACCCCCTCCTGGCTTTGGCCATAAACATGGCTGCTTGCTCAGAAAAGCCCTCCTTAATTCTAGATTCCTTGACAACATCCACGCAGTCAATCTGAACATTGACGGATTGTTGTGAAGGGCCTTGCCCTGGAAGATAATATCGTCCATCAGAGGCAGAGGAACCGGATTGCAGACCAGAAGGTCCAGCAGATCCGTATACCAAGATCGGCTTGGCCAATCCGGGGCGATCAGAAGCACTTGGCATTCCTCCTGTCTGATTTTCTGAAGAATTTTTGGAATCAGGATTGCTGGAGGGAATGCGTATGCATACATTCTCCCCCAGCTGATAGCTAACGCATCTGTTGCGAAAGCGCTTGGATCCGGAATCGGAGAGACGTACGTCGTCATCTTCGCATTCTTCTTCGTTGCGAACAAATCGATGTTGGGTTTCCCCCAATGGTCGAACAGACGATCCGCCACACATTGATTTAGTTGCCATTCCGTGGGTAAAACACTCATCCTTCGGCTCAATGAGTCTGCTAGCAGGTTTAACCTTCCCGGAATATGAACTGCTTTCAAGGTAATCTGGTGATCCAGACACCAACAAAGCAGTTTCCATGTCATCATACAGAGACTGGGCGACTTCGTTCCGCCCTGGCGGTTTATGTAAGTCACAACTGTTGAGTTGTCTGAACGAATAAGAACAATCTTGCCCTGAACTTTCTGTAAGAAATGTTCCAGGCCCAGGACTACTGCTCTTAGCTCCAGTAGATTTATATGTTCCTGTGACTGTTCCAGATTCCAAAGCCCTGATATCGTGGATTCTTCCAGGCAAGCTCCCCAGCCCTCCATCGATGCATCTGTATACACAGTCACCTGAGGGTGGGGAGGGGTTAGCAAAACCCCCGGTAAGAGATTCTCTGCATTCAACCACCATTGCAGGTGGTGAATCAGAGGCGCCAACACTGACACATTCGAGTCCAGCGAACCTGTACTCTGGGTCCATTGTGTCATGAGAAACAACTGGATCGGCCGCCTGCGTAAGGCGGCCTGAGGAATGACTGGTTCCAACGAAACCATCAACCCCAGCATTCTCAAGTAAACCCGTGCCAGGACATGACGACTGTCGCACACTGACTGAATCAACGAGATGAGTATTTGAACTCTCTCCTGAGTAGGATAAACATATCCTGTCTCCAGATCGAAGAACATCCCCAGGTAAACAAACTTCTGGGATGGAGTCAGCTCTGATTTTGGGAAATTGATCAACCAGCCCAAGTCTGTGAGAATTTTCAAAACAATCTCCAGATTGGCGGACAAACTTTCCCGGGTGTGCGCTTTCAACAGCCAGTCGTCTATGTACGTGTGGACTGCTATGCTTCTCCTGCGGAGGTATGCTGTGATCGCAAGAACCACACGGGTGAAAACCCGAGGAGCCGTGGAAATTCCGAAGGGCAACACCCTGAATTCCCACTGTCTGCCCTGGAATGCAAATCTCAGGAAGCGACAGAAACTCCTGTGGATGGGGATGTGGAAATAAGCGTCCTTCAAATCTATCGACGCCGTCCACATCCCCCTCTCCAACCCCGCCAACACCGAGCGCACCGTTTCCATCTTGAAACTGGGCGTCTCGATGAACTTGTTCAATGGCTTGAGGTTGAGAATCGGTCTCCACCCACCGGTGCGTTTTGTTACCAAGAACAGGGTTGAATAGAAGCCCGGACACCTTTGTGCCGGCTGAATAGCTCCTTTTTGTACGAGGGAATTTATCTCCTCCTCGATACACAACCTTTGATCTGGATCTCTCGGAATGGGAGTCCAGACTGGCACCAGAGACAGTCGCGACGGCGGGCCTGTCATCCACTCTGGATGATACCCCACGGAAAGCCATCGCAAGACTAAACGGTCCTGAGTTAACCGTTCCCACTCTTGCATGTGGTCGGCTAGCCGGCCTCCCACCGGTCCACCTAGGGACCGCGGTGGACACAAGGCATGCAAGAGCGGCACTGTCTCCGTCGCCATACACACCGGCGTGGTCCTTACCGCGGTAAGCGCCCTGTCAGGAGCGATAACCACGCCCAGATCCTCGCGCGACCCGCCCCGCCCCGCGCGCACCTCGGTGCACGGGCGGCTGCCTGGCTGACGGCGGCTGAGGAGCCTGCGCCCCCCTCACTGCTGGCCGAATCGCACGCGGCCGAGGCCGGCGCTGCGACGGCGGCTGGCCTCTGACTTGGCCAACACCACCTCGAGCCTGCAGGGGACGATACGCAGGGGCCGCGGCGCGAACGTTAGCACGACGCAGTACCTCAAACTGTTCGCGCAGCGCCCTCTGGTTATTCACCAGGGTGACCGTCTCCTGGAGGTGGCGACATCCCTCACCTCCAAAAAGACCAGGACCCGTCATAGGCGTACGGAGTAGCCTATTATACAGGTCCTGAGACGGGCACAGATTGTCCAGGGCAAATGTGCGTCTTGCCCTGACACTCCTGGTCACCGCCCGCGTCATACAGTCCAGCGCCAGGTTAATACCATCCTGGATGGTTCGCTGGACCGCGAGCGGGCCTGGCTGGCGCGACGCGGATGCCGTTACTACCCCCTGTAACAGCTGGGAGACGTGGGACAGAGCGGCAATCGAAGCCCTCCCACTCTCCTCCGCATCACGCAACGCGGTATTCGCCGAACGCAACGCGTTCGCGCACAAGACCCCCGCGTCAGAACGGGATCCTGGCCGCGTATCCTCACCCAAAGCCGCGCGGTCATCCACGCTGGGCTTGGGTACCACACCGTACCGCTGGTAGTCCAGGGGCACGATGCGACAACGCCTGGCCACCTCGCGAGGGGCCTTCGCGAGACGTCCACTCGTGTTAATGGACGCCTCCGCCGCCTTGAACATGTCAACGACATGCTCCGCCAGCGGCAGAGAAGGCATAGCGTTAGCAGTTGGTTTCCCAGCTAACCACGGCGTGTGAACACGGTGGCTAGCCGACTGCTCCACGGGCAGATCAGGCCTAACGCTCACCAACCACTGGCAAGCGTCATACCAATCCTCCTCCGTGGCTAACTGCGAGCGCTCTACAAGACGGGGTCCTTCGTCTTCCTCCTGAGCGCAAGCAGTACTTGACGGCGGGTACGCTGATACACCTGGCAAGCCAGGGAAAACATGCGGGCCTGACAGCACCGGCATGAGAATATCACTGGTTTGACCAGGAGCAGGCACCGCGGTAGAGCGCGGGGTATATATAGCCCTACCACGGGCCCGGCCAGCACCAGCTACACTCTCGGCAAGCCGAGGTATGCGGTACCGCTGGCCATCAGCAGCGCCCTGGGCCACCACCTGAACCGCGGACCTTACTCCAGGGTGAGTAATACCGTGGAAAAAAGCGCCTGTATTCCCCGCGAGGGGTGCACAAACGGCTTCATCCATGTCCGCGTCGTCAGACGGCGACCCTAGCAGGTAATCCTCATCACCCTGGTCAGAAAGATTAGACCCCGGGTCAGCAAAGAGAGCTAACCCGGGCTGACCAGGAACGGTGCCATAGGAGGTACTGGCCACCGCGGCGTGCGGATACCCCTGGACTGATAAGCAGCCAGCGGGTTCCAGCGACAACCGTCCACGGTCCCCTATCGGCGCGGCAATAAGCCTGCTGCCAGGGCCGTGGAACGCCCCCTCTAATGGGGCCACCTCTGAATCGTCGGACAACGGAAGCGGACTAAGGAAAATCGATCCAGAGGCGGGGATTACCTGCTCCGAAGCCGATGATGAGGACAATAAAGGATCTGGTCCAGGAAGCATGCCACGAAGCAACCCTGGAACCAAATCTTTTATTGTCCTCCTCATCTCTCCCAACATCTCGGTCCGGAAGGTCTCCATATCCACCGCGGACGAGACCTTCCCCTTACCCTTCTCACTTACAACCTCTCGTTTCCGCTTCTTCTTCTTCTCCTCCACTACCACCTTGTCCGTCGCCTGTAAGCAGCACAAGAATTCGGACATTAACTCGCCCCCCCAGTGCTTACATACGTCACAATTAATCAATGGACCACAAGGGCTACATCGATAACACAGATGCGGCCAGAACTTCACATGCATAAAACGTCCACAGGACGCGCAACCCGGTCCCTGAAACAGGGCAAAGGACAAGGAGTATGAGCAACTAGTTAAGCTTAGAAACTCAATCCAACTCAAGGAGAAGGAAAACGATCATAAAGATCAATATACATCAAAAACCAGCCTAGCGCTTGAATTGCTAATAAATACATAGCCAGCTGATTATGACGTCATTAATCCCGTGACAGGAAAAATTCGATCCCAACAAAACATCCAAGTGCAAAGACGAATTGTATGCTGAATGGATAAGTTGACTACACAACCATCAGATACATATAGATAACTCTTTACTGGCAAAAATGTTAATTATCTCCCTTTGATTGTTTACAATAATTAACATCACCACATTATCAATAACTAGATACCTGACACTTTGTATAGACAAACCATCCAACGTGACGAACCGGAAAACTCCACCATCTGCACGCCTCTTAACTCTCTCCACCTCATGGGGAAGGAATTGGATCAAGAGGGCAAAGTGAGAAGACCTTTATACCAGGCCTCCAACTCACTGGACATAATTTTTTCATTTGGTTAGATAACCTAACAGTGTTAGTAGGAAATGGAACCATGGTGGAGAGAATACTAATTCTCTGGTACTGTGACGTCACAACCTAGCGTCATACAGACCTGTGGACAGAAACAGAAAGAGAAATTAGTCCTAGGTAGCACCGAGTTGACCTAAACCAACTAACTAAGGCGCTTATCACGGTAAACGCGAGTCCCGGAAACACAATACACCGGGAAGAAAACTCGCTAATTTTACTAGAAGTCACCTGATTTAAAGGTCCAACGTCCTCCGGTGGCGAAGTGTATCCTCCCGCCATCCAAATCAGGTCTTATCACTTCCAAAATAACACCAATAAAAACGTTAATGAGCAAGAAAAGCTTATGACTGAAAAACATGTGTGTTCTCTTTGCCAATAATCTAGCAAAGAGGTAGTGCTAGTCTGCGCATGCGCGGTGGTGGGGCTGGCATCCGCCAGACTACGCTCTGACTCCCTGCCCAGTAGGGGCACCTAACTGTTTTAAATCTGAGTGTTTATTGAGTGAAAGCCAATATTTAGCAATATCAAAAGTATTAGGGAGGTAAGTATACTCTTGAAGTGAAATAGGGTGAGCTGTGGAGCTTTATAGCAAGGACATAATGACCATAACATAGGGTGAGCTGTGGAGCTTTATAGCAAGGACATAATGACCATAACATAGGGTGAGCTGTGGAGCTTTATAGCAAGGACATAATGACCATAACATAGGGTGAGCTGTGGAGCTTTATAGCAAGGACATAATGACCATAACATAGGGTGAGCTGTGGAGCTTTATAGCAAGGACATAATGACCATAACATAGGGTGAGCTGTGGAGCTTTATAGCAAGGACATAATGCCCATAACATAGGGTGAGCTGTGGAGCTTTATAGCAAGGACATAATGACCATAACATAGGGTGAGCTGTGGAGCTTTATAGCAAGGACATAATGACCATAACATAGGGTGAGCTGTAGAGCTTTATAGCAAGGACATAATGACCATAACATAGGGTGAGCTGTGGAGCTTTATAGCAAGGACATAATGCCCATAACATAGGGTGAGCTGTGGAGCTTTATAGCAAGGACATAATGACCATAACATAGGGTGAGCTGTGGAGATTTATAGCAAGGACATAATTACCATAACATAGGGTGAGCTGTAGAGCTTTATAGCAAGGACATAATGACCATAACATATGGTGAGCTGTGGAGCTTTATAGCAAGGACATAATGACCATAACATAGGGTGAGCTGTGGCGCTTTATAGCAAGGACATAATTACCATAACATAGGGTGAGCTGTAGAGCTTTATAGCAAGGACATAATGACCATAACATATGGTGAGCTGTGGAGCTTTATAGCAAGGACATAATGACCATAACATATGGTGAGCTGTGGAGCTTTATAGCAAGGTCATAATGACCATAACATATGGTGAGCTGTGGAGCTTTATAGCAAGGACATAATGACCATAACATAGGGTGAGCTGTGGAGCTTTATAGCAAGGACATAATGAACATAACATAGGTGAGCTGTGGAGCTTTATAGCAAGGACATAATGACCATAACATATGGTGAGCTGTGGAGCTTTATAGCAAGGACATAATGACCATAACATATGGTGAGCTGTGGAGCTTTATAGCAAGGACATAATGACCATAACATATGGTGAGCTGTGGCGCTTTATAGCAAGGACATAATGACCATAACATAGGGTGAGCTGTGGAGCTTTATAGCAAGGACATAATGCCCATAACATAGGGTGAGCTGTGGAGCTTTATAGCAAGGACATAATGACCATAACATATGGTGAGCTGTGGCGCTTTATAGCAAGGACATAATGACCATAACATAGGGTGAGCTGTGGAGATTTATAGCAAGGACATAATGCCCATAACATAGGGTGAGCTGTGGAGCTTTATAGCAAGGACATAATGACCATAACATATGGTGAGCTGTGGAGCTTTATAGCAAGGTCATAATGACCATAACATAGGGTGAGCTGTGGAGCTTTATAGCAAGGACATAATGACAATAACATAGGGTGAGCTGTGGAGATTTATAGCAAGGACATGATGACCATAACATAGGGTGAGCTGTGGAGCTTTATAGCAAGGACATGATGACCATAACATAGGGTGAGCTGTGGAGCTTTATAGCAAGGACATAATGACCATAACATAGGGTGAGCTGTGGTGCTTTATAGCAAGGACATAATGACCATAACATAGGGTGAGCTGTGGAGCTTTATAGCAAGGACATAATGACCATAACATAGGGTGAGCTGTGGAGCTTTATAGCAAGGACATAATGACCATAACATAGGGTGAGCTGTGGAGATTTATAGCAAGGACATAATGACCATAACATAGGGTGAGCTGTGGCGCTTTATAGCAAGGACATAATGACCATAACATAGGGTGAGCTGTGGAGCTTTATAGCAAGGACATAATGACCATAACATAGGGTGAACTGTGGTGCTTTATAGAAAAGTCATAATTACCATAACATAGGGTGAGCTGTGGAGCTTTGTATCAAAGTCATAATTACCATAACATAGGGTGAGCTGTGGAGCTTTGTATCAGTCATAATTACCATAACATAGGGTGAGCTGTGGAGCTTTGTACCAAAGTCATAATGACCATAACATACGGTGAGCTGTGGAGCTTTGTACCAAAGTCATAATGACCATAACATAGGGTGAGCTGTGGAGCTTTGTATCAGTCATAATGACCATAACATAGGGTGAGCTGTGGAGCTTTGTATCAGTCATAATGACCATAACATAGGGTGAGCTGTGGAGCTTTGTATCAGTCATAATGACCATAACATAGGGTGAGCTGTGGAGCTTTGTATCAGTCATAATGACCATAACATAGGGTGAGCTGTGGAGCTGTGTATCAGTCATAATGACCATAACATAGGGTGAGCTGTGGAGCTTTGTACCAGTCATAATGACCATAACATAGGGTGAGCTATGGAGCTTTATAGCAAGGTCATAATGACCATAACATATGGTGAGCTGTGGAGCTTTATAGCAACATCATAATGACCATAACATATGGTTAGCTGTGGAGATTTGTACCAAAGTCATAATGACCATAACATAGGATGAGTTGTTGAGCTGCTTATCAGAATGTTTATTAAATTGTAAATCAACGCCATACAATTTACATACTGGTCAGCCTTTTCGAGTTTCGTGATGGGGATTTCTCCGTTATTTTGATTGTGATGTCAGCTAATGTGACATTTGATTATGATGTCAGATACATGAGTGACAGATCAGCTCCTTCTAATACTCAATGTGATATCACTTATGACAACACATTACCCAAATTAGTCCCAAAACCCAGATACATACATTTGAAAGCACTCATAAAGGAAATCCTATAAATATAGATATGCAGGTGCATAAGATTTGTTCCAATAAGATTGATTATTTCTGAAACAAAGAAGATGTTGAAGCAAAAGCAAAACATGACAAAATTTTGTACCAAGGTGAAAATAGCCCGATCTTTGACCTCCATTGGTTGTGAAGTTGCAAAGAACAGTTTCATTAACTTTAACATTTACCTAATTCTTAGTGCAGGCCAGCTGCTGAACGTCATTTGGATCGCTATGTCGAGATCCTCCGCTTGGCAATGGCTAGATAATAAAATCTGTAGATATATGTATGACTGGATGTATGCATAAATAATGGAGGATTACAGTGTATCCATCAATTACATGAGGTCATAATCAACTACATGACATGTAGGATGACATCATAATTAATTACGCCATGAATGTAAGTTCGTCACGAATGCTTAATTGATGACGAACCAAGCGTTGTTGTACGAATTGCATGTCTTTACTATTTAATAGACATGCTGTTGGATATTTTGAAACTAATTTTACTGGGCACTAAACGAAATCTAGGATTTCTTTTTTCACGAGAGAGTTGATACTTACCTCCCTAATACTTTTGATATTGCTAAATATTGGCTTTCACTCAATAAACACTCAGATTAAAACAGTTAGGTGCCCCTACTGGGCAGGGAGTCAGAGCGTAGTCTGGCGGATGCCAGCCCCACCACCGCGCATGCGCAGACTAGCACTTCCTCTGACTAGATTATTGGCTGACACACATGCAACTATTAAGAGCCTGAAGACCGAGCCTCTGTGGGGTGGAGAGGCCGGGTCCGTATCTAGGGAGGTAAGTATCAACTCTCTCGTGAAAAAAGAAATCCTAGATTTCGTTTATTTCACTTCAAGAGTATACTTACCTCCCTAATACTTTTGATATTGCCAGAATTCGAAAGTGAATCTGGCGGGAGGGAGGCGAGGTGAAAAGACCAGCTCATCCCTATACGCTTTTCTGCGTTTAAGGCACTTAAACTTCTGAAACTGTAAGAAAAAACAGTCAGGATTTGACTAACCATCGGATAACACCACCGATGTATGAGAGATGACCGAATGTCATATGCGCTCCCCCCCCTCCTTCCTGGGAGGAAGAGTCGACTGACCTCAATGTCCTATACGCTCTCTACGTACAAGTGCCATGTACTACAGGACAGAGACGAAAAAACTCCATTTTCGTAACTCTCAACAATGAACCACACAAATACACAAACCATCACCATATTAATAACGGGTAATCGTGACAATACAATCAACAACGGACAACACATGAACAAGACTGACCTTGTTGAAATGGCTGCTGACATCATCTTCCCATTGGTAAAGACTGATGCAGGCCCAAAAAAGTGGGTGTTTCCATAAATTAATTGTGAAATATATAAGTAATGAGGAAAAACCTCCTCAAAAAATATAAACCGAGTTATTTTTTCAAAATCGACAAGGCGAGAGGATTAGAGGTGTCACGGAGATAATGGTCTGTAAAACTTGACTCACAGTGCCACTGAGCCACCGACATAATATCATCCACAGGGACCCCATTAAATAGGGCCGTGGATGTCACTATGCCGCGGACACTGTGAGCCTTGGCCACGTCAACCTGCTTCCCGGTGGCGGATTTATGGCAAAACTGAATGCATTCCACAATCCACCTGGAAATGGTGTCCTTAGAAGCCCTGCCATGGGGTTCAATATATGACAACCATAACGCTGACTGGTCGGTGCGCCACTCCGCCGTACGTTGTTTGTACCGGCGCAGCGCCCGGACGGGACACCATGCTTTAGAATTAGGATCATATCTAGTTAAAGCAGGCAAAATAATAGGTTGACCTGGATATTTCAACGACTGATTTTTAGCCAAGAAATTAATCCTAGGTAGCAGCTTAAGGCCTTCCCCTGAAACCACAAAACGGTCATCCTCGGCTGATAAGGCATGAATTTCACTCCTACGCCTAGCCGAGGCCGCAGCAATTAAAAACACAGTCTTCAGTGTTAATAGTTTCATAGAAATGGAACTAAGTGGTTCAAAAGGCTTATCACCTAGTACTTGAAGCACTAGCGATAAACTCCAAGACGGAATCACAGGTGGATTCCTTGGTCTTAGATTGCCCATGCCTTTAATTAATACATTTAATGTATTTACTTCATCACTTCCCCTCTTAGCCAAGCAAGGAATAACAGACATTAATGCTGACTTATAACCAGCAATAGAGTTAGGCTTGAGGCTATAGGCATCATAGAGGTGACAGAGGAAATCAGCTACTACTTGAATAGATGAATCCATTGGATCAATACATCTTTTTGAGCACCATTCTGCAAATCTGTTGATTTTATAATTATATGCTCTGGAGGTTGACCCCCTCCTGGCTTTGGCCATAAACATGGCTGCTTGCTCAGAAAAGCCCTCCTTAATTCTAGATTCCTTGACAACATCCACGCAGTCAATCTGAACATTGACGGATTGTTGTGAAGGGCCTTGCCCTGGAAGATAATATCGTCCATCAGAGGCAGAGGAACCGGATTGCAGACCAGAAGGTCCAGCAGATCCGTATACCATGATCGGCTTGGCCAATCCGGGGCGATCAGAAGCACTTGGCATTCCTCTTGTCTGATTTTCTGAAGAATTTTTGGAATCAGGATTGCTGGAGGGAATGCGTATGCATACATTCTCCCCCAGCTGATAGCTAACGCATCTGTTGCGAAAGCGCTTGGATCCGGAATCGGAGAGACGTACGTCGTCATCTTCGCATTCTTCTTCGTTGCGAACAAATCGATGTTGGGTTTCCCCCAATGGTCGAACAGACGATCCGCCACACATTGATTTAGTTGCCATTCCGTGGGTAAAACACTCATCCTTCGGCTCAATGAGTCTGCTAGCAGGTTTAACCTTCCCGGAATATGAACTGCTTTCAAGGTAATCTGGTGATCCAGACACCAACAAAGCAGTTTCCATGTCATCATACAGAGACTGGGCGACTTCGTTCCGCCCTGGCGGTTTATGTAAGTCACAACTGTTGAGTTGTCTGAACGAATAAGAACAATCTTGCCCTGAACTTTCTGTAAGAAATGTTCCAGGCCCAGGACTACTGCTTTTAGCTCCAGTAGATTTATATGTTCCTTTGACTGTTCCAGATTCCAAAGCCCTGATATCGTGTACTCTTCCAGGCAAGCTCCCCAGCCCTCCATCGATGCATCTGTATACACAGTCACCTGAGGGTGGGGAGGGGTTAGCAAAACCCCCGGCAAGAGATTCTCTGTATTCAACCACCATTGCAGGTGGTGAATGAGAGGCGCCAACACTGACACATTCGAGTCCAGCGAACCGGTACTCTGGGTCCATTGTGTCATGAGAAATAACTGGATCGGCCGCCTGCGTAAGGCGGCCTGAGGAATGACTGGTTCCAATGAAACCATCAACCCCAGCATTCTCAAGTAAACCCGTGCCAGGACATGACGACTGTCGCACACTGACTGAATTAATGAGATGAGTTTCTGAACTCTCTCCTGAGTAGGATAAACATATCCTGTCTCTAGATCGAAGAACATCCCCAGGTAAACAAACTTCTGGGATGGAGTCAGCTCTGATTTTGGGAAATTGATCATCCAGCCTAAGTCTGTGAGAGTTTTCAAAACAATCTCCAGATTGGCCGACAAACTTTCCCGGGTGTGCGCTTTCAACAGCCAGTCGTCTATGTACGTGTGGACTGCTATGCTTCTCCTGCGGAGGTATGCTGTGATCGCAAGAACCACACGGGTGAAAACCCGAGGAGCCGTGGAAATTCCGAAGGGCAACACCCTGAATTCCCACTGTCTGCCCTGGAATGCAAATCTCAGGAAGCGACAGAAACTCCCGTGGATGGGGATGTGGAAATAAGCGTCCTTCAAATCTATCGACGCCGTCCACATCCCCCTCTCCAACCCCGCCAACACCGAGCGCACCGTTTCCATCTTGAAACTGGGCGTCTCGATGAACTTGTTCAATGGCTTGAGGTTGAGAATCGGTCTCCACCCTCCGGTGCGTTTTGTTACTAAGAACAGGGTTGAATAGAAGCCCGGACACCTTTGTGCCGGCTGAATAGCTCCTTTTTGTACGAGGGAATTTATCTCCTCCTCGATACACAACCTTTGCTCTGGCTCTCTCGGAATGGGAGTCCAGACTGGCACTAGAGACAGTCGCGACGGCGGGCCTGTCATCCACTCCGGATGATACCCGACGGAAAGCCATCGCAAGACTAAACGATCCTGAGTTAACCGTTCCCACTCTTGCATGTGGTCGGCTAGCCGGCCTCCCACCGGCCCACCTAGGGACCGCGGTGGACACAAGGCATGCAAGAGCGGCACTGTCTCCGTCACCATACACACCGGAGTGGTTCTTACCGCGGTAAGCGTCCTGTCAGGACCGATAACCACGCCCAGATCCTCGCGCGCCCCGCCCCGCCCCGCGCGCACCTTGGTGCGCGGGCGGCTGCCTGGCTGACGGCGCCTGAGGAACCTGCGCCCCCCTCGCTGCTGGCCGAATCGCACGCGGCCGAGGCCGACGCTGCGACGGTGGCTGGCCTCTGACTTGGCCAGCACCACCTCGAGCCTGCAGGGGACGATACGCAGGGGCCGCGGCGCGAACGTTAGCACGACGCAGCACCTCAAACTGCTCGCGCAGCGCCCTCTGGTTATTCACCAGGGTGACCGTCTCCTGGAGGTGGCGACATCCCTCACCTCCAAAAAGACCAGGACCCGTCATAGGCGTACGGAGTAGCCTATTGTACAGGTCCTGAGACGGGCACAAATTGTCCAGGGCAAACGTGCGTCTTGCCCGGACACTCCTGGTCACCGCCCGAGTCATACAGTCCAGCGCCAGGTTAATACCATCCTGGATGGCTCGCTGGACCGTGACCGGGCTTGGCTGGCGCGATGCGGATGCCGTTACTACCCCCTGTAACAGCTGGGAGACGTGGGACAGAGCGGCAATCGAAGCCCTCCCACTCTCCTCCGCATCACGCAACGCGGTATTCGCCGAACGCAACGCGTTCGAGCACAAGACCCCCGTGTCAGAACGGGAGCCTGGCCGCGCATCCTCACCCAAAGCCGCGCGGTCATCCACGCTGGGCTTGGGTACCACACCGTACCGCTGGTAATCCAGGGGCACGATGCGACAACGCCTGGCCACCTCGCGAGGGGCCTTCGCGAGACGTCCACTCGAGTTAATGGACGACTCCGCCGCCTTGAACATGTCAACGACATGCTCCGCCAGCGGCAGAGAAGGCATAGCGTTAGCAGTCGGTTTCCCAGCTAACCACGGCCTGTGGTCACGCTGGCTAGGCGACTGCTCCACGGGCAGATCAGGCCTAACGCTCACCAACCACTGGCAAGCGTCAGACCAATCCTCCTCCGTGGCTAACTGCGAGCGCTCTACAAGACGGGGTCCTTCGTCTTCCTCCTGAGCGCAAGCAGCAGAGCTTGACGGCGGGTACGCTGATACACCTGGCAAGCCAGGGAAAACATGCGGGCCTGATAGCACCGGCATGACAATATCACTGGTTTGACCAGGAGCAGGCACCGTGGCAGAGCGCGGGGTATATACCGCCCCACCACGGGCCCGGCCAGCACCAGCAACACCCTCGGCAAGCCGAGGTATGCGGTACCGCTGGCCATCAGCAGCGCCCTGGGCCACCACCTGAGCCGCGGACTTTACTCCAGGGTGAGTAAAACCGTGGAAGAAGCCGCCTGTATTCCCCGCGAGGGGTGCACAAACTTCTTCATCCATGTCCACGTCGTCAGACGGCGACCCTAGCAGGCAATCCTCATCACCCTGGTCAGAAAGATTAGACCCCGGGTCAGCAAAGAGAGCTAACCCGGGCTGACCAGGAACGGTGCCATAGGAGGTACTGGCCACCGCGGCGTGCGGATACCCCTGGACTGATAAGCAGCCCGCGGGTTCCAGCGACAACCGTCCACGGTCCCCTCTCGGCGCGGCAATAAGCCTGCTGCCAGGGTCGTGGAACGCCCCCTCTAATGGGGCCACCTCTGAATCGTCGAACAACGGAAGCGGTCTAAGGAAAACCGATCCAGAGGCGGGGATTACCTGCTCCGAAGCCGATGATGAGGACAGTAAAGGATTTGGTCCAGGAAGCATGCCACGAAGCAACCCTGGAACCAAATCCTTTATTGTCCTCTTCATCTCTCCCAACATCTCGGTCCGGAAGGCCTCCATATCCACCGCGGACGAGACCTTCCCCTTACCCTTCCTACTTACAACCTCTCGTTTCCGCTTCTTCTTCTCCTCCTCTACCACCTTGTCCGTCGCCTGTAAGCAGCACAAGAATTCGGACATTAACTCGCCCCCCCAGTGCTTACATATGTCACAATTAACCAAGGGACCACAAGGGCTACATTGATAGCACAGATGAGGCCAGAACTTTTCATGTAGAAAACGTCCACAGGACGCGCAACCCGGTCCCTGAAACAGGGCAAAGGACAAGGAGTATGAGCAAACTAGTTAAGCTTAGAGACTCAAACCAACTCAAAGAGAAGGAAAACGATCATAAAGATCAATATACATCAGAAACCAGCATAGCGACTTGAATTGCTGATAAATACATAGCCAGGCTGATTATGACGTCATTAATCCCGTGACAGGAAAAATTCGATCCCAACAAAACATCCAAGTGCAAGGACGAATTGTATGCTGAATGGATAAGTCGACTACACAACCATCAGATACATATAGATAACTCTTTTCTGGCAAAAATGTTAATTATCTCCCTTTGTTTGTTTACTATAATTAACATCACCACATTATCAATAACTAGATACCTGACACTTTGTATAGACAAACCATCCAACGTGACGAACCGGAGAACTCCACCATCTGCACGCCTCTTAACTCTCTCCACCTCATGGGGAAGGAATTGGATCAAGAGGGCAAAGTGAGAAGACCTTTATACTAGGCCTCCAACTCACTGGACATAATTTTTCATTTGGTTAGATAACCTAACAGTGTTAGTAGGAAATGGAACCATGGTGGAGAGAAAACTAACTCTCTGCTGCTGTGATGTCACCACCTAGCGTCATACAGACCTGTGGACATAAACAGAAAGAGAAATTAGCCTTAGGTAGCACCGAGTTGACATAAACCAACTAACCAAGGCGCTTATCACGGTAAACGCGAGTCCCGGAAACACAATACACCGGGAAGAAAACTCGCTAATTTTACTAGAAGTCACCTGATTTAAAGGTCCTAAGTCCTCCTCTGGCGAAGTATTCCTTCCTGCCATCCAAATCAGATACTATCACTCCAAAATAACACCACTTAAACAGTTTAAGAGTAAGAAAAGCTTATGCACAAAAAGACATGTGTGTTCTCTCTGCCAATAATCTAGCAAAGAGGAAGTGCTAGTCTGCGCATGCGCGGTGGTGGGGCTGGCATCCGCCAGACTACGCTCTGACTCCCTGCCCAGTAGGGGCACCTAACTGTTTTAATCTGAGTGTTTATTGAGTGAAAGCCAATATTTAGCAATATCAAAAGTATTAGGGAGGTAAGTATACTCTTGAAGTGAAATTTTGCTGCCATAGATAAAAACAGCACCTAGTTAAATTAGTTTAAAAATATTCAACAGCTTACCTGTATAGTTCTCTGGAAATTGAGTCAGGGAGTTCAGGGATCGATCGATCCCAACATGGGCGAAGTGTGGGTGGAGCTTAGCTAGAGATGGGTGAGGCATATCTAAAACTGGATTCCTCCATTAATTACCCCCGGGAAAATAGAGAATTGAGCATGATGTATAAGACCACAATCACATTTATAAGCCACTGTAAAGACTTTTCCTCCTCACCTATAGCTTTTTGCCAGTCCTGATTCCTCCAGGTAGCCAAGTCCTCCAAAACACTCCAAACATTCAGACATAACAGGCATTGCCTACAATACAAGAATACATGCAGGTAAGTTTATCCACACACTCATGTGCATGAACACTCATGTGCACGAACGTGCGTATGCACCAACACGAGCATGCACACACATGCACGCATTCACATGATTATAATTTTTTTATTGCAGTCATAGGGGAGATTACTCTCCACTCTAGTTGGCTTCCTAAGCATATTTACGTCCCTTACCACAATCATGGCTTGTGACCAGTTCAATCGCTTAGTGCTTCCTAGCAATGGTATAGAGTAATGAAAGGCCACCACCTGTTCTAAAGATCGACCAACATGTACACTAGAGATATCACCTCATGCGCAATACTCTGGCCCCGGCAGCCTATCAATAGCAGATACAAACCCAATTTCACACATCCAACTCTCTGCCTCCACTCGACAACAAATGTCAGGTTCAAATCACAAGTGATTGTGGCCCTCCCACGTCTTATTCGCCTGATATTGCCTGTGGCAACAGACTCCCATTAACTCTGTTATCACCGAAACCCAAATACCTACATGTCAGTCATCATAAAGGAACACTTTTGAATATTTTAAAAATAAATTGTCTTAATGCTGTTGCTGTCTATGTGGCACCAAATGAATCAACTGATGTAATTTTCTTATTCATAACAACTACAGGTCTAAGGGTACAAAACATCAGTTATACTAGTTTATCCCTGAAATACGACTATCTCCATTCCAAGAAATTGCTAAAAGCTGTCTAATAATTTGAAAATTAATTGACTGGTAATAATTTTGCTGCCTAAGGCCTCAATCAATGGCTTTCAGACAAATTATTTTAAAAATCCTCAACACAACACTTCTTGCGTATATCAGACAATTTCATACAACAGGTCTGTATTGTAGAATGATGTAAGTTATCTGCTAACTTCAGTAACCACTTTCAGCATTTAGCAACATGTTACTTAAGAGAGACTGAAGTATTTGTAGTATATATTAAACCTAGCATTCTTCACGCACCTGTTTGCCTGTATAGAGTTTCATTAAAGATGTTACGAGTCGTAGCATCGAGATGTCAGTTTCTGATGCACTGTTATTCTCAATCAGGCCAAGTAATCTGGCCGACTCCATCACAAACAATGTAGCCGCTCGAGCCTCAAGCTAGAGAAAGAAAAAGGTGCAGGAAACAATGCTAAGACAAATAACTATAAATAAAAGTTAGGTATGGTCCACATCTTATAAGAATGCTAATGAGAATAAAGTTGATATTACCATTACAGACTCTAAATACTCAGTTAGTACAATTAATAATGGCGGCAAATCAGATTGTGTATTATCAAATTCAATTCTAACTTTTATTGCCATTTCTACATATTGACCACATTTCATAAATGCAGTCAATGTTTGCTGATCCTGGTTTTTGGGTGATTGTGCCTTACATTCCGTAGTATAATTTTTTTCTGTTTATTGAACACTTGGTCACATGACGTGTTTATACGTCTTGAATGGTTGACCGAGTCAAAAACCTGGCTTAAAAAGATTAATATTTGTTCATCGAAATCGATAGAATCTCACTAGTTATGGGTACCAAATGTTTGCAGATTTTCCAGGATTTTTTTTTAATTTCCAGGATTTTTTCGGATCACATCCAAAGCTCTAGAATCCTAGTGTATGGTCACAGCCTGTCGTGTTAACATGTTAACAAAATCAGACCACTAGTTTCTGAGATATCCACAGATCCAGAATAAATTTAGATCTGGCTAAGAGTTCTTGTAAGTGGACCATGCAGGGTTTCCATTTTTCCAGTCAGGGAAAACTCAGGGAATTTGAAAAAAACCCACCCAAAAATCAGGGAAAAATCAGGGAATTTGAGTAACCCAGAAGGGAAGGTTTTCATATTTTGCCAGTTTGTAGTAGGTGCGTCTTGTGGCATGTATCCAAGCTGTATCCATTCACTGAAAACGGAATATACTAAAATTATTGTACGCAGAGGCTACCACTCTTGTATATATGGTCAGTATCTTAGTTGCTTTGCTGCAATCACCTCTTAACTTCCAAGCAACCCCGTTAAAGTGAAAATATTTCTCATGGAATTTTGGAAACTTCTCAGGGAAATAGCAGGGAAAATTCAGGGAATTTTGTTTTGATAGTGCTGGGAAACCTGCCATGGCCAGCATCCGGAAATCCTCTTTTACGGCAAGTCCCTTGGTTGTGCTAAAATTTGAGCCAAATAGGATCTGTAGTTTCTTAGATACAGTTCAGAATAATCTTTTGTGACTGACTGATTGACTCACTAGACATGGTGGTTTCTTGAGCTGCTACCCATAGCTATAACTGGAATGCATTCGACGGAGATGCCGACACGCCTTAGTAAACCCCCTAACATATACAGTTGCACCGTTGACCTCAAACTCAATGCAATCATAAACGGTTGTAATATGAATGTGTATGCTAAATCTTGTGATTATGCGCATTATTGCACTCCAGAGTTATGGTCAAAAATTTGTATTCCGGTATGCACCTCTTGATTCTGTTACCTAGATATTTAGTTTTGTCATGAAACCTATACTATGAATGGAGGTGCCAAATTTGTGATTCTACCTACTTTCCTTCCCGATTAATGGATAAAAATGTGTATTTCATTATGCACTTAGTGACCCTGTGACCTAGATATTTCACTGTTTGATCTCAACCTCATTTTTTCTCTAGCCATCAATAATGTGAATTGATATGCCAAACTTGGTGATTCTACCTTCTCGGACCCAGAGGATATCATGCGAATGAATAGTAGAGCTGGGACATTTCCCGATAGTAATGAGAATATTGTCATATCGTTATCGTCTGATTTCCGAATATCGCCAATATTGTCAATTGTCTACGTTCTATTTATGAATAAAATCAATATAAAACAGATTTGACAAGTCTGTCGTATTTATTTAAATACAGTACTACAGTAACCGGAGTCGATTCAAACAGTTTATAATCATTTACTTAATCTTACTCTATAATGGGCCGTGTGTCGTATCAATGCATGTATTTTTCATGCTAGCTTTATTATTCCACATTCTCATTCCATGTTTTATGGCCATAAATGCTGGCATATTCACGGATTAGTTCTATTTCTGCAAAATATAAAATTTTTAGCCATTTTGATAGACAGCCTCACTTTCACTTTCCAAATCGGAAAAAAACCTTCGACATAATATTCTGAAGACGTCAGACATAATATTCTGAAGACGTCATTACTAAACAGCCAGCCGTAAGTTCTCCGCACACTGGTACAACTTAACCACTATTACAGAACTAAATAGACCGGCTATAGACCACCGTTTGCTGAGAATATGAACTCTCCCATTAACGTAGGAGTCGAGGACCGTAGCTCTTTCATCTAGCAAGCTCTCAGCGGTTGAGTAATTCTTATCATTTCATCAGCTTCTCTTTACTTGGGCAGGTGGTCATTACATAATAGGCTCTTGTAATTGATAAGATATTACAACGCAAAATATTCATTTGAAATTGTGATTTCCTAACGAATAACGGGACAAAATTGTAAAATATTAGTACAAGAAAAGATATATCTGACACATTTTTAACCACCCCCTGTCCTATAAGGCTAATTAAAATCTTTTTCCCTTTTTTGCGTGAAGTGCATTCTTATCAGCAATCATTAATTTATCAATTTCTCTGGCCTCACAATAACAAATTGACAGGTTCGGATAAATAAATTGGAATACCCTGTTCACGTTCCAATCTGATGATATAATTACAAGGTCAACAACAGGCAGTAATTATAAACTCCCGTCATGATTTTATGACAAAATCATGTTCAAACCGAATTGCAAATGAATAGGCCTACAATGTAGATATATCGGAATTTAGGAAGCCACAAATGTGGCCTTTCAGTCCTAACATCTGTTCAACACTAATCATAACAAGCAAGCCCCTATATACACAAAATTGGGGAGCATAGTCGTCCAACAACTGACAACCACAGTGACTTATGCCAAACGCGTTAAATGTAACGCCAAAATATAAGACCAGCTGATTAATTTGAAAATAATTTAAAGAAAGATTTTAGTATCTGTCACAACTTTCCATCAAATCACTTTCAAAACAAGAATGCTGAAGCGTACAATGTCTCGCCTGTAAAGGCATGGATAGTGTTGATTGGCAAAGCAAACTTGGTATGGTTTGTAATACACATATTCAGTAATGCACCAACCAACAAACAAGTGTAACCAATCAAACATGGACATTTTTTTTACCAAACTGCGGATAGTCTGAAAAAATGGCCAAGTCCAAAGCCATGAAGAAAATAGATAAAATGCCCCAAAATTAAATCTATTGTTTGTAGATCACATCCCTGTATAGTACAATCACATCAGTAAAGTTTCGTTGAGATCGGATGAGCCAGTGTTGAAAAATAAGTTGATTAAAAAACGTTAACGAAAACTGCACTGGCAAAATACATGAAAAAAGTCTAAGTCCAAAACCATGAAAAAAAAAAAGAGTTAAAATGCCCCAAAATTAAATCTATTGTTATGTTGACCCCTGGCCACTGCCCTCAGATTGACTCAAGAACAAAAAAATTTGTTGTACTGTAGTCTACTAACTACAAGCTTCAAAATGATGTGACATGACCACATTTGCTAAAATTTATTTTCTGCCCACCATTTCCCCCACCCCTGGGGGTGATATCAAAATTCCAATGTGTCATGCACATCCCTGGCCATATGTGTAATCATACAGAAAGCTTCAAGTTTCTATCTGAAATGGTCTAGGAGTTGCGTTACAATAGATTGGTGCCCACTTTTGACCCTGCCCACCACCTTCAGTTTCGATCCAAGATCAAAATAATTCCATGTACCGTAGTCTGCTCATCATTGTCTTGAAAATGATATGCGACATGACAAGCTTTGGAAAAATCTTATTTTTTACCCCACATTTCCCACCCCCAGGGCCATACCCCTGGAGTTATGCCAAAATTTCAAGTCTCATGCACATCCCTGGCCATATGTGCAATCATCCCCAAAGTTTCAAGTTTCTATCTGAAATGTTCTAGGAGTTGCATTACAATAGATTGGTGCCCACCTTTGATGCTGCCCCCTACCCTCAGTTTTTGACCCAAGATCAATATAACTCATTGGACTGTAGTCTACTCATCATTCGCTTGAAAATGATATGCAACATGACCTTTGGAAAAATTTAATTTTTTACCCACATTCCCCACCCCCAGGCCACTGCCCATGGGGTCATGCCAAAATTCCAAGTGTCATGTAAATCCCTGTCCATATGTGCAATCATCCCTAACGTTTCAAGTTTCTATCTGAAATGGTCTAGGAGTTGCATTACAATCGATAATTACTGGCCAAATCTGCACTTGCAAAAGACAATAGTTATAATGCCCCCAAATTAAATCTATTGTTATGTAGATGGTATAGATCACCTCTGTAGTTTCATTGAGATCGGATGAGCCAGTGTTGAAAAATGAGTTGATTAAAAATCCTTAACCAAAACTGCACTTGCAAAATACATGAAAAAAGTTCAAGTCCAAAACCATGGAAAAAAATAGTTAAAATGCCCCAAAAATTAACTATGTTGTATTGTAGATCAGATCCCTGTATAGGATAGATCACTCCTGTAAAGTTTCATTGAGATCGGATGAGCCTGTGTTGAAAAATATGTTGATTAAAAAACCTTAAACAAAACTGCTCAAATGACGGATGCCGCTGCCGCCAACGACGCCGCCACCAACGACGATGATGCCAACCACGCCGACGCCAGAATTAGTGATCCCTATGTCTCTCGCTTTCTACTTCGCAGGCGAGACAATAATCAGTTTAAATTGGACTAATTATTTTTGAAGATGTAATAAGAAAGATCTGGTTGACAGTACACATTTCAGCTTTACGGTGAAATCTGTTATTCACGCCTTTGTCGCAGTAGACCTCTATTATCAGACAGATGCCAAAACATGGACAAGTTTTAACTGGCATTGGGTGGCGGTGGTGAGGGTAAGGGTATGGAATAATAGGTAAATTCCTTGTAAAACACTAGAAAATTTCAACAATTAACTGTCTGTGTCCTACAGTAAATAGCTGTCAAAGTGAATCTTAACAAATCAGAGCTAGTTTGACTGGAAACAGATCTAGGGCATGTTCAACTGGCGAACTATTGATAACTGTAGTTGATTATTTTCCAGACGAAAATGGTTCGTTCGACTGAAAATACTCATCTATAGTTAACTATATTTGACTGTGGACCTAATTCCGTCTTAACCAATCAAAGGTGAGCTTTAGGATTTCCCTTTTGCAAATGGCGATGGTCAGTTCTACAACAAAAATTTGTTAACTAGTTCAATAAAATGGTGAGAACGGCATAAAATACAAAGTTTATGCTTGGTTTATATCCATGCGGGAATCACGAGATCAATTTAAACCATTCTACTTGCCATCAGAAATGTTATAGATGATCTGTTTGTGGCATGAGCTGTGGCCACTGCGAGGGTTGTGATTTCGAGGCAACTAGTACACTTTTAAAATACACTTTTTCCTCAAGCCAAATTGCCTCTAGAGACGATATATCGTGCTATCGCAATATTTTCCTAGATATCGTTATCGTCTTCTAAAAGCCAATAGCGCCCAACCCTAATGAACAGACAGACAAACAGGTGGCACCAACTGCAATACAGATACCAGCCTTCGGCATCATGAGTAAATACAATAAGCAATGAGTAGTTGACCGGAAACTGTTGCTGCACAGGAGTGGATCCAGGAATTTTGTATGGCAGTGGTACACAGACAAAAAGGGCAGTACCTGGTGTACCTCTCGGATGGATCTCACCCTCCTGTTTGTCAGGGTGGGAGGTAGAGAATGCCTATCAAGAAAGCTATTGAAATTTATGTGCTCTCAGAGTGTCGCTTGGGTTTCTTGAGGTAATAGCATTTGAAATCCTTCTTGAAAATATGCAGGCATTAGAGGGGAAATAGAACACAGGTTCTCCTCTGGACATCTTTGGGATATTTAGATGCCATCATATTGTATCCCCGCCTTGATTTAGGTATTATCAGTTGAATCGTATTTACATATGTGCAGATGTTGGAAGAAAGGGCACACTAGACTTCAGTCAGAGAATATGGTAAAGTTATATGCTCTCATGCTATATCTCCAACATTTCAGGAGGTAATATCAGCTCAAAACTTACTTGAACATATGCATGTCTTGCAGGTAAATTTTATCTAGGTGTGCACACACGCACGATGAAGGACAAATGTTTCCTAGACCAGTAACATTACTGCAGTTTTGATGTGTCTCTTTATATACATATAATATTTCATCCCTCCATCCTAGCTATTGTTTGCACATGCAATGGGAAGTCCTTGAGAATCTTGCCAAAAGCCTCTCGTCGAGTCGCATAATCACGAGCAAAGTTTACCATTCTACAAGGTACAAACAAAACCCTAATACACCATTGTCATAAAGTATAAATCATTACTATCACTTAGTATGAATTAGAAGGGCGTGTAAAAATCCATATGCTAGGATGCTCAACAGATCACCTGCCTCACACCCAATTATCACAAAGTTTTGATCTCTCTCATCGATTGTCATTAAAACCAAAACTTAAAACCATGGTTAAAATTAGGATAACGGTCTGGATTATGATTCGTAAAAAACAAGTGGTGGTCATATTTCTCCAGACAAAGGCCTTTAAAAAATATACGTCATGGTAAATTAAATTTGTAAAGCAGAATTTGTTTATTCACAAGATAACTCTGGCAAACATGAAAAAGAATTTCTCAGAAATACAGCACCGATCATCTTTTACACACTACGTATTCAGGTACCAGAGTTTGAAGCAAATACATGCAGGCTTTATGGGAAATAAGTTAAACTGCAATCTCATACAACCGACGTTTTGCAACATCATAACACCATACAAAATCTGAAGCTAATCCATAAAATCTTTCGAGAAATATATATCAGTGAAGGATCATTCCAATATCTTATCAGCTTACAGACCAGTAAGTTAAGAGAAGTGTATCATATACAAGTCAAACGGTATGTGTTAGTTAGATGAAGTATAAATACAAAATTTTAATATACATAAAAACTGTTAGATGTACCACCAAAAAACAGTCTTTACATACATGTGGTTTCTAACAAATGGTAACTTATTATATGTGTGAAAATGTTTGATTCATGCAATCAATTCTGCATCTAAACTCTGGCCAGAAATCTCCCCTATCTATTGTTGATATGCGTTACCTACCTTCTCATAACACTGGCAGCAGCCACTGCATTGTGAGTACGAGTCAGGGTTAACATATCAGCGATTGAAGCGACACCACGCCCTTCCTCTGATATCTGAAAATAGTTATCACTCACAATATAATATGTCTTTAATCATTTAATGGCCAAATCTGGTAAAATTACTCACAGAAATTATACATTAGCAAACAAAGAGAAGACTATCTTTGCAAGTTTACCACTGGAATGACCGGCTCGGTTATCGATCCAGTCTTCACAATGGTAACATTTAAAAAAGATAGTCTTCTCTTGGCCTGCAAATAGACATTCCTTAAGACCACTGCAAAGGCTGGATTGACCATTAACCCTTTAACACTTATATTAGTCAAAAACGGCTTCTGCAGTGGTCTTGAGAAATGTCCATTTGCAGATCAAGAGACCATTTTTGAAAATTTACCACTGGAATGACTGACTCGATATCCGAGTCCGTCACTCCAATGGTAAATTCTAAAAATAGTTCTAAAAAATTCAAGTGTTAAAAGGTTAAAGTGTTAAGATCTACATATTGGAATATGTAGTGGACACAGCAAGACTGATAGCTGTAGTCTGTATCTCCATTTTACATTACATTAACCTTGCTGTAGTAGATGACACTGTAGACACAAGCTTAGCACAACATCATAAGTGTAATAGATAACTAAGTGTGGGCATACATCTGCAGCTACCAGACTAATTGAACCTCTAGGGGTGGAATTCAAAAAGGCGGTTAGCTAAACCTGGTTTAAAGAGTTAAACCTGGTTTAGCCATGACAAGGTTTAAACATGCATTTAGACCGACTTAAAATATGAGTACAAAGAGAACAAAAGTTTCCACAAAGATACATCAAATCTTTCAAAAGACTTATACACTTAAATGGATTTTGTGCAAGCAATAGCACAGTTTTAAGCGAATATTAAAATTGAACCCTCGTAACAGACCAGGTAGTACACCGTGTAACAAGTTAAACTGATTACTGTAAGCCAGTTTAAAACATAGACCACTGACAAATATCGCAAAAAATAAAACCTGGGATGGGGTGGTTTAACTCCTATTCCCCTGTCAAGCTATATAAACTGGCACTTTTATATTTGTCAAGCCACACCCACCACTACATTATTTCGGGAGTGTTCTCGCATTCATATGCATTTAATAAGATGAGTATTAGAGTTGTATTTAAGTGGCACCATTTATCAATTTTCAAAATCTTATTCGTCAACATTTGTTACAGTTATATTGATATCTTTATTGGCCAAATCAATCCATTAACAGATCAATTCTAATGCATGCTCCCTATGTATTGATAGTTTGAAACATAAACGACGGGATTCCTATAATACACAATTTTACTACATGAATGCTGATGAAATTAAAACACACTTTAAGAGGATATAAACCTGGTTTAACACATGTCTAGCTGTTACGTGGTTTAAACTCCATCTGAATATGAACTCAGTCTAAGGGTAAACATGGTAGTAAATCTCTTATTACTAAGTTTAAATAGTGATTTGTTACCAGGTCTAAACGACCTTATTGAATTCGAGCCTAGGTGCCCATGTAGTGGAGCTTGTTGGATGTGAAAATAATGTCTATCTACATCAGCATGGTTCACCACACCATGTAGTAACTATCCTAGTCTAAAATTTGTTAATATCATGAGCATGGGTAAATATGACCCAGTATCAAGGCACCTTATAAGCCAGTGCACCATCTAGCAGGAGCTCGGCTGTAGGCAGCTGTCTTGTACTCAGCTTGTCCTTCAGCTTGGTTATTTGAATGTTGTTCAACTCACCATCAGAATCACGAACAGTCAGGAAAAACATGGATAAGCCTGCATTACCCTGAAATAAAGAATATTCATTGAACATTCGAGAAACACACTGACACACATTAATGTGCCTGTGCACAAAGAGACATCAATCTAGGATATTTGTGTTTATTTGTGCAATTTACTCAGCATACATTGTTCAGACATCATATTCATTCCAACTATTAGATGCCATACTATTTGGGTCTATTCCTTGTACTGACTCACCTGGCAGTCAGTGTAACTGATCATTTCTTAACTATCTATTGAGGAGTAAGCTTGTAGAAAAGATCCATGTCAGTAGCTAGACAGCTTATATTTCAACAAGAGGCCCAAAGGTCCTGTATCGCTCACCTAAAATTATTGGCCACTGGCACAAATGAACAAAACGAGATGATCACTGGAAAAATTTAGTACCAGTAATCTAATTTCTGTGAAGGTTTAGTCGTTTTATTAAAATTGTCCCAGTTGTTAATAAGTAGTCTTTTATATGATTTTTTCAGAAAATCCAAGATGGCCACCAAACACGCTAAATTTTGATTGATCCATGATGGCTATATGGGTTTTTTTACATATCAACTCTCAATGGACATATTTTAATGGTGTCTTGGTCCTAATCATATCTGTCAAATTTCGTCCCGATCCGTTCAGTGATTCTGGAGAATTAATTTTCGCGAAAACTATATCATCCCAGATGGCCGCCGGATCATTTGGCAAATCAAGTTCCCTCGAATAAACTTGGTTCAGCTCTTGCCCTAGACCATATTTCATGATGTTTGCATCGATTCCCCAAGCGGTTTCAAAGAAGATACAAATGTATTTAAAGACGTTTCTAAGTTGGACAAAATGCAAGATGGCCGCCGGCAAAATTGGCCGATCGTCATCCTTTGAACAAACTTGGATCCCTATGCCGTAAGGATGCTTCCTGTCAAATACACTTGAAATCGGTCCAGCGGTTCTCGGGAAGATATTTTAAACTTCCCATTGCTTTAGTATGGGAGTTTGTGGCGAAAAAAAGATCCAAGATGGCCACCAAACCGTTTATTCGGTTTTGAAAATGTCAAATTTGAGATCAGAATACCCAAAAGCATATATAAAACCAATTTTGGCCTCAAAATCCATCAAATAAAAAATCCAATACGGCCGCCAAACATGCTACATTTTGATTGGCCCATGATGGCCATGTTTTTTGACGGATCAACTTCCCTTGAACAAAGTTTAATGGCCCTTAATCCCAAATCATATCTCCTAAATTTCGGCCTGATCCCTCCAATGGTTCTGGATGTCGTTTTCGCGAAAACTAGGTCATCCAAGATGGCCGCTGAACCATCAAGTTCCCTTGAACAAACTTGGTTCAGCTCTTTCCATAGATCATATTTCATGAGTTTTGAATTGATGACCAAGCGGTTTCGGAGATTTTTAAAGAAGTTTCTAAAAATTGGCCAAAAATCCAAGATCGCCACCAGTCAAATTGGCTGATCGGCTTCACTTGAACAGACTTGGATCTATATTCCCTAAGGATGCTTCCTGCCAACTATAATTGAAATTGGCCCCGTGGTTCTCGAGAAGACATTTTAAATTTCCCATTGTTTTGTTTTTTGGCAGGAAAGCAATTCAAGATGGCCACCAAACCATTTACCCAATCACTTCGAAAGAGTCAAATCTGAGCTCAGCATACACAAAACCTTATACAAAAACAATTTCGGCTTAAAAATCCACAAAATAAAAAAATCCAATATGGCCGCCAAACACGTTACATTTTGATGGGTCCAAAGCGGCCATGCTTTTTTACATATCTATTTCTCTTGAACAAACATTAATGGGCCTTAGTCACTAAGAATATTTCCCAAATTTGGGCTCGATCCGTTCTGAGCGGTTCTAGAGGTCGTTGGTTTCACGAAAATTAGGTAATCCAAGTTGGTCACTGAACCATATGGCCAATCAAGTTACCTTGAACTTGATTTAATAAACATGGTTCAGCTATGCCCCTAGATGCTGTTTCATCAGTTCTGAATCAATCAGACAAGTGGGTTCTGAGATTTTTAGATGTTTCCTAAAATCGGCCAAAATCCAAGATGGCCACAGGCCAAATCGCCTTCCTTTGAACAAACTTGGATTCCTATGCCCTAAGGATGTTTCCTGCCAAATATAATTGAAATCGGGCCAGTGGTTCTTGAGAAATCATTTTAAAAAAGTTGATGGATGACGGACGGTTGCCTCGGCATAAGCTCACTTGGCCATTCTGACCAGGTGAGCTAATAATGGTCATTTCAAGTGCAGCAATTCCAAGCAAACAAGAGAAAGCTGCTGTAAACTTTGACAATAATGTGTCTTGAAGCTATTGCTGGGTATGTCGGTAACATATTTCACACAAATTAGAGCTAAAATAATCAATAGACTATATGAGTGACACTTACAGATTTGAAAACAATCTCAATGATAACTGTTGTTGCAACAACTTTCCGTCATATCATTTAAACAATAATCAGTAGTAATTTCAATTGAATATTTGAAGGGCATCTGCATCGGCAGTTGTTGCTGACTAATGTGTGTATGTGCATGCGTGCAGTCATAGGTGTGTGTACATGTGTTACCTGTAGACTGCTACCATCCTCATGCACGTGTCGAGCAAGTGTGAATGCGACTGAAGCATCAGTGGCTGAACAGAACCATTCATAACCATACAGTCTGTATGTGCCATCATTCTGTGCTACAGCCAATGTTTCTGTTCCACTGGCTGATAAAATATACACCGACCAGTAAAGTAACCTTCAAAGAATCTATTTTCGTAAACAAAGGATCTATTTCTGGCTTTGCCATGTCCATTTTAGCTAAGCTCTGCCCACTTCGAATGGATGACGGAATTGATTTCAACACGCTGAATTCACAGAATCCCTATTTCAAGGTAACAATTACAGCTGTTGAATATTTTGAAATTAATTTGTGCTATTGCTACCACCTGTTCAAGAGAATGTTTAGTGAATTGTAAATTATCCGACATACAATTCAGATGCTTACTGTTGGACAATTGTCGCCTTCGTGACATCACCTAACAAATGACATCATCTGATAGTGACATCAGCCAACAAATGACATCATCTGATTGTGACATCATCCAACAAATGACATCATCTGACTGTGACATTAGCTAACAAATGACATCATCTGATTGTGACATCGGCTAACAAATGACATCATCTGATTGTGACATCAGCTAACAAATGACATCATTTGATTGTGACATCAGCCAACAAATGACATCATCTCATTTTGACATCAGCCAACAAATGACATCATCTGACTGTGATAGCAGCTAACAAATGACATCATCAGATTGGGACATCAGCTAACAAATGACATCATCTGATTGTGGCATCAGTCAACAAATGACATCATCTGATTGTGACATCAGCCAACAAATGACATCATCTGATTGTAACATCGGCTAACAAATGACATCATCTGATTGTGACATCAGCCAACAAATGACATCATCTGATTGTAACATCGGCTAACAAATGACATCATCTGATTGTGACATCAGCCAACAAATGACATCACTTGGTTGTGAAATCAGCCAACAAATGACATCACTTGGTTGTGACATCAGCCAACAAATGACATCATCTGATTGTGACATCAGCTAACAAATGACATCATCTGATTGTGACATCAGCTAACAAATGACATCATCTGATTGCAACATTAGCTAATAAATGACATTTTGATTGACGTCAGGTACTCGAGTGACAGATTAGTTCCCTCAATTCTCCATAACTTTATATATCTACGTATTGCGACATAGTATTTTGCCATTTTGACCAGATATTTAAAATGAAGTTCCGATTTCCTTATCTATTGGACCACAGATTTTAGATGCAAAAATTTCATTTGACACATTGGTGTTCATTTTCTAAACAATGTTACTGTACACTGGTGGTTTTCAACATCAATAGATTTAAGCAAAATTGCTTTGAATATATACAATAGCATTTTTTGTACCCAGTGCACTGAAAACAAGGTTGATAGAATCTTGTTACCGTAGCTGCGGGTGAAGCATGAAAAGTAGGTTACACTGACATACTTTTATTACGCTATATATTACGTTACGCCTACATCCAGTTTGATTACTGTAAGCGAAGAACTTTTGAAACGACAGCTTGCAATAAGCTAATTGTGATTGACTGAGGAACCAAGTAACGAAGGCGCATGGTGGTTTATTGAGCTGCTATCCACACACAGAGTTGCCCTTATGCGTCCTTTTCCGTATATATACACATGAAAATGGCAGAGGGACGCATAAAAATTAACCCTCTGCGTCCCCGAGGACGCACGAGGGACGCAGTCAAAAAGTGTAATGGAAACTGGTAACTTTGCGTGTGCTTAATTATAGATTATATTATCGTGTGTGTATATTTATTTATGCATGTTTTTACTTTAAAAAATATACCTAATGTATTGTGTGTTCAATAAAAACGAACTTACTGCGTTGTTCTTCTTCTTCTTCTTTTCGATCGCTGGTATCACACTTGGAGAGCTGTTCTCAAGATGAAATCTGTGGTTTTCTGCAGTTCTTCCACAGGCCCATACAGCTTTTCAAGAAAAGAGGTTGACAAAGGCCAGATCTCTTCTCTCAGCAGCTGATATGTACTGCAACATTGAAGTATGTGCTCTGTGGTCTGTTCTGCTTCTCCACAAGGACAAGCGGGCGATGTCGTAAGGTGGAACCGCCTGTACATGTGTTGGTTTAGTCTGTTGTGTCCAGTTCTGAGACGAAAAATGGTCACTTGCTCTGGCCTCGAGAGATGATGGTAGGCATCTTCTGATTGAGGTGTTCTATAGAGTGACTTGATGATAGTCTTCATCTCTGTATGGGTAACCATGTTTTCTGTCTGATTCTCTTCTGCACCCACCTTTGCCATCTTGTCTGCTTCCTCATTTCCTTGGACCCCACAGTGTGAGGGGATCCACTGCAATGCTATCCGAAAGCATTTGATGGTTTGTAGTGCTTCTTCAAGTTGTGGCAGCTTACCTTTGGTGATAGCCTCAAGGACAGAGTGGGCATCAGATAAAAAGGCAATCTGTGCAATAGGGTCTGCTGTTCTGCTGATGGTATTAGCTGCATGAACCAGTGCTTCGACTTCAGCTCTGTAGTTTGTGCAGTGTTTGCCCGTCGGTATTGCAGCTGACTCATGTTGTCCGTTTGGATACTGTATGTGCAGTCCGGCACCTCCGCTCCTAATTGCATCTTTGGCTGATCCATCTGTGTAGATCCTTATCCATGTCTCCCGAGGGTACATTTCTTCCAGCATGGCTAGGGTCAGGGCCTTCTTGCTCACATCACTGTGTTCATCTTTGGTTGTGAGATGAGGTACTGTGGTGCGAATAGCTATGCTCTCTAGTTTGTTTTCCCAGGGTGGAGGATCAAGGGTGTGGTTTGGGTCTTCTATTTGTGCTGGCAACATTTCTTGGTGTTTCCTTTGAAGTGCTTTTGTCTCTTTCACAAAACTTGATCTTTTAAGTCTTCCTGATGACAGCTGTGCTTGCCTGATCTTCATCGGGTGGTTGCTGAACGATTTGAACGTTGCAGCTTGGATCAGTGCTTTGCATTCCCTTCCTTTGCTAAGTGGGGGGGGGGGATGCCTGCTGTCTGCTCCATTTTTTCTATTGGTGTTGATCTCATTCCACCAGTGATGATGCGCAGTGCCAGGTTTTGTACTCTGTCAAGGTTCTGTTGAGGAGATTTAGCTGCTGTCATCCATGAGCTGGATCCATACTCAAGGTGTGGTCATACGGCACCTAGGTAGATGGTCTTGAGGATCCTTTCATTGGCACCCCACTTTGTTCCTGCCAGCTTCCTCATGATGTTTAGCTTTCTTCTGGCCTTTGCCTCTGCATTCTGTATGTGCTCCTTCCATGTTAATCTTCTGTCGTAGGTGACGCCCAGGTATGTCTGCTGGTCCTCGTACTCGAGTGGAGTACTGCCCAGTGTCAGATTGCCAACCTTGGTTTTGGTGGACAGTGAGAATAGCATGGCTGATGATTTTTCTTTGTTGATGGTAATACACCAGCGATTGGCCCAAGCTGTAATTCTGTCCAAGGCGAGCTGCATTCTGTACATGGCAGTCGTTGTGTACTCCTCGGTGCACCAGATTACGAGGTCATCTGCATAGAGGGCTGCTTGGATCCCATTGGGCAGCTCTGCTACAATTTCATTAATGAAGAGTATGAACAGAGTTGGTGATAATACTCCGCCTTGTGGCACCCCTTGTCTCAGCAATACATTCTGTCCAGATTGTCCATCCACCAGCACCCTAGCTCTGCGATTGTGTAGGTACGACTTGGTCCATCGGAACATGTTGCCACCGATGCCTGTGCGCCGGAGCTTCACGAGGAGGCCATCCTTCCACACCTTGTCAAATGCCTTCTGCAGATCGATAAAGGCAGCTAGCATCACCTTCTTGGCTTGAAAAGTGTCCTCTATGACCTGTGCAAGATGTGTTGTTTGATCTTCTGTGCTCCTGTATCTTCTGAAGCCGGCCTGTTCTGAAACCCCCAACAGACCCCCCTTTAGTGGGTTGGTCTGTAGTTTTATTAACCACTATAAAAACATACTTACCGTTCAATCACTACTTGCTAAATCAAATATCTGCATTTAGCTATCGGAATAAAATTTTTATGCTCGCTTACATACTCCCTAATGCCAATACCATCACCATGTAGACCCTCAACCAGGCTTCTGGTAGAGGGACCCCCTGCATTAGCCTTACAATAAACTGGCACCAGTCTGTACACACTCCTTGGTGATGCCTGTCACTAAGCACGCTCGTACATGCGCAGTAGGTCCCAAATGTGAAAACTGATTCACTTTTCTAAATTTAAATGCCATATATCCAGAATAGATTCTCAAATCAATACCCAGCGGGGTGGCTGAGGCCGGGTCGTAGTGATTGAACGGTAAGTATGTTTTTATAGTGGTTAATAAAACTACAGACCAACCCACTAAAGGGGGTCTGTTGGGGGTTGTTATTACACCACAAAAACATCCATTACCATTCAATCACTACTTGCTAAACCCGTAGATTTGGTCAGTGTCCCACTACGAAACTTTGGTGGGAGGAGATTTGAGAATCCATAAGCAAGGATAAAAATCAAACAAAAAATAACCAAATGTTAATAACATAACATAATGGTGCATCTTAATCAATCACACAGTGATTATCAAACAAGGATTTCTTTAAACTAAAAGAAATAAATAAAAACCAAAGAACAACTCACACCATTACATGCAGATGCACGGTCCTAACTAAAATGGTGGGATGTGCTTGGTAAATGGTCTTCAGCCTTTTTAGTTAAAACCCTAAAGTTCCTAAAAAAGGAAGCAGCTGTGCTCTGGTCTTTTAAATAAAGTCGTAAAAGTAGACTCGGATTTCTATCCTGCAACTTGCATAACTTCGTCTACAGAAGAGCCAGCAAAAAGGGCAAAAGAGGTAGCCATCCCTCTAATGACATGAGCTTTAATGTGAATGGTCTCACAAATCCAGCTGGGAATAGATGCCCTAGAGACTGGACTGGCTAACCCCTCCTCATACGGAACCCAGAAACGGGACAGATCGGATCTCTAAAAATCAGAACGACGCTTATAAACTTTTGGAGCTCTGACAGGACACCAAAATCTGTCAGCCGGAGAAAAGGAGGTTAAAGATTGTAAAATAATCGGCTTAGCTGGATAACGGATTGATTGAGTCTTTGATAAAAAAATCCCTTCAAGGATATAAGACCAGACCGTCCCCAGATTCGATAAACCTATCCTTTTCAGCAGAGAAAACATGGATTTCGGATCGTCTTCTAGCAGAAGCAGATGCAATTAGAAAAACTGTCTTGAAAGTTAAAAGATTCAAGCTAATCGTAGAGATAGGTTGAAACTGATGACCTGCCCAAAAACCTAAAGAACCAGAGCCAAGTTCCAGGAAGGCAAAGGTTTAACACCTGGAGGACGAATATTACCTAAACCTCTGATCAAAAGATTAAGAACCATAGTATCTTCAACTTCAGCGTTCAACAAACAAGGAAGAGAAGATGCAAAGGAAAATCTATATCCTCTTACAGTGTTAGCAGACAGATGTAAAGAGTCGAACAGATAAGATAAAGAGTCTAACACCTGGGAAATAGAAACAGAATCAGGCACGAGACCTTGATCTGAACACCATTCTCCAAAGATCTTAAGCCAACCCTTGTAAACTCTTCGAGACGACTCCATCCTGGCAGAATCGAAGATTTCCTGAGATCTTGTAGAAACTTTATTCTTTAGGATACTCCAAACGCACAGACTTAAGATTCCTGGGTTTGGATGATGGTAGGTACTAGAAGATCGAGAAGGTCTACAAACCAGATCCTTATTGGCCAAAAGGGAACTATTAACAAGATCTCGCAGATCTGGTCCCTGACTTTCTTCAGAACCAAAAGAAATCAGGATTGTGGGAGGGAACGCATAAGCGAAAATTCCTGACCAGGACTGAGACAGGGCGTCCACAGCCCACGCCCGAGACAATTGGTCCGCAAGAAAACTCAGACAGCCTGGCTCTACCCAGAGGGGCGTGTTCAGGAAACGAATCCAAGATGGGCGGCGCGTACCCTGCTTAGCTGGTACGGCTGGTATCCGACCGGTCAATCCGAACTACACCCCCCCCCCCTAGTTTGACATCCATGGCAAACGATCACACATGGTGGATCGATGCACGGACGTACGCTAGGTGGGAATTATAGACTTCCCGGGTATGTGCGTGGCCGGAGAGGAGTAGTGACGCATTAGACGCGTATTCAAGAGACAGAGCACATAGGGGTGCCAAGAGGAGGGGGAGGCATACTTTTAGTTTTCAATTTTGACCTGGAATTATTTTTCCAGGCCTTTCTTTTTTTTGTTCTTTTTATTACTAATATTACGGTGCGTGCTACAACTTTATTTAGTATATGATTCTAAACAATAGCTCGCATGGGTGTTCCCGTTGAGTGAGGATAATCATAATCTCCACAGAGAACATCCAAGCTCCAACGTACCACAATTTAAGTTTGTAAATATATATAAAAATATAATAAGAAAAAGACAAGGTATATGGATATAGACCATGTAACATACCCTTATGAGGTATGTTTTATTAATCACACCAAATTACTTGCGCACCCCGGGTAAATAAAGGGGGTACGCAACACGTATCACCTAGTATTATCATTATATATATATATATATATATATATATATATATATATATATATATATATATATATATATATATATATATATATATATATATATATATATATACACCTGTGCAAAAGTTAAGCACCACCCTATTTCTACGCACATGCGAGGGTATATTCATGTGCTATGAAGAAAGCAATAGCATAAACATTTATGTACCCATCCATCTTAGTGCAAGAGGTAATAATGCAACTAGAGGAATGCTGATTATGATGGTGGGGAAACACTGTATGTTTTTGTTTGAACTTGAAAACGAGGCCTGAATATGGTTACGTTGACACAACTGACAACTATTGCCCTACAGTTGACACACGTGGCTAGATTGTCCTTAATGGTGTCTGAAAACGACCATCTGTGGCATGAAGCAGGAACCGACTTTCATCGGACCAGTGTACCCGTCTCCAGGATCTCATGTTCCAGTGTCTTCTTTCGTTGCACCACCTCAGACGGTCCTCTTTGTGGTGTGCAGTGAGGAGAGGAAGTCTGACAGGTCTCCTAGCTTTCATGCCAGCAGCATACAGTCTCCTTTTGACGGTAGACATTGACACTCTATTGCGCGTTTCCCATTGCTGGCTGAGCACTCTGCTGTTGGTGAATGGAGATCTCCTAACAAGGCGTACTAGGGCTCGATCATCACGGGCAGTAGTCTTCTTCGGTCTTCCAGATCTAGGCCTGTCCTTCACCTCGTTAGTTTGCCCATGTTTTGCAATCAATCAACTGATTACAGTATGGTTAATGTTCAGCTGTCTGCCAATCTCTCTGCATGACATACCAGTGGTATGCATGCCTATGATTTGCCATTTCACACGATCACTTAACCTTCGTCTTGCCATAGCGGTTCACAATCAAGAGCTAATTCTCTCTGTACAAATAAACCACGGTCATGAACACAAAATTCCTAATCTTGTCGCCTAAATCTGTATGTAATGTTCTACACCTCAAACTGGACTTTTACATAACTGAACATGTGTGCTGTTTCCCGCCACGCACGGACATCAAGCCGCGTGAAGTCATGCATGCATGTGCATTTCGTACTTGGAATTATGTCAGCTAACGCGGGGACAAAAAGTATGGCAGCCTAGTTGTACCATCATGTTTCTACGTTCTATTGTTTTTGCTGGTGCTTAACTTTTGCACAGGTGTATATATAAAATATCTATTTTGTGCCTGTTATCGCGGGTCCGCAATGGGCAGCTCTCGCTGGCCCCATATCCATCCTGGCGTCTGAGACAGGAAGAAAAATAATAAGAAAAATAAGATATATAATAATAATAATAACTTAAAAACTGGTTTATCAGGCAGCCTCAGCATAGCTGAGACTGCATGATGGGATTGTGATGTTATTGCCCTGTGGGATGTTGTATTCTTTACGTCGCACACAACGTACTTACAACATCAGAGTCCGTAGTGATCATTTCGTGTGAGACACAACCGGGCACTTAAAGTGTGCGGTGGTGTTGGATAACCGTAGTCATCCTAAGGATGGGATTCAATTGATCTAACATATATAATAAGAAGAAAAGTATTTCAAACATAAAGTAATAATTAATACATTTCCACGAAATGCCTATTGATATTTCTGCTGAATTACACATGATCACACCTCTGCAGCGAAATTTCCCCATTGAGTCTGGGTCCCACGACTGACGGTGGTGGGTCGCGGTGGATGCACTGTCATTGCTGAAATGCTTTCATTATTATTGGCACTGTCCGAAACATCCGAAGTGATGGTGGCGGAAATATGGGCATCCATAATGTCTCTCACAGTTACCGCTGGTTCCAATATATCCATCCGTGTAGCAGCGGCGGTACTAGCAGTTGCCAATGTTGCTGATCCTGTGGTGACGGTAGCTGTCATGATGATGGCGGTTGTAGCTGGCGTGGTGGTCGCTGTAGTTGTCGTGGTGATGGCGGTGAGCTGTACCGTAGGCTGAAGTCGTGGTGCAGGAGTGGATACGGCAGGAGATGACATCTTTCGAAACTTAGCATACTTTAGTAGACGACTGGCAGTAATGTTAGGTACGGGATGGATATCCTGTTTGTGGGCGATCCATCTCTTTCCCGCGTATGGATGTTCCGGCGTGGTTCCTTTTCTGATTGCGTGGTCAGAAAGGTGAGGAGGCGGATGCTGAATAACATGGGTCGGAGTTACACTAATTGTCACAGGCTGCGACAGTCCTGGTCCTTCGTCTATGGTATGTTCGGGTGGAGATGGAGACTGCAGGTAACTGGGAATGTCTATTTCCGAAGGTGCCGTAATTACCACTGAAATCGGTTGACTATCTGACACTGTCTGAGATACTACGTTGGCGGGTGTGGTGACTGTAGCTGGATGGCTCGTAACTGATGCGGGTGCTGCCGAACTGGATTCTACGGGAGATTTTCGCCTACTACCCTGCTTCAGGACCGGTGTTGATGAAGTGATTGGTACCGCCATAACACTTCCAGACGCGGTGCGGGAAGGATTTCACATCTAAATGTCGGTATGTTGCATGCTGTAGCCGCGGGAAGACGATGTCCAACGGATATCTACGAGTAGTGTTCTTCATGTGGGCCATTTTCTCGGTCAGGAGAACCTTTACCGGGAGCCGAGATTTGAAGCGGGTGGCTAGAACGGCACGATCCTCATTCTCTTCCCCAGGAACTAACGTCACTTCCAACACACGGTGATGATAACGGAGCGCGTGAGTTACCCCATAGCGAGTAGCGGTGTAGAGATACCGGCACGTCACACAAAAGGGTGTCTGAAAGAGATGATCCTTGAAAGAGATGATAAATGGTGCGGTCGGATTTCCTAGTGAAAGTTCTGGTACATGGCTCTCCGCTAGCTAACAACGAGTTACACGGGAACTGCTTTGGAACTGGCACCGATTCTTCTTCTTCGGAGGAATCCGACAATGCTGGATCTTCAAGGAGTGACATCTTGTTCCTGCATGGTAGTTAGTTGCGGGAACTTTATTCAAAACCTAATGCCCTATCTCTTCATGGTTTATGACGTTCCAGGTCAAATATAATAACAAAATAATAATAAGAAAAACAGCAGAATTTAGTTTGTGACACGAAAGAAGCCTAATGCTATGTTCTTCCCTGGTGTCGAGTTTTGACGGAAAGACAAAGTTTCAGAGTGCGCTTCCTCCAGCTCAACTGTGGCTGTTAATGCTAAAATGACTGCACGGGTATCGTACAGTAATGATTCCGGTCCAAGGGGTATACGTCGGCCGTGTATGTCTAATTCCTGTTGTCTGCAATGTATGACAGCTTTGCTGGCACTGAGGAAGTCAGAACCAGGCAGGGCGTCGTTTTGAATAGGGGCGATTACAACTCTCTGAATGAATTGCATCTCCACTATCTGTATTACGAGGTTTACTGTACCAGCCAAGGGAACATTGGCTCCCGTAGCTGTTTGCAAAAATATGTTTGTAGGTTTAAGGGGCAGCTTTTTATGAGGTGGGGTGCTCTCATACAAGCGCTTGTTAAAAACGGTCATGGAAGCTCCAGTGTCAATGGTGGCACTGGTGGAAACACCGCTAAACAGACAGGCACACCTATATATTACTTTACAGTGGGCCTGCAGAAGCGTTTCCAATGATACCATTTGTGGAAGTGGTGGTGGTGCGGTATCATCCTGTATATATACACCTGTGCAAAAGTTAAGCACCACCCTATTTTTACGCACATGCGAGGGTATATTCATGTGCTATGAAGAAAGCAATAGCATAAACATTTATGTACCCATCCATCTTAGTGCAAGAGGTAATAATGCAACTAGAGGAATGCTGATTATGATGGTGGGGAAACACTGTATGTTTTTGTTTGAACTTGAAAACGAGGCCTAAATATGGTTACGTTGACACAACTGACAACTATTGCCCTACAGTTGACACCCGTGGCTAGATTGCCATTAATGGTGTCTGAAAACGAAGTTTAACATCTGTGCACGAGTTTGAGACTGTCATTATTAATACCGGGTATATCCACCTTGTGCCTGGATGACGGCCTGGACACGACGTCTCATGCTGGTCACCAACCGACTGATACGCCATTGTGGTATTCGTTGCCATTCAAGATGGAGTGCGTCTGTTAATTCCTGTAGGTTCTGCACAGGAGGATCCCTCCTTCTCACCATGTTTCCCAGAATGTCCCAGATATGCTCAATAGGGTTCATGTCAGGGCTCCTTGCTGGCCATGGTAGGGTTTCGATGGCATTCTGGCGGAGGTATTCATGCACAGCTCTAGCACGATGTGGTCGGGCGTTGTCATCCATGAATATAGGGTGGGTTCCAGGTGCATGATTTACAAAATGAGGGACCACAACTCTATCCAGTATGGAATCTTGATATCTTTGTCCATTTAGTGTTCCAGGTACAGTCAACAGATCCAGCTTACAATCAAATGAGATGCACCCCCATATCATAACGGAACCTCCACCAAATGGAACTTCTTCCATGATGTTACGTTGGTCGTACGCCGTGCGTCTGGACCTCCATACACGAGTTCGACCATCTGTGGCATGAAGCAGGAACCGACTTTCATCGGACCAGTGTACCCGTCTCCAGGATCTCATGTTCCAGTGTCTTCTTTCGTTGCACCACCTCAGACGCTCCTCTTTGTGGTGTGCAGTGAGGAGAGGACGTCTGACAGGTCTCCTAGCTTTCATGTCAGCAGCATACAGTCTCCTTTTGACGGTAGACATTGACACTCTATTGCGCGTTTCCCATTGCTGGCTGAGCACTCTGCTGTTGGTGAATGGAGATCTCCTAACAAGGCGTACTAGGGCTCGATCATCACGGGCAGTAGTCTTCTTCGGTCTTCCAGATCTAGGCCAGTCCTTCACCTCGTTAGTTTGCCCATGTTTTGCAATCAAACGACTGATTACAGTATGGTTAATGTTCAGCTGTCTGCCAATCTCTCTGCATGACATACCAGTGGTATGCATGCCTATGATTTGCCATTTCACACGATCACTTAACCTTCGTCTTGCCATAGCGGTTCACAATCAAGAGCTAATTCTCTCTGTACAAATAAACCACGGTCATGAACACAAAATTCCTAATCTTGTCGCCTAAATCTGTATGTAATGTTCTACACCTCAAACTGGACTTTTACATAACTGAACACGTGTGCTGTTTCCCGCCACGCACGGACATCAAGCGGCGTGAAGTCATGCATGCATGTGCATTTCGTACTTGGAATTATGTCAGCTAACGCGGGGACAAAAAGTATGGCAGCCCAGTTGTACCATCATGTTTCTACGTTCTATTGTTTTTGCTGGTGCTTAACTTTTGCACAGGTGTATAGTTGGCTTGTTTCCGGATGGCTTCCGTGAGTGCGGTTGCTGGTTGAGTTTGGAAAGGTCCAAGGCCAACCCATCGTCGCTGCTGCTGTGATTGCTTAGGCGATGACGGAGTTGGGGGTAGCAATGGTGATGGTGTTGATGCCGTTTCCGTGTATGCCGAGTTAGTGTAAACAGCAGTGTGGATAGGATGGTCATGATCGCGGATGAGGGCTACCTGTGTGAGCCACTTTTGACAGTGCGTCATGGGATGTTTGGTTGATGCACAGAAGAAACAATGACGGCGTGCTATTTTTCCATCCTTGGTGCGACGCTTCTTCTTGCAGATCCATGATGCAGAATGTATACATTCCTCTGAATCACTGCTGCTGCTGGTGGAAGTGGTGGATGATGCTGTAAGGACTTGTGAATTGCAAACCACCAAAGGACACCAGGTGTTAAGTGCCTTGGCGGTGGGTCATGGTGCTTGCATAAACGTGGTTTCAGTGGAAGTGCTACAACCTACCACTGCCATTTTACTTAGTAAAGAAGGTTGAGTAAAAGCAGAATTTGCAGGGTCACATTTTCCGGAGAGGGGAGATGTCAGTGCTGCGGAGGCGGTGAGCATCATTGGTACCGATAAAGTGGAATTTGGGTGCTTGTGCGTATATGATGTTGTAAGAAATTGAGTATTAGTGGTGGCCGCCTGATGTTGTGATTCAGAGGCCGCAGTTGAGCAGGGTTGTGAGAATGGGCACCAAAGTTATTCTGTAATCGGTACCCTTGTTAGTTTAATGGTGTCTCAGGTTGTGGGGTTCATCGGTCAGTGGTCGGAGTTGTTGATGGAGGGCGATTATGGCATCAATCCTTCCAGTGGCCCGGCTGACCACATCCAAAACAATGTTCTGTGGCTGCGCGGAAACTGGTGGTAGCTGGTCGTGTGGTGGATTGTGTTGTGACTGGGTGGTGACTAGATTTGTGAATGCGGAGATCTGGTTAGTAATCTCTTCCAACCTATCATGCATATTTTATCTATTGTTATTATTGTGCTGGTTCCCATGTCCTGGAGCGTTGTTGTGACCCCCGTGATGGGATTGGCCATGCCCCCTTCCTCTAGACACATGATTTTGACCGGTGGGTTGTTCTTGTTGTGTATGCGGGTCGGATGCTGAGGAAGTTCCTGTTGCAGTGTTTTAGTCGGTGGTGGTGGTGGTGGTGGTGGTGGTGACATTGATATCATTGACTTCATTTATTGGGTGAAGCTTGCGCCGATTATTCTTCTCCCGCTCCAAGAAGTTTTTGATCCGAACCTCGGTGGCTGTCAACTGTTGTAAGTTAGCGTGCTCTGTGAGGAACACTTTTTCCTTCAGGGCGGGTTCACCGCTCAACGCATCAATGAAGGTATCAAGATGTAAATGGGTAACGCCCTCGAGATTGGTGCTAGGATAAGCGTTGGTAACTAGCTGCCGGATATGACTATCTAATTCTGGTAATCTCTCCCCTGAATGTCAGCATAAGTTTTTGACCTGTAGCTGACTTGTCTCTCCGAGGGCTGTGTCGCTGAATCTTTCCAATAACACACACTCCAGTTCCATGTATGTTGGTGTATAATCGGTGCATAAGTCTACCAGGACTTGTAGAGCATTTCCAGACAGCTGTGCGGCTAAATACTCTCCCATTTGACGATTAGTCCACTGGTTCGTGTGACTTATGATTTCGAACTGCACTTTATAAATCTCCCTGCTAAATTGGGGTGGGGCTGGGTTGTGGTGGAGAATGATCCGGCCAAGTCCACGTGGCGAAGTGATGGGCGCAAAACTGGGTGGTGGTGCAGGGGAGACAGATGAGAATGCGGATGCTGGTCTGCGTGTTGTTGGTGGTGGTGCTAGTGGTGTTTCCCGTCGATGTCCCTGATGATGCTGATGGTGCTGTGTTCATGAAGGTGATTCCCGACGTTGATGCTGTGCATGATACATGGGTTCACCATAGGCAGGTGTAGGTCTAAAGATAGGTGGAGGCATATTATGTAAACAACGTGGATGTTCTGCTGGTTGATGTGACGGATGTTCCTCATATGGTGGCGGTGCAGATGACTGACGAGGGTGTTGCATGTGATGTGTAGGTATCGCGGAAGGTCCCCTCGATGATCGGTAAGAACTCGTGTAGAGGCGGTGCTGGTCGTCCTGCACCGGGGAAATTAGTGACATTGTCGTCGGTGAGCATGCGAGCAGTCCATCCATCATATGATGCTACTTCCATGTTGAGGGAGAGCTGACTGTCTGATGAAGGAGCGTGAAACTCGCAGGTGTTGAGTGTTGGCATGGGTTCGCTTCTCATTTGAGCCCCACATCGGGTGCCACTTGTAGCTCGCAGGGGTATGGTCTGATCCACTTTGTCACTCCACTCCGTTGCACCACAAATTCACGATGTGCGGGAGAGCTGGTTAGCTGCGGTTCTCAGGGTTGCAGATCCTGTATCATGTCTCTCCGGAAAGTACAAAGACCAGCTTCTAGAGCCGGAGGAACACTAATGTTCCAGTGGGGCTGTGCGACCATTGCCACCGAGATTGAACCACACTGTCTCATCCCGACTGTTCATGTCACCGGTATGTCGGCCCATTCTAATTTAGAGTAACGGACAAGATGTTAATAAATAAACAGTCACAAATTTATATACTATGCAAACAATATCACTCGTTTGACAGTAATGAGCACAATAATACAAAACATAGAGCCATCCGGTGTTCTTTCCACATGGTTTCACCGAAGGTACCACACAGATCCTTGAATCCACAGAGGTATCCCCGCAAGAGAGCACCGCAACGAAGTCACTAGGTAGTGTTATATAAACTAATATACCCCTAACACACACAAAGAAAATATTGTTGTTGCGAGAGGAAAGAGCCTCACATGGGCCTCCATCACAGCACGAGATGGCACCTTTTCTGATGCTGGAAAGATTTCCGCAGGCAGGTATCCGCAAGCAGGCTCCCACAGGCAGGTATCCGCAAACAGGTCTCCGCAGGAAGGTCTCTGCATGCAACCTTCCACAGGCAGGTTGGATACGGCACATTCTCAGGACAGTGTAATAGAACGGTTCAGGAGATGTCCATTAGATAGTCTTTTAGCTGCTACATAATTTAAACAGTTGGTTTCTGTCTGGCGACGGCGGTATGAAAGTTTGGAGTTGCCCATTAACAGAGAGGGCTAATATATATTTACTTATGCATGTACAATAACTGGCACACAGTGCGGGATACATCGCATAGCTGTTGCGGCACACCGAGCAAAGTCCGACCAGACTGTGGTCTAAAAGTTAATAATCACATGCGACATGCAGCGCGGAAGTTTGAATCCACTTTTCAGCGTGGTCGGCAGATCCGGCGAGTCATCCACCAAGAATCACCTTCAGCTCTACATTTCATAGAATTACATTTGGGCCTGCACAGCCTGTTCGCGGAACGACTCCCCTAGGAAAGTCTGGATGCGGGAGTTATTACTTTAATTATTTTGCCCCAGGATGGTCATCCAGGAATGTCCAAAAACTTAATTTGCCGAAGCCAAGGACTCTTTACCAGCGAGGATGAACATAAATCCGAATGGCACCGGATGATGAAGGAATCGCCGTAGGTTATCAGTTACACATGTCTAGTCCACGCTGGATCAGCAGTCCTCATGACGGGCTGGCTTCCATGCTGGTGATGCTCCTGATTCTCGATTTTTTCACCCCTTTTATACTACTCGTGACGTCAGAGGTAGGTGCCTCAGCCAATCAGCGGCCGAGCAGTAGCCAATCAGCGTGCAGCTAGAAGTGGTGACGTGGCGATCACGTGCACAGCGCATTCTTTATCTATTTAATGCACACACGCGATTACGACGTCAATAGCAATATTTTGAAAATAATTTAACGGGAGTTTCGCGGATAACGCAGCCATCTCTGGACCGATTTTAAAATGGTTAACGGTTCTAGAAAGCTTGTTTTATTCTGGTCCTGATCGGTACCAAAAACAACGAGAAGGGATTACTTACAGATTTTTACGAGTACCAACTCGGTACACTATAGGCATGTACTCGCTTCCAATTCCGTGACGTGTTGTCAGGGAAGCTCTGACACGCGTGCATGCGCAGAATGCGTTTCATCGGACTTAGCCGATTTTAACGGAAACCTCTCTCATAGGGCTTATGTACGCGTACTATCCTACCCAGGGGGGCATGTTTGGAGTGAATCCGGAATGGCCATTCTGTACCCAGCTTTGCTGGGACGGTCAGTACCCATCCGGTCGGTCCACACTGCAGTAAAGCCACTACCGAGAATCGGACCTGATTGAAATAAGTATTTCTTTCAGAGAATTTACCAATGAATTAAAATCCTCAAGACAGCTAGCATCTTTTGCTCATTGATGTGGGCTGACGCTTTTTCAGAGAACAACGACTACTGAAAGTTAATTCCAAACTTGCTCCTACCCCTCCTAGGAGGCATGTTCAGAAAAAACAGATGCCATTCAAAGGGGAGACTGGACCAGTCAGAAAGCTAGTAGTTCGGATAGGACTGAGAGACTAGGGAATTTGTCAATTACTCCCACAGGGGCATAAAATACCACTGGAAAGGCCATCTCATCCTAACAGATCCAAGTATAACAAATTCCGACCTGAGCCTAAGACCCAGAACTCTCAAAATAAACCTGGCCTTTACGATGGAAATCGTAAACAGGAAAACCTTAGCACATGAGATTGATAACATGTGAAAGTTTGATGGAAGAATTAAGCCCTAAATCATGTCTAACCTTACTTCTAAGCGAGTGAAGACTCGAGCAGAAAACCTGACTTGATTTATGAGATATAAAAAGTTACATCAGAATGTAAGAATGAGAAGTGCTCGGAATGATGACATCTATAAATGAAGAAATTATCCTTGAGGCAATTAAACATCCAAGTAAAAGATAAATGAATAGACTGACGATGAAGTATTCCTGCTGCAGCTGAAAACTAAGTGAAGAAATTAGAAGGAAGCTGAATACATACTGTAAGGCATTGGCCAAAATTGCCAAAGACGACCCTGGTAAACAAATCTTATGAAATACAAAAGGTGTAGATGAAAATATGCGATAATGTCTTTCCAGACCAATAAAAGCTTCCGCATACCAGAATCTAGAGATAAGATGAACAGACAAAAGATTCCATCTTGAAATAGGGATGAGAAAGAGAAATCAACTAGGGAATATTAAAATGGGTCGCCAACATGCAACAAGGCTATTCGCTATTAATCCTAGTGAAACAGCAAAAGTGGTAATAACGTTTATTAATGGCACTGTGCGGTCACGGACAAGTCTAAAGAAAAGGCGCTGTAAGTGACTATATCATAATTTGGATCTATGGAAGACTATGAGAACTATGAAACCTAGGCAATTTTCGAAAATTAAAATTTACGGAAGCGTGTAAGAACTATGAACTATGAAATTGAATTTTCGAAAATTTTACTCTATGGATGCGCTTAAGAACATTTATGAACGATACATTTTTAATAATCGGGAAATATTAGATGAAAACATTGAAACGTATGCTTCTAACCTCAGAGCATTATGTCAGTCATGTCATTTCCATGATCTTCAATGTGGACTCACCAAGCTAGAAAAACGTGATATTATTACGTGTGTAGATGAGGCTACGGATTGGGTGTTAAGCCTTGTGGTGGCTTATGGATCTGTATCGATCACAAGCCACTCAACAAAGCACTAAAACGTAGTCACTACACTCTTTCCGTGATTGAGGATTTACTTCCAGGACTTTCGAGAGCAAAATCATTAACAAAATGTGATGTCAAAAACGGATTTAAGCATGCTGCGCTAGATAAATCACCTAGTTTACAATTACTGCATGTTTGGTACACCATTTGGGAGATTTAAATGATTAAGATTGCCATTTGGTGTCTCGCCAGCTCCAGAGTTATTCCAAAGACGAATAAATGAAGCTCTACAATACTTACCAGATACGTTTCTCGTCACAGACGCCATTCTAACTATTGGTGAAGGTGACACTCTTGAAGAAGCAATGTTGTCGACAGACAGGAATTAAGCGGAATCGTCGTGACAAGCTTAATTTGATGTGTAAAGCAGTTCCATTCATTGGCCATTTGTTAAGTGCCAGTGGTTTGCAGGTTGACCCAAATAAGATATAGGCGATTATAAAAATGCCCAAACCTACGAATATACAAGCTGTGCAACGAATTGTAGTTCTTGTCAATTATTTATCAAGATTCTTAAAAGGACTTTCAGAATTATGTGAACCTCTAAGAGAGTTGACCAGAAAAGATTCTGAGTGGAATTGGAATTTTGAACATGAAAAATCTTTTCGAAACATTAAGTTAACAATTACGCAAACTCAAGTTCTTAAGTATTTTGATAGTGAAGAGGAAGTTACGGTGCAATGTGATGCATCTGAAACTGGTTTAGGCACCACTCTGTTGCAAAATGGGCAACCAGTTGCATATGCTGTGCACTCACTGCCAGTAACCGGAACTATGCTCAGATCGTAAAAGAACTGGTAGCAATTGTCTATGCATGTACAAAATCCCACCAATATGTATATGTGCGTTAATTTACTGCAAAAAGTGACCATAAACCTTTAGAATCCATTCAGAAGAAGTCTCTCCTTGCAGCTCCAAAACGACTCCAGCGTGTGCTTCTAGCACTTCAGAAATATGATGTGACAATTGTCTACAAGAAAGGATCACAACTCTATCTGGCAGACACACTTTCACGAGCATATTTACCAACCACTCAGGACTAGGATGATCTTGAGGATATTTCCATCATAGAAGAGGAAATACAACACATAAACATGATTATCTCACAGTATCAGAAAGCAGACTACATTCTATACAGCCATTGACCCATCAGGACAGTGCACTCCAAACCATCAAAGCCCTGATTCTCAATGGGTGGCCAGCGAAAAGGGATGATGCCCCGACAGCACATTCTCCTTATTTTCATATGCGTGATGAATTGACTGTAGAAGAAGGGTAGAGAATGATATCATTTTTCGTGGGCAGCAATGTGTTATTTCGAATAGTTTGCGATATGAAATCTTACAATGCTTGCATAAATTGCATATCGGTATTGAAGCATGTCATCGACGAGCTAGAGAATGTGTTTACTGGGCAGGGATGACTTCTCAAATACATGATTTAGTATCTAAGTGAGATGTGTGTTGCCGCTACCAATCGAAGCAGCAAAAAGAGACACTGCGTCCCCATAACTTACCTGATCGCCCATGGTCTTGTTACAGTTGATTACTTCAGTGACTGTTCGAGATTGACAATTTAAAAAGTAAAATGTTCAAAGAGGTCATAAACAAACTCAAAGCTCATTTAGCCCATTATGGCATACCTGATTGCCTTGTCTCAGATAACGGCCCCCCCCCCCCCCCCCCCCGTTATAATAGTACAGACTTCAGGAACTTTTCCAACCAATATGCTTTTAAGCACATTACTAGGTCGCCAGGTTACACACAATCCAACAGAAAGGCTGAGGCAGCAGTGAAAATTGTGACGAGAATGATTAAGACGGTGTGAAAAGTAAATACATATACATTTTTAGTGCTCTTAGACATTCGTAACACTCCAACTTAAGCATGTAGCAGCTCTCCAGCCCAGCGACTCTTCAGTCGACATACCAAGATATTGTATCAATTGCTTGTTCTTTGCTAGAACCACGCATAGCACGTTCAGTGATTAATGAAAAGAAAAAGAAAAAGAACAAACAGGTTAAGAACTATGATGCTCATGCAAAGGACTTAAGACCCATACGGAAGGGTGAACATATCAGGATACAACCACAGACATTAGGTCTTGATAACTGGGACCATGACATTGTGTAAGAAAAAGTGAACATTAGGTCTTACAATGTGACAACAGATGATGGTCAGCTACATCGCAGAAATCGTAGGTATCTACATACAGGACCAGATCCTCAACACAGACAACCATCTTCTCCTACTCAGATAACCACTAGGCTGGTCGCCAAAGTACTACACCACAAACAACAGCAACTCCTCCAAAGGAAAGCTCTAACTGACCTACAGCTATCACATGGAGTGGACGCAGCTCTAGACCACCGGCACACCTAAAAAAACTATGCACAATAATCATGTATCATCTGAAAAATAGAATAACTCTTTGCGAGAATATTTATTATTATCTATTTCATTATTATATTCTAGCAATATCTCTCTTTCCTTATAAGGGAAAATGTAAGGATATATCTACCATAGTTATATACTTAGTATGATGTAGGGGTGTTCTACTCCACCGCTACACACTACAATAATTGGCTTTAAGTAGTATACAGTTATATCTTGTTAGCACAGACCCCGTTCTTTAATAATCTAGTAGTACTAATATATATATATATATATATATATATATATATATATATATATATATATATATATACACCTGTGCAAAAGTTAAGCACCAGCAAAAACAATAGAACGTAGAAACATGATGGTACAACTAGGCTGCCATACTTTTTGTCCCCGCGTTAGCTGACATAATTCCAAGTACGAAATGCACATGCATGCATGACTTCACGCCGCTTGATGTCCATGCGTGGCGGGAAACAGCACACGTGTTCAGTTATGTAAAAGTCCAGTTTGAGGTGTAGAACATTACATACAGATTTAGGCGACAAGATTAGGAATTTTGTGTTCATGACCGTGGTTTATTTGTACAGAGAGAATTAGCTCTTGATTGTGAACCGCTATGGCAAGACGAAGGTTAAGTGATCGTGTGAAATGGCAAATCATAGGCATGCATACCACTGGTATGTCATGCAGAGAGATTGGCAGACAGCTGAACATTAACCATACTGTAATCAGTCGTTTGATTGCAAAACATGGGCAAACTAACGAGGTGAAGGACAGGCCTAGATCTGGAAGACCGAAGAAGACTACTGCCCGTGATGATCGAGCCCTAGTACGCCTTGTTAGGAGATCTCCATTCACCAACAGCAGGGTGGTCAGCCAGCAATGGGAAACGCGCAATAGAGTGTCAATGTCTACCGTCAAAAGGAGACTGTATGCTGCTGGCATGAAAGCTAGGAGACCTGTCAGACGTCCTCTCCTCACTGCACACCACAAAGAGGAGCGTCTGAGGTGGTGCAACGAAAGAAGACACTGGAACATGAGATCCTGGAGACGGGTACACTGGTCCGATGAAAGTCGGTTCCTGCTTCATGCCACAGATGGTCGAACTCGTGTATGGAGGTCCAGACGCACGGCGTACGACCAACGTAACATCATGGAAGAAGTTCCATTTGGTGGAGGTTCCGTTATGATATGGGGGTGCATCTCATTGGATTGTAAGCTGGATCTGTTGACTGTACCTGGAACACTAAATGGACAAAGATATCAAGATTCCATACTGGATAGAGTTGTGGTCCCTCATTTTGTAAATCATGCACCTGGAACCCACCCTATATTCATGGATGACAACGCCTGACCACATCGTGCTAGAGCTGTGCATGAATACCTCCGCCAGAATGCCATCGAAACCCTACCATGGCCAGCAAGGAGCCCTGACATGAACCCTATTGAGCATATCTGGGACATTCTGGGAAACATGGTGAGAAGGAGGGATCCTCCTGTGCAGAACCTACAGGAATTAACAGACGCACTCCATCTTGAATGGCAACGAATACCACAATGGCGTATCAGTCAGTTGGTGACCAGCATGAGACGTCGTGTCCAGGCCGTCATCCAGGCACAAGGTGGATATACCCGGTATTAATAATGACAGTCTCAAACTCGTGCACAGATGTTAAACTTCGTTTTCAGACACCATTAATGACAATCTAGCCACGTGTGTCAACTGTAGGGCAATAGTTGTCAGTTGTGTCAACTTAACCATATTCAGGCCTCGTTTTCAAGTTCCAACAAAAACATACAGTGTTTCCCCACCATCATAATCAGCATTCCTCTAGTTGCATTATTACCTCTTGCACTAAGATGGATGGGTACATAAATGTTTATGCTATTGCTTTCTTCATAGCACATGAATATACCCTCGCATGTGCGTAAAAATAGGGTGGTGCTTAACTTTTGCACAGGTGTATATATATATATATATATATATATATATATATATATATATATATATATATATATATATATATATATATATATATATATATATATATATATATATATATATATATATATATATATATATATATATATATAAACATATATATATATCCATATGGTAAAAACTATATTAGAATAGTCATGTAAGCTGTCATCTTGTCCATCCAGAATTCTTTCTGGCCCTGGGCTTCCCCCCGAATGTCCTTCGGGTCTCTAAGCAGGTCTCGGGGCTTGGGATGAAACTCCCTTAGCATGGGTGAGGAGCTGCCCTATAATAAATTGCTGACTTGAGCAGCTGAAACTAGTTATCGCAGAGCAATCTGCATAAAGCAGATCCTTTAGTCCTTGTGAACAAAGAGGGAAGTGAAGGGGGTGAAGATTAGTAGCTGCCAGCTAGTTGATCCAAAGTTCTCAGTGGGCATCCATCTAACATTCTGTAGAGAAAACGCAAGTTAGATTTAATATTTAGAAAACATGCACAGTTCAATTTGTTTCAAGTGTGGAAGAAAGTTCAGTAATCACGGTCAACAGTCCCGTGAAACGTGGGGTCTAGGTTTTGCTATTACGGGCATTGTCCGCTTTTAACCAATCTCGGTAGCTATATTCCCGAGGTACAATGTCACATGGTAATTTAGTTCTCGGTGGCCAATGATTACAACAATCTGAGCAAGCGGTACTTCTAAAGAATGGATGAAAGTTTAGTGGTTCCTCACAAGAAGCATCGTCACAGAGAGGCAACATGAAAGAAGAGAATGATAGTTCATCCAAATGGGGTGACACGAGGTGGCACAAGGCAGAATGATAGATTTCTGAACCAGTGATCACAAAGTGAAATGTTCCATTGTCGCCAGAGGAGGATCTCTCCGAAAAGGAGACAGAAAGCTTAAACCAAACTTGATCGGAGGCAAGTACTGATCAGGGGTTTCCCCAGAAGTTTCTTTCATAGTAGACTTCCATGTGAAGTTCTAGCATGGACAAAGTCGGCGGTCCTGTTGGTGTGCAACCGAATCTACTTCACTTCGGGGTCAGGTGACGTGGCGAGGTCTTTGAATCAGCGGAGCCTTCTGAGTGGTGCAATCACAGCAGAGATTTCTGGAGGAATCTGAAGAATCTTGGATGGTTTTTTGTTCCTATGGTTTATTTGGCCGCTTTTTATTGGCGGCCATTATACAAATTAGGCTGTCCCATTGCCTATGTAGATGTTGACCCACTCCGAGTGGTCAAAGTCCCAATGGTTCTGCAGTGCATTTCCCCCGTCATTTCTGAACCAGGGAGCAGAGGGACATGCACAGTCGGCCGGAGGCGTTGGCAAGGCAGCCCGAGAACAACCTCTTCATGGCTGGTCTTTTAGGGTAGAGTGAGCAGCTTTTATACTCTCAGCTTTGCATCTCATTATCATTTTGACGAATAGCAAGCTTTCCTTAAGCGATCAACTGCCAATTGGCGATCATTCCTGCACTCACGCCAGCTTTAATAGCATTCATCAGGAGTCAGTGAGTTCAATGGCGGGATTGTATTCAAGTCGTTTGTTTCTCTTTGGGAATGGTCAGCAATTTATCCGTCGAAACGTCGCTCTTTCTCTGTCTTGACCCATTATTATCATCATGGGGAAGAGGAAATCTCAGGCTTTCCAAAGGTACCAAACATTCTCGGAAACTTCTCTGAACATGCAAAGTACTATGGCTCCACAGTTCTTAAGGAAGTCGATGCCAAGCAATGCATCATTCGCAATGTTAGCTACAATAACTCACTGAATAAAACGAAGATCCTCTATCTGTGTCGTGATGTTGGTAGTTCCATCAACTTCAAGGGTAGCTCCAGCAGCACCACAAAGATGAGTGTGTGATACTACTAAAGGTGGTCTTATGCCTTCTGTCATGGTAGCATAAAGGCGGGAGCTGAGGATTGTGACAGTAGTTACAGTGGCAATGGCGTGAGTGGCATGGATGGCACCTAAGCGAACTAGAATGCGGAAGGCGGATGGTGTCCAAGGTAGACGGAGGTTAAATTGGCACTACTTGTGCCTCTAGAATGTATTTAGCTATGGTGCTGAATTCAAGGTTCCCAGATGGGGTGGGGTGGGGTGAGGGTGGGGTGGGGGCTTGTTGATATCCAGCATGAGGGAAATTTTGCGTCCAGTGTCCAGTGTGCACCCGCAATGATAGCATGCATTGGTGTCTGTCCATTAGGCAGGTACAAAAGGCAGGCAGAAATTCTGCTGTGGTTGACAGGGGGTTGGAAGGTGGCTGATTTAGGCCATACAATGGTTGAGTAGGCTTAAGGGTCCATGTAGCGAAGGTCATCATGGTGTTTTGGATTCAGGTGATGCTGGCGTTTAAGTCCACAATGTGAGTAATAATTTGGCAGCTGTTTTCTTCGAGAGATAGTCTGTTTGGTTTATGCATCAGCTGTCCAGTAGCAATATTCTGAACGGCTTTCAAAATTGCTTCCATCTGAGTGAAACCAATATCAGGGTTTGCGGCGATGGGAGATGCAATTGATGTGGTAAAATCAGTTGGCTGTTATGTGATCGAATTGGTGGTTGGACTTTGCTGGTTCTTTTATTCTCTGGTCCACATGGTCCGGAGACTTTGGTTACTAGGGTGGCAGTTTTCAGCCTTTCCTGTCCTTCATCTACATTCTGATATTCCGAAGATAGGCTTGATACAAACAGTCTTTCAAGTCAGATGGCCGCTTAATGCTTGAATGAAACTATCGATCAATAATGAGCTTTACGTTTCTTCATTCAGGGAAGAACCATACACTCAGATTACAAGTCAGCAAATGTGACCTGCTCGTTCTGGTAAGGTTTACTACACTTCTCATCGTATTGTGCATAATAATATGCAGCTGGTTTCTGCTTCACCACTATCGTCGAACATTTCTTGCAAGATGGCGTTAATCCTGGTGAATAAGGGCAGGCCCTCAGTTCGCATATCAGTAAGGATTTGGAGAGCACTTTCCCTTTCAGTCGGGTGGCAATGTTTATGCCTTTGGTGGCATTATCCCATCCATTAATGGGGGGGGGGGAGAGAAGTTGTGAGGGGTATTTTAATCTAGTTTAGATGTCTCGTGCACAGTGTTTTCACATGGCCAAAAGTGTGCAAGCGAGATGGTAGTCATCTCTGACATTGTAGCTTTTCCACAGCCTATAATGGCTGTCATGATTTACTTTTCAACTAATCAGAAAAAGCCTAGAGTGTCCGCCTTGGGATATATGCTCAGTCATGGAGGTGGCAGCTATAATTTGGCAATGTGGTATTGTGGTATAAAAGCAATTGTACAGGTAAGCCGTTGGAAATTTTGAAACTAATTTAACTGCAAGTTGTTGCTGCCATATAGCACAGCAACAATTTCCAGTCAAATTGATTTCAAAACACTATCGCTTGAGGAGACAAAATGGTGGCGATCACTGTTCAATAGTTAGGCGATATTACAAAGCAGATAAGTATGATACAGAATGGGGATGTGACAGTATATGAATGAGTTGGAATATATAAAACATAATCTATCAATGCAGTATAACATTTGAGATGAGGTTAGCATCCCATTAATTGAGCCGAGAAACAGCAGGGGACTGGACTCCATGGAGAGACAGCAGACATTCTCCAAGCATTCGATTCATTGATAGCGGTCACTTTCGTCCTTTCCGTCTATAAGGTGTTAATCGGTCATTAAAAATAATTGGTATAAATTTCCTGACTCTGCTAACTACCGCTTAAAACGATAACATGTCTTACACTTCTACTTTAATGTGCAGTCAAAGGAGGTCTTCGCTTGATGCTTAGTGGATGCCACCTGTTTGATTGGTTGTTCTCTGCAGTCATCCTGAGGCAGTCCTTCTGTGCATGCATAACTTAATGTTGGGGATTCGCGTGAGGCTATAGTTTTAAAAGCAAAATGTTTTGTGGTTATCGCCTCTATCGGTCTTGAACGGATGCTATGTTATGCGGGATCCACTACCTACCCTCACTGAATCAGGTGATCCTTCCCCTCAGAACAGAAGACCGCTTTGAACGGCATCAGGAAAGACGTGACAGAGTCCTAAGGTGACCGTACCAAGTTTCAGATGCTACTTTCGACTCATTTAACTAAGAGGAAATTGTTTAGGGAATCTCTTTCGAGTCTAGGTGCAGCAATGGTCCAAAGCAACAGCTGTCTGAGAATGGCGAGGTCGATTCTGAAATGATTTCATATGACCGGATGGTTATCTGTTTTGGTCGCCAAATCGAGGAATGATAACCTCAGAATCAATTAACTGATCATTTAGTCTGACCACGGGCCATACTGGTCAAAAAGAAAAAGGAGTCGCTAATCGACTGAGGGATCATGCTGCGGTGGAGTTCCTTTTAGGGTGCACTAAAGGCATGCTAGTGGCTGTTGCGACATTAAGCGTCAACGTCTTCTCTAACAGTATGGAAAGAAAAGGGGGAAAGGGTTCATTTGACCCCGCAAATTGTTAAGCACGTGAAACGGTCAAAAGAAGCGAGGCCTGAGGAGAATATATCCATGGTGAGCAGTCCTCAGTGACGCAAGTAAGTCGGAAAAAGAGCAGAAAGTTTCGAGCGGAAGAACATGGTGAACCAGATGCTCAGCTTTCTGATTTGATTTGATTTGATTTTATTCTCTTGGTAAATATTACAAATTACAATATGATAACAGGGAGTCCACTGAAGGCTGTGCCTATTAGCTTGTGGACCCGTGACATAGAATAACATACAAATTACACATGATTTGATATAAGTAGACATAAGGCATTATGACAATATATTATACATAACTACGGACAAATAATATAAGATTTGACATAAAAAAAGAAGAGAAAAAAAAAAAGACAAGACATTTGACAAACATGGTTCAGTTGTTATTGATTGTTTTTCATGCTGTGGGTAACATATTTCACTCATTGGAATGGGCTAGGGGATGAAGGGGTGGGGGGGGGGGGGCTGGAGTTCATCCTGTTTCTACTATTTTTATTATTATTATTATTATTATTATTATTATTATTATTATTATTATTATTGTTATTATTATTGTCTATCACCTTCTTTCCCTAGAGGAAAGAGAGTAAATGTGACCATGTGAATCTGTGTTCGACTCTATTTCTTAGTGTGTTTGTCATGACTGGATTTTTTAGAGCTCTTAGATATGATCAAGTTCTGGATCTGTGTATATCTTGAGGAGTGCTGGTCCAATTTGACTCAGATTTTAACACAGAAGCTGCACACTCGCTGAATATTCAGAAAAGCCACCCGACCGAGAGTTGTTGGTGGCTTAGCCACCCACAGCCCCCGGTCAAGTCCTCTTCAAAACACCCAGCAAGAGGAGCTATGACCATTGGGATGTGTTGTCTGTAAGACCCAGTAGCCAGACATTCACATAAAATATAATATAATAAAATTAATTAAATTAAATATGATTATGGTTAATGATACAGTAAAGATAACAATGGCCAACATGATTCTAGCAACAAACTGGTTTGGTTATGACGTAAGTAATCTTCTGTACACATTTGGAATAGAAGACATTGCTGCCTTATGCAGAAAATTCTCCCACAAATTCCACTAGGTCCAGAATATGCAGCAGTACCTTTATTTTATGTAAACAATATGTCAAACCGGAGTGTAGAGGCAAGGCAAGAGCAGTAATATCAATATTGTTAACAGGTGGTTCTTCATGATGAATTGCTGGTAATTGCTATGGTGTCCAGGCACATCAAGGTGCAGTAACTAATATATGAGTGAGGTCCAATTACTCGATTTAGTACTTATTAATGAACATTTGTTTAATAATATGTTTGTAGGAATTTTGACTAATAATCCGTGTACGTGTGTTCGTGTCTGTGTTATTCCAGAGTTTTGTAGCTGGAAAGGATGGTTTTTGTTCTGAGATTTCCATTCTATTGTATTCTGTGTGAAAGTTGTGTCTAGATCTGGTGTTGCATGAGTGTATTTCAGTGTTTAGGTTAAAGACAGAAGACAGTGAATTTGGTAGATTACCTTTGAAAAAATCTTTTATTATTGTATATAATTGGAGATTACCAATATCGTCTAGGTTTAATAAATTTTCTGTCTTGTAAACATTTTGGGCCTCTCCTGTTTGTGCAAAAAGTTTAATGGCTTGCTTTTGAAGTGATTTTAGTCTTGCCAGTCTGATTTTATATGTATTAGTCCAAATAGTGTTGCAATAAGTAATTTGTGGGAGTATTAACGTGCAATATAGTGTTTTTAGTATGTTAGGTGGTAAGTATGATTTAAGTCGTCACATGATCCCAATGTTTCTTGCCACTTTAGATGTTACAATCTCTATATGTTTCTTCCAGGTTAGATCCTTATCCAGGTAGACAACTAAGAATTTAGCAAACTCAGCCTCTTGTATTTCCTGATTATCAATGTACAATTTTGGCAAGTCATTTTTCTTTAGTTTTCTAGATTTTGTAAAGAGCATGTAATTAGTTTTCCCGACATTCAGTGATAATTTATTTACTTTAAACCAATTTATTACTTTTTCCATTTCTTCATTTACATTTTTATATAGTGTTTCTATATTCTTGTTGTGGCAAAAAGCATTGGTGTCATCTGCAAACAGTATTAATGAAAGGTGCTGACAAACATTGGGTAAATCATTCATATATATTAAAAACAGGAGAGGTCCAAGTTTTTAACCCTGTGGGACACCACAGACTAGGTTTTCATTGCTGGAGCAAGCACCATTGTATTGTACGCACTATACTCTGTTTGATAAATAACTTGTTATCCAATTTAGGGCAATTCCTCTCACTCCATAATAAGATTTTATTACTAGAATCTTATGATCAATTGTGTCAAAGGCCTTAGAAAGATCAAGAAATATGCCAAGAATATGTTCTTTGTTTTCTAGAGAATTTGTTATTTTTTCCAACATATCTATCAGAGCCAGGATTGTGGAGTGGGTTTGTCTAAAACCATATTGCGCTTTATAGAGAATAGAATATTTATTTAAGAAATGTATCAGTCTATTGTAGAAAAGTCTTTCTACAAGTTTAGAAAATAGTGGAAGTACTGAGACGGGCCGGTAATTAGTAAAGTCAGAAGAGTCCTTGGATTTATATATTGGTGTCACCCATGCTACTTTTAGTCGAGATGGGAATATACCCTGCACCAGGGAAAGATTACAAATGTGGTTCAGTGGGATTAATATTTGTGAGAGACAGTTTTAAAAATGCTCCATTTAAAATTATCAATGCCTGTACTTTTGTTCAGGTTGATTTGCATTAAGATTTTTGAGATTTCATCTGTGTTAGTAGGATTTAGAGAAACTGAGGATTGATAGCTGCCTGTCAGATAATCTTCTATATTTGTATTGGAGGTATTCCTAATTTTTTCCGATAGGCTGGGTCCAATGTTGATAAAATATTCATTAAATTTATTTGCTATATCTTGGTTGTCAGTTAAAACTTTGTCATTATCTATAAATCGCGATGTCTCTGATTTCTTGTTTTGTTTATTCAGTAGAGACTTTATTAACTTCCATTTAACTTTCTTTGATATTGTCTTTCTGATTGATGAATTTATTATGGTAATGATTGGTTTTGGCTCTCCGGATTACTTGGTTTAGTCTGTTGCGATATTTTTTATATTGAGATTCATTGTACTTTGTAGGGTGCTTGATAAATGTTAAGTACAGCGTGTTTTTATTATGACAAGCAGCTATCAATCCCCTAGTTAGCCATGGTTTAGTCGTGTTTCGTTAAAATTGTTTAGCTGTTTTTAGTGGAAAGGCGCGATCATATACATCTGTGCACACAGTATGGAATGTGTTGTGGGCATCTTCACATGACTGACAATCAAGAATGCAGTTCCAGTTTATAGCAGACATAGCGTTCTTAAATTTGTCAATATTTTCTATTCCAAAGTCCCTACACATTAGATTTTCTTTTATAAATGATTTTTGTTTAACTTCTGTTTTTTCCAGGCAGTAAATAGGCAAGTGATCAGACAGGTCTGCATCAAAAATACCTAATTGAGTTTTCCATTCAACAATTAATGGTATTTGTGAAGATATTGTCAATGATGGTCGCAGTTGTTTCTGTAATTCTAGTCGGTTTTGTTATGAGTGGATAGAAGCCATATGAGCCAATTAAGTTTAGTAGGTTTTGCGTATAAAAGCAGTTTTGTTTTAGTAGATCAATGTTGAAATCTCCCATAATGTGTCCTATCTTATTTTCCTTTTGGATAGTTTGCAAAATGTTATCGAAAGCTTTGATAAAATTATCATTATCCGCTCCTGGGGCTCTATAAATAACACCAACAATTTTGCTTTTTGATTTACTTCTGAGTATTTCAATAAAAAGGCCTTCTATATCTGCTTCCATCATGCACATATCCTCTTTTATAGTATGTTGAATGGTATCCTTTACATAGATGCCTACACCACCTCCCCTTGTGGTTGTGTGTTGTGCTGGTCTATGCTTTTCAATGAAGTTATAGTGCTGTCTTTCAATTAAGCCTAGTGGTAAGTCTGGTTTCAGCCAGGTCTCAGTAACACCAATTAGATCAAATTCATGAGAGCTTGCATCCAGAAACATACCTAGTTTATCGTTATTCTTCAGAAGAGACCTGATATTAATATGAAGTTGAGAGAATGTCATTTACATTCTTAATTAAATTATCATTAAATTCCTTTTGAAGAATATAGTCACATTCTGGTGTTAGATATTTAATTTCCTCATTATCAACATCATCGTGAGATATAATATTTTGGTAGAATTTGTTAAGCTTAAACGGATTAAAAAGTGTGTCTTGGTGGGTATATTGATACATGTGGTTATATCGTTCATTTATGTCCAGGATAGCTAACATCAAATCAGTATCATTATCATAGTGATTATAGGGAAATAAATCTTTATTGCAGTTAATGCACCACCATGGCACTTCTGAGTTTTTTAGTTCTGCATATTCAGCAGTGGTAAGCTTTGAGGAGCGTAAGTGTATCCAGACACCACAGCAATCACATAGTATAGCATATTGGTTACATCTCACTGGTTTTCTACAGGAAGAACAAGGGAATTTGATGGGCAATTTGATAGGTTTCCTTAACTTATGAGTTGCTTTTTACTCAAAGAGACTAGGACTGCTATCACGAATTCAGATCGCGGTGTCTGTGACACGCGGTGGTCATCCCTGTCCTAGGTGGGAGTTAAATGGAGGGTGGTTGAAAGTCTGCTGGCGACTTCGTTTTAGGGGGCATTCCATGTGAGATGCAGTGGGCTTTAACTCTGAAATGTTCCCTATTGCCGGAAATATGCATCTTCTGGCACAGCGCTATTGTGTTTTCTTCAAACTGTGCCAAGCCCTGAGGACGCCACTTGCAAATTTTGCGAACATCCTACTTTATATCATCCATTTCTACTTGCCAATATCTGCTGGCTAATGAATACTGAACCAGGCGGCGCCAGCAAGAGAATCTAAGAAGATAGCAAATTCAGGTTTGTGCATATATTCATGTATTCTTTTTATTCTAGAACTAACGCTTTCATCATCATCATCATCATCATCATCATCATCTGTTGTGACTTTGGAGGCCCGTACATGATCTATTGTCGATCTCAACTTTTTCAGTACATCGTTGGTTGCGCAGTGTGCGAATAGTGGGTGTAGTTCTAGGTTGCTTTGGTGTTTTTTGTATTTTTTACTTTTCTAGCTGTTTTTGGTTTTTCCATTTTGCGCAATATGGTGTGTAGTTTATTGACATATGTACAATTTACAATGTACATATATGTGTACATATTTACATCATATGACCGGTAGGCCTAAACGACCTAGCTGACAGTTGGGCCGGAATAAATGTGCCAGATTTCAGGTGTCATTGTACACGTAGCCTACTACTGCCACTAGATTGATATGACACGCCAACCTTATCTCTGTGCTTGAAGATACGCATGCATGTATACAATGTACAAATTTGTACATATATAATGTACATAGATGGCCAGTAGGTCTATCCCACCTCTTTGTCTCCTTTGACCTAACGCTAATTCTAATTACTATCGTTTTGTTGACTTAACTACCTAAGGATTCTGGGTGATCATAAAATATGAGGCTTGTACGAATATAAGAAGAAAAAGGACTAATTCGGCCTAACATCAGAGCCTCTGCTGTATGCAATCCTGAAATAGTCCCAAAGGTTCACCAATTTACTAAATATCATAATCCAAACATCATTCATCCCATCTTTTTTTAAGAAGGTATCTTACACCCCATTCTGAAGAAAAAGAAGCACAAACGAGACACAACCAATTGCAGAGGCATTACAAACATCAGCGTCATTGGCAAGCTGCTTGAGATCTGCATCCTGTTGCGGACAAGACACATAATTCAATCAAGTCAGCACCAACAGTAAAGAGGATTTACAGAAAAGGTGGGCCCAATATTCGCCACCCTCCTACTTCGTGAAGTGATCCACAAATATGCAGACAACAATACCGATGCCGAAAAGGCCTTCAATCGAATTTGGCATGCAGCCCTCTTCAAGAAACTGAAACTGAAACTGATGAACTTTCCAGATGAAATGCTACGTTTCATAGTCGACTGGTACACTGGTTTCCGCACCCATTCCGATGGCAAGGTCTTTTGTCACCCGACATCATACTCCTTCAAGTGAACATTCAAGGAAACACAATTTCACCCCACTGCTTTAAGGCTTATATTAAGGACACCCCCACTCCCACCCACACACACACACACACGCACGCACGCACGCACGCACGCACGCACGCACGCACGCACGCACGCACGCACGCACGCACAGGAGCAACTATAGGCATGGGAAATGTGGCATCTATAGCCTGTGCAGACGATATCACCATAGTTTCATCTAGCTCAGCCTTTGAAGATCAGGTGGTCACTATGGTACGAGCCAGCAGCTGAACCGAGACCACATCAAAATCAATGCAATTCACTTCAACAACGGTAGCAACAGAGGTGCCCCACTACTCCAGGTTAATCAATTTTTTTTTTGTTCATACAGTAGCCCACCTAGGCAGCTGACAAGGAACTCATGGGGACATGAATATTAATACGCATTGACGAAAGACTGGAATCTGCCACGAAAATCATGTATGCCTTATTAGGAGTGGAACTACATGGCCACAATGGATTAAACAGAGCTGTATGCCACAAAATATGGACTGTATATAGTCTCCCTATCATACTGTATGGGTGGGAGCTCTGGATATTAAACAGGAAACAGCAGGATTGCTTTAGAGCCTTTCCAGCGAAAGAAGCTATGCCAAATTCAAAACCTCCCGGAACAGACAGTGAAGATAGTAATGCTCGGCCTTGTCGGTATCATCTGTGTTAGTGAAGAAATTGACATCAGAGCCATATGTCTATTTAGAAACCTCATCGAAGACAAGAACTCTGCAGAATTCAGTGTCGCTAGGTGGCAGTTAGCAACCTAACACCACCCCTCCTCCAGCTGGTTCATTCATATTGAAAGGATGCTACAAGAATATGGACTCCCTATTGCGCATACACTGCTGGTTAGCACTCCAGAGAAGGGTAGGTGGAACAAAGATGTCCGAAACGCTGTCATCAGTCACTGGCAGGATAAACTTATGGTAGATTTTAGCCATCTTTCTGCCACACGATACAAGTCAGCGGACTCCCTCATTGACTTCAACAAAGTGGCAGCAGTATGGACTACATCCACAGCGACGACAATGCAAACACTCAAAGCGAGGGTGAAAGCTAATGTTCTATATGGGGCACTCAGACTACAGTCTACAAAGGCACTCTTTGACAGATCAAAGGCAACCTCTCCAGTCTGTAAATTATGGTGCAAAGAACCAGACTAGACTACACTTCATCCTACACTGTGAGGCATTTGACGGAACCAGACTGCCATATGTTAACCGCCTACATGAAATTCTGAAAAACGAAGTACCAGGCAACCACTATAATGATGAGGTTATGCTACAGCTCATTATCAACTGTAGACACACCATACTCCCAGACACACTGTTACACATGCTGAGCTCTCAAAACATACACCTACACGTGGAGTTAATCTCTCAAGATCTGATCTACTTCCTATACAGCGGCTGAACTTGGATACAGCTCCACATGTGAAACCAACACAGTGAATGATAGGACAACGTGCTAAACTACTCCGTAAATAACTTTCATTAAAGACATTGCAACATTTTATAGTCACAATATAGTTCTCATTCGATACGCTTTTACTCAACTAACTGGAGTTTTCCATGGTGCCTCTGACAGAGAGGGAACTTCTACACAAGAGAAAGGAAAAGGAAGGTGGTAAATTTCCAGATCACTGGCCTGCGTGGAAATATTCGACACAGTGCTGGGTTGTAACGTTGCTATGTCGCCATCGGTGTCCAGTGATGGTGCATAGGTGTTTGCGGTGCCAGGCATCGAGTTTGTCTAGCGCTGCCTTTGGAGCTGCCCAGCTGTCACAGTTATACAGCATCAAGGATACACAGGTTTCACTGTATAAACGTAGCCTCTTTATCAAGGGCATCTTTGATCTACGAATCCATAGCTTCCTGAAGGACTGGAAAGCTATATTCCCCATGATGCAGGGTGCAGAAATGTCAGCAGTACTGCAAAGCAGTGAGCCCAGGATCTTACTTTTCCTCCATGGTTCGCCGCCCAAAGTTGGTCGTCATTTTCTATAGTTTCATGCTTTGTCGATGGGTATATGTGGGTGAACTCTGTTTTGGATTCATTCATAAAGAGATTCTCAATTTTTAGTTTGCTTGCAGCTATTGGGAGAAGTTCGTAAATGGGTTTCTTGAAAGTTATTTACGGAGTAGTTTAGCACGTTGTCCTATCAATTGGGAGTGGGGGGGGGGGGTCTTGTGGAACTTTCCTGCACAGTTTTCAATGTGGCAGCAAGGTAACAGGTGAAAAGCACTGGAGATAGACCATCTCCCTGTGGGGAGCCGATTGATGTCTCAAACTCTACAGACTTCACTGATTTGACTCGTACTCTCAGCTTGGTGTCTGCAAACGGTAGTATCACTAGTTGTAGCTCATCTTCATTGCAACTGGGCTGGCATAGTACATCTAGGATATTTGAGCGCTTAATTGTGTTGAAGGCGCGTGACATGTCAATACCCATTTTGTGGAAGCCCCAGTGTTTGGACATGACTACCGACACAAAGCATGCATTGAGCCCATACAATGTGTGCACTGCCACGTACACGTTTGAAGCCACTTTGACATGATCTGGTGAAGTAATCAATCTTGTCTCGGATGCGGCATAGAGTAACATTGGATAGGATTTTCCGTATGCTGTTGAGAAGCACAATGGGCCACAGATTGGATGGGGGCCCAGGTGGCTTTACGGCTTGGGTAGTGCGATAAGGGTTCCTTGGCCTACAGCGTCGATAGGAAAAAAAGCTGAATTGATTAGGTGCGTGATCGGTTTTGAGATAATGCCACTTGCATATTTGAATAGTTTGTTGCTGATGCTATCAGGTCCAGATGCACGTCCATTTTTCAGGGCTTTAAGTGCCTTCTTAACTACTGCTGTTTAATTGGTGTTAGTAATGGCCTGGGGTCTCCTGAGAATGGGTGCAAGGGCTCATCATCATTGTCAGTGAACTGTTCCTTGAACCATTCTTGGATCGCCTCGGCTTTTCCCTGGTCAGTCCCGATAAAGTGTCCTTCAGAGTTGTGTACAGTGAGTGGTGGTGTGTAGTCAGTAACTCTCAGGGCTCGGGCTGCCCGAAACATTTTGTCACAGTCATCCGTGGTGGTGATTTCATCTGCTAGGGTGTCTGCCTGTTAAATAGCAACATCTTTTAAGTGTTCGCTAATGTGGCGCAGAATAATATTGCGCTCCTGACATAGTTTGGTGTGGTCTTCACTTTGGCCACTTTGATAGATGCGCAGCTGTAACGCTTTCTGCTCTACTGACAGTTTTACTACTAGAGGGTCATCAGTATACCTAGTTTGGTTGTTTTTAAGAACACCTATGGTGCTGGTAGCTGATGATTCCATAGATTTCAGTATTTTGGTTAGGGCTTCGTTTGGATCGGAGCTGACATTGATGTTAGCTATCTGCTCCCCGAGGGCTTTTTATGACATTTGAGTGTCAGTGTCGCTGTTGAGCCTGGGTAGGTTGTATGTAACTCGACCCTCTTGCCTGGTATGGTGTTTATATAGGTAGAGATCGTTCATCTGAAGGCGCGTAATGACTAGCTTATGTTCAGAATTGAGGTCTGTGCCTCCATACGAATGAGCGTTCCGGAGTAAGGGGTTTGCTCTGTCTTGCATAGTATGAACTGGAATATCTTGCCAGAAAGCACTTTCTCGGCAAAAACTATTGATGCATTCATAAGTTCGATCCAACTGTCACTGTAGTGGAATCCAGTGTCAGGGAACCGCACCCCTGCCGTGAGGAGCCAGAAGCAATGAGCTTCTTTTATCATTTTAAATACTTCCTACTATATTTTAACCTCATATGTCCTGAAGGGCATGCACACCACAATTCAGAGTCTTCAATTTAATGAAGTTGGTGCTTTCTTGGAAGAAAGATAACTACACAGCGGCTGAAGTATATGATCAGTACAGCAGGATACAACCCACAAGCAGAGTTACTGCTTCAGAGGGTAAACAGCATTCTCCAGAAAACCGCAGCTGAACTAAGCCTACCTTTAAGAAACATTACTCAGAAACGAAATTACAAATGGAACAGCCAACTAAAACAATGTGTCATTGGAGCTAAAGTTGCTAATTTGAAATGGAAAAATCAAGGCCATCCAAGAGAGGGTACAACATGGATTGAGAGAAAGAAGAATAAAAAAGAACTAAGAAGTATGCAACGGCAGTTAGAAGTTGAACACCAGAATAGCCTGCATAATGAAATCATGAATTACAACCTACATGATAGAAACAAGATGTTTAAAGTTATCAGAAAACTTCGGAATGACAATCCAGCACAAGAAGCATCCATAAACTTCACGGATAATCCATCCTCAAATGAACCCCAAGTAGACTGCTGGCAAGAATACTTTGAGCAGCTAGCAACTCCAATAGATAGTCCTACCTTTGATTCAGAAATTATTGCATCTACTGAACTGAAACATCTTCTATTGAGCATGATTACTTCCACATCGGATCCACTTTCTCACATAACACCAGACGATATTTATAAACATATTAGAAAGCTACACCTTGGAAAAGCATCAGATGTACATGGAATCTCAGCAGAACATGTAATGTACGCCTACTATGAGATCGTTAAAATTCTTACTCTGGTAATTAATGATGTCCTAAGTACAGGAACTATACCAGAATCCATGAAGATTGGATTAATTACTCCAGTCCCAAAGAAGGGAAAATGTACGCGAACACCAGATAACTACATGCAAATAACTGTAGGATCGCTTCTAGGGAAAGTTGTTGAAAAGGAAATCACAAAAAGAATAAGACCAGTACTGAATCAAAGCAAGAGTAAACTGCAAAAATACAAAAAGTGATCAACACATAGTATGCATGGATGCCAGCAAAGCCTTTGATATTGTTAATCACAAAGGACTTCTTAATACGATATATAAACAGGGAAACTATGGACAATTGTTAACAACATGTACACAGATATAACATCAGCTGTCAAATGGAGTGGTAACATTTCCAAAACAATCACTGAGAGCCAAGGAAGCAGACAGGGTGGTGAATCGTCTGCTGATCTATTTAACAGCTGCAGTAATCCATTACTAAGAAAATATGAAGACCATCCAGCTGGATTCAGAATTGGAAATATTTCAACATGTGCTGTCATGTGTGCAGATGGTCTTGCTCTGATGGCTACCACTCCAACTTCAATACAACTTCTTACCAACGAAGCACAGATAGACGCAGCTAATGAATTCTACCTCTTCAGCAGTACTAAAACAAAACACATGGCAATGAGAAGTACACAAGCAACATCCCTATTACTCAATGGTGAACAGCTCGGTAATACAAAGGAAGAGACACATCTTGGAGTAGTTAGAACAGGCCAGTTTCAACTGCAAATACAGCTGTCTACATACTCTTAGGAACCCTACCACTTGAGGGAGAGCTGCACTAAAGGATACTAAACTTCTTCATACAAATACTACATCGTCAAAATTCTGTTGAAAGAGAGGTTCTAGAAAGGCAACTGGCTGTGAAACTACCATCATCCAATAGCTGGACTGTAAACCTAAAGAAAATCATTCAGCAGTATGAACTACCTTCCACATACTCCCTTCTAGCAAACACCCTTACCAAGGCAACATGGAAGAAGACAGTCACGCCAAATGTAAACAACTCCTGGGAAAACAAACTAAAGGACGAAGCTGCAAATAAAAGCACTCTACAGTACTTGAACATGGATACTTATATGATCGGTGTACCACACATAGCATGGAGAAGCTGCGAGACAGATAAAACCTCAGTCTACAAAGCTACAGTGAAAGTAAAACTACTCGTGCAGAGATATCATCTCTTCGGTGGCCCAGCCAGGAACAGAGGAGGAGCAGTAAAATGTCAGCTATGCAGCCATCACAGAGAATATCTGCAGCACTTCCTTATCGACTGCCAAGAGCTAAAGCATGTCAGACAACCATATCTCTTAAAAATATGAAAACTACTAAAGCGACTCAACATCAGCATGAACAGTGAGCACTATATGCAGCCTATTCTAGATGCTATAGCAAGCTATCAGACACTAATCTAGAAACATTCGAAAACTTATCAAGAGAACTCTGCTACAGTCTATACTTAAAACGTTCATCACTTATGAACACCTCATCTGTTGGAACTCTGTTAACCCATTAAAATCAGTCTAAACTCTACTGAACTACACATTTAAAGTCACAACACATGATAAATCCGGCGGTTTGAACATTGACATTCGACGAAAATTCAATAGTCAATTCCTTGTGTATAGATCTATATACCTAGCGTGATGTGTACATTTAGTCTGATATGTACAGTTAAAGTTATAATATAATAGGAACTACTCCGTCACGGAGGTTCGCCTAAAGGATTCTGAATCCCTGGATCATATTCGAGAGGTGGTATCTACACAACAAGAAGAAGAAGAAGAAGCGACGGGACCGACGGCTTCCGAAGGACAGGGAACTGCACATGTTTTTACACCTATCCACATGTCTGAGTGCGGGATCGAACCTGTAACATCTGGATTCGATTCTCGCGGAAGAGGTGAACGCTCTAGACCTCTGAGCTACGCAGTTCCAAGAATATGGTGTTCCAGCCAATTGGAGGGATATCTGTACAAGAAGAATAAGAATAAGCGACTGGGAAGCTGGAAATAAAGCAACATGCCAACATTTTCTATCACAACCAATTTACCAAGGGGAAAAATCCCTGATGGATTCTTGGATGAAGCTACCGATCTTATTGCAAAATTGATCGGCAAACAATCAACGGTATAATGCTTCAGTTTGTTCTAATTTCGTGGTAACCCTAAAATAATATGAAATTAAGTGTGGGATAAGCTGGGTGAACCAAACCCCATGATACTTCCCTTAGTCTAATCACCAAACTCATACCAACCAGTGAAAAAGTATATGCAACGATCGATTATTTTAAGTAGTCTGCTGCTTATATAAGTTTCATAGGAAATTTATTTAAAATCTTGATAGTATCGGGCAATAAAGTTTGGACACCCCCCCCCCCCCCCCCGGGTCAAAATTTACCCGCTATCTGGCAAGTCAGGGCTGCCGAATTCCATGGAAATGCACAAATTAGTATACTAAATGCCTAAAATGCTAATAAATTAAATAAATCATGCATTCCACATTTATTTAGTTTTCTTGGGTTACAGTAGGGGCACAGAAACTGTTTTATTACAAAACACTGATAAGTTAGAGCCGTATTTAAAATGGGGCCAGTTTTGGCAATGCTCAGGCTACCCCCCCCCCCCCCCCCTTTTAACAAAAATATGCTTCAAATAATGGAAATAATTCACGGAATTCGCCAAAATGCATAACTCATTGAGATTCTAACATTCACTTCTACAAAATCAAGATTAGGAGAAAAATAAACCTGTTACTTAATTTTATAATAGGTAATCCGCAATACCACGGAATTAGGTTACACTTTAATAGAATTTTTGAGAGTAGGGTGGTTGTGATTGAAACAATACTGAGAAGCCATCCAAGCAGCCAGCACTCCAAAAAGCTCCATCTGTTAACTAGATAATCTGATCTAGATGCTAGTATAATAGTAGGAATGAACGCCGCCTATAAAAGTGGAAATTTCCTTTGAAAACTCAGTCAACATTTCCGAGCATTTTTCAACTGCGGCAATTTTTTACTACAGATTCACACTTGGTTATGCAATCTTGTGTAATTAAAACTAAAATATTTTGCAGGTCAGCTGGTTTTGGTATAATTAGATTTGTCAGATAAGAAGCTTCAAAATATAAACAAATCAATATTATTATATGTGTAATATGTCACTATAGCTTGAAAACGAAGCCTTGCCGAAGGAATTTGGTATACCATGGATTTTGGATCACCGACCCTGCCTAGTTGGCGAACGTAAGCGGCTATATCTTTATTCTTACCCCTCATGAAAAGTGGTATCTCGAGTTTATTTCTCTTATTTATTTTTACCGCTTTCTTCGGATGGCGAAAAAAGCATCATAGGGGTCTTTGTTGAGGAGTATTGGGTAGTTTTATCTTCATTGACTCGCTCTGTTCTCGTATAGTCCCATTTTCTTGTTTGCAGGTAATCGTGCCAGTGTCTTTTCACGAAACTGGTAAAGTGCATAGCAAAGTCTCCGAGTGTGGAATTCAATTTGATTAATAGCTTCAGTCGACAATCCTGCTTGACTTGCATCCAGAAGAAAGCTGCACAGTGTGCTATCATCTTGGTGAAAAGTTAACTGTAGTTGAATTCTAACTTCATCCATTATTTGATTAAGTATAGGATGTCTCACTGACTCGCTAGCAGAGCATCTCAGCATGAAGTGTTCAATGGTCTCATTTTCCTTCAGACATAACAGACATCTTTGGTCAGGCATAGGGCCCTGATTCCATCTTTCGCTGGTCTGCAGCCGAAATGTGCCGGTTACCATCCAGTTCTTCAACTGCTCTGTAGACATCCCTAGGGCTGTTATTAATTAAGGCTATTAATGCTACTAATTAATTAAGGCAATTAAGGCTACTAGATGCAGATTTTTTAACGTCACGTTGTCAGTGGATAATCTCATAGATAGGTATAAGTCAAGCCGATTCTTTAGTTGATCTAACCAGTATCTGTCAATGGCGGTTATCACTGTTGTTTTCCATGAATTCTTCGAATGTGGATTATCCATGATAGCATGGGCTGAAGGAAGGGTATATTTGGATAATAATACTCTTACCGTGCAGATCCAGCTTTCTCCTTCGATCAATACTCACCATTCTGTTACTTCTGATATACAGCTGGCCTTGACAGCTGGCTCTAGGACTATAGACTTAGAAAGCTTTACCGACTCCTTGGAACCGGGTACTCGGCTCCCAACTGCCGAGAACCCGTCTACCATAGAGCTCATTTCTTGTTTGCATAGCAACAAGAGCTATACATGCTTTTCGCAGTGGAGAGATTAAGAAATAAATCTAGGTCTTTTGGTCTGTGATTCTCTTGCAAGGATAATTGGATAATATGGATACCGCCGAGGATAACCAGGTCGTATATTTCCTTATTATTCCATAGTTAAAAGACTTTGGTCTCTAAATTTGGTTGTGTCGCATGTTCCAATTTCTGACCCCAAAGAATCTGGGACGTGTGTTAACAAGGAGATATGCCGGATGGTCGCCTTCTTTAAACCCCAACAGGCGATCGGCAGATATGAAAATAGGTGTTTGCTACAGTATTTGTAACACGAATATCGGCTGACGTCGTTCTCCGTAAGATCCGAGCGGGTGACGTCACACCCGTGGTGCTCGGATGTTTATGTGAAGAAAATTTCTTTTCATTAATTCGCGCATCTTGTTCTGCTGGGTGCTGGGTACTAAAAATGGTACCAGAAAACTTTGGAATGTTCAAGTTTTGCGTGTTATCACGATCTGTTTGCAATGATCGGTGGTTTCAAAATTCTTGATTAGATGTGTGGTCTGCGGTTTTACCGTGTGCTACAGCAGTTTGTTTACATTTTGTTTCGTCACATATCGTTTTGGCTTTCGTTAGGAGTATAATTTATATTGATTGGTAAATATACCCCGAATGCTAGGCGATATGATTCCTGGTTCCGTTATACATCCTGGATGATCAATTATGGGTGTATTTATGCCCGCTTCGTTCTTGTCGTCATAATCAATGCGATCTTTGCTGTAATGTTGCGGGGTGGGGTGCGGGAGGGTTACAGTTAATTTATGGTCAATATATTTGAAAATTAATTGTCTGCCTTCCATCCATGTCTCGTTCCGCTTGCTTATTGTAGGTTTGCGCTTATTTATAGGCCAAGCCAGCCCCGCCATCATGTGACGAGTGCCACAAGTTTGTACGGGTCCTATTTAAGGACCATGTCTGCTTTAGATGTACTCCATGTAACCTTGATAGTAGGTGTAATGTGTGTGCAGTGTGGTCCGCGGATATGATGTTGAAGTTCCTTGCCCAGAAGGATGTGGCTGGGTCTGACGCGGGGTCAGGCGGTTCGAACTTAAATCGTGGAGCATCCGGTTCGGCCGGTGGGGGCGCTCCACGTCCCCAGCTGGAGGTGGCGGAGATGGCACCACCGGCGTGGTTCGGTCCGGCTATGCAGGGTTTTCTGCATAGCGTTCTGCCCACGCTGGTGTCATCCCTGCTGCCGAAGGTTGGGGGGCAGTTTCTCCCCATGCTTGGTACGGACCCTGTCCTTGGATAGGGTTCAGGACTGGTCACCGAGGGCGTCGTCCCGTACGGCCCCCCTGGCAGTCCCGTCGGGCTCCGGCCTGACGGGTTCTGTCTCTCTGCGGCCACCTCCGGGTGGTCCAGTAGCGGTAGCCGGTCCGTCAGGCATGGGAGCCGTCCGCCAGGATGGCTCCACGGTTTCTTCGTCTAGTGACGACTCTTCGGAGTCTGAAGATGAGGAGGCTGAGGAGGAGAGGTTGCTGCGGCCTGTGATGCCACGGGTGGAGAATATGGAGGTCGATTCCGTCCTGGACGGAACCGTCCTCCATCTGTCTGGCTTGGCGCAAGCCAGGGCAGCGACTCCGCCCGTGGTTGAGGCCAATCTGGTACCAGGCACCGGTCCCGTGACGGTTGGTTTGACGACAGCCGACACGGTGACAGGTGTGCCGGGCCAGGCGTGGTACTCACCTATCTCGCCTGGTCCGGCAGTCAGACGTGGGGTGCCGTTGGCGCCCGTGTCTGGCCACGGTTCCACGTCTGCTATGGGTCCGCACGGTTTTCCGTGCGGGCCTACCCCATGGACTGGTGTGTTTCATGGGGTGGCGGCGGAACCGTTTGGTACCGGAGTGCCTGGCATGTCAGCCGCGGCTCCTTGCCGGGAGGCCGTGGCTGGTAGGCCCGTGAATGCATCAACGGGTGATGTGTTCACGGGTGTGTCTTCCTCGGAAGTAGACTGGTCGGATGCTCTGGCTTGGCTAGCCAGGGTGGACCCGTCTGTGGTTTCGGCCACGGCCGAGGAGGATGCGCCCCGTCCGTCGATTGCATCGATTAGGATGGGGATCTTGCCTGCAGCCCGGATCCAGTCTGTTGGACTGGATCCACGGTTCATCGAGTTGCTTGAGGCTATTTATAGCAAGCAGCTCATGACCAAGGGTCAGCTCCCTGCGGCCTCCAGGGAGGTGCGGGCGAGGTGTCGTATTCCACGGGGGGAATACGACAGGTATGGTGTGGTACCATCGGTCACCGAGGATGACCGATGGGTGCTGGGTGTCCAGAGTGCTGGAGCGGGTGGCCCTGGTCCGGCACTTGTGGACAAGTCCCAGGCACACCAGGATGAAGTCCTGTCCCTATGCGATGAGGGTGTGAGAGCAGCTATGAGTGCTGTCAACCACTCTTATTGCCTTCTTCAGTCGGTGTGGGCTGAAGCGGGGGCAGGCCACCCTGTGCCACCTCTGGCGCTTTCGTGCGTCAATGACGGCTTGGTGCTGTCTATGGGCGCGCTGGCAAGGGTGCAGGCGCGTGTTACAAAGTCCAGGAGGCAAATGGTTCTTGACCATATGCGTCCGGCTACGGCAGTCAGGGAGCGTCTTCTTGGGACACACTGACAGGGCCTAGCATCTTCGGTGGCCAGGCGCGGGCCATCCTAGAGGACACTGCTAGCATTGCACAGAATCGGTTGGCGGTAAACCTACAGCTGGAGCTGGTGCGGCAAGCGCACGCACTAGGGTGCCAGTTAGACCTGCCGAGCCAAGACCGAAATGGTTCTCTCTCTCTCGTTAAGAAAGGGGGGGGGGGGAGCGGATCGCGAGCCGGACAACCCCGTTAGACGTCGAGGCGTCTATGGTGGGTGGAAGGCTCATGCGTTTCGTCGAGGCCTGGCGAGGTGTGACGTCAGACAGTCTGGTCCTGGGATGGTTAGCCCAGGGTTACATGCCGGAGTGGTGGGACTTTCCACCGCAGAATCTGTCTTTGGCACCTGTCTGGACACCCGTACCAATGGAACCAGACAAGTTAGAAGCCGTTCAAAATGAAGTGTCGGGTTTGCTTCTGGAGGGAGCAATAAAACCAGCGAACCAGAACACTCCAGGCTTCTATTCAAATATGTTCCTTGTCCCCAAGAGCATAGGGGGATGGAGACCCGTACTCAATCTCAGGCCATTAAATTGGTTTATCCATACGCCTCGGATCCAGATGGAAACGCCGAGGTCGGTAATGGCGGGGTTGAGGAAGGGAATGTGGTGTGTGTCGATCGATCTGAAAGATGCATATTTCCACATTCCAATGAACAGGAGTTGTCACAGGTTTCTGAGATTTGCGTTTCAGAATCAAGTATGGGAGTTTATTGTTCTCCCGTTTGGCCTGTCGACAGCTCCAAGGGTTTTCACAAGAGTGGTCCTTGCGGTGACAGCGTTTCTCAGAAAAGAGAATGTGGCGCTACACATCTACATAGACGACTGGCTGATCAAAGCAGACTCGGCAGCCAGGTTGAACGTGGATACTGCTCTGACTCTGAGATTACTTTCAGATCTAGGCTGGATAGTCAACAAGGAGAAATCCGAGTTGACACCCACTCAACATTTCGTTTATTTGGGGATGCGATTCGATCTCGAGGAGGGCAGGGTTTACCCGTCAGAGCCCAGAGTGGTGTCTCTGTTAGCCATCCTCAAGAGGTTTCGAGTGGGAAACCACATTCAGGCGAGGCGGTTTCTTCAGATGCTGGGCATGATGGTCTCCATGGAGCAGGTGATCCTGTATGCTGCTCTAATGCGAAGACCTATCCAGTTGTATCTGATGTCTCTGTGGAAATAGAGAACAGAACCCCTGTCAAAACTGGTGCCAGTTTTGGAGCCGATAATGTCACATCTTGTATGGTGGAAAGAGCGTCAGAATCTCCTAGTAGGGGTTTCGCTGCACCTACCCCACCCCCAGCTGTCCGTGTACACGGATGCATCGCTGGAGGGGTGGGGGGGCCTGCCTGGGAGAGCACCAGGTCTCGGGCACATGGACTCTCCTGGAGAGCCAGCTGCATATCAATCTGTTGGAAATGATCGCAGTGGAACCGGCGTTGGAAGAATTTTTTCCAATGATCAGGGGCACGGTGATATTGATACGGTCGGACAATTCGACGGTAGTATCATACATAAATCGCCAAGGCGGGACCAGGTCACCCACGCTGTGGATCAAAGTGTGGCACTTGATTCAATGGTGCAGGAATTACTCGGTTGTTTTGAAAGCAGCTCACATTCCAGGGTGATTGAACATTCTGGCGGATGCTTTGTCTCGCAGACAGAGAATTCTGCCAACAGAATGGTCCCTCAACCCTCCAGTTCTGCGAAGGATCTTCAAGCATTGGGGCAAACCCAACGTGGACTTGTTCGCCACAAGGGAAAATGCTCAAATCATGACTTATGTCTCGCCGATTCCAGATCCAAATGCCGTCGATACAGACGCTCTAGCGATAAGCTGGAGAGGGATGCACGCTTACGCGTACCCACCCACCATTCTTCTGCCGAAGGTATTGGTGAAGATCAGAGAGGAACCGTGTCTGGTCCTGCTAATAGCGCCGTATTGGCCCAGCATGGCGTGGTTCATGGATCTGCTAGATCTGCTGGTGGAAAAGCCAGTGCAGTTGCCCGGGATTCCGAACATAATCTCATAGGCCAAGGGACACTTCCTACACGAGCGTCCCGAAATGTTCAAATTGACTGCGTGGATGTTATCAAACAACGTTCCACGTCGGAAGGCTTTTCTCGACAAGCTGCTGATTTCATCGCGGATGCGAGGAGGTCACCCCTCAAGTCATATAACAACAAGGTTAACAGAATTGCAGACTGGTGTGAAGAAAAGGGTATTGATACCTTTCAATCCACTATTCAGCAAATAGCAGACTTTCTCTGTGAGCTGTTCTTTTCAGGACTAGCTCTCGTCACAATTGCTGGATACAAGTCAGCTTTGGCATCAGTTATCCCTTGTCTAGCCAACAGGGATAGTCCAGAGGGGGCCCAGTTGAATGTGATGCTGAAGGAAATGAGCAATCTCCGATCGAGACAACCGGTAGTCATTCCAGCCAGGAGTCTATCTTTAGTGCTTAATGTACTGGCCAAGCACCCTTTCGAACCGTTGCGTTCGGCTAGTCTAAAGCATTTGACTCTAAAGGCGGTTTTTCTATTGGCAGCTTCCTCAGCTAGAAGGCTCAGTGAGATCCATGCACATTCAGCAGAGAGGGACCGATTTATTGTCTCCGGAGAGGGTCTGCGTCTTCTGCCAAGAGCAGAGTTTATGTCAAAGAATCAATCTTTGAGATATCCCGGCAAACCGATCATAATACCGAAGTTAACAAGGTTTGATCGTGATGCCAGTGTCTGGTGCCCGGTCCGTGATTTGACTAAGTACAGGAAACGGACTGACTCGTTACGGTCGAACGATAGACATCTGTGGATCTGCCATAAGAAGCCTTATGGCGCCGCATCCATGGATACTATCTCTCGTTGGGTAGTCGAATGCATTTAGACTACTCATGAGATGGTGACTGGGCACCAGGTGCAAGGCGCATGGGCACATGATGTTAGAGGAATAGCCGCCTCGACCGCCCTTTACAGTGGTGTTCCGTTAGAGGACATCATGGCCGTTGCACAATGGCACTGTGAGTCCTCATTTACGGATTACTATATGAGGGATGTGTCAGACTCAGCCAATCCACTCGCTTTAGCTGTTTTGAAACGATAGTTAAGCGACCACACTGCTCTTCTCCCTTTTTTGTCTTTGGTAAGAAAGAATTAAGAAGCAGACATGGTCGAGCGAGAGGATGACAACCAGATTGTGTCACTGATGGCCGGACCAGTGAATGGTTGGAGGCGGTACGTCTGAAGTCCAATTATCATAAGGTAATTCAATAGCGAGAGTTTTTTGTATCATGTCTATATATCATGTTCATTCATCTTATATATTCATGCTCATTCCCAGGCTAATACATGTGGATATGCAAGGAGCAGTTAACCCTCTTGGCATATTTGTGTTTCAGGCGAGATACATGTTCGTGAGTTCTCTCCCTTTTCTTAGGAGGAAAAAGGGGGGGGGGCAGTGATGCGAATGTGATTCGGTTCCGTTAACTTGATGGTCCTTTTTAGGTCTCCGTTAGTCAAGTTTTAAGTCTAACTCTTTCTCCAATGGGCAAAAGTAGCATTGATGGCTTGCCCCTTCCCACCAGGTTACTGATCAAATCTGGTGTATATCACGAGATCTAACAATACTCACCATTCTGTTATGGACCCAGCCTCCCAGCCCCACGGAGGCAAGCCATGGATCTCTCTTGTTTGGTGGCTATGCAAACAATATGAGCTCTATGGTAGACGGGTACTCGGCAGTTGGGAGCCGAGTACCCGGTTCCAAGGAGTCGGTAAAGCTTTCTAAGTCTATAGTCCTAGAGCCAGCTGTCAAGGCCAGCTGTATATCAGAAGTAACAGAATGGCGAGTATTGTTAGATCTCCGAGAAAGGGAAATTGACATTTCCTTCAGTCACCATTGAACCCTTTGAGGATTAGTTGTCTGGATAGCATCTCATATTCAGCTGTGTTCTCATAACGACATGGATTTCCTAACAGCGCTAGTATCTTGGCGTCTATAATGGCTTCCACTGGACGGATTCCAAGTAATGCATAGCAGGCAACAGATGCAACCGTGGTAGGGAGAGTAAGCAGTTTGTTGAGAATGCCTCAGAATTCTTTCTCTAGAAACTCAATGTCTTTCTTATTTGGTAGTACCACCTCCAGACCATATGTCAGCACTGGTATAATGTATGCCATCAGCATGCTTCTCAGAACCGGTGGTGGAAGTCCTCCTTTACCATGCATGCCAGCGCCTAGTAGACGATACATGGATCTGCAGGCTTTTTTCATGTTGTTCTCACAGGTGGCCCTGCTGCTGCCTATTTGTGTGTCTCTCAGCATTCCAAGATGAGTTGCAGTGGTATCAATTTGTATCTGTTGTCGACCAATCTGCCAAGGACTTTCTTGCTTGTTTCTCTCAACATTCTTATCACTAGTAATAATTACACTCTTGGTGCCTTGATACTCATATCTTCTACTGTCTGCATAATCTGTTCCTAAGTTTAGTTGAGCTTGCAAGTCGATCCGGTCTGTTGTTTTATGATAGTGACACATGGGCTAGTTATCCCAGTCATTTCCCATTCCATTTCACCTTTGATACTGCATTCTGGCTTAGACTCCTGGTGATTGTCCATAAAGATCCTTGTACACCATCTAGATACAACTGCTTGTAGAGATGGGTTTGATACACAACATCAAATGCTGTTTTTGCATCTAAGTATGCTTCACATACTACCTTGCCTTGATCTTTAGCTTCTATCACTGCTTCTCTGACTAAGAATGCACCTTGCAGGGGGGAAACTCCGCTAGTAAATCCTCGCTACATCAAACTCTGTGTTGGCAACAATCTGCTCTCTAGTTCATCTCTCAATTGGCCTTCTATCATCTTTTCTATCACCAGCATTACTGTGATCCCCCTGTAATTGTTGGCATCATTTGCAGAATTTTTCCGCTTATAAAGTGGGGTCAAAAGACCTTCCTTAAGACTGTCAGGGATCTTCTTACGGGCACTAATGGCATTTATGATGTCCTTTAATAGTTCAGTTAGGTGGTCACCCCCGTACTTCAGGTGTGTTCAGTGGTAAGGCATGCGCATCAGGTGCTTTCTTGATTGACAGTTTGCTGATAGATTTCTCAACATCTTCAATTGTGTATACTCTACTTTCTGAGTTTTCATCTCGTGTGGACATTTCCAGGACTAATACGTCAAACTCGGTCTCACATTTAAACTTTTCATTAAATGTTGGTGTGTGCTCCACCCAGCCATTACAAATTTCATCAGGATTTCTAATAGTTATTCCATTCACTGCCAGCTCAGTAATGGAAGTGCTATTCGGATTTGCTATTTGGATCATATCATATCATATCATATCATATTAATTTTGGCTGTATTCAGAGATTTCTAATTGCCCATAATACACCACGCGCGAACAGAGTTCCTGTTTATTTTTGACAGCTGTCAAAACGTGAAAAACATTATTTTATATCGCAATAATATGGATAGTTTCACCACCTGTAACTTAAAATATTTATGTCATTTCCATATTTCACCAGAACAAAGTGGCAAAACTAAAAATTCACCAGTCGGGCAAGCCAGAGCCGCTGTCAGTATATACAGGGTTCGTACGCATGTATGGAAATCTGGAAAAGTATGGAAAATTAGGAAAGCCTTTTCCAGCGCTGGAAAAGGTATGGAAATTCCAATTTTAGGCCAACTGGTATGGAAAATGTATGGAAAATTAAATTATCGGCAATCCTAATTTTTTCGACCGCAATCTTTTTGTTTACAAACGAAATCTCGCGTTTCCGCCAATCTTGCCAGAATCTAATTCGATTGGGTCCCGGTCTCATCTTGCAATAGAAAACCGCCTATTGCCAGGAACATCTCGCGGTTGTTGAGCAATACGTGTCTGAACATGTTCAAGTACAACGCAATAAAAATGAGTGAATCGGCAGTCATCTGTCAAATAGTACGGTTTAGAAGCCGAAACAATAAATAATTTGCGAGATTGCCGTTTTTTGTGATACAGTAAAGGTGGGAAAGTGCAAATATTCTAGTGTTTGGGAAACTAATGATAAATATAAGGATTGGATTTTACCGGCCAACACATCAAACTCGCATGCCAAATGTAGTGTTTGTAATAAGTTGTTTGACATCGGGAATATGGGCGAAGTGGCTCTTGTTAGCCACATGCCGGGGGAAAACATGAGACACTGACAGAAGTTCATCTAAAGCCAGCGCCGAAAGTTACGGATTTCTTTGGTTCAAGGTAAGAATATTTTACATTTTCACATTGATAGTACCAGAATCATTTAGAAGCTAGCAATTTTATATCACCCAACGTTAGATGATTCCAACTTTGCCCTCGTATCGCGAGGCCTCTTGTGTTGGCTCGTCATCGAGTGAAAATAATGAATTCCTGTTGCTATGGCGATCATTTAGAAGCGTGGCAATTTTATATCGCCCAATGTTAGATGATCCCAACTTTGCGCTGAGTCATGGTAAAATATTATTGACTGTCCGACAGCTCTCTTGTATCGCGAGGCCTGTTATGGAGCGTTATTGAGTGAAAATAATGAGGATTCCTCCTGTTGCTATGGCATTATGATCAGCTATGGTAAATTAAATTTAAAATAAATTTGTGTATATGTGCAGGTTTTAACTTATCATCTAAAGGTGGGGTGGAGGGTGGCCCTCAACAAGTGAATGTTGGTGTCTCAAGCTCAACTTTACAGGATAGCTGTTGAATATTTCGAAAATAATTTGACTGGAAACTATTGCTGCAACAGTTTCCAGTCAAATTATTTTCAAAATATTCAACAAAAAATGTGCTGCTGTAATGAAATTCATATCTGGCTTGCATCCTGAAAAACACTGAGCCACTCCTGAGAAATGTCCATTTGCAGATCAAGAAAAGCCTATTTTTAAAGATTTATCACAGTAATGACTGGCTTGGTCACTATGTCAGTCATTCCAGTGGTAAATTAAAAAAAAAAAACCTTAAAAAAAATATATCTTTCTTGAGTTATCCATCCATGTCAACATTAAAATTGCCATGATTATATCCAGTTATTTTAACTGTCATAACAAATAGAGTGCTGTATATCTTTCTATCTGTGATGAGTGGTATCTGATGTTAAATTAGTTGATTATTTATTTTGATATGTTGTTTTATAAAGTTTAATAAAGTTTGTATATGATAATATGATGAACTTAGTAACTGTGTTTGTTTTCTGTCTGATTGAAAGTCGTAAATTAGGTCTGGAAAATTTGAAATTGAGTCTTGAAAAAGTATGAAATTTAATTCTGCTGAAGGTGTATGAACCCTGTATATATTGTTACCAGTTTTCGTAATTCACTCGGGTAGTCTCGTCTTTTTGAAAATAGTTTTAAACCAGCAAATTGCAAGTCATTAATTAAAAGTCATAGAATTGAAATACCATACTATGAATTATCTTATTTATTGTGGCGCTACACAAAATGATTCTTCTGGCATCTTGTTAACCAGTTGGGTTGGGGAGAATGTGCTAGCCAATATACAGCTGACAGCCTTACTCCTGTCCCTAATGCATATTGCTGATAGGTGGTCAAGATTATTCATGCATATCTCATTTATAGTGAGACTGCACAAAGTTAACCATCTCACATTATTTTGTTAATATGCCTTCACCGGTGAATTCCTGAAAATGTACATTCTTTCCGATGCATATCATATTCTGTTGAATATTTTGAAGTTAATATGACTGGAAGCCATTGCATGCTGTCTAAGGCAGCAACAACTTCCAGCCATATTAACATCAGAATATTCAACTGTTTTTCTGTATCATTGTCTTGAAACTGAAATGTGGGGAAGTCATCGATGAAAGGGTTAACCAGGTGCGGTTGAGAAAGTGTTAGCCAGAGTGTCCAGAACCCTCTGGAGAACCCTCCGGAGCGAGCAATTTCAATGGTAAATTTAGCACACACCCCCGCCCCTCCCAGATAATTTGAAAACTGGACAACCTGACATTTCTTGTAAAGGTCTGAAAAAAGTATTATGACATGGATGCATGCCCCCACCAAAAAGATTAAAATACCCCCCCATTTTTGGGAAGGGATGGTTTGGGCGGGAAGCCAGCCGTGTGTGTGAGGTACCCCACAGATATTTGTGGAAACCTACAAGCATGGAGAGAGCGTTTGGTGTATAATTGGGGAGGGACTTACTTACGAGGGGCGGCGCTCCCAAAAATTATGGGGGTGTGGGGGGGGGTGGTGGACGGAATTTTGAAAATTAGACTGAGAAGCCATTACAGACAGTATTTTTTTATAAATTGGACGAATAGTGCTGGTGTGATGTTTGGATCTGGCATCCTTGGTTTGGGGGGTGGGGGGGGTTGTGTGTGGTGGTGGTGGTGGTGGTGGGGGGGGTATTAATTCCCCTGGATTGAGGTGGATGGAAACCTCATTCCTACCCCTACTGTGGACTCCCCTGATTGTTAATTGTTTTTATCATTCTTGCATAAAATGTAAATCATATTAAGTTATTACCAATTTTGGCTCAAATTTCAAAACAATCAAATCATTGTCGGTAGTTTATGCATGAATATAAATTTGGAAATTTGTGTGTTTCCCTGTACATCTGCATCTTGCCCTGTATAACAAAATCAAATATATCTACAAGATATATTTAATTCCTATTAAACCTGATTTGTATATAAATTATGACCCTGGATGCCCGTCTTTGCTGGCCAGTTTGGATATAGTTCATGTCATTTTCTGACAAAATTTTCATATTTCTCTTCAAAATATTCAGATTTCAATATTTTAAAATTGTTACTTCAAGCCAAGATTTGTGCATTTCACTCAAATGTTCATGTTTCATCTTTTTTCCAGCAAGAATTTTACATATTTTGCCAAAAATGTCGGTTTTAACCCGTTAAACCTAAGAGGCCAGAAACACAAATTTCTTTGTGATGTAAGAAAGGTTTTATTGAATATTTTGAAACTAATTTGACTGGAAGGTTTTTGCAACGGATTCCCGCCAAATTGGTTTAAAAATATTCAACAACTTTTCTGCATAGTTGTCTTGAAATTGAGACAGTGGAATTTCAAGGGTTAACAGGCTAATGGCTAAGATTTATCAAGAAAATCCAAATGTGCCAACAGGAAATGGCCATTTGTAGGCAAAGAGTGGTATATCTTAGAAAACTTACTACTGGAGTGATGCTTTGAGCGTGCTAAGTTTTCTCAAATATTCCTCTCCCGCCAACTTGCTGGAGATTTTTCAAGACCACTGGCTGGTTAATCCCAAATTCCACGATTCAGGCCCAAATATTATCATTTTCTGCACTAATCTTAAGGTTTCTAGCCAAAATATCTGTTTTGAGTCTAATTCTCAATATTCCAGGTGAGTGATACATTAACTCATGCTGTCCATCTTTTTTACTCTCTTTAGGGCTGGCCTTCACGTGGTGAGAGTTGTAAGTAACCTTTCAAATTAAAAGGTGAAACCAACATGCCCTAGATTTAGTAATTATACAGCAGCAAGCTGGAAATATTATATTCCTGATGAGCCAATGAAGAAAATTGGTTTCCACTCAAGATCTTGTTCCTCTGCAAGTGCGATTCCACATGACACTTGAGAGGGAAGCAGGTTCAAGTAAGAGGAATGTTATTATTGCTTGGGGGAGGGGGTGGGGGCGGTACGAAGCCAAGGTTATGCCTTTGGTTGGCATTCTCCCGTTCTTAAAAAAAATTGCACTTTAATTTTCATTCGTTCTGCCATAAAATGTATTAATAAAGTTCCTTTCTTAAGCGACCACCTGTCAATGAATCATTAGTCTGCAAGATATTAACTGCTAGCAGAGAAAAAAAGGCAGCAAAGATCTTAGTACACAAATGTCTTCACATAATTTCGGACACTATATAATAAAGCTCTATTAATTATTCTAAAAATACTCTTTGCTGGCTGACTTAAAGTCAAATTATTTTCAGAATACTCAAAAGGGATATTTATGATATTGTAAAGAATCTATTGCACGGAGAGACCTACACATTCGGCAGCTTTTTGTGGTTTTCGAGAATAATTCTCATGGTTGACTAATAAAATGTCCAAATAGGCTAATTCACTGGCTATTGATTTTAAGTGGGTAGGTCAAAGGTCCCTGCTGAACCATGATGACCCATGTAATTCCATCCAATATTCTATTGCTTACCTGGCCCGCTGGTCATCTTATTTAGTTATTAGCTTTCAGGTCCAGTTAAGCAGGATCATAAAGTATTAGATTGCTACATATAGGTTATTGGTCAGACTAAGAATGCCGAGATATGGCTAATGACATCCCAAAATAGGCTAATTCACAGGCAAATAATTTCAAATGGGTAGGTCCGTCCCTGTAATGTGTTGAGCATTGAAAGTCCATGGCGGACACAGAAGCCATCTAAATTTCAAAACTTCTGTGTGAGTACCTGTGACCCGTTCTCCCTCATTCAATACCTACAAATATTCCAGTATAGCAGTGGTGGGGTGGGTGGATTAGTTAATTAATGACCTCATGTTATTGGCCAGTCTTAATCTGATTACATACATGTGTCATGCATATATTTAAATTAACCGTACCTCAATCTTGCATGCTTGCTTGTTTGGCCTAAGAGCTGACAGCGTGTTACATTGTACAATCTATCATAATCCTGTCTTATAGTAATTATTCTCACTCATTAAAAAAGTGGGGATGTTGCAGTTGGCTATGTCTGTCTATCTGGCTTTCTCCTTCGATCAATACTCACCATTCTATTACTTCTGATATACAGCTGGCCCTGACAGCTGGCTCTAGGACTATAGACTTAGAAAGCCTTACCGACTCCTGGAACCGGGTACTCGGCTCCCAACTGCCGAGTACCCGTCTACCATGAAGCTCATTCTTGTTTGCATAACAACAAGAGATACATGCTTTTTGCAGTTGGAAAGGTCTTAAGAGTTTATCCTAAGTCTTTTTGTCTGTGATTAATTGTGATAGCTTGTGCATTCTCAAAGGATTTCTTGGATTAATATGGATGCCGGCGATGATAACCAGGTTGTATTATTCCTTATTATTCCATAGTTAAAAGACTTAGGTCTCTAAAATTTTGTCTGTGTCGCATGTTCCGATTTCTAACCCCTAAGAATCTGGGACGTGTGTTAACAACGAAATATGCCGGATGATCGCCTTCTTTAAACCCCAACAGGCAATCGGCAGATATGAAAATAGGTGTTTGCTACAGTATTTTGAACACGAATATCGGCTGACATCGTTCTCCGTAAGATCCGAGCGGGTGACGTCACACCCCGGTTTCTCCTTCGATCAATACTCACCATTCTGTTACTTCTGATATACAGCTGGCCCTGACAGCGGCTCTAGGATTATAGACTTAGAAAGCTTTACCGACTCCTGGGAACCAGGTACTCAGCTCCCAACTGCCGAGTACCCGTTTACCATAGAGCTTATTCTTGTTTGCATAGCAACAAGAGCAATACATGCTTTCTGCATTGAGGATTTTAGTGTTTTTTGTGAAAGAAAATCTAAGTCTTTAATCTGTGATAGTTTGTGTGTTCGTGAAAGGGTTAACTAGAGGATACTATGGAGAATACCACCGAAGATAACCAGGTTGTATCGTTCTTTATTATCCATAGTTAAAAGACTTAGGTCTCTAAATTTCGCTGTGTCGCATGTTCCAATTTCTGACCCCATAGAATCTGGGACGTGTGCTAACAACGATATATGCCAGACGATCGCCTTCTTTAACCCCCAACAGTCGATCGGCAGATATGAAAATAGGTGTTATGCTACGGTATTTCTAACACGAATATCGGCTGACGTCGTTCTCCGTAGGATCCGAGCGGGTGACGTCACACCCGGTCGCTCGGATGTTTATGTGAAGAAAAATTTTTTCATTAATTCGCGCATCTTGTCCTGGGTGCTGCGTACTAAAAATGGTACCGGAAACTTTAGAATGATCAAGTTTACGTGCGATCACGATCGGTTTGCAATGATCGGTGGTTTCAAAATTCTTGAGTAGATGCGTGGTCTGCGGTTTTACCGTGTGATACAGCAGTTTGTTATACATTTTGTTGTTTTCTTCACATATCGTGCTGCTTTCGTTAGGAGTATAATTTATATTGATTAGTAAATATACCCCGAATGCTATGCGATATGATTCCTGGAGCCGTTACACATCCTGGAGGATCTATTATGGGTGTGTTTAATGCCCGCCTCGTTCTTGTCGTCATAGTCAATGCGATCGTTGTTGTAACGTGGCGGGGTGGGGTGCGGGAGGGTTACAGTTAATTTATGAGTCAAATTATTTGAAAATTAATTGTCTGCCTTCCATCCGGGTCTCGTTCCGCTTGTTTATTGTAGGTTTGTGCTTATGTTATAGGCCAAGCCAGCCCCGCCATCATGTGACGAATGCCATAAGTTTGTCCGTGTCGTGTTCAAGGACCATGTCTGTTTTAGGTGTTCCCTGTGTAATATTGATCATAGGTGTAATGTTTGTGCAGTGTGGTCCGTTGAGATGATGGTTAAGTTCCTTGCCAGAAGGACTTGGCTGGGTCTGACGCGGGGTCAGGCGGTCCGAGAGTAAATCGTGGAGCGCCCGGTTCGGCCGGTGCGGGTGCTCCACGTCCCCAGCTGGAGGTGGCGGAGATGGCACCGCCGGCGTGGTTTGGTCCGGCTGTGCAGGGTTTTTCTGCATAGCGTTCTGCCCACGCTGGTGTCGTCCCTGCTACCAAAGGTTGGGGGGCAGTTTCTCCCCATGCCTGGTACGGATCCTGTCCTCGGACAGGATTCTGGACTGGTTACCGAGGGGGCCGTCTCGTACGGCCCCCTGGCAGTCCCGTCTGTCTTCGGCCAGACAGGTTTCTGTTTCTCTGCGGCCACCTCCGGGTGGTCCAGTAGCGGTGGCCGGTCCGTAAGGTGAGGGAGCCGTCCGCCAGGACGGTTCCACGGTTGACTCGTCTAGTGACGACTCTTCTGAGTCTGAAGACGAGGAGGCCGAGGAGGAGAGGTTGCTGCGGCCCGTGAAGCCGCAGGTGGAGAATATAGAGGTTGATTCCGTCCTAGACGGAACCGGCCTCCATTTGTCTGGTTTGGCGCAAGCCAGGTCAGCGGCTCCGCCTGTGGCTGAGGCAAATCCGTTACTGTGCACCGGTTCCGTGCGGCTTGGTTTGGCACCAGCCGTCACGGGAACGGGTGTGCCGGGCCGGGCGTGGTACTCACCTATCTCGCCTGGTCCGGCAGTCGGACGTGGGGTGCCGTTGGCGCCCGTGTCCGGCTATGGTTCCGCGACTGCTACGGGTCCGTACGGTTTTCCGTGCGGACCTACCCCATGGACCGGAGTGTTTCATGGGGTGGCGGCGGAACCGTGTGGTACCGGAGTGCCTGGCGTGTCAGCCGTGGCTCCTTGCTGGGAGGCCGTGGCTGGCAGACCCGTGAGCACGTCAACGGGTGACGTGTTTGCGGGGGTGTCTTCATCGGAGGTAGATTGGTCAGATGCTCTGGCGTGGCTAGCCAGGGTTGACCCGTCTGTGGTTTCGGCCACGGCCGATGAAGATGCGCCCCGTCCGTCGGTTGCGTCGATCAAGACGGGGATTTTGCCCGCGGCCCGGATCATAGAATGGTTGGATGCTATTTATAGCAAACAACTGATGACCAAGGGTCAGCTCCCTGCGGCCTCCAGGGAGGTGCGGGCAAGATGTCGTTTTCCGCGGGGGGAATACGACAGGTATGGTGTAGTCCCGTCGGTCACGGAGGATGACCGATGGGTACTGGGCGTCCAGAGTGCCGTGGCGGGTCACCCCGGTCCGGCACTTGTGGACAAGTCTCAGGTACACCAGGAAGAAGTCCTGTCCCTATGCGATGAGGGTGTGAGGGCAGCGATGAGCGCTGTCAACCACTCTTATCGTCTCCTTCAGTCGGTGTGGGCTGAAGCGGGGCAGGCCACCCTGTGCCACCTGTGGCGCTTTCATGTGTCAATGACGGCCTAGTGCTGTCGATGGACGCATTGGCAAGGGTGCAAGCGCGTGTGACGAAATCCAGGAGGCAAATGGTCATTGACCATATGCGTCCGGCTACGGCAGTCAGGGAGCGTCTTCTTGGGACGCCCCTGACAGGGCCTAGCACCTTCGGTGGCCAAGCGCGGGCCATCTTAGAGGATACCGCCAGTATCGCGCAGAATCGGTTAGCGGTAAACCTACAGCTAGAGCTAGTGCGGCAAGCGCACGCACTAGGGCCTGTGGGGAAACCGCTAACGGGACAACCTTCAAAGGAGCAGAAGAAGCATAAGGGCAAGGCGAAAGCTAGGCCTGTTGCGACTTCTGCTTCAGCTGGGTTTTCAGAGCCGCCGCCGGCGAAGAAGAAGCCCAGGAAGGTTGTAGAGGCGCCTACCCTCCCCAATGTTGCTCCTGACCGCCCTAGAGGCGGGAAGGGCAAGGGGAAGGGTAAGGTTAAGGCCTCAAAGGGCGGACAGAAGGGGCCGAAGCGTACCTGAGGGTACGAAAGCTCCCTTCATATCCGCCTGGACCGCGCCTGTGCGACAGGAACAGCGGTGCCAGTTATACCCGTCGTGCCTAGAACGAAATGGTTCTCTCTGTCGTTAAGAAAGAGGGGGGGGGGGCGGACTGCGAGCCGGACAACCCCATTTAGACGTCGAGGCGTCTATGGTGGGTGGAAGGCTCATGCGTTTCGTCGAGGCCTGGCAAGGTGTGACGTCAGACAGTCTGGTCCTGGGATGGTTATCCCAGGGTTACATGCCGGAGTGGTGGGACTTTCCACCACAAAATCTGTCTTTGGCACCTGTCTGGACACCCGTACCAAGGGAGCCAGACAAGTTAGAAGCCGTTCAAAAGGAAGTGTCGGGTTTGCTTCTGAAGGGAGCAATAAAACCAGCAAACCGAAACACTCCAGGCTTCTATTCAAACATGTTCCTTGTCCCCAAGAGCACAGGGGGATGGAGACCCATACTCAATCTCAGGCCATTAAATTGGTTTATCCATACGCCTCGGTTCCAGATGGAAACGCCGAGGTCGGTAATGCGGGATTGAGGAAAGGAATGTGGTGTGTATCGATCGATCTGAAAAATGCATATTTCCACATTCCTATGAATCGGAGTTGGCACAGGTTTCTGAGATTTGCGTTTCAGAATCAAGTATGGAGTTTACAGTTCTCCCGTTTGGCCTGTTGACAGCTCCGAGGGTTTTCACAAGAGTGGTCCTTGCGGTGACAGCGTTTCTCAGAAAAGAGAACGTGGCGCTACACACCTACATAGACGACTGGCTGCTCAAGGCAGACTCGGCAGCCAGGTTGAACGTGGATACTGCTCTGACTCTGAAGTTACTTTCAGATCTACGCTGCATAGTCAACGAGGAGAAATCCGAGTTGACGCCCACTCAACGTTTCGTTTATTTGGGGATGCGATTCGACCTCGAGGAGGGCAGGGTTTACCCGTCAGAGTCCAGAGTGGTGTCTCTGTTAGCCATCCTCAAGAGTTTTCGAGTGGGAAACCACATTCAGGCGAGGCGGTTCCTTCAGATGCTGGGCATGATGGTCTCCATGGAGCAGGTTATCCCGTACGCTGCTCTAATGCGAAGGCCTATCCAGTTGTATCTGATGTCTCTGTGGAAACAGAGAACAGAACCCCTGTCAAAACTGGTGGCAGTTTTGGAGCCGATAATATCGCATCTTCTATGGTGGAAACAGCGTCAGAATATCCTATTAGGGGTTTCGCTGCACCTACCCCGCCCCCAGCTGTCCGTCTACACGGATGCATCGCTGGAAGGGTGGGGTGCCTGCCTGGGAGAACACCAGGTCTCGGGCACATGGACTCTCCCGGAGCCGGAGAGTCAGCTGCATATCAATCTGTTGGAAATGATGGCAGTGGAACTGGCGTTGGAAGAGTTCCTTCCGATGATCAGGGGCAAGGTGATATTGATACGGTCGGTCAATTCGACAGTAGTATCATATATAAATCGCCAAGGCGGGACCAGGTCGCCCACTCTGTGTATCAGGGTGTGGCACTTGATTCAATGGTGCAGGAATTACTCGGTTGTTTTGAAAGCAGCTCGTATTCCTGGCCGATTGAACATTCTGGCGGATGCTTTGTCTCGCAGACAGAGAATCCTGCCAACAGAATGGTCCCTCAACCCTCCAGTTCTGCGACGGATCTTCGAGCATTGGGGCAAACCCAACGTGGACTTGTTCGCCACAAAGGAAAATGCTCAAATCATGACATATGTCTCGCCGATTACAGATCCAGATGCCGTCGATACAGACGCTCTGGCGATAAGCTGGAGAGGGATGCACGCTTACGCGTACCCACCCACCATTCTTCTACCGAAGGTATTGGTGAAGGTCAGGGAGGAACCGTGTCTGGTCCTGCTAATAGCGCGTATTGGCCGAGCAGGACGTGGTTCACGGATCTTCTAGATCTGCTGGTGGAAAATCCTGTGCAGTTGCCCGAGATTCTGAACATAATCTCCCAGGCCAAGGGACGCTTCCTACACGAGCGTCCCGAAATGTTCAATTGACTGCGTGGATGTTATCAAACAACGTTCCACGTCGGAAGGCTTTTCTCGACAGGCTGCTGATTTCATCGCGGCTGCGAGAAGGAGGTCAACCTTCAAGTCATATAACAACAAGGTTAACAGATTTGCAGACTGGTGTGAAGAAAAGGGTATTGATACCTTTCAATCCACTATCAGCAAATAGCAGACTTTCTCTGTGAGCTGTTCTTTTGAGGACTAGCTCCCGTCACAGTTGCTGGATACAAGTCAGCTTTGGCATCAGTTATCCCTTGTCTAGCCAACAGGGATAGTCCAGAGGGGGCCCAGTTAAATGTGATGTTGAAGGGAATGAGCAATCTCCGACCGAGACAACCGGTAGTCATTCCAGCCTGGAGTCTATCTTTAGTGCTTAATGTACTAGCCAAGCACCCTTTCGAACCGTTGCGTTCGGCTAGTCTAAAGCATTTGACTCTAAAGGCGGTCTTTCTATTGGCAGCTTCCTCAGCTAGAAGGCGCAGTGAGATCCATGCGCTTTCGGCAGAGAGGAACCGATTTATTGTTTCTGGAGAAGGTCTGCGTCTTCTGCCAAGAGCAGAGGTTATGTCAAAGAACCAATCTTTGAGATATCCCGGCAAACCGATCATTATACCGAAGTTAACTAGGTTTGATCGTGATGCCAGTGTCTGGTGCCCGGTCCGTGCTTTGACTAAGTACAAGAAATGGACTGACTCGTTACGGTCGAACGATAGACATCTGTGGATCTGCCATAAAAAGTCTTATGGCGCCGCATCCATGGATACTATCTCTCGTTGGGTGGTCGAATGCATTCAGACTACTCAGGAGATGGCGACTGGGCACCAGGTGCAAGGCGTAAGGGCAGACAATGTCAGAGGAATAGCCGCCTCGACCGCCCTTTACAATGGTGTTCCGTTATAGGACATCATGGCCGTTGCACAATGGCACTGTGAGTCCTCATTCACGGATTACTATATGAGGGATGTGTCAGACTCAGCCAATCCACTCGCTTTAGCTGTTTTCAAACGATAGTTAGTGACCACACTGCTTTTCACCCTTTTCTCACTTCGGTAAGAAAAGAACCTAAAGCAGGCATGGTCAGGCGAGAGGATGTCAACCAGATTGTGTCACTGATGGCCGAACCGGTGAATGGTTGGAGGCGGTACGTCTGAAGTCCAATTATCATAAGGTAATTCAATAAGTGAGAGTTTTTTGTATTATGTATATGTATCATGTTCATTCATCTTATATATTCATGCTCATTCCCAGGCTAATACATGGAGTATGCAGGGAGCAGTTAACCCTCTTGGCATATTTGTGTTTTCAGGCGAGATACATGTTCGTTAGTTCTCTCCCTTTTCTTAGGAGGAAAAAGGGGGGAGGACTGTGACGCGAATGTGATTCGGTTCCGTGAACTTGACGGTCCTTTTAGGTCTCCGTTAGTCAAGTTTGAAGTCTAAAATCTTTCTCCAAGGGGCAAAATTAGCATTTATGGCTTGCCCCTTCCCACCAGGTTACTGATCAAATCTGGTGTATATCAGAAGTAACAGAATGGTGAGTATTGATCGAAGGAGAATGCAGGAAATGTCAATTTCCCTTTCTCCGAGATCTAACAATACTCACCATTCTGTTACGGACCCAGCCTCCCAGCCCCACGGAGGTAAGCCATAGTTTTCTCTTGTTTGGTGGCTATGCAAACAATATGAGCTCTATGGTAAACGGGTACTCGGCAGTTGGGAGCCGAGTACCCGGTTCCCAGGAGTCGGTAAAGCTTTCTAAGTCTATAATCCTAGAGCCGCTGTCAGGGCCAGCTGTATATCAGAAGTAACAGAATGGTGAGTATTGTTAGATCTCGGAGAAAGGGAAATTGACATTTCCTGCAGTCTCGGGCATATGAACTCTCCAGGAGAGCCAGCTGCATATCAATCTGTTGGAAATGATGGCAGTGGAACTGGCATTGGAAGAATTTCTTCCAATGATCAGGGGCACGGCGATATTGATACGGTCGGACAATTCGACGGTAGTATCATACATAAATCTCCAACGCGGGACCAAGTCACCCACACTGTGTATCAAAGTGTGGCACTTGATTCAATGGTGCAGGAATTACTCGGTTGTTTTGAAAGCAGCTCACGTTCCTGGCCGATTGAACATTCTGGCGGATGCTTTGTCTCGCAGACAGAGAATTCTGCCAACAGAATGGTCTCTCAACCCTCCAGTTCTACGAAGGATCTTCGAGCATTGGGGCAAACCCAACGTGGACTTGTTCGCCACAAGGGAAAATGCTCAAATCCTGACTTATGTCTCGCCGATTCCAGATCCAAATGCCGTCGATACAGACGTTCTGGCGATAAGCTGGAGAGGGATGTACGCTTACGCGTGCCCACCCACCATTCTTCTGCCGAAGATATTGGTGAAGATCGGGGAGGAACCGTGCCTGGTCCTGCTAAAAGCGCCGTTTTGGCCCAGCAGGGCGTGGTTCACGGATCTTCTAGATCTGCTGGTGGAGAACCTAATGCAGTTACCCGAGATTCCGAACATAATCTCCCAGGCCAAGGGACGCTTCCTACACGAGCATCCCGAAATGTTCAAATTGACTGCGTGGATGTTATCAAACAACGTTCCACGTCGGAAGGCTTTTCTCGACAAGCTGCTGATTTCATCGCAGCTGCGAGGAGGTCAACCTTCAAGTCATATAACAACAAGGTTAACAGATTTGCAGACTGGTGTGAAGAAAAGGGTATTGATACCTTTCAATCCACTATTCAGCAAATAGCAGACTTTCTCTGTGAGCTGTTCTTTTCAGGACTAGCTCTCGTCACAATTGCTGGATACAAGTCAGCTTTGGCATCAGTTATCCCTTGTCTAGCCAACAGGGATAGTCCAGAGGTGGCCCAGTTAAATGTGATGGTGAAGGGAATGAGCAATCTCCGACCGAGACAACCGGTAGTCATTCCAGCCTGAAGTCTATCTTTAGTGCTTAATGTACTGGCCAAGCACCCTTTCGAACCGTTGCGTTCGGCTAGTCTAAAGCATTTGACTCTAAAGGTGGTTTTTCCTATTGGCAGCTTCCTCAGCTAGAAGGCGCACTGAGATCCATGCACTTTCAGCAGAGAGGGACCGATTTATTGTCTCCGGAGAGGGTCTGCGTCTTCTGCCAAGAGCAGAGTTTATGTCAAAGAATCAATCTTTGAGATATCCCGGCAAACCGATCATTATACCGAAACTAACAAGGTTTGATCGTGATGCCAGTGTCTGGTGCCCAGTCCGTGCTTTGACTAAGTACAGAAAACGGACAGACTCGTTGCGGTCGAACGATAGACATCTGTGGATCTGCCATAAGAAGCCATATGGCGCCGCATCCATGGATTCTATCTCTCGTTGGGTAGTCGAATGCATTCAGACTACCCATGAGACTGCGACTGGGCACCAGGTGCAATGCGCAAGGGTACACAATGTTAGAGGAATAGCCGCCTCGACCGCCCTTTACAATGGTGTTCCGTTAGAGGACATCATGGCGTTGCACAATGGCACTGTGAGTCCTCTTTTTACGGATTACTATATTAGGGATGTGTCAGACTCAGCCAATCCACTCGCTTTAGCTGTTTTGAAACGATAGTTATGCGACCACACTGCTTTTCTCCCTTTTTTGACTTTTGTAAGAAAGAATTAAGAAGCAGACATGGTCGAGTGAGAGGATGACAACCAGATTGTGTCATTGATGGCCAGACAAGTGAATGGTTGGAGGCGCCACGTCTGGAATCCACTTATCATGAGGGAATTCAAGATTGAGAGTTTTTTTGTATTATGTCTATATATCATGTTCATTCAGTTTATATATTCATGCTCATTCCCAGGCTAATACATATATATATATATATATATATATATGCAAAGAGCAGTTAACCCTCTTGGCATATTTGTGTTTCAGGCGAGATACATGTTCGTGAGTTCTCTCCCTTTTCTTAGGAGAAAAAAGGGGCGGGTCAGTGATGGGAATGTGATTCGGTTCCATTAACTTAATGGTCCTTTTAGGTCTCCATTAGTCAAGTTTAAGTCTAGCTCTTTCTCCAAGGGGCAAAAGTAGCAGTTATGGCTTGCCCCTTCCCACCAGGTTACTGTCCAAATCTGGTGTATATCAGAAGTAATAGAATGGTGAGTATTGATCGAAGGAGAATGAAGGAAATTTCAATTTCCCTTTCTCCAAGATCTAACAATACTCGCCATTCTATTACGGACCCAGCCTCCCAGCCCCACGGAGGCAAGCCATGGATTTCTCTTGTTTGGTGGCTATGCAAACAATATGAGCTTCATGGTAGGCCGGTACTCGGCAGTTGGGAGCCGAGTACCCGGTTCCATGAGTCGGTAAGGCTTTCTAAGTCTATAGTCCTAGAGCCAGCTGTCATGGCCAGCTGTATATCAGAAGTAATAGAATGGTGAGTATTGTTAGATCTCGGAGAAATGGGAATTGAAATTTCCTTCAATCTCCTCTGAAACTGTTTGTTTGAATTCAACCAAATTGGTTATATGTGAGTTTTGAAGAGGTAAACTTCAAAATTGGCATAATTCAACCAAATTTGTTATGTTGCTTACCCATATAATTGTGTATTTGATCACAGTCATTATGCTCCAGACCCAGGGTGGTAGGGTATGTATGGGAGTAGACGGTGGTGTTGGTGTGGAACATCAAAGTTGGTGACAGAGTGCAGATTTGCAGTAGCGTGCCATCAATTGTGAGTTCTACTTTTGTGTCCATATCATGCACCCTCCAATCGGCAAGATGATTTCTGATATTTTTGGACTTTCTTACTGTCTGTCGATATGTCTGAAGAGATCACTTGTCATAAGAGACCATGTTTGACTTCTCGTTCGAACGATTTCTCAATACATTTTTGATGATATGAAACTGCATCATATTTATAGAAACTGTAAAAATATACATATTCAGTAAAACAATTAAAGACTAAAACTCGAAAACTTTTGCCTGACGCTTTCTTTGTTTAGGAAGGGCCTGGATGCCAATGGTCAAATTCTGACCCTTTGTATATGTTGCCAGTGCGGGTAACAGTGCTACATCCGATCTGGGTGCGGGTACGTGGTATTACCCGCCATTGCCGTATTTAGCCGCATTTGCCGCAACTGTGGGTGGTCCCTCTGAAGTGGGAGGTTAGTTAGCCGCCCATACCCGCCATAGCCGCATATACTATGTATATATAGGTATGATCCGCCATTATTGGCCATCTGTGTGCGGCTATATATTTATTTAAGGGATGTGTTGTTTTTAATTTTTTTAATTCTAAATTACATTTAAATTCTTATAGTTTTAAGGGAAGTTTGAAGGTGGGTGTGTAGACACATAGGGTGGTGGGTTCATTTCCCAGCTCTGTGTGTGTGTGTGTGTGTGTGTGTGTGTGTGTGTGTGTGTGTGTGTGTGTGTGTGTGTGTGTGTGTGTGTGTGTGTGTGTGTGTGTGTGTGTGTGTGTGTGTGTGTGTGTGTGTGTGTGTGTGTGTGTGTGTGTGTGTGTGTGTGTGTGTGTGTGTGTGTGTGTGTGTGTGTGTGTGTGTGTGTGTGTGTGTGTGTGTGTGTGTGTGTGTGTGTGTGTGTGTGTGTGTGTGTGTGTGTGTGTGTGTGTGTGTGTGTGTGTGTGTGTGTGTGTGTGTGTGTGTGTGTGTGTGTGTGTGTGTGTGTGTGTGTGTGTGTGTGTGTGTGTGTGTGTGTGTGTGTGTGTGTGTGTGTGTGTGTGTGTGTGTGTGTGTGTGTGTGTGTGTGTGTGTGTGTGTGTGTGTGTGTGTGTGTGTGTGTGTGTGTGTGTGTGTGTGTGTGTGTGTGTGTGTGTGTGTGTGTGTGTGTGTGTGTGTGTGTGTGTGTGTGGTCCCATGGGATGATGAGCACGCTCTATGTATAACACACACGCGCACACATCCCCACATCCGCACCTGTAGTTGGTGCGTTAATAACACTGTCGTCCTTCACGTCTGCGGGTGATATAGGGGGTTGTGTGCTGTTTAAGAGATCGTAGATAGCAAGTATCTATAGAAAAGGCATCAGTGAGGATGTTTCCATCACCTCCCAGTGATCCAGACTCATAACGTTTCGTACCTAGTTTAGGTTACTCATCAGAGGACTTCTGAAACCTTAGTTTAGGGTGACTGTATGTTATGGCTTAATTTGTCATGTTTTGGTCAGGTATACCTGTAGTTGTTATTACACCACAGTTCATCTCCAGTATATTAACTCATATAGACTGGCACCAGTCTGTACTCACTCCATAGTGATGCCTGTCACTAAGCGCGCTTGCGCACTGAGCCAAATAGGAAACGGATTCACTTTTCAATTATTCTGCAAGCAGAACAACTGCACAAATATTATCAGAAAGTTTTTATAGCTTTGCGCTGTGTCAGCTTACACTTGAAGGACTTTCTCACGCTAAGATATGCCTATTATGAAGTCTATCCTCCCCAAATTATGTTTTTGAAAGTATTTCGTGGTTATATTGAACTTTATAACTATGTATATAAATGTTACCAGTTTTTGTGGCCTTCGTTTTCGTGGTAACAACTTTAACATGCCTAAGTCATCATCATATATAAACACTCTATTACTCCAGTGAGCCCTTAATCACTTTCAGTTAAAAGAAAAAATAGTGCTTTACAAGGAATTACATTTATTTCCCTATGATAGGAAACAATCTTGAATGTGAATTTTCCCGGCCTTTCTTTGAAAGGCATTTACATGTTTCTAGGCTCCTTTTATCGAAATTCTAAGCTGTATGCTTCTTTCGTAATCTTTTTGCGTTTTTTAAGAGTGTTTTATCGACCGATAAATCAAGTGCATGTCCTCAATCTGTGAACGAGGTCACTCTGTGGAGTATTGAGGACATTTCTGTTTTAAGTGCATTACGTGTACCCCCACATCGATGTGCGGGTTTTGCATAGGGTGGTCTGTGTTCGTATCTAAGTTTCTTTAAGGATTATTCGTCCTTACAGCGCTGCCCTATGGTCGTCCTTCCCCTTCCTCCGTTGCTAGTAGACAAAAGCTGTGTCTTGCAATATTCTAATATGTCTAATCCAGCAGCAACGGAGGGGGGAGGGGGGGTTCGGCGAATTCAGAAGCAGTGATGGCTTTATTTGCGAGATTTGAATCCTTCGCTGCAGTTTTGACTAAATCTTTAGATGAAAGAATATCTTCTGCCATCATGGAGGCCAAGAAACAGGAATTTTCTTCTGATTCCGACGATAGCCCGAGGGCTAGCGGGCGTTCCCGCAAATGGGGGAAACCGATTCCTCTAACGTTAATGCAAGTATTCAGGTCTCCTAAGCAGAAGTCTAGAGTGACTAAGCTCTCGAAGGTGGGCTCGTATAGTGCACCGGGTCAAACCCACATTAGACTTGAGGATGACGGGCATAATCCGCAAGCCATGGTGGCGGAGGCTGAAGCTGACGTCCATAAGCCTGGTGCTTAATATGCTAATGGCAAAAAAAAATTTCGGTCATACCGGTCGTTAAGATTCTTCATAGGTCGCCTATAGCTATAGGCCGCAATCTAGTTTTGCTAGTTCTTCCGGTTCCGTTGGGGTGGATTCGGGTCCTTGGGACTCGGGTTTACTTCCGTTTTCCGGTGCTACTTCCGTTCCATCCGTTTCCGGTTTGTCTTCCGGTTTTGCAGGACATCCGGGTCTTCAAGATCCGGTTCTTATTTCCGTTCCGACCGTTTCCGGTATGACTAATAAGCTCTTCCGACTTCCGCTTCCGGTTGGGACGTACTTCCGGGCTAGTGAATGAATTAAGAATAAAGAGCAATTAATTAGAGCAAATAAGCTCTCGAAGGTGGGCTCGTGTAGTGCACCGGCTCAAACCCACATTAGACTTGAGGGTGACGGGCATATCCCTCAAGCTGTAGTGGCGGAGGCTGAAGCTGACATCCATAAGCCTGGTGCTTATGCTAATGCCAATGTCTTAGAACAGTTGTAGTGGATTCAGGTCCTCAGAACAGGGGTTACTTCTGTTTCTGGATCTACCTCCATTTTTTTCCGTATCCGGCCTGACTTCCGGTTTGCGTATTTCCGGTTCCTATGCTTATTCTGGGTTTTTTAATGTACATCCGGGTTCAGTTTCCGGTTGTATTCTTCCGTTTTGCGCATTTCCGTTTCCTTTTTTTTCACTTCTGGATTCGTACATCCGGGGATAGGGTCATTACCGGTTTTCATGGTGTTCTATGATTAACTTCCGGTTCTGTCTTCCTTTTTTGGATTTCCGGTGATAGCTCTTACTGAGATTCCAGGTTTTTCTTTCCTAGTATCTAGTCATCATTTTGTCTAAGAGTTAGTCTTATTTCAGTAAGTGCTTTTAAAATCGAAATGTTTAGTCGCTGAAAATATTAATTTCGAGACATTGCCAGTCTTGAAGTCTCTCTTGGAATTGTAGATATTCAGCATTTATTCTTTTATCAGAGATTATCATTATCAATGTAATTAAAGACTCTTCCGACTGGTTGCCGGATGGGTTTTTTGTTGCAGTCGATAAGTCAGTCTGTATTCTACGCATTATTGCTAGATGTCGCAATTAAAATTAATTTTTAATTTCATCCAACTTTAGATGGCCAGTTGTCTCCAGGCCGTTCAGCCTTATTTCGCGCTCTTTTTTCCTCTTATGTCGGCAGGTTGACATATTTATTTTGACCAAGGGAATTAATTTCTTGAGGAAAATTCCTGTTTATTGCGTAATTCTTAGTCTAATTCTGACAGGCGCTGAAAGGAATAGATTCAGTAGTGGATTCATAGGGAAGAGAATGGCTCTAAGATTAATGATTATACAAGAGCAGGAAAACGCTGAGAATAGAGAAATAAGATTAAGGTGAAGGAAGAAGGAATAAAAGCCAAGTTTTTTCTTCTGCCTTGTCACAGTCATGGTTTAGGTGAGTCTTTTTGCTTAGATTTTATATGGCCTCTGTTTTTCAGCGTTTTGTTTCGTGATTCATCCCGTAGTGTTTAATCATAATCTAGTATTAGTGTTTTGTGTATTTAACATCCAGCTGTTTCCAGGATTGATTATCATTGTATCAATCATTCCTTTTTATTAGCATATCAAACTCATTGACTTCCGTCTTTACAAGATGATAATATTGGTTCTAAGTCTTTAATAATAATAATAATGAGTAAAGATAAGTATAGGTCTCTTCCTTCATCCTCTGCCCCTTCTCCTTCTAAAGTTTTCTTCTAGTCATGTTCTCCTTCCTCTCTCTTTCTGTCTTCCTTTTTTCCCTCCTATGGGTTTTCCCCGTATTTCATCTTCTATCAATCCTCTCCTGGGATCTTCTGTTCCTGTTCTTTCCTCTTCATCTTCCATTCTTCTTAATTCCTCTCTTCCTCTTCTTCCTCTTTTGATCAACTTGATCCGATTGTTTCTGTCGTTCTCTCTTTGAGCTTAAGTTTCTAATTGTTGATTAAGGTCTGGTTTTCTCATTGTTTTCTGTTTTTAGGGATTCGTCCCTTGTTCGTTCTTTAATATCAGCTCTTTTCTCTATTCTTTCCATGTCCTCTGGTCAGGATGTTGTATCTGTTCACATTCCTTCAGATCAATCTTTTTACTTTTCTGATTCTTTACGTTTTTCTAACCTTCTAGCTTCCAAGAGGCCTTGCTCTCCTCTTTCCATTTGAACTGTTGATTCTATGGCCTCTGGTGACTCTTCTCATCTCTTTTCTTCTTCATCTCCTAATCCTTCTTTTTATTCTTCTATTCCCTAGTCGGTCAGGGCTGAGTAGATTTTGTCCAGTCAGGGTCTCTTCGGATGACTGGTCCCTGTCTCTCTGGTGGATTGCTTAGACTCTTTTTCTTCTTTTTAAGGACGAGTTTTCTATAGACCTTCCTTCTTTTGTGTCGGCTCTTTCCTCTTCTAATTCTTCTTTCTTGTCTCCTCTGGTCCTTTCTATTGACAATTTGGTCTTTATCATCATGTTAATTTTCTTTGTGAATTATGTTAATTCTAAGGAATTTATACAAATACATGAGAGCGTTTAGCCCAGGGTAGGTTTTCCTACCCTGTCATTAAATCTTAGTAAAATGATCTCTATTCACTCTGAAACATTCAAATCTGCATTAATTTTATTTTAACAAGGGGGTATGTCATGATTAAATCTCATGATTCTTACTCCCAAGTCAAGATGGAGACCATCTCCCAGATCATTTCCAGTCTAGATCAGGGTATGTAGTCGTTTCCATCGACCAAAATGACGTGTTCTTTCATGTTTTCAGAAATTTTCACTGTCCTATCCATCTCCACGTTTATATAGACAATTGGTTAGTAAAGTAAGTCTTCTTCAATTCTCTCAGGAATTCTTCCAGAGGTTTGCAGTCTGGCATGCAACCTAGGGTGGATTTTAAATCTAAAGAAATCAAGCCTAGGTCCCTCTCAAATTTTCACGCATCTGGGCGTTTCTTTCGATCTGGTCCAGGGTCTAGTCTTCCCCTCAGATCCAAGAATAGAGGCTTTATCAGTGGCAATGGAAATCCTGTCTTCTTCCATGGTCTGAGCAATATTTCTGCTAAGTGTGATAGGTTTGATGGTCAGCATAGAGAATGTTATTCCATGGGCGGCGCTGATGAGAAGACCCTTCCAAATGTATTTAGTGTCCCTTTGGAAGCAGTCAGTTCACTCTATTTCCCATCAGAGAACACTTGATTCCTCTTCTAGATTTTTGGAAAGACCATTCTCTGCTTCTGATGGGTGTTCCACTGGTAAAGTCCTCCCCTCAGGCGATTATCTTCACAGACGCTTCTCAGGAGGGATGGGGAGCGGTCTGGGACTCCCTGTCGGTTTCCAGTCTTTGATCCCTGGAGGAGTCGACAGCTCATATCAAACATTCTGGAATTGTGTGCTGTCAAGAAGGCTCTCCTTTCATGGTCAGATCTTGTGATAGGTCTCAAAGTCTCGATTCGGTTGGACAATTCGACAGTGGTCTCTTATATCAACAGGCAGGGGGGTACAAGGTCATCCCTCCTTTGTCTAGAAGTGTGGAACCTTCTCTTATGGGGTCGCAAGAATCAGATTCTTCTAGTGTCTCCTCATGTCCCAGGCAGTCTGAATTTTCTTGCGGACCAACTGTCACGTCCCAGCAAATTCGCCCACACAGAGTGGCACTTAAAGAGGTCAGTTGTCAAAACGATTTTCAGTCTTATGGATCGTCCTCTGGTAGATCTGTTTGCGACATCTCTGAATGCTCAGATCTCCTCTTACATGTCTCTTTTTCCGGACAGTCACGCCCTGGCAGTGGATGCCCTGTCTCAGTCCTGGACAGGAATGTTCATCTATGCGTTCCCTCCAACGATTTTGATTCCGTTAGTGTCAGAGCTCTAGATAAGCAGGGTTTTTGCGTTTTCACCCAATAAAAATTGCCAATCACTCAATTAATTTTTAACATCATGAGTACTGAAATAGAAAATCACCCAATTAATTTCAGTTCTCTTGCTAATAATGTATAATAACCCAATTAAATTCCAAAGAATCCCAATTTACAAAATTTCTAAGCGTGAATCACCCAATTATTGAAAAGCTTATCTAGAGCTCTGGTTAGTGTTGAAGAATGTCAAAGAACAAATCTGCGAGATTCTTTTATTGCTCCTTTTGGCCTAAGAGGATTGGGTTTGTAGACCTTCTAGATCTCCTGGTAGACTTCCCTCGTCTTTTTCCATTCTCCCAGGATCTTCTGTCTCAAGTAAGAGGTCTTTGTTTTCATCCAAACCCAGAAATCTTCAGTCTGTGTGTTTGGAGAATATCGAAACTAAAGTCTATGATAATAAAGTTTCTTCAAGATCTCCAGTAATTATTGATTCTTCCAGAAGAGAGTCGAACCGCAGAGTTTACTAGTGTCGACTTAACATTTTTGGAGAATGGTGTTCAGACCAAGATCTCGTGCCCAATTCTGTTTCTATTCCCCAAGTATTAGATTTTTTTTTGAACATATCTTTGATTCCTTCCATTTATCAGCTAATTCGGTTAGGGGATATAGATTTTCTCTGGCATCTTCTCTTCCTTGCCTTCTGTATGCCGATGTCAAGGACACTAAGACCGTTAATAGTTTTTATTAGAGGTCTAGGCAATATTCGGCCTCCGATAGCTAAGTCTTTACCTTCATGGAACTTGGCTTTGGTTCTTCAAGTGCTGGCATGCCGTCATTTTGAACCTCTCCTCTATTAGTATTAACGGCCTCTGCTAGAAGGCATTCAGAATTCATGCTTTTTCTGCTGAAAGGGAGAGATTTATACTTTCAGGAGACGGTTTAGTTTTAATCCCAGAAACTCAGTCTACCCGGTTTCCTGCTAGTCCGATCATTTAAAACTTATTATCGTCTTTTTCACCTTCCGATAAACTCTGGTGTCCTGTTAGGGCATTAAGAATGTACAAACAGCGATCTGATTTCAAAAGATTTGATCCGTCCCTTTTATGGTTTTCTTATGCGGAAGAGTTAACTAAGCCGGTCTCAAAGTTTACGATATCCTGATGGATTTGAGAGACGATTAAGCTTTGTTACGAGATTGCTACTCCGGAACAAACTAATCTCTCCCATATTAAAGCTCACGATGTTAGAGGAATGGCTTCCTCTTTTGCACTTTTTGCCGGTTCGTATTTAGATGAAGTCATACAGGTTGCAGAATGAAAATCTGAGTCCTCTTTTACAACCTTTTATCTGAAAGATCAGAGTGCAGCAGCCTCCTTCTTTCGTAATATTACGATTTTAACCAAAATAGCTGAAGACCATTTACCAAGCACTTCTCGCCATTTTCGTTAAGACTGGGTGTCTGTAAGAAATGGTGAGAGTTTATTTTGGTTTTTATTTATCTCTAAGTTCAAGCTTTCCTTATTTGATAATCACGGTGTGATTGATTTAAATGCACTATTATGTTATGTTATTAACATTTGGATAAGATTGGTTTGATTTTTATCCTTGTTTGTGGATTCTCAAATTGCCTCCCACCTAATGTTTTAAGTGGGGGGCACTGACCAAATCTCCGGGTTTAGCAAGTAGTGATTGAACGGTAATGGATGTTTTTGTGGTGTTATAACAACCCCCCTTGCGGGCTGGTCTGTTGTTTTATTAACCACTATAAAAACATACTTACCGTTCAATCACTACGCCCTCCTCTCAGCCACCCCGTGTGGAATTGATTTGAGAATTTGCCTATAATATTTGGCGCTTAAATTCAGAAAAGTGAATCTGTTTCCTATTTGGGCTCCAGTGCGCATGGGCAAGCGCGCTTAGTGACAGCCGTCACTATGGAGTGAGTACAGACTGGTGCCAGTCTATATCAGTTAATACACTGGAGATGGACCTAACCAGTAGCCTGGTTGAGGGTCCATATTTATAGGAATAGGCATGGGGAGGAATGTATGCAAGCATAAAAATCTTATTCTGGTGGCTAAATGCAGATAATTGATTTAGCATGTAAGCGGTATGTTTTTATAGTGGTTAATAAAACATCCACATTTGATTTTTCCTGAATGTAACAGAACTTGCAGTCTTTGTTGAACAAGTCATGTACTTTATGTAAAATGGTTATAATTTCCGTGGATAAGAAACAGAATGGAAAGTTTTCATGGCTACAAAGAAAATGGCGCCAGCAATCAGCTTCGCGGTACAAGCCAGGTGAATTCAATATCTTTGACCATATTTTTGCCACAGGCTACGTAAGGTATACTATATACCGGTTTGGAACATCTCCTAAGTACTAAGGTATCCTACATGACATATGTAACATACCGCTTGGGAAGTTATTGGATCTATTAAAAACGTGATAGTGGTGCAATCAGGCATGGTGGACTGGATGAACACCACAAGGATACACCATGATCATCCGCTGAAGAAAAGTGAGTGGTCCTTCCAAGGACTATTACTAACAAACTAACATGAAACTCGCAAGTACTTCATGATGATCAGTCATGATGTCAGTCACATTGCAATAAAGACAAGACCATCATACTAATTCATGATTCTGTCATCACATTAAAATTTCCCATATCAGATACCCTGGGATTGACGCCATTTTTGCAGGCTAATTTAACATTACTAGCCTTTGGGTTGTCAAACCTTATTATATATTTTTTAATATCTTGCAAAAATCGATCGAGACTTGATGTTTTCTAATACCGGGCAGGATTATTCGATACCAATTTTTATGGCCTTAACTTCATGGAAAATGTAAACATTATTTTGCTATGGGCTATCCTATTTAGTATGTTGTAATTTGGCAACTGTCGGACGATCTCAAAATCACGAAAATCACATAACCCGCTTTTGTTAGATAGGCTATTAAGCCTTGACAGATTCTCGGGTTCACTTGATTTCTAAATCTAGTGAGAAACTCACATTCACATGATTTATAGATCTACCGAGAAAATGTATCATTTGTGACTGGTTATATTGTAATGTAAGTGACCAAAATAAAATGATCCAAAATGACATCAATGTTTGAGAAAAATTGCTTGAATGGCCGTGATTTAAACTGAGGTAGTCCACTTAAAATGTTGGCGAGCCAGCCAGTGGCAAAGTAAATCACCGTTTGGAGGCCCTGATGAGAAGGGTAGATCACATTGCTGAGTTTCCAATTCCAGGATAATTCTATATCCGAGTACTCGCTCAAGATACCTCATTAAAATTTGATTTAACCTGAGCAGATAATATCACGTGATTTATATATTTTCAAGATGACATTTATGTCAAATTTAGGATTAATTTTGATGGAATAAACAATCTTTATTGAAGGCAATATTTAGGCAGTTCAATTTAATAATATCCCTTCTGTGATGATGTTTTGAGGTACACATTAAACATAGGTGACACGATTTTGTGCCAGGAAAATTGTGTTCAAATTTCGTGGTATCTTCAGATGTTCAGAAATGTTTCAAAATTCAGAGAAAAAATGTGACTAAGTTTTATCCTTGTATATAGTACCCACTAATTTTTTATACGGCCGCGTGAGTGGGGTCATATTATGCGATGGCGCTCGCCATGCATGCATCTGATTTCTTGTCTGGAGCAGATCTCGAAGAGTTTTGAACCTACACTCACAATTTCTTTTTCAGCAGATGTGTTAGGGATAGACGAAGTGTCATGATTTCCTTTCGACAAAATATGCCCATATTCGCCAGAGTTCCCATGAAAAGCTAAAATTTGTACAAAAAATTCTTGTCCGGTCCAGATCTCGAAGAGTTTTGAACCTACATTCACAATTTTTTGTCCAGCAGATGTTTTAGGAATAGACGAAGTGTAGTTTATCAAAGACAAACTGTTCACATTTTACATTCCTCAAATAAGTATGCCCGCGGGTGTATGTTGAGTTTCACTAAAAATCTTGTTAATGGATGGAACGCAGATTCACGGTTAATGAAATAACAACCTAGTAATAATATGATATATACTACAGATGGGTACAGTGTTTTACTGTAAGTAACCCTTTTTTGCTTAGAGAAGCCATTATAAAAGCAAGTTGTTGCATATTTTGAGAATAATTTGCAGGAAGATTATTACTGCAAGTGGGAATTCAGGTGCCAATCAAATTATGCTCAATGTCTTACACATAATAGGCCTGTACATAGTCATGAAGAATGTATTTTGAAGTGCAGAGTTGAATAGGTTAATTTTATGCTATGTGTAGTTAGTACTAGCTAACAATTATTTTTAAATTTATATGTCAACCGGATGATAGTTTGCATAGGACAGGAGACACTTTAAAGAAATTGAAAAAGCAAACTAATCAAATACAATTCCAATTTTAATTCCTCAAATTTCCAATTACCTATTCCCTACTAATTCCTCTAACATGTCTAAAGTGGTAATTGAATTACCACCAATTCCACGTTCCAATTCCAATTACCCCAGCCCTTCACTGCTCATGCCACATCACAATGCATTACAAATAGCAGGTGCACCCGGTCAAATTAGTTTCAAAATATTCAACAGCTTACCTGTATAGTTACCTTGAAATTGAGATTATTGAGATCCTGGATTCAAAGTATTAAAATCAAATCAGACACGCATAAAGTGGGTAGGTCTTAGCTAGAGATAGGTGTGGCATAGCTAGACATGTACTGTATAATCCCATATATAGTCTGCATAGTCTTGCTCAATGTACATGTTCTAAAAAGTTCATGATAAATGCGCACTATATACAAGAATAAAACTTAACATACGTGGCCTACTATTAGTATTAATTTAATAGGTGGTCGAGATTTACAAATCCGAGGCCTGTATTGACTTCTAGAGGGGCTGGAAATGTATCAGGGCAGAGATCGGTGTGAAGTAGACACAATTGTTATTATTATACACGTTATTCTTGCAAATTTGCTCTTAGAAAAAATTTCCTATACAATCTGCTGAGTTAAGGGGTGAGCTTCTAATACAGAGTTTTGCCGTTTTGAAACTGCTAAGAAATCATTGGAACTCATATGTCAAAGTTAGGGGGTGGGCTTCTATTAGAGCATAGGCGTCAATTAGGTGAAATACGGTAATCACGTTTTTTTGCTCTGAATTTTGAACCATTCCTAAACTTCTAATATACCACCCAAATTGAACACAATTCCGGGTACAAATTTTTCCCACCTTGCGACTATGTTTAATGTATTATGTATACCTAAAAACATCATCCCGGAAGTGAAATTATTCAATTGAACCGCCTAAATATTGTGTACCCTTTAATAAAGATTGTTTATTCCATCAAAATGAATCCTAAAAGTGACATAAAATCTTGTCTTGAAGATATATAAATCATGTGATATTAAGAACCCGCTCCGGTTAAATCAGATTTTAAAGAAGTATGTTGTGCCCCCCCCCCCCAATCACAAAAGAGTTTAGAGCAAGTACTCGGATATATAAATATCCTGGACTCGGAACTCAGCAAATCTGATTCGGCAATGCGATCGACCCTTCCACCAGATTGTTCCCCAACATAAGAAGGGGGTCTAACTCATTTTAATTCTCGGGCATTGAAGCAATGTTTCTCGTACATCTCATTTCGTTTTAGATCATTTTATGTTGGTTGCATACATTACAACATTATAACCAGTCATATATGATACATTTGATCATATTAATGAAATTGTGTATATACGGTCATATATATTTCAGCAATCTCTGATCATAATTCACGTTTCTATCCTCAATTATTGACAATAGTTATACCCCCCCCCCCCATATAATTCTATCTGGCGTGGGAGCTTGTCCGAAGAACCCTATCGATTTTGGCGTCAAACGACCAAAGGTCAAGGCCACTGTGACCCAATTAATTATGTAATATTGTAGTTCTATTGAAGGGATCATTACCAATGTGCTGTGTGAGCTTGTCCTTGGTAGTCCGAAGAACACTATCGATTTTTGTGCCAAACGGTCAAGCTCACGGTGATCTAATTAATGATGTAATATTGCGTTTCCGGATGATAACTCGAGTTCGATTGAAGGGATCATTACTAATCTTGGGTGGGAGGTTGTCATTGGTGTTTTGAAGAACCCTATCAATTTTGGTGTCAATGTTCAAGGTCACGGTGACCAATCTTGGGTTGGAAGTTATGCTTGACGGAATGGGTGGCATGCTTTAGCAATCTCTGATTGTCGTTCTTATTATATTATTTTCACAGTATGTGACAGTTGTAGTGATTCCAGATGCCCTTATGATGCACGGAGGAAGTTCTGATCCATGTGCTACAGTGTCAGTTGCGAGTATTGGAGGAATTGGTTTGGAGCAGAACAAGAAAATGTCTGAAGCTTTAAGCAGTTTTATTCATCAGAAACTGGGCCTCTCAATAGACAGGTGCAAATATTATTTGTTTATACCCTTGCTTGCAGGAGTATATAATCGCTTTGTCCATCCATCCATGTGGGCATCCGTCCCTGCTTTTTTGTCCGGACAGTATTTTCAAGAGTTTCGCATATACCCGGTAGTCACCAAATTTTGTATATGAATGCATCATAACCTACATACTCTTCACGGTTCACTGAATATCAGTTTATTTTTTTGTATAGGCTGTAGTTTCAAGAGTTTTTTGTATACAGTAACCAAACTTCATGTATGAATGCATCATAAGCCAAAGGTGTGTTATGTATAAACGGTAAGGCAGCATGACCTACTTTTCACGGGTCACTGAACATCATAGTTTATTCTTGTCTGAGCTGTAGTTTCAAGAGTTTTCTGTGTACAGTAGCCAAACTTGGTGTGTGGATGCATCATAGCCTAAAGGTGTGTTATGTATCAAAAGTAAGTCAGCGTGACGTACTTTTCACAGTTCAGGGAACACCATAGATTATTCTTGGCGAACTTTAGTTTCAAGCGTTTTTTCTATACAGTAACCAAACTTGATACATGTATATGGATGCATAATGGCCTAAATGTGTCATGTATCAAAAGTAGGTCAATGTGAACATCAGAGATTATTCTTGTCCTGGCTGTAGTTTCCAGCATTTTTAGCTCACCTGGCCTGAAAGGCCAAGTGATCTTATGCCATGGCGACCATCCGTCGTCCTCCATCCGTCCGTGAACTTTTCCTTTAAACGACATCTCAAGAACCACTGAGCCAATTTCATTTACATTTGGCAGGATGCATTCTTAGGTTATAGAGATTCAAGATTGTTCAAACGAAGATGATCGACCAATTTGGCCGGCTCCCATCTTGGATTTTGGCCAATTTTTAACTCACCTGGCATGAAAGGCCAAGTGAGCTTATGTCGTGGTGACCATCCATCGTGTGTCCGTCGTCCGTCCATCCGTCTGTCTGTCAACTTTTCCTTTAAAACAACTTCTCAAGAACCGCTCAGTTAATTTCAGTTATATTTGGCAGGAAGCATCCTTAGACGATAGGGATCCGAGTTTGTTCAAACGAAGCCGACCGGCCAATTTGACCAGCAGCCATCTTGGATTTTGGCCGATTTTTAGAAACGTCTAAAAATCTCCGAAACCGCTTGAGGGATTGAAGGAAACCTCCTGAAATATGATCCAGGGCAAGAGGTCAAATGAGTTTGTTCAGGGGAACTTGATTTGTCAAATGGTTCAGCGGCCATCTTGGTTGAACTAGTTGTAGCGAAAATGACTTCTAGAACCGCTGAAGGGATCGGGCCGAAATTTGGCAGATATGATTAGTGCCTAAGGGCCATTAAAGTTTGTTCAAGAGAAGTTGATCCGTCAAAAAACATGGCCGCTGTGGGACAATCAAAATATAGCATGTTTGGCGGCCATATTGGATTTTTTTATTTGATGGATTTTGAGGCCGAAATTGGATTTGTATGTGTTTTGCGATATTCTGATCACAAATTTGCAATTTTCGAAACTGTCGGATAAACGGTTTGGCAGCCATCTTGGATCATTTTCCCATCAAAAGATCCCATACTAAAACAATGGGAAATTTTTTATGTTTTCTTCTCGAGAACTACTGAGCCGATTACAATTATATTTTGCAGGAAGCATCTTTAGGGCATAGAGATTCAAGTGTGTTCAAACGAAGCCGATCGTCCAATTGGGCCGACGGCCATCTTGGATTTTGGCCGATTTTTAGAAACGGCTTTAAAAACCTCCGAAACTGCTTGGGGGATTGATGCAAACGTCATGAAATATGATTTAGTGCAAGTGCTGAACCAAGTTTGTTCAAGGGAAATTGATTGGACAAATGGATTGGCGGCCATCTTGGTTGACCTAGTTGTAGCGAAAATGACTTCTCCAGAACCGCTGAAGGGATCGGGCCGAAATTTGGCAGATATGATTAGTACCTAAGGGCCATTAAAGTTTGTTCAAGAGAAGTTGATCCGTCAAAAAACATGGCCGCCGTGGGCCAATCAAAATATAGCATGTTTGGTGGCCATATTGGATTTTTTTATTTGATGGGTTTTGAGGCCGAAATTGGTTTTGTATGTGTTTTGGGGTATTCTGAGCTCAGATTTGAAATTTTCGAAACTGTCGGATAAACGCTTTAGCGGCCATCTTGGATCATTTTCCCGCCAAACGCTCCCATACTAAAGCAATGGGAAATTTAAAATGTTTTCTTCTCGAGAACTTCCTGTCTGATTTCAATTGTATTTGGCAGGAAGCATCCTTAGGGTGTAGAGATTCAAGTTTGTTCAAACGAAGCCGATCGGCCAATTGGATTTTGGCCGATTTTTAGAAACATCTTTAAAAATCTTCTCCGAAACTGCTTATGGGATTGATGCAAACCTGATGAAATATGATTTAGGGCAAGAGCTGAACCAAGTTTGTTCAAGGAAACTTGATTTGTCAAATGGTTTGGCAGCCATCTTGGTTGACCTAGTTTAACAGATGATTCCATACATATCGCCTTTTCTACAGTACAGATGCGATACATGTACGTGTATCATATAGGGCAAGTAGGGTTGTCTATGTGTGTACATGTAGGTAAAATGTACCTAATTATTAGCTCACCTGGCCGGAAAGGCCAAGTGAGCTTATGCCATGGCGACCATCCGTCATCCATCCGTCCGTCATCCGTCCGTCCATCAACTTTGACTTTAGACGACTTCTCAAGAACCTCTGGGCCGATTTCAATTATTAGCTCACCTGGCCAGAATGGCCAAGTAAGCTTATGGCATGGCGACTGTCCGTCATCCGGCGTCTGTCTGGTGTATGTCAACTTTTTCTTTAAACGACTTCTTCTCAAGAACCACTGGGCCGATTTCAATTATATATGGCAGGAAGCATCCTTAGGGCATGGGGATCTAAGTTTGTTCAAACGAAGACGATCAGCCGGCGGCCATCTTGGATTTTGGCCAATTTTGAGAAATGGATTTAAAAATCTTCTCCGAAACCACTTGGGTGATCTATTCAAGACTGATAAAATATCATCTAGAGCAAGAGCTAAACCAATTTTGTTCAAGAGAAATTAATTGGTCAAATAGTTTTGCAGCCATCGTGGATGACCTAGTTTTCCCTAAAACAACTTTCTCTAAAACCGCCAAATGGTTAAGCCCGAAATTTGGCAGATATGATTAGGGACTAAGAACTTTGTTCAAGAGAAGTTAATCCGTTGAAAAACATGGCCGCCCTGGATCAATCAAAATGTAGCACGTTTGGCAGCCATTTTGGATTTTTTTATTTGATGGATTTTGAAGCCGAAATTAGTTTTATATATGTTTTTGGGCATTCTGATCTCAAATCTGCCCTGTTCGAAACTGTCGGACAAACGGTTTGGTGGCCATCTTGGATCATTTTACCGCCAAAATCACCTATACTAAAGCAATGGGAAATTTTTAATGTCTTCTCAAGAACTACGGGGTCGATTTCAATTATATTTGGCAGAAAGCATCCTTAGGGTGTAGAGATTCAAGTTTGTTCAAATGAAGCCGATCGGCCAATTTGGCCGGCAGCGATCTTGGATTTTGGCCGATTTTTATAAACGCGTTTAAAAATCTTCCCCGAAACCGCTTGGTGTATTGAAGGAAGGAAACCCCATGAAATATGATCTAGGGCAAGAGCTGAACCAAGTTTGTTCAAGGGAACTTGATTGGTCCCATGGTTCGGTGGCCATCTTGGTTGACCTAGTTTTAGCGAAAACAACTTCTCCAGAACCGCTGAAGGGATCGGGCCGAAATTTGGCAGATATGATTAGGGACTAAGGGCCATTAAAGTTTGTTCAAGGGAAGTTTATCCATAACAAACATGGCCACCATGGGCCAATCAAAATATAGTGTTTGGCAGCCATATTGGATTTTTATTTGATGGATTTTGAGACCGAAATTGGTTTTATCTAGGTTTTTGGGTATTCTGATCTCAAATTTGCAATTTTCGAAACTGTCGGATAAACGGTTTGGTGACCATCTTGAATGACCTAATTTTCGCAAAAGTGACCTCCCAAACCGCTGAAGGGATCAGGCCGAAATAATGGAGATATGTTTAGGGACCAAGGGCCATTAAAGTTTGTTCAAGACAAGTTGATCTGTCAACAAACATGGCCGCCATTGGCCAATCAAAATGTAGCGTGCTTGGAGGCCATATTAGATTTTTTTGTTTGATGGACTTTGAGGCCGAAATTGGTTTTTAGATTTGTTTTGGAGTATTCTGATTTCAAATTTGCGTCGCATAAACGATTTGGCAGCCATCTTTGATCAAAATTCCCGCGAAAAGCTCCCATACTAAAGCAGTGGGAAATTTAAAATGTCCTCGATAACCACTGGGACGATTTCAATTATAGTTGGCAGGAACAATCCTTAGGCCATAGAGATTCACATTTGTTCGAACGAACCCGATCGGCCAATGTGGCTAGCGGTCATCTTGGATTTTGGCTGATTTTTAGAAATATATTTGAAAATCTCCGAAACCGCTTGGGGCATCAACTCAAAACTCATGAAATATGATCTAGGGAAAGAGCTAAACCAAGTTTGTTCAAGAGAACTTGATTGGCCAAATAGTTTGGTGGCCATCTTGGATGACCTAATATTCTGGAAAACAACTTCCAGAATTGCTGAAGGGATCAGGCCGACATTTAATGCTGAATTTAAAATATTGTCTGTTCAGATTGCTAATGGTCCAGGTGAGCGTCAAGGCCCTTGGGTCTCTTGTTTAGTCATAATCATTATCCCCTCATGTCCATGATGAAGGGGGAGGTGGGGGGGGGGGGTGGAGTCATTTGATTTAAATATCATCTAGTTAAGAGGTAAGATAGAGAAGAAATAGAAGTGGTGGTAATGTATATGATCGAAAGTGCTGATTTCCCCCTTTCTATAATTTCTATTTATTTGTTTTAAATATGAAGATCCAATTTCTGGACACCCCATGAAAGCCAGATTTGCGATACATAGGTTTGCCAAAAAAATCATGATGAATCAGTTGACCGTATGAACCTATCAGAGCTTAGTGGTCTCGAGATTAGATCAAAAGATTGCATACATAATATGCACTAAATCTGTTCCTGAAGACGGATAATCAACAAGATATTGGATAGGTAAACAGAGGATTATCTACAATGGTATGGTGCGGATTGTTAAATTGTCTTACTGTAATCAGTGAAACAAGGTCTGAGAAATCAGTATTAATGGTAGACAAATTTATAGTAGATTCGGAACGAGCAGTTTGGGTCGTCCCACCATTTCTTGACCCAAAAAATGCAGCTGGCTGCTTTATCGAGATTTACCTGTAGAGACTACAGTATGTATTTGTGATGTCTATTCATGTTTTGTAGGTTCTACATAAACTTTTATGATCTTGCACGCCCTAATGTTGGATGGAATGGTGGTACCTTTGGCTAATATGACCTCAGCTGACTCATTAAGTACTGACAGTTTATTTGATTTGAGACACAAAAAATGGATGCTGGAGCAAGTAAACTGTGAAAGGCCCTTAATTTATAATGTTATAGTGCTTCATTCTCGGCACTATCCTTGTGCATTTTATCATCAGTCCAAAGACGTGGATCACACATGTGTAGAATAATTGAAACTTTTATGGATGTTCAATATTGAATCACTATGCAATAAATTGTACTTGTTAACATTAGAACTGAGGGGTGAAAGTGGGAATATTTCACACTGGCCAATATAAGGCCTTTTTACATGCACAATACATGTAAGAAATATTGTGTGCAGGTAAATATGTAATCCTGAGTGTACATGCATCTTGTAAATCTCTGACTGATATGCTATAATGTGCACAGAGATTTTTTGCCTGGCAGGTAAAACTGCAATGTTAGATGTACTTGGGAACAAATTTGTTATATCTACCCCTGAAAAAGAAGACAAATTAGGGTCATTGATCTTCCCTTTTGAAAATTAGAATACTCCATTTCATACATTCTGATTGGTAAATGGGATCACTACTTCACTTGGTATAATGTGTTAACTCTTGCCACTCTGATTTCAAAATAAAAAATTTTCAAATTAACATGAAAGATGAACTGGTGTTCAGTTTTCAACAAATTTAGTTGAAGATGGTGCTGTCATAGACAGCAACATCGTCCACCAAAATTGTTGAAAAATGTACACCCGCTTCTTTGCTATTGACCCAGTAAAAGATAGAATATTGACATCAGAGTGGTGAGGGTTAATAATTAATATATACTAGTAGGAGGTTTAAGTTTGGTGTGTGTGGGCCCTTTGTAATAACCTTGAAATGATTATACTATCTAGAACCTGTTGCTGTCCTGAGCAGTTTCCAGCAGCTCATACTAAGGCTGGATGTTACAGTTAGGATGGCTCAAGGTGTGTAAATGGAGGATTCTGATCAGTCACTCAAGTATCTGACATCATAATCAATTTTGTCACTAATTAGCTGACATTACAGTCAAAATGACAGTTTCATCACAAACATCAAAAGGTCTGTCACGAAAGTGTACAAATTGTATGTCTTAGACGAATTTAATAACCATAATTTAACTGAGAACTGTTGCTCTCAGTCAGAATAGTTTCAAAATATTCAGTTGCTTACATGTATAGTTACCTTGGAATTTAGAACCCGGGAATTCAGGTTTCAGTTTCAAATTGATTCCAACACGCGTAAAAAGTGGGCTGAGCTTAGCTAGAAACGGCCAGGCATAGGCTAGAAATGGCCAGGCATAAGCTAGAAATGGCCAGGCATAAGCTACAAATGGCCAGGCATAAGCTAGAAATGGCCAGGCATAAGCTAGAAATGGCCAGTCATAAGCTAGAAATTGCCAGGCATAAGCTAGAAATGGCCAGGCATAAGCTAGAAATGGCCAGGCATAAGCTAGAAATGGCCAGGCATAAGCTAGAAATGGCCAGGCATAAGCTAGAAATGGCCAGGCATAAGCTAGAAATGGCCAGGCATAAGCTAGAAATGGCCAGGCATAAGCTAGAAATGGTCAGACATAAGCTAGAAATGGCCAGGCATAAGCTAGAAATGGCCAGGCATAAGCTAGAAATGGCCAGGCATAAGCTAGAAATGGCCAGGCATAAGCTAGAAATGGCCAGGCATAAGTTAGAAATGGCCAGGCATAAGCTAGAAATGGCCAGGCATAAGCTAGAAATGGCCAGGCATAAGCTAGAAATGACCAGGCATAAGCTAGAAATGGCCTGGCATAAGCAAGAAATGGCCAGGCATAAGCTAGAAATGGCCAGGCATAAGCTAGAAATGGCCAGGTATAAGCTAGAAATGGTCAGGCATAAGCTAGAAATTGATCCCTCTGTTAGACATTTTGAACCTGTTTACGTGTGGTAATGCCATGAAAGCTTAACACAGAGTAGTGAGCTGCAATCTCTAAATTAACTCTTAGTCCTCGAATTTGTTGAAAGAATTGGAAATCTCATAGAAAATGTCCATTTGCATAGCAAAAGAAGACTATTTTGAAAATTTATCACTGAAATGACTGGGTTGATTATCGTGTCAGTCATTCCAGTGGTAAATTTTCAAAAATAGTCTTCTTGGTCTGCAAATGGACATTTCACAAGACCAATGAGGAGGCCATTTTTGGCTGGCTTGATGCTTAAAAATGCTGTTCAAAGTGTATAGTTGTCATATAATGCATGTCATAAATTTCCTGTCATTCCTGTGTGGATTGAAGAGCATTATTCATTTTGAGAATAATGTTGCTGTCTTGTCGCTTTACAGATTTCCAGAATGAGTGTAAATCTATCACGTTAGTTAAGAACTTAACCCACTGAGCCATGAAATCACTGTATTTTAATTTCAGAGCAATAAGGTGGGCAAGCTGCTGGGATATCTTTTATATAATTTAACTAGGGCCGTGTTCTCACTAGAGAGTTAATCAGGAAGTCTCTAGTGAGAACATGGCCTAAGTCTGAGGAAGTAAAAGCTTCCAGTTATATGACACATTATTGAAAACATTCAGGGACAGATCTGGCTTTTGCAACGTGCTAGCCAATATATTAGCCAAATACCGTTTTTCTTAGCCAAATAGTAAATATTTTAGCCACATGTTTACTTTAATGTCACTTATGAACATGTTTACAGTCAGTCCTCATCAGTTAATACTATCAATTTTACAATTGATTTTACAGTCCAGATACAATAGGGTCAATGTATAAGAAATGTGTTGAGTATTTTGAAACTAATATGACTGAAAGCTGTTGACGGCAGCAACAGCATTCAGTCATATTAGTTTCAAAATAGTCAATAACGTAAACAGGAATTTTTGCTTTGCAATTCTAGCACTGGAATTAATCAGTATTCGGCCAATCAAGAAAATTTAATTAATTTTAATCATTAGCCAATTCTGATTTTCATTAGCCAGATTTCAGTTTTACTAGCATTTGACTAATTGGCTAGTGGTTAGATCTACTTCTCTACAGCATTTGGCTAATTGGCTAGTGGTTAGATCTGTCCATGCCATTATTTGTTACATTATAAAGAATATAAGAAGCACTACATTACACCGCATACTGGTGCAGGGCCTCTCTGCTTGTAAAGTGAACATGTCATTAACCCTTTGATGGCCGAAATACAAATTTTCAAGGCCACCATGTTGAATATTTTGAATCTTCCAGTCAAATTTGTTTTAAATTTGATAAATACATCCTAAATTCTATGGTCTTGTTATCTTAATGTGATTGTGTTATTGAGTAACTCTGGTGAGAATTACAGGTATATTTGAATTATAAGGTGATTCTGTTATAATTCTGACATGCATAACATTGCCAAAATAAATATCTTTTCATAATTTGTCTTGGATTTTATAATGTTAACCCTTCAATACCCTAATTTGTTCAAGAAAAGTTCAATATTCTCATAGAAAATGTCAATTTGCAGACAAAAAGATTATTTTAGAAAATTTATCACTTGATTTTAATTTCCTAAAATAATCTCTTGCTCTGCAAATTGACATTCTACAGGCAGCTTATTTGGCCAGCTTGAGTTGTGAGAGTTAATTACTATATTACATGTATTTATAATACATTATTGACACCAAATCCTACGACATACACATGATGTAGGCAGGCCGCCCAGATAATATGACCATAGACCTTTACAAGATCTCCAGCTAAGAAGTAGAGGCACCACCCTTTGCAACCACACATCATTGTTCTTTTACAAGAGGTATGCATTGTTTGTTCAACACACAATCCAGACCAAGTCCCACGAGTTACATGACCCAGCCTGGCATGCCAGGTATGACCTTTGTCACATCTCCAGCAGAGTGGTATCCTGTTGTGGTCTCCCACGTTACACTACCAGGTGTCTTGTTTCCTGTCATGAAGTCACAAAAATAATGGGTACTAAGATTGTTAAAAATATAGATGTATACATTTAAATCCCTATACTAATGATGTAGTGTCCCAATAGGCAGTTGGGATACTCGAAGGGAAGTCTCCTCCACTGCAAGGAATATCTCTATCTGTTTGTGCAAAGCGAGGTCATATTATGTGATGTGTCCATCCGTCTGATTTCTCGTCCGGGCCAGATCTTGAAGAGTTTTGAACCTACACTCATAGGGTTTTTTTCAGATGTGTTATCGATATACGAAGTGTCATGATTTCGTTCCGTTAAAATCCACCCATATTTGCCCGAGTTATCGCCCTTGAAAAGCTAAAATTTGTCAAAACTTTTTTGTTCGGACGACATCTCGAAGAGTTTTGAACCTACTCACATTTTTTTTCCCAGCAGATGTGTTAGCGATAGACGAAGTGTCATGATTTCATTTCACCAAAATCCGCCCTGATTTGCCAGAGTTATCGCCCTTGCTCAAATGCTGAAATTTGTCAAAATCTTATTGTCCGGACCACATCTCGAAGAGTTTTGAACCTACACTCACAAATTATTTATCAGCAGATGTGTTCGGGATAGGCGAAGTGTCATGATTTCATTTCGGCAAAATCTGCCCATATTTGCCAGAGTTATCGCCCTTGAATTTTCTTGTCCGAGCCAGATCTCGAAGAGTTTTGAACGTACTCACAATTTTTTTTTCAGCAGATGTTTTAGTGATGGACGAAGTGTCATGATTTTCTTTCAGCAAAATCTGCTCATATTCGCCAGAGTTATCTCTCTTAAAATACTAAAAAAAAATTTTCTTGTGTGATTGTCCTGATGTATTTGAAAGACAAACTTTTTCTTGTGCGGGCCATATCGCAGAGTTGTGAAATTACATTTTTCTTGTGCGGGCCATATCACGAAGAGTTGTGAAACTACATTCACAATTTTTGTGATGTCTTTGCTGTGAATTCCAAATGTGTACCTAATAGAAGTCACCATCCCCCCCCTTTCAGAGAATTATCAAAGACTAACTTTTCACATTTAGCATTCCTCAAACAAGTATGCTTGTGGGCGTCTATTGTTTCACTAAAACTCTTGTTGGATCCTGTTATTCTGTGCCTTTTCCATGTTCGAGTGGTCCTCATGGGTCTGGAAAGACATGTAGGACTTGTATGTTCCTATTGTATGTTCCTATAGCATGCCATTTCTGTAGTGCCTGGCTTAATTGAAATGACATGATACTGATAAGTCACATCTTTGAATTCTCTTAGTTTATCATATAATGTATGCCATTAATTTCCTGTATTCAAACATAGTGTTATTAGTGGAGCGGTGGTGCTCTTATTCCCAGGTTTTGGAGGGCCCCAAAACATCTATGTATTGTTGTCCACAAACTTTGCTGTTCAGGACATAGACTATGCTGCAGAAATGGCAATTGCCAATAATATCCACTGTGAACGCGAAAACCGTGTTGTTACCCATAGTGTCTACATTTTTAGCTCACCTGGCCCAAAGGACCAAGTGAGCTTATGCCATGGTGGCCGTCCGTCATCCATCAAATTGCAACTCCTCATTTATACGTAGACCGATTTCAACTAAATATGGCTGGAAGGGTCCTATGGTGGTAGGCTCCAAAACTTCTATTCAGAACTTTGGTTGGTCAATTTTTCTGGTTTCCATCTTGGATTTTCTGAAAATTGTCAAGAAATCATTTAAAACTCTATTCCTTGAATATTAATAGCTCAACTTTAACAAAACTTGGGTGAACTAATTCTATGCTGGTAGGCTTCAACACTTCTAACAAGAAGTCTGATTGGTCAATATTTCCGGCAACCATCTGGGATTTTCTGGAAAGCAGTTAAACGTCTACTCAATAACCACTTGGCCGATTTCAAGCAAAGTTGGTAGGAAGGACACTAGAGTCGTATGCTTCAGAATTGGCCATCTGGAATTTTCTGGTTTAAAGTACTACTCATTAACTGCTTGGACAATTTCAACCACACTTGGCTGGAACTATATTAGGCGGTTTCTGAACATGAATACAGAATTTTGATTTGTCAATTTCTCTGGCGGTCATCTTGGATTTTCAGACAATTTCGTAAAATCAATTAAAATGCAACTCCTCGTTAACCGCTTGAACGATTTCAAGCAAACTGGGTTGGGAGGACCATAGAGCGGTATGCTTCAGAAGATGTATACATAATTTTGATTGGTCTATTTTTAGCTCACCTGACCTTAAAGGCCAAGTGAGCTTATGTTGTGGTGACCGTCCGTCATCCATCAACTTTTTCTTTAAATGACTTCTCAAGAACCGCTGGGCCGATTTCAATTATATTTGGCAGGAAGCATCCTTAGGGCATAGAGATTCAAGGTTGTTCAAACGAAGCCGATTAGCCAATTCGGCCGGTGGCCATCTAGGATTTTGGCCCAATTTTAAAAACGTCTAAAAATCTCCATACTGTTGGGGGATTGATGCAAACCTCATGAAATATGATCTAGGGCAAGAGCTGAACCAAGTTTGTTCAAGGGAACTTGATTGGTCAAATGGTTTGGTGGCCATCTTGGTTTACCTTGTTGTAGCGAAAAAGACCTCCAGAACTGCTGACGGGATCGGACCGAAATTTGGCAGATATGATTAGGGACTAAGGGCCTTTGAAGTTTGTTCAAGGGAAGTTGATTCGTCAAAAAAACATGGCTGCCGTGAGCCAATCAAGATATAGAACGTTTGGCAGCCATATTGGGTTTTTTTTATTTGATGGATTTTGAGGCCGAAATTGGTTTTATATGTTTACCTCACCTGGCCTGAAAGGCCAAGTGAGCTTATGTCGTGGCGACCGTCCGTCGTCCATCCATCTGTCAACTTTTCATCTAAACAACTCTCAAGAACCACTGGGCCAATTTCAGTTATATTTGGCAGGAAGCATCCTTATGGCATAGGGATCCAAGTTTGTTCAAATGAAGCCGATCGGCCAATTAGGCCGGCAGCCATCTTGGATTTTGGCCGATTTTAGGAAACGTCTTTAAAGATCTCTGAAATCGCTTGAGGGATTGAAGGAAACCTCATGAAATATGATTTAGGGCAAGAGCTCAACCAAATTTGTTCAAGGGAACTTAATTGGTCAAATAGTTCGGCGGCCATCTTGGTTGACCTAGTTTTAGCGAAAATAACTTCTCCAGAACCACTGAAGGGATCGGGCCGAAATTTGGCAGATATGATTAGGGACTAAGGGCCAGTAAAGTTTGTTCAAGAGAAGTTGATCCTTCAAAAAACATGGCCGCCATGGGCCAATCAAAATATAGCATGTTTGACGGCCATTTTTTATTTTTATTTTTTGATGGATTTTGAGGCCGAAATAGTTTTTTTGGGTATTTTGATCTCAAATTTGCAATTTTCGAAACTGTCAGATAAACGGTTTGGCGGCCATCTTAAATCATTTTCCCACCAAAAGCTCCCATACTAAAGCAATGGGAAACTAAAAATATCTTCTCGAGAACTACTGGGCCGATTTCAGTTATATTTGGCATGAAGCATCCTTAAGGCATAGAGATTTAAGTTTGTTCAAATGAACCCAATCGGCCAATTCGGCTGGCGACCATCTTGGATTTCGGCCGATTTTTAGAAATGTCTAAAAATCTCCCAAACCGTTTGAGGGGTTGATTCAAAACTCTCGAGATATGATCTAGGGTAAGCGCTGAATCAATTTTGTTCAAGGGAACTTGATTGACCAAATGGTTCAGCGTCCATCCTGGATGATCTAGTTTTCACAAAAATGACTTCTCCAGAACCGCTGAAGCGATCAGGCCAAAATTTGTGATATATACCTAGCAACTAAGGGCAATTAAGGTTTGTTCACGAGAAGTTGATTCGTAAAAAAACATGGCCGCGGTGGACCAATCAAAATAGTATTTGGCAGCCATATTGTATTTTTTTATTTGATGGACTTGAGGCCAAAATTCGTTTTATATATAATAAGGAAAAATTAGTTACCTCTCCGGAATGTAGAAATTGTTTGAGTGTAGCTTTCGTGACCATCTCGGTCACTTATTCAGCACTAACTGATGGTCACTGGCAACGTCACTCTGGTCAGTTCTTGTGGAGTCATGTGACAGCATGGACTGGTAGACTGCTGGTATACGGTAGCCCTCGTCTCTGTTCATGGTTGGTTGATGCTTGTAGGTTTCTATGGCCTCTTTAACCTTCCATTTGAATAAGTTGGTCTCAATGCACCGAGGCACTGCTGGCGGGGATGACATGGCCAGTGGATTCTGTATGTTCTGCCACAGCTGAGTTGGAATTGATTTTAAGATGTTCTTTGACTCTGGTGCTGAGAGGCCTTTTGGTTTCGCCAATGTGTCCCCTCACATTGGTCACATTCGATCTTGTAGATGACTCCAGAGTGTTCATCTGTGGTCAGTTTATCTTTGGGTCTTACTAGTTGTGATCTTGACGGGCTTGTGGTAGGTTTTGATGTGGTGTTCTCTGAAGTCTGCCAAGGTGTTCTGATAGGCCTTGGATGTACGGAAGTCCGACTAGTGGACATTTTTCGACATCTGGTGGTTTATTACGAGGTGGGGGAGGTGGTTTTCTCATCCACGAAGTGTAACCGTTAGCTAGGAGAGACTGTTGGATGTGATGATGTTCTTCTTTTTTGTCTGATGTTTCTGTGATGATGGAGTCTGCACGGTGAAATAGTTCTGACGACTGACCTTTTGTGTTCCAAATGGTGATTAGAGTGAAAATTTAGATATTGAGCTGTGTGTGGGTTTTCTGTACACGGTAAGTTTGGTGGTTCCGCAATCTGGCCATCTTCGACTTCGTTGGTGAATTGGATGCATTGGTCGATGCTGTTGAGGTGATCAGTGAAAGGTTGGATGTTGTAGAGGTGCAGGCATGTGAAGGTGTCATCCACATATCGGTTCCAGAAATTTGGGGGTCTGTGGCTGTGCTAAGTGCTTGTTGCTCGAAGGATTCCATATAAAGGTTTGCGATCACTGGCGACACAGAAGCCCATAGCTACTCCATGAATCTGGTGCTAGAAGTAGCCATTCTGAACGAAATAGGTGGCCTGGTTTTCATGAAAGCGACTCTTCAGAGCCGCTGAACTGATTGGGCAGAAATTTGGGAGATATGATATTGATGACTAAGGGCCATAAAAGTTTGTTCAATAGAAGTTGATACATAAAGAAACATTGCTTATGTTTTCTTGTTACAAGTCTGCTCAACTCATTTGAGTTCTACTTATTGTTAATGACCATTCTAGTTGAAATGCCTATGGTCCAGGTGAGCGATACAGGTCCCTTGGGGCTCTTGTTTTTGGTGGCTATCTTGAATTTGCCAAAAAATGCCGGGAAATCGTTTAAAACGCTACACATTAACTGCTTGGGCAATTTCAACCAGACTTGGCTGGAAGGATACTATGTGGCTTCAGAACATATACAGAATTTTGATTGGCCAATTTTTCTGGTGGCCATTAACAGCTTGAATGATTTCAATCAAAACTGGGCTGGAAGTATCCTAAAGTGATGTGCTTCAGAGCTTGTATACAGAATTTTGATTGGTCAATTTGTTTGGTGGCCATCTTGAATTTTCTGAAAAACGTCTAGAAATCATTTAAAACGCTACTCATTAACTGCTTATTCCAATGACCTTCTTGTTCTCCAAAATGGCATCTCAGAAACTGCTGTACTGTTCAGGCAGAAACTCATTAGATTTAATTTCATCGATAACTAAGGGTGATTAAGTTTGTTAAGAGACCTCGATCCTTGATAAAACATGGTTGGTATGAACCAATCAAAATTTTGTGTTTGATGGCCATATTGGATTTTTTTATTGGCTGGATGGAACCTAAGATTCAATCTGCTTGTGTGGTCAGCGTCCATCATTAATTTCCCACTAAATATCGATTGTACTGAATTCCCAATTTTGTAAATTTATGGTACTGCTGAATTTAAAGTATTATGTTTGTTCAAATGCTAATGGTCCAGGTGAGAGTTAAGGTTGGGCCTCTTGTTTCTAATCTACTGCTATGTAGCAGTTTGTTGTGTGGAATAAAAGCGAGAGATCACTGTGGATCTGTGTGGGTACTAGCAGATACTGTGTCGATGCCCATAGCTATTCCTGTGTGGACACTAGCATAGATACTGTGTCGATGCCGATAGCTATTCCTGTGCTAGATACCATGTTGATGCCGATAGATATTCCTGTGCTAGATACCATGTTGATGCTGATAGCTATTCTTGTGCTAGATACCGTGTTGATGCTGATAGCTATTCATGTGTGGACACTAGCATAGATACTGTGTCAATGTCCATAGCTATTGCTGTGCTAGATACAGTGTTGATGCTGATAGCTATTCCTGTGCTAAATAGTGTTGATGCTGATAGCTATTCCTGTGCTAGATACAGTGGTGATGCTGATAGCTATTCCTGTGCTAGATACCGTGTGGATGCTGATAGCTATTCCTGTGCTAGATATCGTGTGCATGCTGATAGCTATTCCTGTGTGGACACTAGCATAGATACTGTGTCAATGCCCATAGCTATTCCTGTGCTAGATACAGTGTTGATGCTGATAGCTATTCCTGTGCTAGATACAGTGTTGATGCTGATAGCTATTCCTGTGCTAGATACAGTGTTGATGCTGATAGCTATTCCTGTGCTAGATACAGTGTTGATGCTGATAGCTATTCCTGTGCTAGATACCGTGTGGATGCTGATAGCTATTCCTGTGCTAGATATCGTGTGGATGCTGATAGCTATTCCTGTGTGGACACTAGCGTAGATACTGTGTCGATGCATAGCTATTCTTGTGTGGACACTAACATAGACACTGGCCGATGCCGATAGCTATTCCTGTGTGGACACTAACGTAGATACTGTATCGATGCAGATAGCTATTCCTGTGTGGACACTAACGTAGATACTGTGTACTGTATCGATGCCAATAGCTATTCGTGTGGACACTAGCGTAGATACTGTGCCGATGCCGATAGCTATTCCTGTGTGGACACTAGTGTAGATACTGTGCCGATGCCGATAGCTATTCCTGTGTGGACACTCATGTAGATACTGTGCCGATGCCGATAGCTATTCCTGTGTGGACACTAGCGTAGATACTGTATCGATGCAGATAGATATTCCTGTGTGGACACTCATGTAGATACTGTGCCGATGCCGATAGCTATTCCTGTGTGGACACTAGCGTAGATACTGTATCGATGCCGATAGCTATTCCTGTGTGGACACTAGCGTAGATACTGTATCGATGCAGATAGATATTCCTGTGTGGACACTAGCGAAGATACTGTATCGATGCAGATAGATATTCCTGTGTGGACACTCATGTAGATACTGTATCGATGCCGATAGCTATTCCTGTGTGGACACTAGCGTAGATACTGTATCGATGCAGATAGATATTCATGTGTGGACACGAGCGTAGATACTGTATCGATGCCAATGGCTATTCCTGAGTGGACACCAACGTAGATACTGTGTACTGTGTCGATGCAGATAGCGATTCGTGTGTGGACACTAGCGTAGATACTGTATCGATGCAGATAGCTATTTCTGTGTGGACACTAGCATAGATACTGTATTGATGCAGATAGCTATTCCTGTGTGGACACTAACATCGTAGATACTGTGTACTGTGTCAATAGCTATTCTTATGTGGACACTAACGTAGATACTGTGTCGATGCCATAACTATTCCGTTCAGATGTGCCACTGGTTTCTGTGTCTGCTTTTTGCAGATTCCATAGTGACATTCGGATAAACGGGAAACTAAGAAAATTCCAACACCACACAGAATGATAACAAATATATAGAATCAAATAGATTGTCTACGTAACAACTTGGGACATCCTCACACCACCCACCCCCTCTACCACATACTAACCAAACTAGCATCTAATCTAACCTATAACACAAACTGATAAAGTTAAACGGTCAAAATTCTAATAATCGGCAACAGAAATGGCAATAGAATAGATTTCTTTGTGATGGTCCGTAGATCGAAAGGCCTACATGGTTAGGTTAATACAAAGTAGTCTAATGGCTGAAAATATGGTGAATCGACCATCACAAATTTAAGCCTGGATATCGTGATTTGCAAATAATGGTGATCTCACCACACCGAGCTTCCGTTCTCCATTTCACATGGAGCAGTCAACCTCAATCCCTCCCCTTTTCTGACTCTTGGACATAGGGCCGTTGGTGTCACGAAAACAAAACCGCATAGAATCATAACTTCAACCACAACAAAATTCAGCCCATCAAAGAAATTAATACCGTTGTGAACCTGGCGCGAATGGGACTTGTTTAACAGGGACCTGAACTATACACCAACCAAACCAGTCAAACAACAAGGTATAAACTCCAGTTTGTCTCGGGGCCTTTGGTGGTTTATAAATTTGTGGCATTTGGTACACAAAAGGGCTCGGAGTCTACTGATTCCAGTGAACGTGCCAGAATTGATGGACTACTAATAACATAGTTAAATCCCATCAGGTAAGTTGCCAGCATTTTGTTTGTTTTGATATCAAGGTCCTTGCCAATTACCCACCGTCGGCTAAATATACCCCTAATCCCGAAATGGTGATAATGATTGTTTGCCCGTACACACACAATCATCGCCTACTGAAATATTTATTTGTCATTTGTTTCAAGAAATTGACATGGATTCGACTTGAGACGCACTAATGATAAATAAACATGTTTTCACATACCGTCAGCGCTATATCTGACAAATACTCATTAAACAAGTTTGATCAAATCTCTCTAGCTGCGGGTTAAGCAATTGATAAGCATTCTGGCCAGGTGAGCTAAAAACTGAACATTGGAAATACAAACATGAGAGGTGAAATATCAAGGCTGTGATGACCGTGACCTTTTATCTAGCGATATCACTATCAGCACGCAACTTTCCTATTTTATAGGGACCATGTGTTCAAGATCAGTTCTGGTAATAATAAATAATTCTGAAATATAAATCTATAAGATTTGCTAAACAGAAAAAAATGTTGAAAAAGCAGAGATAAAATAGTATGGTCAGAATGACCGTGACCTTTAAACTGGTGACCTCCATGTCACCATCCTGTATCCTGTTGGTATAAGCAACCATATACAGAAGTTGTGTTCTATTAGGGTTAAGCAATACCGAAATATAGCCAAGTGTTGTAGAGGTCTAAATGACCGTGACCATCGACGTTGTGACTTCAGTGTCAGCATGCTGCTTCCTAAGACTATAGGTAACAATACATTTAAGATTAGATCCAGTAGGATTAACGAATCCTGAAACATAAGCCGAGATGTTTTGCTAAACACAAAAAACTAACATTGAAAAAAGCTTTGTATCGAGGTGACCGTGACCTTGTGACCTCATTACCATCATTCTGCTTCCTAACAGTATTAGGCAACCACAAAGTCAAGTTTAGTTGCAATAGGATTAATTGATTCTGAAATAAGCCGAGTGTGACCAGCTATCCGAACAAGCGATACACTAACCGAGTCGCAAGTAATGAACAGTTCTTGTCACAATTATGGTTTTTAGGAAATTAACACATGTGATCAGATGGCGATCATTAGTTTGACAGATTTCAATCAAATTTGGCTAAAAGGATCCTATGGTGGTAGGCTCCAGAAAATCTATTCAAAATTTGGATTGGTCTATTTTTTGGGTGAAAATCTGATTTTATGAAGAATTTAATGAAAGTTGTCAAAATGCATAGATCTCCTTAGCTGCTTGACAGATTTCAACCAAATTTGGCTAGAAAGACCATATGGAGGCAGGCTCCAGAACTTTTATTAGCTCACATGGCCTGAAAGTCAAGTGAACTTAAGCGATGGCGACCATCAGTGTCCGTCAACTTTTCCTTTAAACAACTTCTCAAGAACAACGGCCAATTTTAATTAGATTTGGCAGGAAGCATCCGTCGACCATCTTGGATTCTGGCCAATTTTTAGAAATGTGCTTACAAATCTTTTCTGAAACCACTTGACTAATGAAATATCATCTAGACCAAGAGCTGAACCAAGTTAAACAAGAGGCACGAGGGCCTGTGGCGCTCACCTGGACCATTAGCATTTGAACCGTTTGCATTTAAATAGACATGATGGATAGTTTTCGGAAGATAGACGATGGCCACCAAGAAAATTGATCAATCAAAATTCTCATTTGATTTCTTGAAGCCTATCATCATAGGGTCAAACCCAAATGTGTTTGATATCGAGCCGTAGTAGTAGTGGTAGCGATTTAAAGGCTTCTGGAAAATTTAGGAAAGTTCAAGGTGGCTGCCGAAAAAACTGACCAATTAAAACACTCATTAGAAGTCATTAAGCCGATCACCACAGGATCATCCCACCCAGGTTTCGTTGAAATCCTGTCATTGATTAGCGTTGTAAAATATTTCTGGAAAACTCAAAATGGCTGCCAGAAAAATTGACCAATCAAAATTCTGTATATACGTTATGAAGCCTACCCACCTAGAGTCCTGCCAATTGATTTCACAAAACGTTTGAAAAAGGCAAGATGGGTGGCGAAAAAATTGAGCAATCAAATTTCTGTGTACAACTTCTGAAGCCTGTCACCAGTCTGGTTGAAATCGCACAAGCAGTTAATGAGGAGTAGCATTTTAAACAATTTCCGGTAAATTTGTCATAAAATTAGATTTTCATCAAAAAATTTACCAATTAAAATACTGTATACAAATTCTGAAACCTACACCCATAGGATCCTTCCAGCCAAACTAGATTGAAATCCGCCAAGCGGTCAATGAAGAGTGGCGTTTGAAAATTCCGGTAAATTTTTCATAAAATCTAAGTTTAACCAAAAAAATAACCAATAAAAATTCTGTAAACAAGTTCAGAAGCCCACACCCATAGTGTCCTTTCAGCCAAATTAGGTTGAAATCTGCCAAGCGGTTAATGAGGAGATATATTCGGACACTTTCCAGTAATCTTTTTCAATAAAACCTACGATTTTGACCCAAAAAAATTGACCAATCAAGAATCTGAAAAATGTTCTAGCCCCTACCTCCATAGGATCCTTCTAGCCGAATTTGGGTGAAATCTAAGGAGGATACGTTTTGACACTTTACAGAAATTCTTTTCATAAAATCTACGATTTTCACAAAAAATTACCAATCCCAAAAATCTAAATAGACTTTCTAGAGCCTACCACTATGATCCTTCCAGGAGAATTTAGTTGAAATCCGTCCGGAAGCTAAGGACAAGAGGCATTTTGACGCTTTCGGGTAGATTTTTTTTACGAAATCTAAGATTTTAACCCAAAAAATTGACCAATCAAAAATTTGAATACAAGATCTAGAACCTACATCGACAGAATCCTTCAAGCCCTAATTTGGTTGAAATCCCTCAAGAAGCTAAGGAGGAGATGCGTTTTGACACTTTCCAGTAGATTTTTTTTATAAAATCTAAGATTTTCACCCAAAAAATTGAACAATCAAAAATCTGAATAGATGTTCTAGAGCCTACCACTATATGATCCTTCCAGGAGAATTTAGTTGAAATCTGTCAAGAAGCTAAGGAGGAGATGCATTTTGCTACGGTAAATTCTTTACAAAATCTAAGATTTTCACCCAAAAAATTGACCAATCAAAAATATGAATAGAAGAAGAATGCTTCAAGCCAAATCTGGCTAAAAATCTCTCCAGAAGCTAAGGAGGAGATGCATTTTGACATTTTTCGGTAGATTTCTAACAAAATCTAAGATTTTCACCCAAAAAATTGATTAATCCAAAATTTGAATAGAATTCTAGAGCATACCTCTATAGGATCCTTCAAACCGAATGTTGCTGAAATCTGTCACGAAGCTAAGGAGGAGTTGCATTTTGACACTTTCTGGTAAATTTTTACAAGAGCCATCAGAAGACGGCATATCCTCCCCCCGGATTCAAACACTTCAGATAGACATACATCAATAGTGGACATACATATAACGCTAATTGTAAAGGACAAGATTTTAGAAACAGTAATCAATGAAAAATGAAATCCTGACACTGCATCTCGCCTTAAAGAAAGATGGATTTGTAAGTACAGGTTCAATTCTGTTCAACTATTATGCCCGGACAAGAGAATTTGGATGAATTTTAAGTATTTCAATGGAGATAACTCAGGAAAATATGGATGAATTTCTTCAAAACGGAATCATAGCATTGCTTCTTCAAGTAATATATTCAGTGACAAAGGAATTGAGAGCATAGGTTCAAAATTCTTCAAGATCTGGCACGAACAAGACAACTTTGATGAATTTTAAGTATTTCAGGGGAGCTAAGGACCACAGACCCCCCTAGGGTTGGTCTGTCGTTTTTTTAACCAGATAAACATACTTATCGTTCAATCACTACTTGCTAAATAAATCTACTTACATTTAACGCCAGAAAGATTTCTAATCTTGCATTTAATGCCTTCTGATACTAGAACCACAACTCTCTACTCTAGTCCAGGTGTCTGGATGGAGTAGACTTCTTCAAGTGGTAATGAGAACCCTTACCATGTTTCAAAAGAATCACAGCTAAATTGTAGTTGTGTTGACAAGAAATGATTGGTACTGCAGTTCATGTATTGGCTTAAAGGTATTTAAAGGGGGATAACTCTCTAATGAATAATTTTCTGGCCGCGAAAAAAGCGCATGCCCATCTTCAGATGGTAATGACTAGATTTACCACGTTTCAAAACAATTGTAACTAAACTGTAGGAGTTGTGTTGACAAGGATGGACCGACAGACGAAAATACATTTGGGACAGACGATTGGACGTACAAGTATATGGATAGCACATGCATATCTTCATGGTGTAATGATAACACTTAACAAGTTTCAAAAGAATCGCAGCTAAACTGTAGGAGGAGTTGCGTTGACAAGAAATGACTGGCAATGCAGTTTATGTGTCGGCTAAGATATTTAAAGGGTGATAACGCTGTAATGAATATTTTTTGCCGCGAAAAAAGCACATGCATATCTGCACATGATACTGATGTGGACGAAATTTTAAGTTAATCCACTGAGACCTCTAGGAGGAGTTGCGTTGACAAGAAATGATTGTCAGAGATGTATGGACCGACCGATGGACATACATACATTTTGTACAGCCGAATGGACGTACAGGTATACGGATAGCACATGCACAGCTTCACATGGTAATAATAACGGTTACCAAGTTTCAAAAGAATCAGAGCTAAACTGTAGGAGTTGCGTTGACAAGAAATGATTGGCGCCGCAGTTTATGTATCAGCTTTAAGATATTTAAAGGGGGATAACTGTAATGAACAATCTTTTGGCCTCAAAAAAGGCACATGCACATCTGCACATGATACTGATATGTGGACACAATTTAAAGTTAATCCATTGAGACCTCTAGGAGTTGCATTGACAAGAAATGATTGTCAGAGATGGATGGACTGGCAGCCGGACATACATACAGACGGATGGATGTACATCTTCATGTGGTAATGATAACACGTACCAAGTTTCAAAAGAATGGGAGCTAAACTGAAGGAGTTGCGTTGACAAGAAATGATTAGCAATGCAATTTATGTATCGGCTTTAAGATATTTGAAGGGGGATAACTTTGTATTGAACAATTCTTCCGGTCGCGAAAAAAGGACATGCACATCTGCACATGATACTGATAATGTCGACGAAATTTAAAGTTAATCCATTGAGACCTCTAGGAGTTGCGTTGACAAGAAATAATTGGCAATGCAGTTTATGTATCGGCTTTAGGATATATAAAGGGGGATAACTCTGTAATGAACAATTTTTCGGAGGCGAAAAAAGCACATACACATCCGCACATGATACTGATGTGGACAAAATTTTAAGTTAATCCATTGAGACCTCTAGGAGGAGTTGCGTTGACAAGACGGGGACAGATGGACGGACGGACCTGCTGATAGCTATATCTGAAAGGGGGATAACTCTGTAATGAACAGTTTTTCGGACGCGAAAAAAGCACATGCACATCCGCACATGATACTGATAATGTGGACAAAACTTTGAGACCTCTAGGAGTTGCGTTGACAAGACGGGGACAGGCGGACGGATGGACATGCTGATCGCTATATTCCCCCCCCCCCCCCCCCCCCGTCTTCCACACCAGGGGGGGGGGGGGGGTGGGGGGAATACAATTTAAGATTTTTGACCAAAAAAATTGAGAAATCAAAAATCTGAATAGAAGTTCTAGAGCCTCCCTCCATAGGGTACTCTAGCCAAATTTCACTAATATCTGCTAAATGGTTTATGATACAATTTAAAGCAAATGTTGATGGACGGACAGTCGCCACGGCATAAGCTCACTTGGTCATTCTGGCCAGGTGAGCTAATAATTTGCCGCCCATCTTTGAGGATCTAGTTTTCGTTAGATATGATTAGGCAAGGCCCACTAAAGTTTGTTCACGGGTCGCTGATGAGTTGAAAAACTTGGCCACTGTGGGCCAATCAAAATGTAGCGAGTTAGCAGCAATATTCGATTTTTTTATTTGATGGATTTTGAAGCTGAAATTGGTTTGATATGATATAGGTTTTTGGGTATTCTGATTGCAAATTTGTGATTTTGGAGACTGTCAGATAAACGGCTTGCTGGCCATCTTGGAACATAATAAAGCAATAGGAAATGTTTTATGTCTTCTCGAGATCCACTGAGCCAATTTCAAGTATATGTAGCAGAAAGCATCGTTAGGGCATAGAGATCCAAGGTTGTTCAAATGAACCTGATTGGCCAATTTGAACAGCGACCATCTTGGATTTTGTCTGATTTCTAGAAATGTCTAGACTGGCCAAATGCTTCGGTGGCCATCTTGAATGATCTAGTTTTCATGAAATCAACTTCACTAGAACCGCTTAACAGATCGGGTAGAAATTTGGGAGATATGATTACGGTCTAAGGGGCATCAAAGGTTGTTCAAGGTAAGTTGATACGTAAAGAAACATAGCTGCTGTGTTCTCATTACAATTCTGGTCAACTCCTTAGGGTTCTACTTATAGCCAATGGCTTTTCTGGTTGAAATACCTATGTTCCAGCTGAGCAGATACAGACACCTTGGGCCTCTTGTTCAGGATTTTGATTGGTCATTTTTGGGGGTGATTTTGGCGCTGACACGGAAAATTGGCCTGTGAGATCATTGTATAAATCTTTTAAATGGTTTGCCAGGAATGGTTGGAAGATAGATGGCCACTGTAAAAATTGACCAATCAACATTCTGTATTCAAGTTATTACACCACAAAAACATCTATACCGTTCAATCACTACTTGCTAAATCAACTACTCTGCATTTAGCCACCAGAATAAGATTTTTATGCTTGCTTACATACCCCCATATGCCTATTCCATTTCTATATATACCCTCAACCAGGCTACTGGTAGGGTACACCCCAGCATATGACCTGATAGACTGGCACCAGTCTGTACTCACTCCTTGATGACACTTGTCACTAAGCACGCCTGCGCATGTGCATTGGAGCCCAAACTTTTCAAATATTCTGCAAGCAGTACAGTCTGCAAATAATCCAGCTAAGTTTTTATAGCTTTGTGCCGAGTTCAGCTTACTTATTTGAGAGTGCTTCTATCCGCGATTATGCATAATATGAAGTCTATCCTCCCTAAGTTATGTTTATGGAGTATTTCGTGGTTTTATTGCTATTTATCCTTTGGATAAATGTGTTACCGGTTTTCGTGGTTGTATCCCGTTTTCGTGGTAATCAATCAAAATGCCTAAGTGATCATCATCATTTCTAACCCTCAATTACTCTAAGCGCTTTATATTCACTTATTTCTAATCATGTTTTAGTGCATTTCGTTTTATATCCCTTAGAAAGTTTGTAATCTAGTAGTCCTTTTTTCATTAGGGATATTTGATATTTGAATTTTCCCGCCTTCTCTGAGCTTGCGCTCGTTTCTTTATCTCAGACTCAATATTTTAGAGAAGTTATCTTAAGTTTTTTGAAGCTGCATGCTTCATTCTCTATTTTTATTTTTTGTTTTTAGGAGTCTGTTAAGTCAGTTGAGAAGGTGAAGTGCACGTCGGCTAAATGCGATCGGGTCCACTCCGTGGAGTTCGGGGGGCCACGTTTGCCTCAAATGTACTGTACTACATGTACTCCTGTAGCGATGTGCAGGTTATGCAAAGGATGGTCGTTAACTGTTTCTAAATCATTTTTCAAGGATTTTGTAGCCAAGTCTGCATTGCCCACTGATCGATCCCCTTCCGTTGCTACCAAGTCTAAAGCTGTGTCTTTTGCTAGTACTTCTGTGTCTTCTATACCAGCAATGGAGGGGGGGGCGGGGGGGGGGAGGGCCTCCTGCTAATTCCGATGCCGTCAGATCTTTTTGCGCTATTTGAGTCTTTTGCTACTGTTCTGACTAGTCTTTAGATGAGCGAATTTCGTCAGCCATTCACGCGACAAGAGCAGATTCATCCGAGTTGGTTAGCGGGCATGCCCGCAAATGGGGGAAGCCGACTTCCCTCACGTCCAGGCAAGAGATTTGGTCCCCGAAACCGAAATCTAGACTCGAAGAAAAAGCCCATAAAGGTGGTTTCGAGTAAGTCACCGGGCAAAACCCACCTAAGTCTTGAGGAGGGGCATTACCCTCAAGCAGTGGTGTCGGCGACGGAGGTCCCCGATTCAAGTGCCTATGCCAATGTCCAGTTTTCCGGAATTCCGGTAGCCAGAAACTTTAAGAGATCACCTGTTCGTATATTAGTTCAGAGAAGAAGTTCGGTAACTTGTGGTTTGTCAAGCACTTCCGGTAGGTGCTCAGTAGATTCGGGTCTGCATGACCCAGAGCTACTTCCGGTTTCCGCTTCCGGTTCTTCTGCTTACAGTATGACTTCCGGTTTGGCCGGATATCCGGGTCCTCAGGATCCTGTTTATTTTTTTACTTCCGGTAGGACTGTATCCTCTTCCATTCCCACTTCCAGTGCTTGTTCTTCCGGTTCTAGTGGGTCCTCCAGTCCTGCCGGATATATGGGTCCTCAAGAAAATTAATTTTCCGATTTCCGCTAGGCGCATTTCCGTTTCTGAACCCAGTGTTATTTCTTCCATTTCCGGTTTGAGGGGTGCTCTTCCGGGTCATCAAGATCTGGCTAAGCATCCAGTTTCCGAAACCGCTTTTGCCGAGACTTCCAGTTTGGTCAATTATCAGGGTCTGCAAGATCCGGTTAAGGCCTTATCTCAGCGCCAACTTCCGCTTCCAGTTCTCCTTCCGGGATTAGATTTTGCGCATATGGTCAAGAGTTTCCTGGGCTTACAGGTTCCTCTTCTAGTCGGTCGATTTTTTCGGAATCGCATTTGGTTGATCAGTCAGGTTTCTGTCGATAGAAATTTGGTTGGCTCAGGTTATTCGCCTTCTCGTCTTAGAGATAGTTCTGATTCGTATTATTTTTGCGATCTTCCGGTTCAGGATTTTGGATCTTCTCTGTCTCTTTCTCAGTTAGTTAATGCTGATGCGTCCTCGGGTTCCATTTCTTGTTTTCGTGATGTAGTTTCAGGTTCTTCTCTTGATGCTAGGCTTCCTCCTTCTCAGCCTTCTTCTCAAGTGCAGGGAGACAGGGTTTTTCCTTCTTCTCTTTCGGCTAGGGATTTTTCATCCAGCCATGTTTCTAATTCTTCCTCTCTTTTTCAGTCTTCATCTATCCCTACTCCTCTGGGGTTTTCCCGCCTTCATTCTTCTATCAATTCCTTATCAGGTTCTTTGGATTCTGCTCATTCTTCCTCTTCTTCTGTTCATCCTAATTCATCTCTTCCTCCTTGTTCATCTTCTGCTTCTTCCTCTTTTGATCATCTTGATCCTATAGTGTCGGTTGTGCTTTCCCCTGAATTAGAGTTCCAAATCGTTGATTCTGGTCGGGATATTTCTTTGTTCTCTGTTGTTAGAGACCCTTCCCTCGATCGGTCTTCCGTGTCGGCTAGGTTTTCCATTCTCTAGGTTTTCGGCTAATGGTTTGGTTCATTTTCCCTTGTCTGCCGGTCAGCAGAGTGATGTTGATCCCATTCCGTCTGACCAATTCTCTTCAGTTTCAGATTCTTTGACTGTCTACTCCTCTAGTGTCTCGAAGACCTTGTTCTCCCTCTTCTAGAACTCTAGGATCTATCACCTCTGTTGTTTCTTCTAATCAATCCTCTTCTCCTAATCGATCTTCTGTTCCTTCAATTCCCAGATCATTCAGGGTCAGGGATCTGAAGAGGTTTTGTCCGGTCAGGGCTTCTTCAGAGGACTGGTCCCTGGCGCATCGGTGGATTGCTTCTAGCCTTTCTCTCCCTCTCCAGGATGATTTCTCTATAGACCCGCCTTCTTTTGGGTCTGCTCTCTCTTCTGAATCCTCCTCATTGTCTCCTCAGGTCCTCCCGGTTGATAACTTAGTAGTTGACATGCAGGACTTCTATGTGAATGATGTTCATTCTAAGGACATTTCTCTTACTCCCAAATTCGATGCTCCTGTTCAGATTCCAAAGGGCGATTATCTTCGTGTTGCCTCCCCTCAATCGGTCAATGGTCCAGCTTGGGAAGTTCTTTCCTCTAATTTAAAATATTCTCTGAAAGTCGAGGCCTCTTCGGATCTTTTTAAATGGGAGTCTGTTTGTAGGTCACAGGTTAAGTCGGCTAATTTTCTTGCCTTACTTTCGGAGGCAGTTCTTAAATCCCAGGAGAGGTGAGCGGGTTCCCTCTGAGGTTTTTCGCTCTATATTTCGAGAGGTTCTCTTAATTCTGTCTGTAGATCTTTAGTTTTATTACTTCGAAGAGGTCTAGGAAGCTTGTTGAGGTTAATATTTTGAGTAACCTCAAGAGTAGTCTTATCTCGGCTCCTTTCGGCCAGGATATTTTTGGTCAGTCTTCCTCTAGCCATATTCGTTCAGAGTCTGAGCATCTTAGATCTTCTAGGGATCTTCAGGCTCAGATTTCTATTTCTAGACCCTCAGTGAAGAGACTCTTCCTCTCTTAAGAGCCCCAATTCCTCTCCTAGGAGGAAGTCTTAGGCCAGATGAGTCTGGTGCATATCCCTCCAGAATTGTTACAAACTCTAACCGTTCTTCCTCCAATTTCCAAGACCGATCCAAGGAAGGAGATCGTTTTAAGTCAATCTCCTCCAACCGTTCTAGATTCCAGGTTCGGCAGGCCCTTCTCTTGTGGCGAGACGGGGCCAAGTGTATTCCCGTAGACCCAGTTCAAGATCCAGAGGTTGGTCGTCTTTCAGAGGCTTCCAGGGTAAGAGTTTGAAGGTGTGGCCACCGCCCGGGTAGGTCCAGCTCTCGTTCCTTATCCAGTCTCTTCCCTTCCTCTTCTTGTGCCTTTGGATCCGTTGGTCCAGTGCCTTCTGCCCAGCTTGCCAGTAGGAGGGCACCTGTCTCTGTTTTGGGAGACTTGGCATACCCTCATTCAGGACTCCTCACTTGTAAATCACAATCACTGGGGGTATGCACCTTCTTGGATCCTTCATCGTCCGTCTCTCCTTCCCAAGTGGACACTGGTTCCCTCCATTCCGAAGAAGTTGGTGGCCTTAGAAGAGTTGGAATCGATGATTGTCAAGGAGGCCATAAAAGAGGTTCCCCTTTGGAGAGTAAACCCGGGCTACTACTCAACCATTTTCTTAGTTCCCAAGAAAACAGGTTGGCTTCCTATCATCAATCTAAAGAAGTTAAATCTCCTTATTTTAACACCAAAGTTCAAAATGGAGACCATCTCCCAGATCATCGCCAGTCTAGATTCAGGCACATGGACTTCCTCCATCGATCTAAAGGACGCCTACTTCCATAGACTCCTCTCAAAATTTATGCACGCGTCATGACCCAAATCCGAAAACGAGGCTAGCAGGGATAACACGCTTGAAAAGGCTAAAACAATGATGGCAGTTTCGTCGTCGGTACCAGCAATATTTAATAAAAATCACGCATCGTGTTCAGTTCCTGGCTGCAGTAACAACGGCATAAAATGTCCAGAGCTCTCATTTCATTCATTCCCTGGGGATAAAATAAAAATGCAAGCGTGGATACACGCTATAAGACGTGATCCTGGGCCAACGTTTCAGGTAAGTCACATACCTACTTTGATGTATTTTTATTTAACCCTTTAACACTTGAAATTCGAGCATTAAAATTGTAAGACAACTCGGCAGGTAAGTTGTTGATTTTTTTAAAACTAATTTCGCGGGAACCTGTTGCTGCCTTTATGATAGCAAAAGCTTACAGTTAAATTAGTTTCAAAATATTCAACATAATATTGAACCATTACAGCACTTGTTATATCACATCTCTAAGGATTGACTTTCCTCCTCTGTCATTATTATGTTTATAGACTTGATGGTAAGCACCAAACTACTTTTGTGTGCGTGCGTGTGAGGGATGGTGGTGGGTGGGTGGGGTGGGATGGTGGGGTGGGGGGGGCGGAAGGGAAGGGGCGGTGGCTGTATTAAAAATATTTTCTGGAACCAGAGCAGAGTGATAAGGCCTACTTTGTCATGTTTACTCACTTAGTTACGCACGCACGCACACACCACACACACACACGCATACATGATGTTTAGCAGATTCACATCGGGGAAATTTTTGTTATTCTTTCCAGATCAAAAGAGGGAGCACGTTTGTCTGCTCTGCACACTTCATTAAATCAGACTACAAGTGGACACCCGTAAGAAAGACATTGTTGTCAACTGCTGTTCCCACTGTCTTTAATAACTGTGACGGGTGGGAGAAACTTAAAGATGGGCGGTACAGATTTATAAGGAAACAACCAATGGATAGGTCTGCACAATCAGTAACAGAACCTGACCTTGAAGACAATGCCACAGATCTCCTCACAGATCCTTGTTGTGCTGAATCTACAGACTGTATGTACGATGAGGCAGTAACCTGCAGGTTGGAATCCCGTATTCAACAACTTGAACTAGCTCTTGCAGACAAAGACAATGAACTAGATGAAAAAAAGTTAATAATAAACCGACTTACATGTGAATTGCATATGGAGAAGTGGGGCGTTCACCGTTTTACAACAGAAGATGACAAAATTAAATTTTATACTGGTTTTATTTCGTATGATTTATTTCGTGTGTTTTATGAATCCATAAAGCCAACTGCTGAAAATATGACAAGTGCGTATTATCTTAAAGTAGGGGATAAACGGTCATTAGCAGGTCGACCAAGAACAATGCTGCTTATTGATGAACTGTTTATGTCACTAATGAGAATACGGTTAAACAGTCCAGAAAAGGACCTTGCAGACAGATTCCATATTTCGGAAGCAACAGTTTCGAGAAAGGTGTTGACATGGGTGACACTCTTGTACCAGATCCTTGGTTCATTGCCAATATGGCTTCCAAAGGACCAAATCCAAAAGTCCATGCCACCATGTTTTAGCAGCACGTTTCCCACAACGAGAGTTATTATTGACTGTACAGAAATTCCAACTCAGTATGCAAGTTCTCTTGTACTTAATTCCCAATTGTATTCGAATTACAAATCAAGGCCCACTTTAAAGTGTCTGCTGGGTGTTGCTCCAAATGGAGCATTTACATTTATTAGCCCATTGTTCTGTGGTTCCATGTCCGATGTCGCCATTACCAAGTTATCAGGCATTCTAGATTTATTAGAACCTGGTGACATGGTACTGGCAGACAAAGGTTTCAAAATTTCAAAGTTGTTAGAAGGTAAAAATATTGATCTCAATTTACCACCATTTCTTTCTAACATGAGACAGTTTCCTCCTGAGGAGGTTAAGCAAACTGAAGAAATTGCTAGTAGTCGCATTCATGTAGAGCGGGCTATCGGAAGAGTAAAGGAGTATTCAATCTTTGATAAAGTTCCACTGTCAATGATAGGCTCCATCAATCAAATATGGGTTGTAGCATGCATTCTGAGCAACTTTCAGCTGCCCTTAATTCGCATACGCGAGTAATTAGTCTGTTATTATTGCCTTCCCATGAGCAGTAAGTACGCTAATAGACAGATCAATTTGTAGCAATGCGCCACCCGTGTATAGCCAACCTCCGCTCACGTTTCGTGTATGTTATGATAGATTTATATACTTTGGACAGTGAATTCTCCGAAACTCATTTCAAGGTAACTATACAGGTAAACAGTTGAATATATAGAAACTAATTTGAGTAGGTACTGTGGCTGCCTATTAAATAGTAAATGCCATACCATTCGTACACTTGACGGACTCATGTTCATGATGGAGCTAGATACGTCATTCATTATACATTTTGATTATGACGCCGGCATACATGTGATGGAATTGGCGATGACATATACTTGAGTGGCAGATCCGATCCATCCATTGTTTCTATCAGGCGTAGAAGCTATGCATTTTGGTGCATACAATGACTTAGCAAATTACCACGAGAGCGTTTTCTAAGCTCATAGCTCAAGCGAAGCGAAAGATTACAATGAATTGGCATACTGTTACATGGACGACATTTGCAAAGGAGACACTCTCTTGCCTGTTAAAATTACATATTCTTTTTACCAGAAAGTGTAACACTTACAGATACTTTCTGGTAAAAAGAATATGTAAGTATCTGTAAGTATATATATACACTTACAGATACTTTCTGGTAAAAAGAATATGTAAGTATCTGTAAGTATATATATACACTTACAGATACTTACACTTTCTGGTAAAAAGAATATGTAATTTTAACAGGCAAGAGAGTGTCTCCTTTGCAAATGTCGTCCATGTATGGAATTGGAAATATAAATTGTCAACCAAGCTCGTTGCCCACATTTCCTATCCGTATCTTCTAATATGTATGCCAATCAGTTGCTGACAATGCCAATATTTTACATTTATAATGACATAAAATCATAATATAAAAATGTTGCTATTGTCACAACTGACTGGCTTACATATTGGAAGGCAAGGATAGGAAATGTTCTGCAAACACTGTCATGTTAAAGTGAAACTGGCATAGCGTTTTCACTTGTTCTATTTACCGGAGATATTGTTTGAACATAGCCATACTTTAGTCATTTGTTAATATTAAATGTTAAATAGATATGAAAATGGAAGCTACAAGTTTGGAGTACAAAGTTGTATATTTATTGAATACTTAGCAAATAAGTATCACATGCACAGATTTAAAGATATGCATGTGGACAGATGGTGAGAGACATGATAATATGTCATGGTAAATCCTGTACTGCTAAATTGTAGGTTCAATTTCCATAGCTCATGAGCATAATAATTTCACTAGATGGTTCACCACCTAAGTGGATGGTAATAATAATCTTTTAACACTTTAGCCGGCCAAAACAGATTCTGCAGTGGTCTCTGAAAATGTTCATCTGCGGACGAAGAGAAGACTGTTTTTTTAGATGTATCAGTTGGAATGACTGACTCGATAACAGTGCCAGTGATTCCAGTGATACATTTTCAAAAAATAATCTCTTGGTCTGCAAATGGACATTTTCAATGAGAAAATTGAAATTTTCTTGAACAAACTTGAGAGTTAAAGGGTTAAAGATAAATTTAGTTTGCTAAAAAATACTTTCCACCAGGTACCATTATGTATGATATTTACTTATAGGAAATGTTCAAAATAAAATATATCGGCCTTGTTCTTGATCATTTGCCATAGATCACTATCAAAGTGTATTGTTTCAAGATGAAAATTGCCATCGTTAGCTGTCCACACAAAAAGGTCGCACCAGGGAAGGCCTGTAACTGCTAGCTGCATCTGAATCTGGTAGAAATATTCATGGTTAGGGTTCAGCCGAAGATGACCAGTAGTCTTATCCTTCTTTATGTATGATACCTCTAATACTGATGAAACATCTGGACACTTAATTTCAAGTAAGCCAAATGGTTCGCGTGTGCGTGTGGGATAATACACTTTTCGGTCAGGAGATGCAGCAAGCCATGGCGAATACGGGCTAACCACAACACCAGAGGGGTAAAGGTTAACATTGTTGGCATTCAGCTCTACATACGTATTGGCAGCTAACGGTTCACACTCAACACCCCTCTGCATTGCCTTTGTTGTTGTCTTCCTGGTTGATTTCAGATCACATACTAGCTTTTCAAAATTATCTTTTCTAGATCTTATACGTCCAATCTTTGATGCGGTAATCCGATTTTCCCTAAGCTTGAACCATAAAGGGTCGTCACTTTGAGCTGTTGTCAACTCCTGAAAATTCAACCCTTCATTGTAAGTGAGAAAAATGCTTTGAAAATCTGCATTTTTCTTTTGATCCAATATAGCGTTGTACTCATTAATCATTACATTTTTGGCAGGCAAGTCCGGAAAACCAACGCCATCATAAATATTAAGGGAAATATCTGATTGGAGCTTTTGCTGCACACCTAACACACTTCCCTTGTGGAATTTTCCAAATTTTGTTGTTACAGTATTACATGTTAATAATGGTTCGGTTGAGTTTTAGAGCAGACAGTATTGGCAAACTAGGATATGCATTCTCAATGGCATTAGTTAAATCATCAAGAATGGGTACCTGTCCACCAATTGCATCATATAGGTTACTTTTTACTACTCGAGCACTGACATCGAGAGGATTTTCAAGTCTCTTACTGTGGCCCTTAACCTCCAAATTGTCTATTCATTTACCCGCAATTTGTGCTCCACGAGGCTCATGAAACGACATTTTCAAACTAGTTTTTAGAATATCTGTAGGAACCACCTTGATCCCTTGCATCTTATAGTGGGCAAGCTGGTAGAGAACTCTGCACACATGTCCACAATGCCCACCCAAACCTACTTTGCAAGTACAGACTGAACTTTCGATGTGTACCGGATCAGACACCATTTCAATCTGCAATAAAAATGCTATGTAGTGTGGATCAGCCATGTTTATCAGAGGTTACCCCCCTCATATCATCAAATTATATATCCTTTAAGAGCTGCTTCTGCAACCGCGGCTGCTGCTGTTACTACTACCACTACCACTGCTGCCGCTACTACCACTACTATGGCTGCTGCTGCTGTTACTACTACCACTACTGCCACTACTACCACTACTATGGCTGCTGCTGCTGTTACTACTACCACTACCATGTCTGCTGTTGCTGCTGCTGTTAGCACTACCATGGCTGCTGCTGCTGCTGCTACCACTGCCATGGCTGCTGCTGCTGCTGCTGTTACTACTACCACTACTATGGCTGCTGCTGCTGTTACTACTACTACCACTACCATGGCTGCTGCTGCTGTTACTACTACCACCACTACCATGGCTGCTGCTGCTGCTGTTCCTAATACCACCACTACCATGGCTGCTGCTGCTGTTACTACTACCACCACTACTATGGCTGCTGCGGCGGTTACTACTACCACCACCATGGCTGCTGCTGCTGCTGCTGCTGCTGCAGTAGTAGATTGTCACTTTCTAATTTAATAGTGACTATCTTACATACTTTTATCTGGTGTGGAGACTGATTTTTGGCTTGTGAGTGATAACACTTGGCAGACACCATGCAACCTCCATCTGTGGGATTAACTGTAATGAAAATGATACAGGCATGTATATAGTGTGATAAAGTAACAGAAAATTATTATTTTATGTCTTTGATTATTGCACCTTATAATTGAAGAACACGATTTAGTAGAAAGTAGTTTGCAATTGGCAATCAATCGAGAGGAGTTGGAAACATATTTAGAGGACCAATTCAAGAAGGTTTTACGGTGGAAGGGCAATTACTTGGGGATAGTAAGAATGATCCAACTTAGTTTTGAAAACCAGATATGATACTCTGATAAGCTATTTCTTGTATTATTTATAGCTTTAAAATTCTCTGCGGTGTAAGAAATAATTTGTCAAATATTTTGAAAATAAGTTATCTACATACCATTGCTGCCTGAGACAGTCAGTCAAATTAGTTTCAAAATATTTAACAGGTTATGTCTATGGTTGGTTCAAAATATTTGAAGCGAGACACCTAAAATAGATGCAAGTTGCACAGTTAGATGCACCTCTCAGCCACCCACCCACCCCACAGACACACACATACACGCAGACACTCTTGTAGCATATGATTCTGTGCAAGTCTGACAGGGAATAAAGAGACCAGACAAACATTAATTTAGACAAGTGTATTAAAATAGCACACGCGTCCTATTATAGAATGAATAGAGTAAGCTGATGCCTAGTAAAGTTTGGCTTATGTCTAATATTGGTATGGGAATCCATAAATCACTTACACACTTACCAGTTATTGCGTGAACATATGCCTCCTTATAATACACAACGCCTTTAGATATGTGCTTCTGCCCAGAATTCTTTGATTGCTGACTTATAAAAGTTTCGACGAAGGAAAACGTAAAGTCTGGAACGAATGAAAGATCGCGATCGCTGTAGCTGGCTGACATTTTGTTTACATTTTATCCCTGCTAGCCTCGTTCTGGTTTCGCTCATATATATTCATGAGATAAAATTAAGAGGAGTCTATGTGCTTATTCACCCGTCTTTCCGAAGGTTCATGAGGTTCACCTACAAGGATCAAGTATGGCAATTTCGGCCTGACCACGGCCCCCTTTCTTTTCACTTGTCTAGTTTCAGACATGGCAGGAATCTTGCACCGTCATTCTATCCACCTTCATGTTTACAGACGATTGATTAATAAAAGCAGTCTTTCTCAATTCTTTCAAGTCATTCCAGAGGTCTGCAGTCTGGCATGCAGCCTAGGTTGGATTTTAAATCTAAAAAAATCAAGTCTAGTTCCATCTCAAGTCTTCACTCACCTAGGCGTCTCCTTCGATCTGGTTCAGGGCCTAGTTTTTCCATCAGATCCAAGGGTAGAGGCAATTGCGTTGGCAATGGACATTCTGTCAACTTCTTCCTGAGTCCGAGCAAGATTCTTTCTCAGGGTGATAGGGTTGATGGTCAGCGTCGAGAATGTCTTCCCCTTGGGCGGCGCTGATGAGACAACCATTTCAAATATATTTGATGTCCCTTTGGAAGCAGTCGATCCATTCCATTTACCATCAGAGAACACTTAATTCCCATCTAGATTTTTGGAAAGATTGTTCTCTGCTTCTGAGGGGGCGTCCCTCTGGTCAAGTCCTCCTCTCAGGTGATTATCTTCACAGACGCTTCTCAGGAGGGATGGGGAGCGGTCTGGGACTCCCTGTCGGTCTCTGGTCTGTGGTCTCTGGAGGAGTCGACAGCTCACATCAACATCTTGGAATTGTGGGCTGTCAAGAAGGCTCTCGTTTCGTGGTCGGATCGAGTGAAAGGCTTCAAAGTCTCGATTCGATTGGACAATTCGACGGTGGTTTCTTACATCAACAGACAGGGAGGAACGAGGTCTTCCATCCTCTGTATGGAGGTTTGGAACGTTCTCTTGCGGTGCCACAAGAATCAGATTTTTCTAGTGGCCACTCATGTCCCAGGCAGTCTGAATTGTCTTGCAGACCAGCTGTCACGTCCCAGCAAATTCGGTCACACAGAGTGGTAGTTAGAGGTCGGTTGCCAGAGCGATCTTCAAGTTTATAGATCGGCCCCACGTAGATCTTTTTGCGACCTGTCTGAATGCCCATATCTCCTCTTTCATGTCTCCTTTCCAGACAGTCTGGCGCTGACGGTGGACACCCTGTCTCAGTCCTGGACAGGAATGTTCGCTTATGCATTCCCTCCAACGATCTTGACTCCTTTGGTTTTGAAGGTCGGACCCATTCTGCGACGTTCTCCTGATAGCTTCCTTTTGGCCAAAGCGGATCTGGTTCGTAGACCTTCTCGATCTCCTGGTAGACTTCCCTCGTCTCCTTCCAGTTTCCCCAAATCTTCTCTTTCAAGTAAGGGGCACATGTCTTCATCCAAACCCAGAAATCTTCAGTCTGTGTGTTTGGAGGATATCGAGCGTCAAGTCCCTGAGATCAGTTTCTTCTAGATCTCAGGAAATTATTGATTCTGCCAGGAGGGAGTCGACCCGTCGAGTTTACAAGGGTCGGCTTAAGATTTTTGGAAAATGGTGTTCAGACCATGGCCTCTTGCCCGATTCTGTTTCTATTCCCCAGGCGTTAGATTTTTTATCCCATCTTTTTGATTCTTTACAGTTATCTGCTAACAGTCAGGGGGTATAGATTTTCTTTGGCTTCTCTTCCTTGTCTTTTGAATGCTGGTGTCAACGATACGAAGATTCTTAATGGTTTTATCAGAGGATTGGGCAATATTCGTCCTTCAGTAGCTAATCCCTTGCCTTCCTGGAATTTGGCTTTGGTTCTTCAGGTTTTGGCAGGCCACCATTTTGAGCCTATTGCTACTATTAGTATAAAACTAACTCTTAAGGCTGTTTTTCTTGTTACATCTGCTTCTGCTAAAAGACGATCACGAATTCATGCTCTTTTTGCCGAAAAGGATAGATTTATCGTATCTGGGGACGGTCTAGTTTTATATCCCAGAAGGGATTTTTTATCGAAGACACAGTTTAACCGTTTCCCAGCTAAGCCGATCATTTTAAAATCGTTATCTGCCGTTTCTCCATTTGACAAATTTTGGTGTACTGTCAGGGTATTAAAGGTTTATAAGCGCTGAACCGATTTTAAAAGGTCTGATCCATCCCATTTATGGGTACCGTACGTGGAGGTAGCCAGACCAGTCTCTAAGGCCAATATTGCCAGATGGATTTGTGAGACCATCAAACTTTGTTATGAGATTGCTTCTCCTGAACAAGTTAATCTATCCCATGTTAAAGCTCACGATGTTAGGGGAATGGCTACCTCTTTCGCTCTTTTCGCTGGCTCATCTTTAGATGAGGTCATGCAAGTCGCAGGCTGGAAATCTGAGTCAACTTTTACTTCTTTTTATTTAAAAAATCAGAGTGCAGCGGCTTCATTTTTTTTTTTATAGAAATATCACGATTTTAACTAAAAAAGCCTAAGACCATTTACTTAGCACATCCCGCTATTTTCGTGAAGACTGCATCTGTGAGAAATGGTGAATTTTCTTTGGTTTTATTTATTTCTTTAAGTTTGTTTGATAAGCACTGTGTGATTGATTAAGATGCACAATTATGTTATGTTATTAACATTTGGATATGATTTGTTTAATTTTTATCCTTGTTTAATGATTCTCAAATCTCCACCCACCAAAGGTTTTAAGTGGGGCACTGACTAAATCTACAGGTTTAGCGAGTAGTTATTGAATGGTATAGATGTTTTTGTGGTGTAATAACAACCCCCAACAGACCCCCCCCCCCCCCCTTGCGGGTTGGTCTGTAGTTTTATTAACCACTATAAAACATACTTACCGTTCAATCACTATGACCCGGCCTCAACCACCCCGCATGGGAATGATTTGAGAATCTGTTTGTAATATTTGGCACTTAAATTTAAAGTTTCCTATTTGGGCTCCAATGCGCATGCGCAGGCATGTTTAGTGACAGGTGTCACCAAGGAGTGAATACAGACTGGTGCCAGTCTCTGTCAGGTCATATGCTGGGGGTGTATCCTACCAGTAACCTGGCTGAGGGTATATATAGAAATGGAATAGGCATATGGGGGTATGTAAGCAAGCATAAATCTTAATCTGGTGGCTAAATGCAGATTAGTTGATTTAGCAAGTAGTGATTGAATGGTAAGTATGCAAGGGGGGGGGTGTCTATTGGGGGTTCTAAGGCCTAAAGCCGACCGTCATAGTGTCGTTTGGCCGAAATTGCATAAGCAGTTAATATGGAGTATTAACCGATTTCCCCAAGACACTAATTCTGAATGAGACTCTGTATTGATTGTATGCTTAAATATTACAATGCTACTAATCTTTCATAATAATCTTCCATTTCAGTGTTAGTTAAAAAATTTTTAGGCTTGTAAATTTCGTAGGTTTGTAGTCCTGTAGGCTTGTAGATTTAATTAATCATCACTCAAGATTCAGGTTTATAAAGTTTTTTTATCAACCCTTTAATTTAAACCATACAATTATTGGTTAGAGTTTGATTATCTCCCGAAAAAATTTACCAATCAAGATTCTGTATATAAGTTCTGAACAATAGGGTCCTTCCTGCAATGCTTGGTTTAAATCTGACAGTCAAATGATTAACGATGCATCCTCTTACTTGATTTCCCCAAAATTGTAGAATAATCTATGATAGTCGGCAGGAAAACTGGCCAAACAAAATTCTGTATGTAGTCTACCACTACAGGATCATTTCAACCAAGTTTGGTTGAAATCTGCCAAGTTTGTTAATGAGATTTCTCAAACATTTTTTGGAAAATCCAAGATGGACACTGGAAAAATTTACCAATCAAAATTATGCATACATTTCTAAAGCGTACCACTATAGGGTTCCTCCAGCCAAGTTTGGTTGAAATCCTTCATGCGGTTAATTAGTACCATTTTTATTTCACCTTCACAAAGTGAAGATATTTTTGGAGAGGGGAAAAATGGTGGCGTTTCCGTCTTTTCACATTAAACTTTTTCAAAACAAGATTCACATCAACAATGGGGTTATCCAATGTAAATGTTGTCTTCACAAATTTGTTCTATACGATGCTTAGGACTAGTCCACAAAAAAAAAAATAGATTTTGACATATGTACTTGGTATAGACTGATTATTTTAGGACTGATTTGCATCCAGGTTCTGTTTTTACACTGTGGTTAATGTTTTTTAAATGACAGTTTAATCAGCAGACTAATCCACTTTAGATAAAATGTTTTGATTTGCTATATAGGCTTCTTAAATGTAGACTGCATCATATTAATGTACTTGCTTTTGATAATGTTTCTTCTTTTTTCAGGCTATGAACTTTGCATATGTTTGGGCCTTTCACTCAGACTTGGTCATTGTATTGCAGGTTACTATCAGGCAACAAAGCTTTATGGCTCAGTCACCAAGCTATGCTTGCTCTTTGGGTAGTACCATGGGTATTTTGATTCGACAAGTGGATTGACAAATTTCAAAATGAGACTGGTGGTCCATCATATCCTGTGATGTACAATTAATATACAGGTAAGCTATATTTTGATAGCTCTTGTTCTATATATGTACATAACTTGGAAATTATTTGTTCACAGAATATTTAGTCCAGAGAAGAACAGGTCCTGCAGCAACATAAGGCGAGATATTTGGTATCGTTTGATACCTCTTGTAAAGGAGTCCCCGCAAATTTTCGAAAAATCCAAGATGGCCACTGGAAAGTGATCAATCAAAATTCTGTATACAAGTTCGCCATAGGAACATTCCACCCGTTGGTTGAAAACACAAGCTATAATGAGTAGTAGTCTTAACTGATTTAACGAACATTTTTGGAAACTCCAAGATGGCCACCAGAGAAAATGACCAATCAAAATTTTGTATACAATTTTTGGATGGAGCCTACCGTACCTACATAGGTTCCTCCTTGAAAAGTCCATTTGAAATCACCAAAGCAATTAAGGAGATACAGTTTTACAATTTCTGGTAAATTTGTCATACAATCTAAGATTGTAAAAAAATCCAAAAAATTTATCAATCAAAATTCTTTATTGAAACACCGGGGGCCTACCACGATAGGGTCCTTCTAGCCAAATTAGGTCGATATCTGTAAATCTGTTAATGAGAACCATTTGTACAATTTCCGGTCAGTTTTTCACACAAAAATTTGACCAATCAAAATTCTATACATAAGTTCTGAAGCCTACCCCCCCCCCCCCCCCCTAGGATCCTTTCAACAAAATTTGGCTAAAATCTGCCAAGCGGTCTAGGAGATACGCTTTAAAGCAAAGGTTTTGGGATGATGGAAGGTCGCCATGGCATAAGCTCACAAGATCATACTGTTCAGTTAAGCTAATAATGTGGCATCTACAAACATTGCGAACTAGTTAAAATAAACATAGACCAAATAATAGGTCGACCACTTTGTAGGCAAATAATAAACTCTTTATCGAAACATGAGAACTTTAATCTCACTTTCTCAACTACATTTAACACAAACATAGAAAGAAGCGTGCACCTTTTAATGACATAACAAAAAGTAAAACAGCATACTAAAAACAAATATTGCATCATGTGTTCTGTGATTGGGTCTCAGAGATCTAATACACATAAAGCACTGAACAAAGCACTAACATGACTAATACAGAAACATAGAGAATGGACCTTTCCAGTTTTAGCTTTGCCCCGCCCATCTACAGCTAAGATCCACACACGCCTCGCCCGTGTTGGAATCGATCGATCCCTGAACTCCATGACTATCAATTTCCCTAAAACTACACAGGTAAGCTGTTGAATATTTTGAAACTAATTTAACTGTGTTCTGTTGCTGCCGCCAGCAACTGCGCCCAATCAAATTAGTTTCAAAATATTCAACAGAATGTTTATTAAATAGTAAAGAAATACAATTCGTACAACAATGCTTAGTCCGCCTTCAATTAAGCATTCGTGACATACTTATATACATCATTCATGACATCATCCTACACGTCACATAGTTGATTATGACATCATATGAAGTCAATTGATGAATTAACTGGAAAGATCCATTAACAAGCTAGATATTTAATAACATACAGGTCAAACATGGTCTGGGATCAGATTATAAATACAAGCATGGCAAATCTGCTGTGGAATTAATTTGACTGAAAGTCAGTTGCCAAATAGGCGGCAACAGCAACTGTCAGTTTAATTATTTACGGATAATTAACAAGATTTTAGACTGTTATATCAAATCAAAATAACCCATGTGCATACAGATGTAACAGAATATATCAGATTAAACCTTAAGTAGGTACCTGTACCAAGGAACATATAATCTATCACAGGGTTCATCCATCTTATTCAAGGACTTTTCAAGACAAAAAAAGTTGATTTCTCAAGGGCTCAGAACCAGCATCTCTGACAAAGTGAGAATATGACACTGGTGCAAAATTTCATACAGCTTACCTTTAGAGCCTTTCAAATTAGTTTGAATTTTGGAACTTACTCGGTTCCAGATAGATTTTGCCAATCAAATTTTCTTAAATCTTTATTTACATTAGTATGTGACCGTTTTGCGGACAGTAAAAATCACATGGGAGGAAATGTTGATTTTCAAGGGATTTTCAAGGTGGGTGGGTGAAATTACAGTACTTTTCAAGACAAATTTCAAATTCAAGACTTTTCAAGGCAGATGCCAAAATTCAAGGGCGTTTCAAGTTTGTACGAACCCTGTATCATAGATCAATAGAATTTCAAATTCTTAAATTCAATTCCATTTCTTACGATAAGTGCAGTTCATTTTGAAAACAATGTTGCTGTAATATTTGTGGTTTATGACAGCAACAACCTTCAGCAACATTGTTTCCCATTTGTACACTAGCCATCAATGTGAACAGCCTATTTATATCACATACTTTGATAGAACTAGTCTTAAATTTTTAGACACATTTATCTTTACCTGTAAATGGTTATATTCCGAAACCTATTTAGTTTGCTCATTTGATGCAGATGGCCGGTGTCCATGTTATTGTCACTCATAAAATAGCATGTAAATGGTGCCAAAAATATGTACATGTATGTATATATGAAAATGCTTAAAAAAATTTTGAAATATACGTGCAGATAAATTATTTTTTTAAATTGTATAATTGCCAAAATAACCTGCGTGAAAGAGAGAGAGAGAGGCATAGCCTTTCAGGAGCCGGTCAAACGCCAAATTTTAAACCCATGTATGGAATGACTCGTTATCACACCCTGATATGCATCCATTTCCAGGCATGTCCAAATTGTCTTAACATTTTTTTCCAGTGCAGAGGTGCCGCAAATTTATGACACCACCTGTTTTCCGCTCAGGCAATGTCTTAATTATATTTTGTAGAAGAATATCTAAAAATGCGGACAAAACCAAATGTTACCTAACATGCGTGTATGCCTAAAAGCATTTACGTAACCCAAAAATTGGTTAATCATATTTTTAATTTGGACATGCCTGATTTATCAATTTACTTAGCAATGACTAATTACATGAATTATATTAAGCATAACCCTAATATAGTAAAACATCAAATTGCAGTGGTATTTTCTCGATTAAGATATGATGACATAAAAATCTCATTCATAGGCAGTAACAAAACGATCTATTCCTGGGCCTGTTTGGAGAGGCGCTCTATGAAATTTGCAGAGCAGAAAAAAGCATCTTTCGGAGAGTATATTTTGTTGATGTGCTTTTATGTTTCTCGAAACATGTGTGGAGGTGACTCACAAAAATTAGGTTTTAATTGTGACTCGCAACTACTATAAATAAACTGAAATAGACTGAAATTGCCTTTTCGGAGCACCTTTTTAAGGCATTTTCTGCATCTCCTTCCAAACAGGTTCCTGGATTAAATCATTAAACATAACTAAATCAAATAACAGTGACATACAATATGATCTACAGATATACAATGGCATAAAACAGACACCAGTATTAACAATGGCATTTTACAATGGTAATGTCACTAAATATGAACAAAGAACATTTACAATCATTATGTAAAGTTACCGGGACAGTCTAAACAATAAGATATAATGTAATTCACCCATGATTCATCACCATACTCTGTATTTAACCCTATTCAATCCTATACACCAGGTGTAACAGATTCTTTACGAGTTACCAAACTTTCTCAAATATCCTGAAACTTAGTTGAATGGAAGGTGTTGCTGCTTCCAGTTACCGGTAAATTAGTTTCAAGATATATTTGACAAAATATTTCTTAATAATTTTTAAATAGCCAAATGCCTAACTGAGAATTGCGATTCTGTTATTTTAGCCATAACCCTTTAACCCTCGAATTTATTCAAGAAAATTTAAGTTTTCTCATAGAAAATGACTATTTTTGAAAGTTTACCACTGGAATGACTGGCTCTGTTATTGAGCCGTCATTCCTATGGTAAATTTTCAAAAATAGTCATCTTTTGGTCTGCAAATGGAGAGACCACTGCAGAACTTGTTTTTGGCTGATATGAGTGTTAAAGGGATAAAAGATTTTTCATATGTTACCAGTGAAGAACATTGGTTTGGGCCCAGCAGTAGCCAATGCGTACTAAATTTTAGGCTGGGCTACTAAAATTTCAAACTCACTAGTCCAGGTGGTGCCATAACTTTTTCTTTGCATATCTTAAGATTGCGAACCAAAAATCATTTTATATATCTGACGAGTATATTGCAGGTTGAACCAGTATTATTTAATGTTGAAAGCAATGTATTTAACACATTCTACATTAGTAATTCTTAAATTATTATATCATGTGTTTCTAAATGTGGCACAGATGAAATATAATGATAAAATTGAGCCGTTCAATAATTGCATGGGCCCCTGAAATTCAGCTTTTAGGGATCCAGGTGGCGACATAATTAAAAAGCTAAAGTTTTATCACTGACTGTTACCTCTCTTACTGATGAATTGCCAGCAATCCTTACTACAATCACACTAACAAGATAAGTTCATAACTTGATTAACTGATGTTTATTTAAAAGACATTGTTGCTTCATGTACAAGCTGTTCCTGGTAAGGATTATAACATTGCATTTATTTCATCAGTATTAAATATGTGTACCATACATATCTGGTATAGAAATCACCTTGAATAGTTTAAGTAATGCATGGACTCATTCCGCATTGCTAGCTGAATTGAGGAATCCAGATTTATGATCTATCATGACGTCATAATCAATGTCACATGTGGGCTGACATCATAATCAATTACATCATGAATGACATGATTTACTACCTCTTAAACACTTAATAGTCAGCCAACTTGAACGAATTATGTCTTTACTATTTACTAAACAGTCTTTTGAATATTTTGAAACTAATTTGACTGAGCGCTGTTGCTGCCTGGTTGACTGAGCGCTGTTGCTGCCACAGGCAGCAAGAGCACCCAGTCAAATTAGTTTCAAAATATTCAACAGCTTAACTGTATTTTTCTGGAAATTGAGATTCAGAGTGTAGTGATCGATCGAGGCAAAGCATGGGTGGAGCTAAGCTAGAGGTGGGCGTGGCATAGCAAAAATTTGATTCCTCCATTCCACACACTTGTATCCATGTGTGCTGCGTCGTTCAAACAAATTTTATCCAGTGATGAAATCTAGCATCAGTCAATTCCATCCAAGAGGCTATGGATAGGCTACCAAAAGCTAAAGCTCAATAGCCCAGATGACGACCTAAATCTTTCCATCCATATTTTAAGATTGTGAACAGAAAACGATTTTATATAACTGCTCAAATTTTATTAAGCTTGAAACCAAGCATTTAACTCACTGCACAATAGTAAATTTGTAATTATTAAATTGGCGTATACCGAATGCTATTTGGATCGTGTGTCGGGTTTGAAATTGTTACCTTGTTAGGGGCTGTAGTGGCGTAGATGGTTAAAAAGCTAAAGATTCATCACTGAATGATAGTCGACATTAATAGAACTATCCACATGCACAGAAACAAGCAGGACTGAAACGTAACAATTATCTCACAAGAGGCATGTGCCCGCATACCAAACCTTTGAGCCTCTAAAGTTTTATTGAAAGCGGTTAAGTCCTTGATGAATTATATGTTCATCGCAAAACTTTCATATAAATTACCTAAATCTTGCTGCATGCTGGACACCGCACAGCATTTGGATTGCTATATCAGGTCATCGTTTACTTCGCATAGGGCCTTCTCCTGCTAAGCTCCACCCACACCTCGCCGTGTTGGGATTGATCGATCCCCAAATTCCCTAGCTATCAATGTCCTGAAAACTATACAGGGAAGCTGTTGAATATTTTGTAACTAATTTGACTGGGTGCTGTTGCTGCCTTCAAAATATTCAACAGAATATTTATTAAATAGTAAAAGCAAACAATTTGTACAACAACGCATAGACCGTCTTCAAATATGTGTTCGTGACGCACTTATCGACGCCATTCATTATGATGTCATTGTATACATCACACAGTTCATTATGACATCATATGTCGGCTGGGTACTCTGGAAAGGTGAATTGGAAATCTATTTCAATAAGAACAGTTTTTCATTGTCTTGACTAGTCATGACTAGTAAAGGATTAAACACATCTTTATAGAGCAGCAGTGGTCAGTGACCTCTTAAAATAGATGAATTGCCACAAGAAATATCCTTTGGTGCATCAAGATTGGAGTTCTGTGTTTCGATCACCTGTTTTACAGAACTCTCTCTCTCTCTCTCTGCATCAAAAGATATGTTTGACCCATTAGCAGGCCTGCCACATCAGATACAGTTAAACCTGCTATAAAGACAACCTGGATTAGGAGACCACCTGGCCGTAAGCGAGAACTTTCTTCAATTTCCAAATCTAAATAAACAATATATTTGATCCGCTATTTAGAGTTCACCTGCCTTAGGACTGCCTTTCCATTTTTCACTGGGGCCTCTTAACTGTCCGACTGCTGTAAGCCAGCAGACTAGAAAGTCAATGGGCATTAACCTTGGACCTGCGGAATACTTTAAAACCAATTTGACTGAGTCATCGGTTGCTTAGTCACCGAGAACTTTCAGTCAAATTGTTTTCAAAATATTCAGCATATCAAGAGTTATGGAAACGTAGCCCGCAAAAATTCATCAGGTGGATGTTTAATACAGGTTTGCCTGTACATATACATGTCCAGTAGCCATGGTAGACATGATATTCAAAGAGTTATACTCAACATTCAATTTTATCACTATTGAACACCATTTGGATGCATTCACAATAGTTATTACATTCTACTAACAATACGCATGATTATATTCTAACAGCTTTCTAGCTTCAAACAGCTTAACTGCTACATCCCAAAGCTTTAGTTGATGCATTCTGACTTTTCATGTGAAGACAGCAGAAGCTCCACTAAGCAAATGTACCACCGTTCCACCCAACATTAGCAGCTGGCAAATCATAGAAATTTATGTAGAACCTAAAATCAAGAATAGAAAAGATCATCAATATTCAGGCATATAATCTGTCTGTATCTCACCATCTATTTCTATTCACACCTGCCTCTCAAAGCTATAGGCTTGTTAAGTGAAAACATACCTATGGGTATATCTTGATTGTTAAATTCTGTATCGCTCACCTGGAACATATAGGCAATTCAAATAGAAAGGCCATTGCCTATAAGTAGAACCCGAAGGTTGTGGCCAGAATTGCAACAAGAACAAGGATGCATCTTACCAAACTTGGTTAAAATCAGACCAGTGGTTAGAGGACATTTTAAATTTCCCATTGCTTTACCGTGGGAGTTTTTGTTTGAAAAAGAATCCAAGATGGCCAGTTTATCCAACTGTTTCCGAAAGTGGCAAATTTAAAATTAACATGCACAAAACCGCAACAAAACCCAAATCCATCAAATAACAAAATCCAATATGGCCACCAAACACATTAGATTTTGATTGGTCTACAGCAGCCATGTCTTTTTTACGCATTAACTTCCATTGAATAAACTTTACTTGCCTTTTGTGCCTAATCATATATCCCAAATTTCGGCCAGATCAGTTCAGCCATTCTGGAGAAGTTGTTTCCGTGAAAACTAGGTCATCCAAGACAGCCGCCAAGGCATTAGGCCAATCAACTTCCCTCGAACAAATTGGTTCAGGTGCTGCCCTACATGTGCCGGCCTGTGCTGTTATGGTAACCTGTTGAAAACGTTCTCCATGAGGTTGCCTTAATTTATTTTAGGGGACCTGAAACGGGTTACCTTAATATGTTGATTTCAGTATGGACATCAATGAGCTTACTACGGTTTAGGTTACCATATGTCTCCTTAAAACATATAAGGCAACCTATTATGGGTTACCATTGGAAATATTACAGCACAGGCCTGCATGTGTTTTGATTTTGAACCGATCCCATAAGCGGTTTCAGAAAGTAGATGTTTCTAAGAATCTGCCAAAATCCAAGATGGCCACCGGCCAAATTGGCCGATCTGCTTCATTTGAACAAATTTGTCTCTCTATGCCTTAAGGATGCTTGTGGTCAAATATAATTGAAATTGGCCCAGTGGTTCTCGAGAAGATATTTTGAATTTCCTATTACTTTAGCATGTTTAGTATGGAGGTTTTTAGGCGGGAAACCGATCCAAGATGGCCACCAAATGTTTATTCACCAACTTTGACAGTGGTAAATTCGAAATTAGCATACCCAAGACTTTATATGGCCCTTAGTGCCTAATGATATCTTCCTAATTTCAGCCCGCTCCGTTCAGTGGTTCCGGGTTCTGAAGAAGTTATCGCGAAAACTAGGTCATCCAACATGTCCGGAAAAGAATTAGGCCAATCAAGTTACCGTGAACAAACTTGGTTCAGCTGTTGCTCTAGATGATGTTTCAAGAGTTTCAGAGAAGATTTTTAAGGATGTTTCTAAGCATCTACCAAAATCCAAGATGTCCACCAGCCAAATTGGCCGATCTGCTTTGTTTGAACAAAGCTGGATTTCTATGACCTAAGGATGTTTCCTGCCAAATATAATTGAAATCGCCCCAGCAGTTTTTGGTGGGAAAACAATCCAAGATGGCTACCAAACCATTTACCAGACAGTTTCGAAAGAGGAAAATTTGAAATCGGCAAACGCAAAAACTTATAAAGCTGGCTTCAAAATCCATCAAATAAAAAATCCAATATGGTCGCCAAACACACTACATTTTGATTGGTCCATGGCAGCCATGTTCTTTGACGCATCAACATTCCTCGAACAAACTTTAATGGCCCTTCGTACCTAATCATCTCTCCCAAACTTCAGCCTGACCCTTTCAGCAGTTCTGGTGGTCATTTTCACAAAAACTATGTCATCCAAGATGGCCACCGAAGCACTTGGCCAATCAAGTTCAAACAAACTTGGTTTAGCTGTTGCCCTAGATGATGTTTTATGAGTTTTGAATTGATCCCAAATGCAGTTCTGGAGAAATTCAAGATGACCGCCGGCCAGTCGGCTTCTTTTGAACAAACTTTGATCTCTATGCCATCAGGATGCCTCCACCCAAATATAATTGAAATCGGTCCAGTGGTTCTCGAGAAGACATTTTGAATTTCCTATTACCGTAGCATATTTAGTATGGTTTTTGGCGGGAAACCGATCCAAGATGGCCACCAAATGTTTATTCGCCAACTTCGACAGTGCCAAATTCAAAATTAGCATACCCAAAAAACTATATATGATCCTTAGTGCCTAATCGTATCTTCCAAATTTCAGCCCGATCCGTTCAGTGGTTCCGAACAAGTTGTTTTCGCGAAAACTAGGTCATCCAAGCTGGCCGCAGAAGCATGAGGCTAATCAACTTACCTCGAACAAACTTGGTCCAGCTGTTGCCCTAGATGATGTTTTTGAGTTTTAAATCAATCCCCCAAGCAATTTCGGAGAAGATTTTTAACTGTCTCACTGCTGCAAGCCACCAGACAATAATTTCAATGGGCAATAACTCTGGAGCTGCTGAATATTTTGAAAACAATTTGACTGAAATTAGTTGGTGGCCATGTGCTGCCTATTGCAGCCAATAAACAATTTGGTCAGAGACTATAACACGCATGCACAATAAGCCATGACATCACAAGTCCGTTATAAGGAGCGGAAGCCTCTAAAATCAATAGTTCACATACAGAGCTCAACCAGTTCACATTTACGGATCAATCCGAGCATACAACTCACGACACGCTCTGCCATTCTAGTAGAATAGGCCTAATAGTGCGCCAATAACACCACATAGACCAAGTATTGGATTGTACTATGCCTGGTACCATCCATTGCACCAAACGTTCAATAAGATTATTTCTGTGTGTTCACACACTGCTGACACCAGCTTTCGGACTTACTCTATTTTCAACAGCTAATTCTACTAGTTTCTTGTGCATTCGTGCGGACACGGATTACTTCTGTGGCCCTCAGACACTACTAATGCCAGCTAACGGACACTGACATTTCGCAGTGGAAGGGTGTGGGTACTAATACTAAATAGCAGTGCTCTTAGACCATTTCCACACTACGCCAGCAACACTAACGTAGTGATTTGTCTACGTTTAGTATTGTGTTTTATTATAAAGCGCAAGGCTAATTTCTGCGCTGAACACCTCAAAATTCCATAAATTAGAAAGTAACAACACCGTTATGCATCTTATCCTACGCTGAGCCCGCCCAGCAGTCTAGTAAGTAAAATACATAACCTTTCCACACATTACTACATGCATCTTATGCGACGCACATATTCTCATCAAAATAACAAAGTCCACGACGCCTTACACTTTGGCAATTGACTGTTAAATTTCGCACTAAGCTGTCGAGTAGGGCAAATACAAAACCTCATTTAGTTCAACCTATTTAATTATATACCTTGTTTTATCGGTGTAAAGCAAGACACCGGTTAAAACTTAGAAACTTTTGATAGTAATTCATTCAATAGTTGTTCAAAACAAGGTCACCGTGCAAGCGCAAGCTATGCCTTAGAAAATCTATCCTCAAATTACGCCCACAAGTGCCAGAAACACACCTTGTAAGACATAGTCAAATTTGGATAAATCTGCCAAGCAGTTTTGAAAGTCACGCTTGGCACAGAAATTCTAGCCATATTAGGCTAGCGTGTGCAGGAGTATGCATATTGCACCAGAGCATTAGCCTTCTTACAATTTAAATCCTCAAGATATAATTTGAAGATTAGATTGTTTCACATAGAAAATATTAGTGGCATGTATAGGAATACTTCTACTGTACAACAAACACCAGCAATCAGTGCTAAAAAGATTACTGGCACTGCGTCAACAGTGGAAATAGAGGCAAGATTGCCAACACTTAGCAATCTTGCACTCACACATAACTGTCATGTATCGCCTGGAGCAGGCAAGGACAGTTTCCTGTTGCAAAGACAAGGAGAACAGCCGTTACAACAGAAAGAACTAGCGCATGAGCAGTGAGAATTTGCGCATGAGAAGAGAGAACAGGTGCAAGACCAGACTGCCAGGATATCAGGAATGGAGGCACTCCTAGTACACATGAGTGAACACCTTAGTCAATCCCAAATTGTGGCTGATAACCAGCAATCAAATAATCTGTCCATGCGGTCCGCTACAGTATGCATAGTACCTAGCTTATAAGTTATAAACAGCAGACACTAAGCAAAACATATGTGTACCTGTCTATAGGTATTCCAAGTTTCTGCTGAATAAAACTGCTTAAAGCTGCTGACGTTTTCTTGTTTTGGCTTCCACTGACTGATCCAATACTCGCAATCGTCAATGAAGCACATGGACTATCGCTACCCCCATGCATCATCAGTGTGTCAGGAATCACATAGACCGCCACATACTGAGAAAACAAATAAATAACTACTATCAATAACTGAACTACCGTAACATCAAACGGACATAACACAGCACCTGCTTTTGGAGACAACAAATGATTGTTCTTATTGCCATGACTCAGCCATTACAATACTATAGATCTGATGTAAGAAATTCATTATTGATATAAGAAGTAACCTGCTGAATATTTTGAAATCAATTTGACTAACAGTAAACATGTTTTCAAAATAGTCAACAGCTTTCCTGCACATAGTGTTAGATATTGGATTATATAAAGGGGAAATTGCAACCCCTTTTACCTTCCTAACCCTTTAACTCTCGAATTTGTTCAAGAAAATTTAAATTTTCTAATACAAAATGTCCATTTGCAGACCAAGAGAAGACTATTTTTGTAAATTTACCACTGGAATGACTGGCTCAGGTTATCGAGCCAGTCATTCCAGTGGTAAATTTTCAAAAATAGTCCTCTGTCTACAAATGGACATTTCCCAAGACCACTGCAGAAGCCATTTTTGCCTGATATGAGCATTAAAGGGTTAAATCACATGTAAGAACATATTAAGTCTCAAGATGCTCAACATCATTTCTTAAAAGGATGACCGATTGGATAGTGGCTTTAAATCATTAAATGTATCCACAATAATTATTCTAGCATCTGATAACGTTCTGGGTACATGGCCGGAGATGTTTTTGATAATCTGTCAATTTAGAGATGAGGTATAATTTATCGTAAAGTCTGTATAACATCACCTTTATTACACATATATGAGGTAATAGTGCTGAAGTTATGGCCTTGCTTAAATATGGAGGACTAACTGACTAAAATGATTAACCTCTTTATGACCAGAATTCTAATTTGCACATTTATAGTTCTAAACAGTATCTGCGAGAGTAACAGTAATGGAACTGATGCCAAATCTTTGGGGGTTATTGCTAGTTTAGACCTGAGCATCAAGCGATATGATTGCAACGATAAATAGCAATGAGATCAACCACATTATAATAATTGCATAGGAATCATAGATTGGTGTTGTGGCAAATGTGTTTCTGCAACTGGGACTGCTTTCTAACAGTTCTCAATTCTTTTGGATGATTTTCTTTGCCTTATGGCTTTGGGTGTGAAAGTCCATAATGCATAGGATAAGTGTGTTTTTATCCAACTTTGGTGTTTTGTGTATGAGTAGATCACGTCTTGAGATGTGCACGCTTTCTGATAACTGTGGAGAAGATAATTTCTCTTCTGATAATATCCAATGAGTTCATGGGCATGTGTGTGGAAATCAATTTCCTTGCTGCAGATTCTGCGTAGTTGTCGAAGGAATTGTCCATAAGGCCTGGAATTTTTGGTTGAATGAGGGTGTGCGGAAGAATATTATAGATATCCATGTATATATGTAGGTTTACAGTATAGGTTGAAGCTGATCGAACAGTCAGTATCAATGTATAGACATAAGTGTCCAGGGACAGTTCTATGCATTAGCCAAATGCTAGTAAAATAGAAATCTGGCAGAAATGACTAAATCATTGGCTAACATTTGATTAAAATTAATTTAATTTTCTTGATTGGACTTTATCCTGACTAATTCCAGCATTACAATTGCATTGCAAAAATCCTTATTTATGTTGTTGAATATTTTGAAACTAATATGACTGAAAGTTGTTACTGCCAAAGGCAGCAACAGCTTTCCGTCATATTCGTTTCAAAATATTCAACAAATTTCTTTAATATTAAGACCCTAATAGTATTTGGACTGTAAAATTGATAGTATTAACTGATGATGACTGACTGAAACATGTTCATAAGTGACATTGAAGTAAAGATGTGACTAAAATATTTACTATTTGGCTAAGAAAAATGGCATTTGGCTAATCTATTGGTTAGCACATTGCAAAAGCCAGATCTGTCCCCGACTGTCCAAGAAACTCACTTTCGTTGTAGTGCTCGGCCACGAATTTAACTGTTACCACTCTGATGTAAAAACTTTAAATTTTCCAATTAAATTAAAAGATGAACTGGCGTTCATTTTTCAACATATTTGGAGGTTGATACAGTGAAAGATAGAATAGTGAAAGATAGAATATTGACATCAGAGTGCTAAGGGTTAATAGAGTGATGTGATGTATTCATTCAGTTGATGAACTCATCTAGTTTTTGTTGACCAGATGTCCCAATCATAAAAATATCAATGTAGTGGAGATAGAGGGTTGGTTTATGAAGTGCTCCAGAAACTAATGTTTTTCTCCAGTTGTGTCATAAAGAATATAGTATATGTTGGTGCTACTTTAATGTCCATTGCTGTCCCACCGATTTGGAGGCATTGTTGGCTAATAAATTCAAAGTTATTACATCTCAGTACTATAGATTATTAGTGACCTAGAGATGTCAGATCGCCAGGCATCTCAAATTCTCGGATATGCAGAGCGGCTGTTTTTAAATCTCTCATGGGATGTTCGTGTAGTGACTAGAATCGTGTGAGCGGGTAATTTGTCGAATATTTCTAGTTTGTTGTTGAAATCTGTGGTGTCTCTGACATATGAAGGGACCTCATAGCGATGAACTTCGAGGTGTTCATCTATAAAGCTACTGATGTGTTTAGTCAGGCCTACCTGGTGTAGACGTGGTTTGCTTGTGGATTTTTGGTAATAGATTTAAAATCACGCTGTACATGGGTTGTCTAATCTTAGTCCATTAGCAGTGTCGCGAGTTATCTCCCCTTATAGCACTAAAGCTGTGATGGTTGTTTCCACCTTTTCAGCATGTTTTGTGATGAGTTTTTTATGACCAATTTATAGGCCTAGCATGTGTCTTAAAATTAATTGTTTCAGTGCTTCCGCGTTGTAATTACATGCGTTTAATATGACAGTGGCTTGTCCTTATTCAGCCTTTTTGATGACAGTAGGGGATGGCATTGCCTCTTAAGTTTCAGCAATGTTTTAGCTTAGAGCCAGTGTGAATGTGGAGACTGGATGTGGTGGTTCTGTGTGTCCACCATTAATACATTTCTCTCATCATTACCCCATGGAAATGGTGGGTGTTCAAAGTGTAGTTTGAGACGTAGCCTTCTGAAAGATTTATTGAGGTCTGAGTTAGGCTTACGCAAGCTTTGCTTTGAAAAAGTATAAAACGGAGTAACATGACAAGATCAAGAAGACAAGTCACGAAAACTGGGACTACGAATTCTCAAAGATGATGTAACTGCCACCGTCGGTCAGGTTTGGTACACAAATACGCAGGTACTATTGAATAAATATAATAAAGGCATATGACATTAGAAATACACATTCATATCTGCAGTTGGGGTGGGTAATAGCGCTGGGCAGTTTCCCGATAATATCGAGAATATCGCGATATTATCGTTATCGTCTGATTTCCCTATATCAGCAATATCGTCCGTTGTCTAACTTGTATTTATGAATAAAATCAACATAAAACAAATATGATCAGTCTGTCGTATAAATTTCAATATGGTAGTACGGTAACCAGAATCAATTCAACCACTTTATAATCATTTACCTAATGTTACTCTACATTGGGCCATGTGACATATTAATACATGTATTTCTCATGCTATCTTTATTGTTTCCCATTTTTAGGGTAATAAACGATGGAGTATTCATAGATTATTACTATTTCTGCGAAATATGAAATGTAAACCATCTTGATAGAAAGCATACATTTAGCTTTGCTAAATTTTTTAAAATCGGAAAATCCTGTAGCTCTCAACTCTTATCTTAAAACCTGCCACCATAAGAAGGGAATACAGTTTGCAGGGGTTGAATATTTTTTTCTCATCTCGTCGATTCCTCTTTATTTGGCCGGGAGGTCACTATAAAATGGCACCATTCTCGGAAATCTCTAACTAACTCTAGGTCAAGTTCGACTCACTAACTACAGTCAGTTTGCTGGTTTACTGAACATTTGCAGTTGCTATGCCCAGTCAGACGCTAAATAGTTACTATAGTTCGTTGGTACTCGGTTCCCCATTGAATCACTATTGCAGAAATTTTGGAGCCAGGCACCAGTCTCCACTCCTCATTAACCCTTTCTGTCGTCTGTCTTGATGGTCTATGAAAATGGGTTGTTTTTGTCTGCTATGATGTCAAAAGGCGCCCATATGACACAAAGTGGGAAGGAATAGGGACTTGGGAACATTGACATACAATGGGAATGCAGGAAATGTCAATTTCCCTTTCTCCGAGATCTAACAATACTCACCATTCTGTTACTTCTGATATATACAGCTGGCCCTGACAGCGGCTCTAGGATTATAGACTTAGAAAGCTTTACCGACTCCTGGGAACCGGGTACTCGGCTCCCAACTGCCGAGTACCCGTTTACCATAGAGCTCATATTGTTTGCATAGCCACCAAACAAGAGAAAACTATGGCTTGCCTCCGTGGGGCTGGGAGGCTGGGTCCGTAACAGAATGGTGAGTATTGTTAGATCTCGGAGAAAGGGAAATTGACATTTCCTGCATTCTCCTTCGATCAATACTCACCATTCTGTTACTTCTGATATACACCAGATTTCATCAGTAACCTGGTGGGAAGGGGCAAGCCATAAATGCTAATTTTGCCCCTTGGAGAAAGATTTTAGACTTCAAACTTGACTAACGGAGACCTAAAAGGACCGTCAAGTTCACGGAACCGAATCACATTCGCGTCACAGCCCCCCCCCCCTTTTTCCTCCTAAGAAAAGGGAGAGAACTAACGAACATGTATCTCGCCTGAAAACACAAATATGCCAAGAGGGTTAACTACTCCCTGCATATTCCATGTATTAGCCTGGGAATGAGCATGAATATATAAGATGAATGAACATGATACATATACATAATACAAAAAACTCTCACTTATTGAATTACCTTATGATAATTGGACTTCAGACGTACCGCCTCCAACCATTCACCGGTTCGGCCATCGGTGACACAATCTGGTTGACATCCTCTCGCCTGACCATGCCTGCTTTAGGTTCTTTTCTTACCAAAGTGAGAAAAGGGTGAAAAGCAGTGTGGTCACTAACTATCGTTTGAAAACAGCTAAAGCGAGTGGATTGGCTGAGTCTGACACATCCCTCATATAGTAATCCGTGAATGAGGACTCACAGTGCCATTGTGCAACGGCCATGATGTCCTATAACGGAACACCATTGTAAAGGGCGGTCGAGGCGGCTATTCCTCTGACATCGTGTGCCCTTACGCCTTGCACCTGGTGCCCAGTCGCCATCTCGTGAGTAGTCTGAATGCATTCGACCACCAAACGAGAGATAGTATCCATGGATGCGGCGCCATAAGACTTTTTATGGCAGATCCACAGATGTCTATCGTTCGACCGTAACGAGTCAGTCCGTTTCTTGTACTTAGTCAAAGCACGGACCGGGCACCAGACACTGGCATCACGATCAAACCTAGTTAACTTCGGTATAATGATCGGTTTGCCGGGATATCTCAAAGATTGGTTCTTTGACATAACCTCTGCTCTTGGCAGAAGACGCAGACCTTCTCCAGAAACAATAAATCGGTTCCTCTCTGCCGAAAGCGCATGGATCTCACTGCGCCTTCTAGCTGAGGAAGCTGCCAATAGAAAGACCGCCTTTAGAGTCAAATGCTTTAGACTAGCCGAACGCAACGGTTCGAAAGGGTGCTTGGCCAGTACATTAAGCACTAAAGATAGACTCCAGGCTGGAATGACTACCGGTTGTCTCGGTCGGAGATTGCTCATTCCCTTCAACATCACATTTAACTGGGCCACCTCTGGACTATCCCTGTTGGCTAGACAAGGGATAACTGATGCCAAAGCTGACTTGTATCCAGCAACTGTGACGGGAGCTAGTCCTCAAAAGAACAGCTCACAGAGAAAGTCTGCTATTTGCTGATAGTGGATTGAAAGGTATCAATACCCTTTTCTTCACACCAATCTGCAAATCTGTTAACCTTGTTGTTATATGACTTGAAGGTTGACCTCCTTCTCGCAGCCGCGATGAAATCAGCAGCTTGTCGAGAAAAGCCTTCCGACGTGGAACGTTGTTTGATAACATCCACGCAGTCAATTTGAACATTTCGGGACGCTCGTGTAGGAAGCATCCCTTGGCCTGGGAGATTATGTTCGGAATCTCGGGTAACTGCACTGGGTTTTCCACCAGCAGATCTAGAAGATCCGTGAACCACACCCTGCTGGGCCAATACAGCGCTATTAGCAGGACCAGGCACGTTTCCTCTCTGATCTTCACCAATACCTTCGGCAGAAGAATGGTGGGTGGGTACGCGTAAGCGTGCATCCCTCTCCAGCTTATCGCCAGAGCGTCTGTATCGACGGCATTTGGATCTGGAATCGGCGAGACATATGTCATGATTTGAGCATTTTCCTTTGTGGCGAACAAGTCCACGTTTGGTTTGCCCCAATGCTCGAAGATCCGTCGCAGAACCGGAGGGTTGAGGGACCATTCTGTTGGCAAGATTCTCTGTCTGCGAGACAAAGCATCCGCCAGAATGTTCAATCGGCCAGGAATATGAGCTGCTTTCAAAACAACCGAGTAATTCCTGCACCATTGAATCAAGTGCCACACCCTGATGCACAGGGTGGGTGACCTGGTCCCGCCTTGGCGATTTATATATGATACTACTGTCGAATTGTCCGACCGTATCAATATCACCTTGCCCCTGATCATCGGAAGGAACTCTTCCAATGCCAGTTCCACTGCCATCATTTCCAACAGATTGATAATTTGATATGCAGCTGACTCTCCGGGAGAGTCCATGTGCCCGAGACCTGGTGTTCTCCCAGGCAGGCACCCCACCCTTCCAGCGATGCATCCGTGTAGACGGACAGCTGGGGGTGGGGTAGGTGCAGCGAAACCCCTAATAGGAGATTCTGACGCTGTTTCCACCAGAGAAGATGCGATATTATCGGCTCCAAAACTGGCACCAGTTTTGACAGGGGTTCTGTTCTCTGTTTCCACAAAGACATCAGATACAACTGGATAGGCCTTCGCATTAGAGCAGCGTACGGGATAACCTGCTCCATGGAGACCATCATGCCCAGCATCTGAAGGAACCGCCTCGCCTGAATGTGGTTTCCCACTCGAAAACTCCTGAGGATGGCTAACAGAGACACCACTCTGGGCTCTGACGGGTAAACCCTGCCCTCCTCGAGATCGAATCGCATCCCTAAATAAACGAAATGTTGAGTGGGTGTCAACTCAGATTTCTCCTTGTTGACTATCCAGCCTAGATCTGAAAGTAACTTCAGAGTCAGAGCAGTATCCACCTCTAACCTGGTTGACGTGTCTGCTTTGATCAGCCAATCGTCTATGTAGGTGTGTAGCGCCACGTTCTCTTTTCTGAGAAACGCTGTCACCGTAAGGACCACTCTTGTGTAAACCCTTGGAGCTGTCGACAGGCCGAATGGGAGGACAATAAACTCCCATACTTGATTCTGAAACGCAAATCTCAGAAACCTGTGACAACTCCTGTTCATTGGAATGTGGAAACATGCATCTTTCAGATCGATCGACACGCACCACATTCCCTTCCTCAATCCTGCCATTACCGACCTCGGAGTTTCCATCTGGAACCGAGGCGTATGGATAAACCAATTTAATGGCCTGAGATTGAGTACGGGTCTCCATCCCCCTGTGCTCTTGGGAACAAGGAACATATTTGAATAGAAGCCTGGAGTGTTCTGGTTTGCTGGTTTTATTGCTCCCTTCAGAAGCAAACCTGACACTTCATTTTGAATGGCTTCTAACTTGTCTGGTTCCCTTGGTACGGGTGTCCAGACAGGTGCCAAAGACAGATTCTGTGGTGGAAAGTCCCACCACTCCGGCATGTATCCCTGGGATAACCATCCCAGGACCAGACTGTCTGACGTCACACCTCGCCAAGCCTCGACGAAACGCATGAGCCTTCCACCCACTATAGACGCCTCGACGCCTAATGGAGTTGTCCGGCTCGCGGTCCGCTTCCCCCCTCTCTTAACGAGAGAGAACCATTTCGGTCTTGGCTCGGCTGGTCTAACTGGCACCGCTGTTCCTGTCGCACAGGTGCGGTCCAGGCGGATACGAAGGGAGCTCTCGTACCCTCAGGTACGATCCGCTCCATTCTTTCTGCCCTTTGAGGACTTACCCTTCCCCTTCCCGCCTCTAGGGCGATCAGGAGCAACATTTGGGGAGGGTAGGGGCCTCCACAACCTTCCTGGCTTTCTTCGCCGACGGCGGCTGAGAAAAGCCCGACGAAGCAGCAGCCGCACTAGGCTTAGCTTTCGCCTTGCCTTTATGCTTCTTCTGCTTCTTGGAAGGTTGCACGGTCAGCAGCTTCCCTACAGCCCCTAGTGCGTGTGCTTGCCGCACCAGCTCTAGCTGTAGGTTCAACACCAACTGATTCTGCGCAATGCTAGCCGTGTCCTCTAAGATGCCCCGCGCCTGGCCACCGAAGATGCTAGGGCCTGTCAGGGGCATCCCAAGAAGACGCTCCCTGACGGCCGTAGCCGGATGCATATGGTCAAGAACCATTTGCCTCCTGGACTTCGTAACACGCGTCTGCACCCTTGCCAGTGCATCCATAGACAGCACCAGGCCGTCATTGACGCACGAAAGCGCCACAGGTGGCACAGGGTGGCCTGCCCCCGCTTCAGCCCACACCGACTGAAGAAGGCGATAAGAATGGTTGACAGCACTCATGGCTGCCCTCACACCCTCATCCCAAAGGGACAGGACTTCCTTGTGGTGTCCCTGGGATTTGTCCACCAGTCCCGGGGCGGGGCCACCCGCTCCAGCACTCTGGACACCCAGAACCCATCCTCGGTAACCGACGGTACAACACCATACCTGTCGTATTCCCCCCGTGGAATACGACACCTCGCCCGCACCTCCCTGGAGGCCGCAGGGAGCTGGCCCTTGGTCATGAGTTGCTTACTATAAATAGCCTCTAGCAACTCAATAAACCGTGGATCCAGTCCAATGGACTGGATCCGGGCTGCGGACAAGATTCCCGTTCTGATCAATGCCACCGATGGATGGGGCGCATCCTCCTCGGCCGTGGTCGAAACCAGACGGGTCTACCCTGGCTAGCCAAGCCAGAGCCTCAGACCAGTCTATTTCCGAGGAGGACAAACCCGTGAACACGTCACCCGTTGACATGTTCACAGACCTACCAGCCACGGCCTCCCGGCTAGGAGCCGCGGCTGACACGCCAGGAACTCCGGTACCATACGGTTCCGCCGCCACCCCATGGAATAGGCCTGCATGGAAAACCGTGCGGACCCATAGCAGACACGGAACCGTGGCCAGCTACGGGCGCCAACGGCACCCCATGTCTGACCGCCGGACCAGGCGAGATAGGTGAGTACCACGCCTGGCCCGGCACACCCGTCACCGTGTCGGTTGGCGTCAAACCAACCATCACGGGACCAGTGCCCGGTACCAGATTGGCCTCAACCAAGCCAGAGAGATGGAGGACGGTTCCGTCTAGGACGGAATCGACCTCCATATTCTCCACCCATGGCATCACAGGCCGCAGCAACCTCTCCTCCTCGGCCTCCTCATCTTCAGACCCCGAAGAGTCGTCACTAGACCACGGACAGGTCACCGCTACTGGACCACCCGGAGGTGGCCGCAGAGACTGAACCCGTCAGGCCAGGGCCCGACGGGACTGCCATGGGGGGGCCGTACGAGACGGCTCCCTCGGCGACCAGTCCAGAACCCCATCCAAGGACAGGGTCCGAACCAAGCATGGGGAGACTGCCCAACAACTTTCGGCATCAGGGATGACACCAGCGTGGGCAGAACGCTATGCAGAAAGCCCTGCATAGCCAGACCAAACCACGCCGGCGGTGCCATCTCCGCCACCTCCAGCTGAAGACATGGAGCGCCCAAGGGCCGAAACGGACGCTGCACGATTTAATTTCGGTCCGCCTGACCCCCGCGTCAGACCCAGTCAAGTCCTTGTGGGCAAGGAACTTCATCATCATATCAACGGACCACACTGCACATATATTACACCTATAGTCAAGGTTACATAACGTACACCGAAAGCAGACATGGTCCTTAAACAGGACCCGGACGAACTTGTGGCACTCGTCACATGATGGCAGGGCTGGCGTGGCCTATAAATAAGCACAAACCTACAATAAGCAAGCGGAACAAGATGGAAGGCAGACAATTAATTTTCAAATATATTGACCATAAATTAACTGTAACCCTCCCGCACCATTACAGCAAAGATCGCATTGATTATGACGACAAGAACGAAGCGGGCATAAATACACCCGTAAACTGATCCTCAAGGATGTATCACGGAACCAGGAATCATATCGCATAGTATTCGGGGTATATTTACCAATAAATATAAATTATACTCCTAACGAAAGCCAAAACAATATGTGAAGAAACACCAAAATGAAACAAACTGCTGTAGCACACGGTAAAACAGCAGACCACACATCTTAATCAAGAATTTTGAAACCACCGATCATTGCAAACATATCGTGATAACACGCAAAACTTGAACATTCCAAAGTTTTCTGGTACCATTTTAGTACGCAGCACCTAGAATAAGATGCGCGAATTAATGAAAAATTTTCTTCACATAAACATCCGAGCAACACGGGTGTGACGTCACCCACTCGGATCTTACGGAGAACCACGTCAGCCGATATTCGTGTTAAAAACTGTAGCAAACACCTATATCCATATCTGCCGATCGCCTGTTGGGGTTTAAAGAAGGCGATCATCCGGCATATTTCGTTGTTAACACACGTCCCATCTTCTTAGGGGTTAGAAATTGGAACATGCGACACAGACGAAATTTTAGAGACCTAAGTCTTTTAACTATGGAATAATAAGGAAATATACAACCTGGTTATCATCGGCGGTATCCATATTAATCTAAATATCCTTGTAGAAACGCACTAGCTATCACAATAAACCACAGACAAAAAGACTTAGATTTAATTTCTCAAGATCTTTCCAACTGCAAAAGCATGTATTTCTCTTGTTGCTATGCAAACAAGAATGAGCTCTATAGTAGACGGGTACTCGGCGGTTGGGAGCCGAGTACCCGGTTCCAAGGAGTGGGTAAAGCTTTCTAAGTCTATAGTCCTAGAGCCAGCTGTCAGGGCCAGCTGTATATCAGAAGTAACAGAATGGTGAGTATTGATCGAAGGAGAAATCATCATATTCAACAGGTGCTATGCATGTACTGTAAGAAATCATCATATTCAGCAGGTGCTATGCATGTACTGTAAGAAATCATCATATTCAGCAGGGGCTATGTTGTAGCTTTCATGAAATTCATATCTTTGAGGATCACATCCAGAGGAGCAGCAGTTAGCTTTATTTAGAAGATATCAAACCAGACGCTGGAACTTGGCTTTACTGGCATGACTGAAATTTCTGACGTATGTACCTCTAGTGTATTGCATTCAGAATATGAAGTTCCGATGGCATAGCAGATTGATAGGCAAACACTTTTTAAAGGAGTTTCATATTCATAGGAGTTTCGGAGCTCGAGTACGGGTACATTTCAGAGCTCGAGTACGGGTACATTTGAAAGACGGATTTCCACAAATTTAAATGCTACATGTACATAACATTTTTTATGCCCCTGACTAAATAATACCTTTGCAGGTATGTTTTCATTGCTACATCCCTGACTGACAACATCCAGAAGCAATTCTAGTGCATGGCACCAATAAAAACATTTACCTGATTCATGTGCAACATTTCCTATAAGTGGCAGTTTACTTACATCACAATATTCTAAGAAAACTTCTCAAAACCACACATTTCTTTCAAGGCTTTATTGGTAGTCTCCTTCCTATGATTTGTCTGTCTGTTCAAGATATTGAAGACTAAAACTGCCCTGGTACTGCTGTTACGATATGTTGATGAATTACGTCTATGACACTTCTTTTTAAGCCTAGTCTTTTCTTGCATTTTTCTATCCCCATCGCATCTATGCAAATGCCTAGCCTTGAATTCTTCACATATTTTGTCTGACATGTCCAAACATGACTGCTCTTTGCTTCGATATAATGTCTTCCTACAGCCCCTATACTTGATTTATACTGTATACAATACTTGAGTTTTCAGTTTTTCTCTCCACATATATGTATGCACCATGCACGGGGCATTATATGTTTATCTTAAGTTTACTTAGGTCTGCTACAATTGTCTCTTTCTTTGACCATATTGGATGATATCGGTAATTTAACTATTTACTTGTCAGTTTGTACCAAGGGAAAATACTCTTGTTCATAGAAATTACGCTCATATTATATGTAGGAGGATGAAAAATTTATTTCTGAAAACTTTTACTGATCATATGACTGGCTATACAGAAATGTATTTTACTTTTCCATTTAATGGCCATTTAAACATTATATATATTATCTACCTTTGCCTTTTGAACAGTAAAGGATCAATTACACTAAGCGTGACTCGCATGACGTGACTGAGCTTGAGGGAGATTTTTACATGATAGATGTAGTAACTTAACTTTTAAACTTGTGTTGTTATGTCTTACTACTAGGTTATTAACTTGCATAATATTAGATTTCTATCTTCAGTCATTTTAATCTTAAAAAACAATTCATTTAATTTTGTGACTCGCGTGACCTGCTAAATGAGGATAAATATATTTCCCTATGTCCTATAAATCAATCTGTATCTACAAGGTATTAATGCCTGTTGCAACGCAGTGAGCAGTGATCTAAATAATACTCCTGCCACCAATGACTTAATGTTGAAAAATACACTGAAAATCCAATGAATAAGGAGTTAGGCTGTTTTTGTTGATGAATAATGCCCTGTGTGTGACCCTAACTCTCAGTACGTAAAATTTGTGGACTATAGGTCAGAATTGAAAATTTCTTAGATATTTATAAACTATAGACATCACTTTGGCTTAAAATATATACCTCAATTTATCTCAGCCTCTCATACCACATCTAGAAAGCCTGGGTAGGGACCTCTGCTATGCCTTGCACCGTGAAAGGACGTTATTGCAGAAACAACTGAGTTCTGAAATACCTACTATCATTGTGTTCCCTGTATTTGCACATGCCCTCTCTGCCCATATGCACAACCTCACAATCGGCACGCACACGTATTGATTCACATGTCAATCTATGGTTATTCAGTTTGCTCATGCAAGACTTTCTCCACTTTAAATTGTGAAACTACTTGTCAATATAGGTTTAAAGCAGTGCTGTTGATTTCTGACACTGACATATTATTTCAAAATTTTCACATCTATGGCAAAAATTGTTCTTAGAAACATAAAATATTAAGGCTTGTACCTATATTTGATGATTAAATAATTTTGGATGACATCTTCTTCCCCTTTAAGAATAACAAACGTTTTTACGCAGTCAGGGTCACCATTTGTCAAACCAATCTTTCAAATATGATACATATGTTACCATCAGTTAATCTTCAGCAACAATGCATTTGTGTGAAACATATGTTAAAGATGTGGTAGCATATGCTGCAAAACAAATACTTTTTGTCTGTGTGCAAAAAGTGGGTATGCCATTGAATTCGGTAGCCTTCTCCTTTTGGGATGTATTTTACGCACTGACAATTAAAAAGTCAAGTTGCATACAGGTGAATAAGAACCCATGCTAGTTTCTTATATTTATTCACCAATTACAATTTTTGCTCAGACTGTTTGATAGGAGGCAATAGTCCAAAAATGTGGGTACCATAGGATACTACAATTACTATCGCCTTGGATCTGGTCAGTTCCCAGTAGGCCGGCACCTTCTCTTATACACTTACAGACATCTTAGCCACGAAGACATTACCATATATTGAATACAGAAGTAATCCTTACAGTGCAATCCCGATATATACGTGTGTCGTCGACCTACAGGAGCAACATCATCGAACATCTGCCGACCATAGAAGAAACAATTACGCTGTTTCAGCGGTTCTCCAGATATACATCATCATCATCTAGCGGGATCATAAAGGATTAGATTGATAGGTTATTGGTCAGGCTTTATTAATTTAGCCGAATTCACTGTCTAATGATTTCAAATGAGTAGGTCAATGACTCACTGCACAATTTATAGAATCGCGATGACATCATCACAATCAAATTTCCCACAATACCCTGGGAGCAACGCCATTTCTGGAGGAGCTAATTTAACATTATGAGCAATGGGCTGTCAAACCTTAATTGCGTTTTCTTTATTCTCTTGCAAAATTCAATCGTGATTTGATGTTTTGTAATACCGGGTGGAGTTATTACATACGCTTGGATACATGATTTTAGGGTTTGAGCTTCATGGAAAATGTAAACAAAACATTCCTATGGACAGTTTGCACCAACTTTAAAGGCGGCCGATTTCAAATTCCCGGATGCGCGAAACTATGAATTGGCTTTTTATTATCACGGAAATACCTTACAATCATTATTTTTATATACGGCATACCGATGCTGGTTTCCCGAGCAATTTCGCCACGAGATCCGTTGCTTCCTTTACAAATCCATCAGGGATTTTCCCCCGTGGTACATTCGTTATGACAGATAAAGTCGGCATGGTCTTTTAGTTTACAGAGGTTAACTCAATTCAAAGGACGTCGCTCAGTGCAGAATGTTGAATTGTACTTCAGAAACAGATCTGCAATATGGTGCCCTGTGAGCACGCGCAACCCCCATACACATATTTTGATGACGTCATCAAAAGGGGGGGCTGCCCATAGAAATGTTATACATAGAAAGAGTATTGTACCCAGTTCTGTATTTACGGGCCGACCTCTTGGTGCACCAAAAAAGCAATTTCTCCACTATAGAAACCCATAGGAAAAATCCATATCACACTAATCCAAACCTCTGCTACATACGAACTACCTGATGCTTTTCAACCAATTCTAGATGATCCATGTGGGAATGTGTGTTTTAAATATTACTTTGAAAACTAGCCCACTATGGCATTAGGGGCATTGCATTAAATTGGATATATATATAGCTATTTAGCTAACAGAACATAATGTGTAAAATTCAGTGGGGCCATGTCAGGAGACAGAAAATTAGTCTGTGGCATTCTACAAGGATCAATTCCTGGACCTCTATTGTTTTTATTATACATGAATGACTTACCCAAAGCATGTAATCACCTCTCACTAATATTGTTTGCGGATGATACCAATGCCTGTTTGTAGCCACAAGAACATAGACACTGTAACAAGTATGTAACTAATGAAATGAAAAAAATCATAGACTGGTTTAAAGTGAATAAATTATCTCTGAATGTCGATAAAACTAACTATATACTTTTCACAAAGTCTAAGAATTAAAAAAAAAAACTGTCCCCAAAATGCATGTAAATAATCAAGAAATTCACGAAGCACAATGTGTCAAATTTCTTGGCATCTATCTGGATAAAAGCTTAACCTCATCATCATCATCATCATCATCATCATCATCATCATCATCATATCCACAGAACATAAGCATATGGCTTGTTATTGTTCTGAATTTATGTAGATTCTAGTCATAGTTATGGATTATTTCCCTATAGTGATTGTCTACTTTTATTTTAAATACTTCAAGACTTTGTGCCCCTACAGCCTCAGCTGTTAGTGAGTTCCAGTATGGTACTACTCGGTTGGAAAAGAAACATTTACGAACATCCTTAATGCTACGCTGTGTGTATAACTTAAGGTTGTGTCCCCTATAGTTTGAGTATTGGTGGAGGGTGTGAAGAAGGTATGTTTGTCAATGTTGTATTGATTGTGTATGATTTTATATGTTTCGATTAGGTCCCCACGGATACACCTGTATTTTAATGACATTAAGTTTAGCATGAAAAGTCGTTCTGGATAGCTGTAATTTTCCAGTTCTGGTATAATTTTTGTAGCTCTACGCTGGTCCCGTTCTATTAGTTGGGATTGTCTTTTGAACCTGGGCGACCATATGCAAATACAATATTCTAGTAGGATTTATAAAGTAAAATGAAGATGCTAGGATTTATGTGTCGAAATGTTCTGTTTATGATTCCTAGTATTTGGTTAGCCTTGGACACCATAGCATTGATGTGTATGTCAAATGTTAAACTTTCATCGATATACACTCCCAGGTCCTTTTCACTTCCCGACATTGCAATGAACCTGGGAGAAGCATATAGAAATAGTGAGATCCTAGGTAGCAAAGAACATCGGTATCATGCGCAGACTTAAGCCATATCTTCCCCCTAATATTCTAAAAACTCTATATTGTACACTGATACCGCCATAGATCACATATTGCAATGTAATCTGGAGCAACACGCATAAAACTAAACTAGCACATCTAAAATCACTACAAAAGCAGGCAATCAAATTATTCGCAAAGCCAGCAGAGGGCCAGGATGCCTTTAAAACCGAAAAAATGCTAACACTTGAAGAGATTGGAGCTGTCCAACTATACACTATCTTAAGGGACTACTATAATGGCAATCTACCCTCCTCATTATCAAACCTTTTTCAGAACAACTCCGATATACACTCGCACAACACACGAACTAAGAATAACTTACACCAAACCTATTACAGAACAATGACAGCTAAACAAAAACCATCCCACCAAGCAATACAACTCTGGAACAACACAGATAAAAATATACGCACAAAAATTCTTACATAAAGCTCTTTTAAGCAAAATATTTAGAAAATAATCTTAGAAAGATACTAAAAATCCAAGCCAATGACATGAATGCGGAAGTCACCACCATGGCAGTACAAGAACAAGTATGTACCCAGTTGCCAGGACAACAACTAGAATGTAAAACACACATCTGCAATAATAATAATAATAATAATAATAATAATAATAATAATAATAATAATAATAATAATAATAATAATACATCCATAATTGTTGATGTGGATGATGGAGTTGTGAATAATAATAATAACAATAATAATAATAATAATAATAATAATAATAATAATAATAATAATAATAATAATAATAATAATAATAATAATAACGATAATGCGCCAAGAAATGTTGATACAAGTTAGGCCGTATTGTTACATATGACAATAATAATAATAATAATAATAATAATAATAATAATAATAATATTGTAAACAAGATATGCATGTGTTTTCCCCATTCCCATGTGTGTGTGTGTGCGTGCGTGCGTGCGTGCGTGCGTCACTGAATTATATTTTTATTATATGTTAAATGTAAGGGGTCCACCGCTGTATAGGCTCAGCCTTTGGTGGACTGCCTGTTGTGTAAATGTAAAATCTATGTGTTATCTGAAAATAAATAATTTTGAATCTTGAATCTTGAATCTTGAATGTTACCAAATTTTTAGCGAAAAAAATAGGTTTCCAGGGAATTTAATGTGAAATGTTTGTTTCATTAATCCTGACAAATTGGCATATAGTTATGGCTCCAGTGTCTGTATTGCCTCATTAAAAATAATTGCAAAAAGGTGCCAGAGATCAGAGGAAAAAAGGTGGGAAAATAACAAAGGAAATAACAAAGGAAAGAAAAAAAGAAAAATGTGTGAAAAAATGCGCCCAGCTCGTAGCTCCTCGACGTACGATGTATCAAGTAGTCATGGAACGATAACCGGTGGTTCATCTAAACTAATTGTCTTTGAAGACCGGGCAGATGGACGATTTAGGCCCTCATTCTCCCCTTCCTCCAAGAATGACTGAGCTGTTGTTCGTTCCAGTATTTTCCAGCAAATGTTGTTATCGACTTGGAATCCAGATGCAGTTCTAACTGATGATACCCCGCATGTAAGTCAAGTTTGCTAAAGATCTGTGAGCCATTGAGATGTGTGATTATCTCGTCTATGGTCGGCATTCTGTGACGTTCTCTAGTGATGGCACGATTGGCCGCTCGCATGTCTACGTATATTCGAATTGCATCTGTGTCTTTCTTTGGTGGTGTGATGATAGGAGACACTCAATGTGTGGGCACTCCTTCCACCTTCTCAATAATGTCATTGGCTATACATTTCTTGATCTCTTCTTCGACTTTAGACCGTACATCGAATGGTGTGCGACGATGTCATGATGTTGCTGTGCTACTAGTTGAATGGATTCATCGATATGTATCTTTACTTGTGTATCCTTCAATTTCCCAATTCCTTCAAATAAATTGGAGTTTATATTAACAGCTGTAACATTGTTCAACATTTTGATGAGACCTAACTGTTATGCTGTATTGTAACCAAACCAGTGATCCGCTGTTCCCGTGTACTATTTGAAATGTATGGAACTGGATCTGTTGTTTTGTTTCAATGAGATGACCGCACTGACCTAACAGATATAGTAGTGCGTTGCTACCATCTGTGTATAAATGGACAGAGGTTTTTCATTATAGCTCTGGTTTCCCGATTTTTGCATTTGTATCCTCACCAAGAATGTTGGCTGACGCTCTTGTGTCAATTAACACCCGAATGACAGCTTTATTCACATTTAGTTTTGCTGTTGGAGACTTGTTACCGATCGCACTTACCGACTGTTTTGTAGCTGAAATTATTTTATGTGTAATCGTCATCACTCGAATCGGGACTGCTATGTGTGTCTTCATAGTGTACTTTACGACTGGATCCCTTTAGTTTGATGCATACTCATGCGAAATGGTTAGATTTCTTACAATAATTACATGTCTTGCCCTTGGCTGGGCAGACACAAACATGATGATACTGACCAGGGCAGAAGATACACTGTTTTGCTTGGGTTGGAGGTGGGGTCTGATTATGCATCCATCCGGCACCTTTACTACTATCACACTTGTCCGTCCATCCACTTGCTTTACTACTAACGAAACTGTCATAATGGTTTCCAGAGTTAGTCAACTGATTTCTATGTTAGTTAGTTTTCTTAGCATCCCTATAATTGTGTGTCTTTGAATTGTCAATCATACTTAGAGTTTTGCATTCCATTGCAGCTGCCTGTGTTTCTGCTACTTCAAAAGTTCTACCCATTTCCAGCATTTCAACTAAAGTTTTTCCTGGTTCATGAAGAGCCTTGCGACAAAATTGGTTGGATAAACAGTTCTGCATCATTTGAGATAAAATCTCCATATCCACATCCGCAAATTCACAGTTTCCACATATATCGGGACCAGACTGAGGTTGCTTGTTCCGGCTGTTGGCGAATTAAACTTAGGTACAGTAGTTTGAAGATGTCTAGATTGATGTTCTGAAATGTTCTCCAGATCAAACTGGTCATTGTATTGGCTTTAGATACTATGTTTTGTATATGAATTTCAAATGTTAGCCTGGAGTCTATTAATATGCCGAGGTCATTGGTTATATGTTGTGTGTGCGGTTTTATGGGTTCATTATTTTCATACATATTGTAGGTTGCGATGCCCTGGTGATGATGTGGGCCAATGTGCATTGCTGAGCATTTTTGGAGTTGAATTTTAACAGACTTTTGAACTGTTTCCAGATCATTTTATAGAATTATTCTGTCGCTGTCATCACAAATTATTCGATATAGCTTGGTATCATCAGCATACAGAGATATATTAGAATCAATTTATACTGGCATATCATTGATCAATATGATAAGTAGGAGAGGACCAAGTACACTTCATAAAGGAGTCTTGGATGTAACCCATCCGGTACAGTGGATTTATTTATTTTCAAATTGGCTAGTTTCATTTTGACTTCTTTATAGATGTTGATACAGGGAAATGTTGTAGTTGTCTGTGAGGGAAGATGTGGAATTGACTTTATGTCATCTTTGGTAAATACACTGGAGAAGAATTTATTGAATTCTTTACTTTTTCCTTCATAGTGAAGAATTCACGATCCTCTTAATGAATAAATCTGTACTAAATCTTTCTCTAAATCAATCTAACTTCTCACGGGTTGGGGAAAGGTGGTCTTCCTTTCTCTTAACAAATAATACTTAACACGTTTGTAAAATTAATATGAAACTTATTTAAACTTTATTATTATGCTACAACTTTTACAATGCCAACATTACAGGCTTGTGCAAATCAAAGATACTTTCAATATAATAATTGGTAAATCAAATATACTATAGCTATGATTTCTAACAAAGATTATCCAACTAAATTACGAACGATTCTAACGATGGTATAAAGATTACCTCTCGGATCTCCAGTTGGAATAAAGATAACTGAAAAACACAGCAGACACCGAATTATATGCAAATAAAGTCGTTCCTCTGCGCTGACGTCATCTTGGGCTATCCCAAGGATTTCCCCCTAAAACTCGCACTCTGATTGGTCCCTTGCTCCCTCGTTGTGAAACCTTGGAACTGGTAGGAACCAGTTTGGGTGTGATGGCTCCTGACAGTTAATGTAAACTTTGCTTGCTTTGACAAGACTCATCAACAGCCATAACTCGCATAATTTGTGCTCCCACTCCTTTTGGTTTATTGTGACGGGAGCGTTAACCAACCAAGTAGGATTCTGCTGTAATTAATTTCATAATGGGACAATTTCCATTTAGTCATGACAATGGATGGTTACCACTCCCCATGACGTACTAGTGCATGATCCTTAACCCGGTGGGGTTATTCCAGGATGATCATAAGTTGTGCGATCAGCATCAGGCACAGCACAGTAGTGAATCATAGAACTGGTTTCCTTAGCACTCTATTATGGCCGTTCCCATTATTCAACAATTTTTCTTGGCTACCATCATAATCTTATCTTACACATTAACTACCGAGAACGTCTCCTTAAAGCTTCTCAGTATTTAATCCATCACTGTCTTACCGTCACGCCATGCCCCTCTCATATTAAAATACCAGAACCAGTTCTACGGTCTAACGTGGGTACACTATGCCTCCTTATTTCTAGTAATTTATAGCTGTGTTTAAACACAAACCCAAAACGGCTATTAAAAATATCTGAAATGACAAAACTAGATTGGTTGGTGATAATCACACCCAACTCAATCAGACTGATTTCAAATATGACTAGCATAATTTGTCTGCCCATAGCGATCATAATTACCAGCCTTTCGTTTACAAAACAACTCTCTACAAAATATTCAAACAGTCATTCTGACATTCAGTCACTCGTTTGCACTCGTTATAGTTCATTATCAAAACAGTCATTGAGTTTCCCCCAGTGATGTAATAATACTACGCACTATTCATGCTCATAAATGCCTCGCATCCGACCTGTCTACATCAGCTTATATTTCGTGATAGCTTGAAATCTCAAAATGATGTAATGTAACGATACTGTAATAAATATTCACCATTGAGAAATTAACGCTTTGATTTCAAGCGCACAGTGTTGGGAAACACATGCCAATATTTTCCAAGTACTAAATATCGTACTCGGCGGATCTGAGGGTAGCTAATCCTAGAATCCAATATTCACAATTTGACATTATGATATTTCCCTCGCTGTCTTCAAGGTCTCCCACATTATCTTTAGATTTCAAGTGACTATTGACGTATGCACAGAAAAACTTAGGATTAGTTTTACTACTTTGTGCCACGGTTTCTTCATGTTTCTTTATGGCTATCTTACAGAATCGCTTTACCTTGTTTCTTGCACTAGCATATTCATTGTAATCTTGTGTGGTACTTGTCTCTAGATATCATTTCCACTTCTTTTCTTTCTTTGGAATCAGATAATAGAGTGCCAGACATGTGAAGATGCCTACAACGCATTCCATTCTCTTTGCACTAACATTTATGAATCAAGCTTTCCACTAAAAAAACTAAAAAAGTTTAAACAAAACCCTACTAAACCCTGGTTAACAACAGGATTGATAGCTGCCTGTCATAAGAAGAATAAGATGTATTTAAATTTTATAAAATTTCCAACAAGAAATAATGATGCACAATTTAAAAAGTACAGAAACAGATTAAATCAGATAATCAGGATGGCAAAGATAAACTATTATCATTATAAATTTGAAGAACAAAAGAACAATATAAAAGAAACATGGAAATTAATTTAAAAAACACTATTGAATAAACAAAAAAGCAGTTCAGAAACATCCCGGTTCATTTATAATAATACAATTATAACTGACAAAAACGAAATTGCGGATAAACTTAATAAATACTTTATAAATATTGGGCCTAATTTATCTAAAAAAATACAGACCAGCCCTGGAATAAATGTGAAAGACTATCTGACAGGCGACTGCCAATCCTCAATGTTCCTGACCCCTACTGACAATGAAGAAATTTACAAAATCTTAATGAAAATTAACCCAACTAAGAGTGCCGGCATTGATAACTTTAAATGGAAAATCTTTAAAAACTGTGCTAGAGAAATACTAACTCCACTGAATCACATCTGCAATCTATCATTTTCACAGGGTATATTTCCATCCCGATTAAAAACTTCATGCGTAACACCTATATTCAAAGCTAAAGACCCATCTGATTTTACTAACTATAGGCCAGTCTCAGTACTTCCGCTTTTCTCTAAACTTCTGGAAAGATTATACTACAATAGAACTATAAAATATCTTAATAAAAACTCTATAATCTATGAATCCCAGTACGGCTTCAGAGAAAAACACTCTACCATGCTTGCCATTGTGGATATGCTTGAAAAAATAACCACATCCCTTGAGAGAAATGAACACACTCTAGGTGTATTCTTGGACCTCTCCAAAGCATTCGATACTATTGATCATGAAATATTACTTAAAAAAATAGGCCACTATGGAATTAGGCGCATTGCATTACATTGGATATATATCTATTTAACTAACAGAACACAATGTGTAAAATTCAGTGGGCCCATGTCAGGAGACAGGAACTTAGTCTGTGGCGTTCCACAAGGATCAATTCTTGGACCTCTGTTGTTTTTACTATACATGAATGACCTACCCAAAGCATGTAATCACCTCTCACTAATATTGTTTGCGGATGATACCAATGCCTTTTGTAGTCACAAGGACATAGACACTGTATACAAGTATGTAAATAATGAAATGAAAAAAAATCATGGACTGGTTTAAAGTGAATAAATTATTTCTGAATGTCGATAAAACTAACTATATACTCTTCACAAAATCTAAGAATTTAAAACAAATAGCTCTCCCAAAAATGCATGTAAATAATCAAGAAATTCACGAAGCACAATATGTCAAATCTCTCGGCGTCTATCTGGATAAAAGCTTAACCTTGGAGAAGCATATAGAAATAGTGAGATCCAAGGTAACAAAGAACATCGGTTTCATGCGCAGACTTAAGCCATATCTTCCCCCTAATATTCTAAAAACTCTATAATGTACACTGATCCTTCCACATATCACATATTGCAATGTAATATGGACCAACACGTATAAAACTAAACTAGTTGCCCTGTAGGTGGGGCTTAGAATACACCTTCCGTATCCTCTGCGTGTCGTAAGAGGCGACTAAAGGAGGTACGGGTGAGGTAACCCTGACAGAAACCTCGAGTGCTGAAGACGGAGGTTCCAAGCCACACAGCGCACTCTAATAAACCATGGATCCACGCACTTAATGCTTATGATCATGTCGATAGTCACTTACAGGACTGGCGGTATGATCAGCGAACGAAAAGAAAAAGAAACTAAACTAGCACATCTAAAATCACTACAAAAGCAGGCAATCAAATTATTCGCACAGCCAGCAGAGGGCCAGGATGTCTTTAAAACCGAAAAAATGCTAAAACTTGAAGACATTGGAGCTGTCCAACTATACACTATCTTAAGGGACTACCATAATGGCAATCTACCCTCCTCATTATCAAACCTTTTTAGGAACAACTCCGATATACACTCGCACAACACACGAACTAAGAATAACTTACACCAAACCTATTACAGAACATTGGCAGCTACACAAAAACCATCCCGCCAAGCAATACAACTCTGGAACAACACAGATATAAATATATGCACACAAATTCTTACACAAAGCTCTTTTAAACAAAATATTAAAAAAATAATCTTAGAAAGATATTAAAAATCCAAACCAATGACATGAATGCAGAAGTCACCACCATGGCAGTACAAAAATAAGTATGTACCCAGTTGCCAGGATAACAACTAGAATGTAAAATACACATCTGCAATAAAAATAATGCATCCGTAATTGTTTATGTGGATGATGCAGTTCTGTATAATAATAATAATAATAATAATAATAATAATAATAATAATAATAATAATAATAATAATAATGCTGCACCAAGAAATGTTGATACAAATTAGGCCGCATTGTTATATATGACAATAATAATAATAATAATAATAATAATAATAATAATAATAATAATAATAATAATAATAATAATAATGCTGCACCAAGAAATGTTGATACAAATTAGGCCGTATTATTATATATGACAATAAAAATAATAATAATAATAATAATAATAATAATAATAATAATAATAATAATAATATTGTAAACAAGATATGCATGTGTTCCCCCCCCCCATTCCCATGTGCGTGCGTGCATGCATGCGTGCGTGCGTGTTAATTGTCTATTGTCTTAAATGTATACATGTAAATATATATAATAAGTATATCTTCACCCATGATCCAACCATTACTGAATTATATGTTTATTATATGTTAAATGTAAGGGGTCCACCGTTGTATAGGCTCAGCCTTTGGTGGACTGCCTGTTGTGTAAATGTAAAATCTATGTGTTATCTGAAAATAAATAATTTTGAATCTTGAATCTTGAATTTTTTGAATCTTGAATCTTATGGGTAAGCCCAATTATATTTCTATTTAACAATTGCAGCTTGCGTCTGTATGATTGTTTTACTGTTTTGGTTGGAATATAATGTAGTGAAGTATCATTTAGTAATTTTTGGAAACCTCCCAACATTCATCTAGCGTTTTATTATGGAACAGTTCATCCCAATTGACCTTTGTTATAGACCAGTTTAATGATTTCATTGTAATGTAGAACAGCATAACATTTTAATTCAAAGAATAAGCATACATGATAACTTTTTCCAAGAGCTGGAAATATTTGAATCATTATTAAATACAAGGTCGAGGGTACTTGGCTCACTATTTATTCTATACCTGGTTGGAAAAGTGGCATGTTGATACAAAAAACCCCACATCATTTAAAGTATCTAGGAAACTAAGAGCGCTTAGCGATTTTTTAGTAATGATTCCCCAGTAGTCCAGTCAATTTCCGGAAAATTTAAATCTCCCATTATTAATAAATGGGAGTGCTTTTGGGCTGCTATAGTTTTTATATGTTGAGGTTTGTATCATTATCGGTACATGAGTTAGGACTACGATATATGCCAAGAATTAACAGTGAATCTGACACTATCAACTAGATTTCAACCCCAATTACCTCATCTGGTAGATTGTTGAGGGGTGGTTTTGCTTTAGTTGGACTTAGGCTTGACAGAACGTGAATGCATATGCCTCGTACATTATGGGTATTGTATGTTTGTGAATAGTTCATAGTCATCTATGCATAACTCTTCCTTTTGTAGAATATATCTCAGGGTTTTTTTATTTTATTGATTTCTATTTTGACGATTAAGTGTGGTTTTTATTTGTATATTCTTATTAGTAGCCTCCCCCCCCCCTCCCCCCACCTACCCCTCTTATTTAGAAGAGTATCTGAGTTAGTGTAAAAGACCTTTAGTTTTTTATTGCTTTTCTTAAAACCATTTATAGTGGTGGTCTTATTATTGCTAGTATCGGGCTGCGAATTGTGAGCAGTTGATATGGATACATTCTTGGATTCGTATCTTTTATGACATGGCTTGTATACTTTATCCATACACACATTATATTTAGTGGTTTCAACTTTTGTACATTTATTTACATCCTCATTTTCATCTAGTAGTGAGAGAAATCTGTTTGTCTTAATAATTGTGTTTGTTATTGTTTTTATCTCCACCATGTTCTACTCCCAAAGACAAAATCCTGAGTTTGTTTTGTAGTGTTATCGCGGTTTTGTGGTACTCCCAATAATAGATTTATGTGTTCCATTATATTGCCTGACATTAGTTCCATCCCTTGCTTGTTAAGATGGATACCATCGAAGAAGAGCTCTGTGTACACATGTCCCTCTGGGCTATTGAATAGTGGTGAGTGGTCAATGAACACTGAACCAAGCCTGTCTGAGTGTGACTATAGATTACAGTTAAACTCCGAAACCATGGATTTTCATAACTGCTTTGTGGTCGTGGCAATAGAGCTGATATAATTATAAGTGTGTTCAGTGCAGGTAGTTGAGCATGTTTAATAAGAGACTCATAGCCATTTATCATTCCCACAATTTGTGTCTTTCCTATGCCATTGCTTCCAACGTGTATGACCAGGGCCTCGTAATGGTGATCTGTCAGGAATTTGTCTAATTGATCATGAAGATTACTTATCCTGTTTCTACTATAAGATCTAACCGCTACATTGATCTGGTCATTGGACAAATATCTACCGCTGAATTTACGGAGAGTTGAACTGCCTATCAGTAACACATCTTGCTTATTGTCTTGGGTATATCCACCAGTGTGGGTGTATCTTTCTCATGCGCTGTTGGGTGGTGTTATATTTCTGAGCTGTATTGTATGTACACCCTCGATATTAGTAACACATTAAAACTCACCTCTTTGACAAGTGTGGTCATCACCGTGATGGGTGTGGAGACTTTCAATTTTTTCTTGGATCGTTGGCGGTGTGGATGGTAGTGGGGACGCGATTACAGGACTGGGTGTCTCACTGACCATGGCCAAAGTTCTCTTAGCTGAAATTGGTGATTCTGGGCTTGCCACCTCTGCATATGTGCACTTGGTTGAGAGTGGAGTTGATTCCTTGTGTATAGGCATAGCATCAAATGCCACATTCGCCGACGACTCCCGCTGTAATAATAATAATAATAATAATAATAATAATAATAATAATAATAATAATAATAGGGGACGTCCGTGTAATATGGACAACTAAATTATGATAATATATGTACAATACTGTAACATGTTTTATTCAAGCAACAATGTTGGAAACCATCTACAACAGGAATTCCGCCCAACCGTCCAATGGACTGGTAGACTGTATCCTTTTAGAGGCTTAGATTGTGGTGTTAGATGTAATGAAACGAAGTAAATCTCAACATATTATGATGATTTCACGAAATTTATAAATTAATTTAAAAACTAAGGATGCGAAATTGAATTAAAGACACATGCCCCTATATTTCAAATTCACAAGTACATTTTTTTTAAATTAATTTATATGGAATGAAATCATTATTTGCTAAGATTCATTTCGTTTCACTACATTGATGTACACAATTTAAGCAGCTACATGTATGCAATTTAAATAATTTTATCTTTGAGCATTTTGGTGTGAATGTGTACCTTTAAATTTGAGCACACATGTCTGGAGATTGGTGTTCCATCATTGTTACATTGCCTGAGCAGATTCTTGCTGACATCGTCACAAGTTAATCTGCACGGTTCACTCCAGTATGGTATAAGCTGTGAATTGTTTCGTAGAAGTATCTTCTCAATCCTTGCTGTTGATTTCATTTCTTAAGCCCATTGATGCAGCTAACGATAGGCACTGGCATGATGCATTATAATATTTGCCTCCGTCCGAATATTTCCAACACATATAATCAATCGGAATTATCTCTAATTCATTCAATTGATTTGTGGTTAAAGCCTCGCAGTTGTAATGGCACCACTTTTGACAAGTTACACATAATACCGATCCAGTGGTACACAAACGACCACAAGCTCTGCATGGCCATTTCCGGACAGAGACAGGCATGTTCCAGGTCCATTTTGGAACTGGACCATGCTTTGATTTGCGACCCTACAAAATAATAAATCATTGTTATCATTAATTATCATTAATTAATAATATCAGATGAAATTGCAGACATACTTGTTGTTTACAGAGGGCAACTCTCCACTAAATATTTTGTAAACAATTTGACTGAAAGGTGTTGGTGTCTAAGTCATTCAAATTGTTTACATACTATTCAAGCCTGTCAAGAGTTTTTACTCATTGAAATTATTGTCAGGTGGCTTGGAAAATTAATTAAATTAGCAGAATTTTTAATTTTTAATTTACCATCGGAATGACTGGCTCAAAATTGCTTATAATTTTGTTCTACAAATGAGTTTATACATTATTCAGTATGTAATGAATTAATGAATGAATCTGCATGTCTCAGTGCTGCAAGTAACGCGTGGAAATTACTATCATGCTCGTTCATTCATCAATTGAATGCCGATTGTAATTACAAATAGGGCCTACAATTAACCATTTTTGGATGAATACAGGTATTTGATCTTACTGAGTGGAATTCTAACGGGACCCATTTTAGATATCAATTACTTAAATCAGGCGTTAAGTCAATTTACTGTTAATACTAAATAGGCCATATTAGGAATAGGAAGCGTGCCAGAGTGACGAAAGAAAAAGAGTGATGTGTCTATGAACACTTTGATTATCCAGGTAGAAATTAATAATAATAATAATAATAATAATAATAATAATAATAATAATAATAATAATAATAATAATAATAATAACAATAATAAAAATAATAATAATAATAATAATAATAATAATAATAATAATAATAATAAAACTTACGAATTCCATGATGGGTAGTAGAAATTGTTCTGAAACTTGTAAATATATTTGATACGAATTAAGAAGTAGATGCACATGATACTTGTTCACAAACTTGGTAAGATATGCTATTGAAATTACAAGATACGTAGGCTAATACATGATATATATTAATGCACAATATATAGCACATTACTTTTAGAAAATGTAACTAATTTACAGTATTCACATTTTATAATGATGGGTGATTTTAATTTGCCTGGTATAAATTGGACAGACTGTTGGTGGCCCAGGTGATACAGAATATGAATTTATCGAGACCATTAGAGACTGTTTTTACACCAACATATCCAGGAACCAACTAGATGCAGAGGAACAAATAAATCATCCTGTCTAGATGTACTGTTCAGTAATGAAGAGGGTATTATAGATCAACTTGAGGAAGGGGCACCGCTTGGGAAAAGTGACCATTCAATAATCACTTTTTATGTACATGTAGAAATGACAAATTGTATACAACCTAAGTCGAGATACTTGTATGAAAAGGCTGATTTTGAACAAATGAAACATATGCTTGATATTGATTGGAATGAAACATTGAAAAATATGGATGTAAATATGCAGTGGGAGACTGTTACTAGTAAATTGTGTACTGCTATCCAAGATTGTATACCAAAAACTAAGATTAAACTACAAAGTAAAAGGGTCCAGAAACATATGCTTCCTTTCAATCAGAAAGTTCTTGCTAAAATAAGACGAAAGCGAAGACTCTGGGATAAATATAGATTATCAGGAGATGACTCCACAAAACTTGAATATAATAGACTGAGAAACCAAATCCGACAAGAGACTCGAAAGATAACAAAGATACAGGAGCAGAAAATTGCAGACAAAATTAAAACTAATCCAAAGAATTTCTGGGCCTATGTTCAGACTAAAACAGAAATTAAGTGGGAAATCCCTGAACTCTACATTGACGAGAACAAGAACAATCTCACAGCTTCAGATAGTGCATAGGCAGACGTCCTAGCAAACTTCCATTCATCTGTTTTTACTAGTGAGCCTCATGGTAAGTTTCCAAAGGTTGAGGCCATGGCTGTCCCACAACAAAATACGTTACAGATAAACACTGACATTATCCAAAATAAATTGCAGAAATTAAGCATATCAAAATCTCTAGGGCCAGATGGCATCCATCCTCGAGTATTAAAGGAACTATGTAATACTTTAGCACTGCCATTAAAAATTATGTTTGAAACATCATTAAATACCAGCAAGATACTCGTACCTTGGAAACAAGCAACTGTTACTCCTATATTTAAAAAGGGAGATAGGAAAGATGCGTGCAACTATAGGCCTGTAAGTTTGACAAGTATTGTTTGCAAATTATTAGAAAGATTGATTAAAGATTCAATAATGCTACATATGAAAACTAATAACCTGTTTAGCAACTGCCAATTTGGTTTTATCCCAGGTAGATCTACTACATTGCAACTTTTGAAGGTCATAGACAAGTGGCTACATATACTTGACAATGGTGAAAGCATAGATGTGGCTTACTTCGATTTTCTAAAGCCATTCGACAAGGTACCCCACCAGAGACTTGCTCATAACCTGAACATATATAGTCTCAATCCCAAAATTATTAAGTGGATAGAAAGCTTTTTGTCAGGTCACAGCCAGAGGGTTATTGTTAATGGGCAACCATCAGAATTGAAGCTGGTTTCCAGTGGAGTCCCACAGGGGTCAGTTCTGGGACCAGTACTGTTCATCCTATACATTAATGATTTTCCTGATGTGGTAAGCAAATCTAGTGAATTATATTTATATGCCGATGATACCAAACTTTTTCATGGCATTAAGTCGGTAGATGATTGTAATGAAATGCAATCTGATATATATATTCACTACATGACTGGACTAATAAATGGCTATTACATTTCAATAACGAAAAGTGTAAAATTATGAGAATTGGTAATACCACTCTTACCAATTACAGTTATACAATGACTAAAAATGGGTCTCCAATTAACTATACCGAGTTTGAAAAAGACATTGGTGTTATTATTGATAGTAAGCTGTCTTTTGATAATCACATATTAGCAAATTCAATAATGGGGGTTATAAGACGAACATTCGTATTTCTAGATATAAAAACATTCAAAACTCTTTACACATCACTGATATCTAGAATTCGCTAACCAGGTTTGGAGTCCATATCTTAAAAAGCATATGGATTTGTTAGAAAATGCCCAGCGCAGAGCATCCAAAACTGTTCCAGGATTGGTACACCTAAATTATGAAATGAGGCTTAGAAAACTTAACATACCAACACTTGCATATCGTAGATTAAGAGGCGACAGTATAGAAGCTTATAAAATAATAACAAAAAAGCATGACCCAGATGTATGCGATTTCTTTGAACTAAGACAAGAATCTATAACCAGAGGGCATAGTTTAAAATTGTATAAACCTCGGCCCGCTTAAACTTCCTAAAATACTCCTTTAAGTATAGAGCGGTGAACATATGGAATAGCCTCCCATCCCATGTAATAGAAGCACCAAAAATAGCATCATTTGAGGGGAGACTTGATAAACTGTGGGCTACTCAACCAGTATATTATGACTATTATGCTGCCGACATAAACACAGATTACTATCATGCTGACATATAAGGAAATTTAATTGTTTTTAAAATCTGTCATAACAGGCTAGTAGCAGCCTACTTACAGAAATAGAATGTGATTGATTGATTGATTGATTGATTGATTGATTATTTCGTAAATATAGGACCAGAACTTTCGAACAAAATCCAATCAACATCCAAGAAAAAATTCTCTGATTACCTTACAGGCAGCTATCAATCATCATTCTTCGTCAACCATAACACTGAAGGGATCTTTAAGGTTCTAAACACACTCAACCCAGCCAAAAGTGCCGGAATCGATGGTTTTAAGTGACACATTTATAAAAACCTGTGTCATGGATATCCTTATCCCACTCAGTCACATTTGCAACTTATCCCTAGCACAAGGCATTTTCCCATCAAAACTAAAAATAGCATGTGCTACACACATTTATAAAGCCAAGGATTCTACTAACTTCTCAAACTATAGGCCAGTCTCCATACTTCCACTTTTCTCCAAGTTACTAGAGCGCCTAATGTACAATCGACTGACAAATTACCTGGACAATAAGTCAATTTTATACAAATCGCAATATGGATTTCATGAGAAACATTCAACAATGCATGAAATAGCCGAAAAGACAGAAAAAATTATTGAATCACTGGAAAAAACCCAAAGTATAATAGGCATCTTCTTGGACCTTTCAAAAGCTTTCGACACTATCAACCACCAGATCTTACTAGAAAAGCTTGCCTGTTATGGTATAAGAGGCAGTGCACTCACCTGGTTTCAGAACTACCTAAGTAAGAGAACACAATGCGTACAATATAATGAGATATGCTCGGAAAACAGACAATTAACTTGTGGTGTTCCTCATGGATCTATTCTTGGCCCTCTGCTGTTCCTTCTTTACATGAATGATCTGCCTAACATATGCAAGCACATGTTATTAATACTGTTCGCTGATGACATAAATGCTTTTTGCTAAAAAAGATGAAATTCCAAAAATTTACATAAACAAAAAAGAAATTGAGGAGGTTCTATTTGCCAAATTTTTGGGAGTATATTTGGATAAACATTTGACCTTGGCCAAACGAATTGAGACGGTAACAGCAAAGGTGGCAAGAGGCATAGGTGTCATACAAAGACTAAAACCGTACATGACACCAGCTACAATTAAAACTCAATACTGCACCCTTGTTCTTCCACATCTCACCTACTGTAACGTTATCTGGACGAATACACACAAAAGCAACCTAACAAAACTACAAAGCCTACAGAAGAAGGCACTAAAACTCTTTTCTAAACCAGCAAAGGGCCAGAATATATTCAACTACAGATGTATACCATTGTAAAGGAGTTTCACCACAATACATTACCACAATCCATAGCCTCCAATTTCACACTAAGCACCGAAATCCCCAAACACAACACTAGGACAAAACACAATCTACACCCTCAATTTACATGAACAGTAATAGGAAAAAAGATGAATTACAATAGCAGCCACAAAACTATGGAACAGCACCAGTACAAAAATACGCGATAGTATATTAAACCAGAACTCCTTTACGAAGATTTCCAAGGAATCTATGATCGACATATACTAAATTAATATATTTATACCTGATGGTCACAGATTCTCTGCTAATTAAATAATACAAATCCAAGACATCCATCCCACCATCACCACCACCACCACCACGACCACCACCACTATAGGTAAACTAACCTAACCTAATAATTGAAGTAATAAGTCTAAACATAAACAGACTTTACACTACTACTACACTTAAATAGCCCACACACGATCAATGCATTTGTCGATTCTTAACAACTCCAACTATCTCAACTTCATATTACAGTGATGGACTCCACAAAACATAACAAGAAAGTCCCGGACTTCCTATTATTGGCCCTGATATCTCTAAAAACAATGATTTTAACCAAATTATATGTATTTTAACCATTTTAGACCTTCATGTTTCTAGCTTGGACTCCCAATAGCATTACCCAGGAAGTCCCAGACTTCCAGTATTTAGAAGAAGTGAGTTGAAGCCCTGGTATATGTGTTTATGTATATGTATGGATTTTTTTATGTGTATGTATTTATGTGCCTATGTATATGTGTATAGATGTGTATGTATTTTTATTTTATTGACGCACTGGCAACGTGCGGCTTCAATTTCCATGTGCTAACTTAGCCGACAGTGATGCACCCGTTAGTTTAATTTGTTGATCACCATCTCCCAGTCGGGGGATCGAACCGCCATTCTGCAACTCCGCATAGCATCAGCAACCAGGCATCTTTCCACTGGATCACCGCACCAAGACTAAAAGTCAAGGATTGGCCGACCAGCTTTCACATGTCTTATATACTGACACACTGACGATTCATATGGGACTATCTGTGGATGCATCTGTCACAATCAATCCTAGGCCTATGTATATGTGTATGGATGTGTATGTATGTATTTTTTTATTTTATTGACGCACTGGCAACGTGCGGCTTCAATTTCCATGTGCTAACTTAGCCGACAGTGATGCACCCATTAGTTTAATTTGTTGATCACCATCTCCCGGTCGGGGGATCGAACCGCCATTCTGCAACTCCGCATAGCATCAGCAACCAGGCATCTTTCCACTGGACCACCGCACCAAGACTAAAAAGTCAAGGATTGGCCGACCAGCTTTCACATGTCTGATATACTGACACACTGACGATTCATTTGGGACTATCTGTGGATGCAGCTGCCACAATCAATCCTAGGCTTTTACGCCTATTGTACTCTGACTCCAGCACGGCTCTGGCAATATATGTATTTTTTTATTTTATTGACGCACTGGCAACGTGCGGCTTCAATTTCCATGTGCTAACTTAGCCGACAGTGATGCACCCATTAGTTTAATTTGTTGATCACCATCTCCCGGTCGGGGGATCGAACCGCCATTCTGCAACTCTGCATAGCATCAGCAACCAGGCATCTTTCCACTGGACCACCGCACCAAGACTAAAAAGTCAAGGATTGGCCGACCAGCTTTCACATGTCTGATATACTGACACACTGACGATTCATTTGGGACTATCTGTGGATGCATCTGCCACAATCAATCCTAGGCTTTTATGCCTATGGTACTCTGACTCCAGCACGGCTCTGGCAGTATATGTATTTTTATTTTATTGACGCACTGGCAACGTGCGGCTTCAATTTCCATGTGCTAACTTAGCCGACAGTGCTGCACCCGTTAGTTTAATTTGTTGATCACCATCTCCCGGTCGGGGGATCGAACCGTCATCCTGCAACTCCGCATAGCATCAGCAACCAGGCATCTTTCCACTGGACCACCGCACCAAGACTAAAAAGTCAAGGATTGGCCGACCAGCTTTCACATGTCTGATATACTGACACACTGACGATTCATATGGGACTATCTGTGGATGCATCTGTCACAATCAATCCTAGGCTTTTACGCCTATGGTACTCTGACTCCAGCACGGGTCTGGCAGTATATGTATTTTTATTTTATTGACGCACTGGCAACATGCGGCTTCAATTTCCATGTGCTAACTTAGCCGACAGTGCTGCACCCGTTAGTTTAATTTGTTGATCACCATCTCCCGGTCGGGGGATCGAACCGCCATCCTGCAACTCCGCATAGCATCAGCAACCAGGCATCTTTCCACTGGACCACCGCACCAAGACTAAAAAAGTCAAGGATTGGCCGACCAGCTTTCACATGTCTGATATACTGACACACTGACGATTCATATGGGACTATCTGTGGATGCATCTGTCACAATCAATCCTAGGCTTTTACGCCTATGGTACTCTGACTCCAGCACGGCTCTGGCAGTATATGTATTTTTATTTTATTGACGCACTGGCAACGTGCGGCTTCAATTTCCATGTGCTAACTTAGCCGACAGTGCTGCACCCGTTAGTTTAATTTGTTGATCACCATCTCCCGGTCGGGGGATCGAACCGTCATCCTGCAACTCCGCATAGCATCAGCAACCAGGCATCTTTCCACTGGACCAAGCCGACAGTGATGCACCCATTAGTTTAATTTGTTGATCACAATCGTATGTATGTATGTATTTTTATTTTATTGACGCACTGGCAACGTGCGGCTTCAATTACCATGTGCTAACTTAGCCGACAGTGATGCACCCGTTAGTTTAATTTGTTGATCACCATCTCCCGGTCGCGGGATCGAACCGCCATTCTGCAACTCCGCATAGCATCAGCAACCAGGCATCTTTCCACTGGACCACCGCACCAAGACTAAAAGTCAAGGATTGGCCGACCAGCTTTCACATGTCTGATATACTGACACACTGACGATTCATATGGGACTATCTGTGGATGCATCTGTCACAATCAATCCTAGGCTTTTACGCCTATTGTACTCTGACTCCAGCACGGCTCTGGCAGTATATATGTATTTTTATTTTATTGACGTATGTATGTATGTATGTATGTATGTATGTATGTATGGGCCTATTTAAATATGATCTATTGTACATTATAAGTCTGAGGTGAGATTCATATCCTTTCTCACCGAAAATCTGTATGGCTAATAAAATCCCCAAATAGGTTAATTTTCTGGCTAATAATTCCAGTAGGGTAATCAGGTCCCTGTAAAAGTATTCATATCTAGGTAGCTTGTTAGCGTTCGGTCACTGTGCCACTGTTTTTTGTGTCATGTATATGCACAAACATACTTCACAGTTTACTTTCACTACTACTACACCTAAATAGCCCATATACGATCAACGCATCTATCGATTCTTAACAAACTCTAACTATCTCACTTTATATTACAGTGATAAGCTCTTCCCTGCTCCCCCCCCCACCCCCACCCCACCCACCCTCAGTAGCATACAAAAGTCCTATATAATAATAAACTACTCCAAACTAAATTTAAATAAAATGTGATAATGATGTAATTAGGGAGTATATGTATAATATATGTTTAATTAAGTCAGTAAATATGTATGAGTGTATTTAAATATTAATGCCATAAATATGTGTTTGAATGTCGTGTGTTTTATGTTTGTGCACATAGTGGCATATATCTATGTAAACATCAAAGAAGGGACAGCCCTACCCACCCACCGCTTAATGGAAGACATATGTATTAAATACATGTGTATATGACATATATATCAAAGTTTATGTCCGAACTCCACAAAACAAACCAAAATAGTCCTGGACTTTCATATCAAGGTAGCTTTTCAGCATTCTGTCACTGTTCCACTGTCTTGTGTGTCATATATATGTCAATGTATAAATGTTTTGTAATGTGTGTAAGGAGTCCATCACTCAATAGGCCATGCCTTTGATGGACTGCCTGTTTAGATTATATTTATTGTATCGAAAAAACCATGAAATAAAGCAACTTTGAACTTGAACTTGAACTTTACGTTAATGTACTTATGTTTTGTAATGTGTGTAAGGAGTCCATTGCTCCATAGGCCATGCCTTTGATGGACTGCCTGTTTAGAGTATTTATATGTATAAAAAAAACCCATGAAATAAAGCAACTTTGAACTTGAACTTGAACAAGCTCGGAACTCGAAAGTTATTGTTAATTATTAATTATTATTATTAATTATTATTATTATTATTATTATTATTATTATTATTATTATTATTATTATTATTATTACTATTATTATTATTCGCATTTACTTTAAAAAAACAAAAAACAATAATATAGTTCCTTTCCATACGAATAATTTTCCAATAAAATGATATTCAACAGAAGCTGACAAATAGTTTTGCATTGTCAGATCATTGCCAGTTGATTGACAGTTCGGTTATTCCGCACAGACATCTAGGCAGCCCATTGGTCCGTTGAAACAGTTAGTCCACGCCCAGCTCTACAGCACTGCCTCTATACCGTCTACAAGTCGATTGGCCTCCAAAATGGAGTCTGTGTAACAGTCTATCCATATGCGTCAGAGTGACTGTCATGGGAATGGAAGATTATTTAATGTAGCTGTTATATTCAGCGCATGCTAGCATTTACCCATGAACAAGTTGCTATTATAAGTTAATATTACATGTAGATGGCATAGCTATTACAATTTGGGGGCAGTTCCATCAATTTTAGGGTTGGTTTCGTCAATTTCAGGGTTGGTCTTGCCATCTCTTGACCGGTCTCGCCAACATTCCAACGGTCTCGCGAATCTGGGCCAGTCTCGCCTTGGCGTGATAGCGTCCTTGGTGACAATTTCAACTGAGTAATTTATTTGATTTGGGTGTTCATACGTTTCATCTTTATCAGGAACCTTTTATAAGTATGCTTTGTTCTAGAGTGTTTAATACAGATCTAGGAACTTGTTAAACAGAATATATAGGATTAGGATTCAGCTCCAGAAGGACATGAGGCTGGCACAAAGGCTAGATAATTGATAGACCAAACAATGAAGGTATCCTAATTGTTGTTCAAACTGTTGCATCAAGTGCCTGTGCAAACCACCAGCTTATCCTACGCTTTGCTTATTTTGATGCCTGCTCTTGCTCTAAATTTAAGCTTATTTTTGTTTTGTTGCTCACTACTTTTTGGAGGTTTGTGTTACCCTCCAGCTTATTCTGTGCTTTGCTTATTCTGATGTCTGCATTTACTCTAAGACCTAAGCGTACTCCGATTTGTTGCCCACTATTTTTTTCTCAAGCCACACGTACCTGCCAGCCTATTGTCATCTCTGCTGTACACTATGTGTGTTGTTTCATATATATGTTCAAATATTTTCTATTTCTATTTTTTTATCCTTTAGTTATGTTTTATTTTTATTTTGCTTCCTGTATGATTTTTGCCTAATTATTGTCCTTTGTAATGTGACACTCAGGTAATATGTGTGCTATTTTAAATTTGTTTTAAAATCTGATGTGACACTTGTGAACGTAGGATGAACTTGTCTATTCTTCCTGCTCCCTGATTTATTTTATCTACCCTGCTCATTTCTCTGCCGACACCAAGCGAGGACATTTTGTACTGGGAATGTGTGTTCATTTGCAGGCCGGGAGAGGATTATCTTTGACAATGTATGTATTGCTGGAATGACTGGCTCGAGAATCGAGACGGGCATTCCAGTGGTACATTTTCATGGGATGGTCTTCTCTTAGCCTGCAAATTGGACGTCTCTAAACACCGTTACAGCTTTTGCCACTGACATCCTCTACTCTTATACCTTGGCAACTTGAACCCAAACTGATTAATCAAGCAATCTCGATTATTCTTAAATTATCGATCGTGATTACCCAAAACAATAATCACACAATGACAAGCCTAGAATTCACTCTCGATGAACTACCCAATGTACTGGAGTGTCTGGCTCGATTACCCGAGCCAGCTATTTCAACTATTCCCACAATCATAAGTGGCGGTCTTCCTTGTGCGTCAAATGGATATTGTCTTTGGCCGGTTCAACCAATAAATAGTTAAGTAATACCATACATAGTAATGAAGCTTATCTATAGTATTGCTATATAGCAAAAAAAACCACTTGCTAGTAGACTTGCATGATTACGTGACTAAATAGAAAACCACAATTATTATTATTATTATTATATATGTATATATATATATATATATATATATATATATATATATATATATATATATATATATATATATATATATATATATATATATATATATATATATATATATATATATATATATATATATGGATGTATATGACTAAAAATTATATAATCGAATAATCATGAAAAATTTCCACTGCATAAAATAAGTCAATTCCTACATCGGTCATGAAAATTGTTATTTTGCTCTGAATGTATGTCCACCTGAGGACCGAGGGAGGACTGTTCTTGGGGATGTATCACTGGAATGACTGGCTTGAGAAACAAGCCGGGCATTCCAGTGATGGGGTTCCAAGAATAGTACTCTATTGGTCTGCCAATGCTCCTCGCTTACAGAGTAAACAATCCAATTTCTTGCTCATTTGCGGTCTAGAAGAGGGTTATTCCTGGTGATCTACCACTGTAATGGCTGGCTCGATTAGCTGAACCAGCTATTTCAGATGTGGATTTCCATAGGTGACCTCCACTGGGCTGCTAATTGACACTAAAATGACCATAGACCACGATAATTAGCATTCGTCATTATTATTAACCACTTAACACTCATATCAATGGCTCCTTTACATGGCCACATGCGAACCAGGTTAGGACTATTTTTGGAAGTTTACAGCTGGAATGACTGACTCAATAACCGAGCCAGTCATTCCGGTGGTAAATTTTCTGAAATGGTCTTCGGATGGTCTGCAAAGTGACTTATTGCTACAGTAGATGATCTAGAGAAAGTTGGCAAAAAAAAAAAAAAAAAAATAACAGCTGCTGGTCATATCTATAAGTCAGGAAATATGAACTCTGCTGAATCTACATGTATATGTATATGGTGTTTATTCTTTAACTCTCCAGATAACAGCACAGTCCCCAGATATAATGACATGAGGTTGGCACAAAGGCCTAATAGCTGATAGACCTACCACTGAAGGTATTCAAAATGTTGTTCACACTGTGCCATCAAGTGTCTGTGTAAACCTCCAGCTTATTTTGATGTCTGTTTTTGCTCTAAAACCTAAGTTTATTTTGTTTTGTTGCCCACCATTTTTCTGGAGGTGTTTGTAACCATCCAGCTTATTCTGCGCTTTGTTTATCCTGATGTCTGCTCTTACTCTAAAATCTAAGCTTATTTTGTTTTGTTGCCCACCATTTTTTTTTACTCAGGCCACATACATGCCATCCTATTGTCATTCTAGTGTACATTATATGTGTGTTGTTTCATATATTTGTCAAAATCGGATGTCACATTTCCTGTCATCGTTCCTATTTTTTTCTTAAATTTATTTATCTTTTTAATTATTTGCCTTCTATTTGATTTTTGGCTAATTATTGTCCTTTGTAATGTGTTACTCAGGTAATATGTGTGCTATTTTAAACTTGCTTTAAAATCTAATGTCACGCTTGCGAATGTAAGATGAACTTGTTTAACCTTCCTGTTCTCTGATTTATTCTATCTACCCGGCTCCTGCAAAAATATTGTCTCCCATTTTTTTGCCGACACCAATCATGGACATTTTGATCAATAAATGTGTGTCCACTTGCAGGCCGGGAGATGATTTTTATTGGAGGTGTATCACCGGAATGACCGGCTCCGGTCATTCCAGTGATGCATTTTCGGGAATGGTCTTCACTCGGCTTGCGAATGGATTTTCCCTAAACACCGTCACAGCTTTCGCCATCAATATCCTTTTGCTGCTATGTTTTGGTAATTTGTATCCAAACTGATTAATCGAGTAATCACAATTATTCTTAAATAATCGATCGCGATTATTCAGCTATTTCAGCTGCTAATCATCATACTTGAATAATTGTGAAAAACTTCAACTGTATAAAATAGGTAAATTCCAACCTCTTATTTACTTTTTAATAACATCGGTCACGAAAATTGTCATTTTGCTCTGTTAATGTATGTCCAATTAAAGGCCAATGGAAGACTGTTTTTGGGGGATGTATAACGGGAATGACTTGCCCGAGAATCGAGCCAGGCATTCCAGTGATACAATTCCAGGAGTAGTCTTCTATTGGCCTTCCAAATGCCCATCAGTGGGCTGAAATGGTCAATCCCAACTGCTTATTTACTTTTTTTTTAATAACATCGGTCACAAAAATTGTCAGTTTGCTCTGTTAATGTATGTCCAATTAAAGGCCAAGGGAAGACTGGGGTTGGTTTTTTTGGATGTATCACTGGAATGACTTGCCCGAGAATTGAGCCAGGCATTCCAGTGTTACAATTCCGAAAATAGTCTTCTATTGGCCTCCCAAATGCCTTTCACTGGGCTGTAAATGGTAAACAATCTAAGCCAGCTATTAATAATAGGTTCAAGGGTTCATGAAGGTTATTCCTGGTAATCCGCCGCTGGCTCGACTAGTTGATTCAGCTGTTTCAGTTGCTGATTTTCAGAGATGACCTCCACCGGGCTACTAATGGATACTTTAAGATGACCATAGACCACTATTATTAGCATTCGTCATTATTATTAACCCTTTGACACCCATACCAGCAGCTTCTGTAGTAATTTGGATTCTCTTGAACAAATTCATGGCTTAAAGGGTTAATTATCATTACCCATCCCAACCAATGATCAGCCCTCATCATTTCAATTTTCAGTTGTGTACATGTAACAGCAACGTAGAATATCTTTGCCTGATTGAAACAAAGCCGTGTATAATCTTGCCAAGACAGGGAAAGTATCTCTGGCATCTTCCTCCCCTAAACTCTTTCCGACTATAGTTGTTTCGGCTTTTTTCTTCTTCTATCCTTACCATGCCAACCAAATTCCCCTGCTCATCCTGTAAGAGACCTGTTAGAACTAATCAAAAAGCCTTATTATGCGACTTGTGTTCGGAGTGGGTTCACTTAAGATGTTCTAACCTCACTGCTTCTGATTATCTCCATCTTGAGTTAGATGACCAACCATGGTGGTGTCTAAACTGCAACAAATCTTTATTCCCTTTCAATCACATTAATGATGATGCTGACTACACACTTGCAATCATGAATCCACATGTTGAATATAACTACATAGAGCACATACAAGACCTAATTCTAAATCCCTTCAAACTTAACACCCACACGTATAGAGACATCAACTCAAAAGATGCTAGAACTGACTTATCCATACCTCCACAAACTTGTAACTATACGCTTCTAAGCCAATTTAATGACTTTATAACAAACAGTAAAGAAAGCATTGCACTCTCACTCATGCACGCAAACACTCGATCGATACTGAAGAACAATGACAAGTTAAATAATTTCCTAGATATGAGTGCACACGAGTTTGGAATTATTGGAATTACAGAGACTTGGCTAAAAGTAAACTCACCTACTACTCTAGTTAACAAGAATAACTATACATTTATCGAAAAGCACAGATCTGACATAATTAACAAGGATGGTGGAGGTGGTGTAGGCATGTACATAAAAGACAATATTCAATTCATTTTGCGTGAAAATTTTTCCATAATGGAAGAATACATTGAAACAATATTTATCGAAATTCCGATTCAAAAAGGTAGAAATAAAATTGTTGGCACAATCTACAGGCCTCCTGACAGTGACAACAAACAATTCATTGAAGCTTTGAGCAGAATTCTGGATACAATACAAAAGGAAAATAAAACAGCCTACCTTATGGGTGATTTCAATATTGATCTGCAGCAACAGAAATGTTGTCATACCAAAGACTTCATTAACTTATTAAATACCTACTTTTACTATCCGACAATAACTAAACCAACTAGAATAACAGAATCTACGGCGACCGTCATTGACAACATATTCTGCAATAATATTAATCGCAATACCAGTAAAACTCATGTCGGAATTTTTGTAACTGATATCTCAGATCATTTACCTATATTTCTCCTAGAAAAACAACAAACATACCAGAAACAATTCGAACAGGAAAAATTTAAATGCAGAGATTACTGTCAGGTCAACATTGAAACATTCAAAAGATCTATGTCAGAGGTCGATTGGAGCATAGTAACAGACATTCAGTCTTGTGAGCATGCCTACAACAAATTTCATGACATCTGCACGACTATTTTTGAACAAAGCTTTCCAATGAAAGAAAGTAAAAAATATAAGCATAACCCAACTAGACCTTGGCTTACAAGTGGATTAATAGCTGCCTGTCATAAAAAACATCAGCTCTACTTAACATTTATCAAGTGTCAAACTAATTACAATGAAATTCAGTTTAAAAAATATAGAAATAAATTAGATCAAATAATAAAAACAGCTAAGAAAACATATTATCACAAGAAATTTGAACAGTCCAAAAATGACATAAAAGAGACATGGAAAACCATTAAATCACTTTTAAACAAGACCAATACGGCACAACAGACACAATTTCTTCACAAGAATAAGGTCATTACCGATAAATTCGAAATTGCCAATGGATTCAATGATTATTTCGTAAATATAGGACCAGAACTTTCGAACAAAATTCATTCAACATCCGAGAAAAAATTTTCTGATTACCTTACAGGCAGCTATCAATCATCATTCTTCGTTAACCCTACTAGCACTGAAGAGATCTTTAACGTTCTAAACAAACTCAACCCAGCCAAAAGTGCCGGAATCGATGGTTTTAAGTGGCGCATTTATAAAACCTGTGTTATGGATATCCTTATCCCACTTAGTCACATTTGCAACTTATCCCTAGCACAAGGCATTTTCCCATCAAAACTAAAAATAGCACGGGTTACACCAATTTATAAAGCCAAGGATTCTACTAACTTCTCAAACTATAGACCAGTCTCCATACTTCCACTTTTCTCCAAGTTACTAGAGCGCCTTATGTACAATCGACTGACAAATTACCTGGACAAAAAGTCAATTTTATACAAATCGCAATATGGATTTCGTGAGAAACATTCAACAATGCATGCAATAGCCGAAATGACAGAAAAAATTATTGAATCACTGGAAAAAAACCAAAGTATAATAGGCATCTTCTTGGACCTTTCAAAAGCTTTCGACACTATCAACCACCAGATCTTACTAGAAAAACTTGCCTATTATGGTATAAGAGGCAGTCACTCACCTGGTTCCAGAACTACCTAAGTAAAAGAACACAATGCGTACAATATAATGAAATATGCTCTGAAAACAGGCAATTAACTTGTGGTGTTCCTCAGGGATCTATTCTTGGCCCATTGCTGTTCCTTCTTTACATGAATGATCTACCTAACATATGCAAGCACATGTCACTAATACTGTTCGCTGATGACACAAATGCTTTTTGCTGCGATGACAACATAGACACCTTATACAGAAAAACAAATAAGGAAATGGAAGAAATTACTGACTGGTTTTCAATAAACAAATTATCGCTGAATGTTGACAAAACAAATTATATGTTATTTACAAACCTCAAACTAAAAAAAGATGAAATTCCAAAAATCTACATAAACAAAAAAGAAATTGAGGAGGCCCTATTTGCCAAATTCTTGGGAGTATATTTGGATAAACATTTGACCTGGGCTAAACAAATCGAGATGGTAACAGCAAAGGTGGCAAGAGGCATAGGTGTCATACAAAGACTAAAACCTTACATGACACCAGCTACAATTAAAACTCTATACTGCACCCTTGTTCTTCCGCATCTCACCTACTGTAACGCTATCTGGACGAATACACACAAAAGCAACCTAACAAAACTACAAAGTCTACAGAAAAAGGCACTAAAACTCTTTTCTAAACCAGCAAAGGGCCAGAATATATTCAAGTCAGAAAAGCTATTAAAACTAAAGGACATAGGCAAACTACAGATGTACACCATTGTAAAGGAGTTTCACCACAATACATTACCACAATCCATAGCCTCCAATTTCACACTAAGCACAGACATCCACAAACACAACACTAGGACAAAACACAATTTACACACTAAATTTACACGAACAGAAATAGGAAAACGACGAATTACAATAGCAGCCACAAAACTATGGAACAGCACCAGTACAAAAATACGCGATAGCATATTAAACCTGAAATCCTTCAAGAAGATTGCCAGGAAATCTATGATCGACAAATACTAAATTAATATATTTATACCTGATGGCCACAGATTCTCTGCTAATTAATAATAATACAAGCCTAATGACATTCCACCACCACCACAACCACTATAGATAAACTAACCTAACCTAATAATTGAAGTAAGAAGTCTAAACACAAACATACTTCACAGTTTACTTTCACTACTACTACACCTAAATAACCCACAAACGATCAACGCATCTATTGATTCTTAGCAAACTCTAACCATCTCAACTTTATATTACAGTGATGAGCTCTTCCCTGCCCCTCCCCCCCCCCCCTCAGTAGCATACAAAAGTCCTATATAATAATAAACCACTCCAAACTAAATTTAAATAAATGAGATAATGATGTAATTAGGGAGTATATGTATAATATATGTTTAATTAAGTCAAGTTAAGCAAATATGTATGAGTGTATTTAAATATTAATGCCATAAATATGTGTTTGAATGCTGTGTGTTTTATGTTTGTGCACATAGTGGCATATATCTATGTAAACATCAAAGAAGGGACAGCCCTACCCACCCACTGCCTAATGGAAGACATATATGTATTAAATACATGTATATATGACATATATATCAAAGTGTATGTCCGAACTCCACAAAACAAACCAAAATAGTCCTGGACTTTCATATCAAGGTAGCTTTTCACCATTTTGTCACTGTGCCACTGTCTTGTGTGTCGTATATATATGTCAATGTATAAATGTTGTAATGTGTGTAAGGAGTCCATCACTCAATAGGCCATGCCTTTGATGGACTGCCTGTTTAGATTGTATTTATTGTATAGAAAAAACCATGAAATAAAGCAACTTTGAACTTGAACTTGAACTTGAGGACGGTGAGCCTGGGCCTGCAGTCTGAAAGACGGGATTTACTCACCACAACAGCACCAACAAGAATAACGTCATCGAAATATGTGTATTAAGCTGGTACCCGACTCCAATTGCTCATAATCACAATATAGGCCTGAGCCAGAGAATCGTCAGCGAGGGTATGAGGAGTCGGGTACCAGCCTATATGTGTATGGGCTTTGCGCATGCCCACAGGGCAACAGATTGCAGATCTGTTTCCGAAGAACGAATCAACCTCTTGCCCCTATTGTATGATTTGCACGTAAACCTTATCCTCAATTAAAAAAAGGTAAGATTTTTAGATTCATTGAATATCAGATGAAGGTTCAAGCTGAAAAGGATGAAATGAGCAAAAAACGCTTGCCCGGATCAAATCTCGGTTAGCTTGAACCGTCATGATTTAAGATTCAATATTATTTATTTCTAAATAGCTAGTAGAGGCTAGATAAATAGTTAACGCTTCAATACAGGCATCCACCAAAGGCAAGGCCTATGATGCGGTGTACCATTGACATATAACATTTATAATATTATGTTTATACATATAACATCTGGTATTCCCTTACTCAGTGGACATATTAGATGTTGACACTACCGGTCCAACGAATCACCCATAACGACCCATAACAACCCATAACGAACCCATAACGAACCCATAACGTCCCCATAACGACATATGAAAACTTACTTAGAACTACAGATTCGTTAATAGGTACACACAAACTGGTGACGTCATGCATTTTTGTGTAGTATATGTAAATATTTTTTAACGTTACCCACACACACACAGCCACGACAAAACAATCATCACAATCATAGACCCGTGTTCATTTTATCCCCCTCCCCCCCCCCCCCCCCCTGGGAATTATATGGTTGAACACTTCCCGATCATGATTGAAAAGTATAAATCTTATTTTTCAATGTTCCCGTTAAGCCTATATCTGATTATAATTAATTACCATAGCTGTCCTCGGGATCGGCTGCAGAAGGTCAACTGCCGGGGGGGGGGGGGCACGGGGTCTAAAGAAAGTGTATTCATAAAATGAGTCGTTATGGGTCGTGAAGTCGTTATGGGTCCATTATGGGTCGCTATGGGTTGTTTTGGGTCGTTATGGGTTGTTATGGGTCGTTATGGGTGATTCGTTGGACCCGACACTACCATAAAATTAAATTATCTATTCTAAGTCACAACCACCACCAAGTTTGTTGAGACCCACCCCACCCTATTCCATCCCCATTCCAAATGTACCATATTAAAAACGTTAAACCCTGTATCTACAATAAAACTCTGAGATGGAAACTAATAGGGAGATTGTTTATATGTAGAATACTGGTACTCTAGAACAATTATGACACTAAGGTACAAAATCAACTACATTGCAACTGTTGAAGGTCATCTAGACAAGTGGCTACCTATACTTAACAATGATGAAAGGATAGATCATGAGATTTGGCTTACTTTGATTTTTTTTAAAGCATCGATAAAGTACCCCACCAGAGGCTTGCTCATAAAGACACAAACTGAACATATATGGTCCTGGTATCTGTTTCTAACAGGGTATAGAGAGTTTTGCCGATTGCATCAGAATGTAAAGCTTTTGTCAAGAAATGACTTCTATATAGTGATGTGCAAGTAGTGTTCAGTGAAATAACATATGCTTTAAAAGTTCTTAATCCCTCCAAATAAATTTACTGTACTACGTGTACCCATTATACAAAATCTTTAATGATATACATGTACAACATTGACAAAAGCCATGGACCCAGGGTTGGGTTTTGGACTGTCCAAAACTGATTTTGAACAGACGTTGTCCAAAACCTGTCTAAAACGGTTTAAGCCCTAAACTGTCCCTAAATGTCCAAAACCTATTTCATTAATAATAGGATTCTTGGATGAAAGAGTTAAATACAACTACCCTTCTCTCTAGAAACCCTCTCAATGACATAGACAAAGTATAACAATTACTTTACAAGTTAAGAAATATTCCATAGAATATTTTGAAAATAAATTGACTGGAAGGTATTGCTGCCAATGTCATCAAATGCTTAGTCAAATTATTTTAAAAAACATTAACAGATTTTATGGTTCATTCCATTTAGTATAAAGAGGAATTCACAGGGGTGAAAGGGTTAGCTGGATTAGTTTTAACTATACTAGCACCTAATTATAGCTCATTGAACTGTGAGTGTTATAACATAACATCTGCAGAAGTGCTTGCTGGCTATCTGAACTTAGATCTGTTTACACACAAAGAACCCATTGTTAGTCCACCCAGCTGTCTTGCTGTCCCCAGTCAAGGAACAGAGGGTATAATTGAGCTATAGCCTGTAGTTAACACTTTCAATGATAATGACCAGGGCCCCCCCCCCCCCCCCCCCCGGTTTCACGAAACTTCTTAAGTCTAGTAATTTGCTTAGCTCTTAGTTATTTTCTTAGATCACTACAAATGCATTTCTCGAAAAACCTTAAGCTCAAAACCACAATATTTAAGACAAAAACGTCATTTTATTAAGGCTGGTATAGAGCAGGGTTAAGTTCAAAACTAGTCCGCTAAATATGGCCACCGTGAGAAACAACATTCGATAGAAGGCACAATTCACCCTGACAGAATATTCAGAGATCAGCAGAATCTGCTTGACATATATTATGCGCATAAAATACCGTCCCAGTATCGTTCATGCCATTAACTGTCCTTTTTTCAGCCGATTTATAAAGACCAACAAAGCGATCTAATACAGCATTTTTAATGTCGTAATCAATGCTATTTTAGCATTAATGAACATCCAATTATGACGTCATAATAGTGAAACGTCACAGGTATTGTCACTCATAGTCCGAGCAAGTTCTTGTTGCATTTTCCCGGCGTTAAAGAGGAGTGTTAACAAATCCATACACTCATGTTTTTCACTGGTATAGTGGCATATGAAATAAATAAATAACACATATAAGGCTCTAATAATAAATTAAATAAATTAACCACTGTTACTGCTGTAGTCCTCCTGGTTATTCTAACTGTGTTAGCCGCGCCTCCGAATTAGTAATCATTTCATGAATTAATCAATTAAATTTGAACATTGTGATTCATATAAAAAAAATAAAATTTTAAAAGAACATCGAACTATACGTAGTAGTTCTCGTCGGATTATTTGTCTGGCTCTTCCACCACTTTCCCACATCTGTTAGTTAGAATTAATTACCAAATCACAAATCCCCATCACTTTCCTCAGCTTTGACCTTTTTGGCCCCACATCTACCTCATGCACAGGGATGTAACAATTTGATTGGATTTCAACAAATGCTTTCAGATGAGAAAGAGTGATGGAAGGAATGCTTATGATATTTGACCTTTTGACCCCATCCAGAGGGTCCCCCCCCCTCTCACCCATCATGGGATGCAGCCCGCAATAAAGACATGTATCATCTCACAATCTCCAATCATATGCGACCATGATAATCCTGTATTATTTCCCGCAATGACTAGACACACGTGTACCAATCAAATCAGGCGTAATACATGTAGGTTTAGGGAATATTACTACTTTTCTTACCCGGTAGTCTGTCCATCATGCCAGAATTTTCATAGGCCAGAGTCAGAGAACTCGATCGACTACGTACACAGGTTAAATTTTCAAAAAGAACCACAGAGCAGAGCCAAGTAAAAATGTAGCCTCAGTCAGTAATGATATGGGTAACCCATAACAAATTTTGTTGAATTCCTGTAAATCTGACACATGGACAGACAGATGGGTGGAGACGATTTTAATATCCCTTGAGGGATTTTCTTCAAACCATTTTTCCCAAAACGTGTGGGAATAATAATGCAGACGCCACACACATTTTAGGCATTTATGGGCATATACCTACGCTGTTGATGTCCGTCTGTTTCTAGCTCACCTGGCCTGAAAGGCCAACTGAACTTATATCATGGCCACCATCCGTCGTCCCGTCCATTGTTTACCGGAAATGGTCAATATGCTACACCTCCTTAGCTGCTTGACATATTTCAACCAGATTTGGTTGGAATGACAATATTGTTGTAAGCTCCAGAACTTCCATTCAGAATTTTGATTGGTCCGTTTTTCAGGTGGCCTTCTTGTTTAATGTAGAGAATCATGTATATTTAAATGCAAATGTTTCAAATGCTAATAATTAAGGTATCACAGGCCGTAGGGCCTCTTGTTTTTATTTGTTACCAGCAATAAGATATTAATAATGTATATTCATAGCCTGCTGAAGATAATATTTACCTCCGGAAATGCAGGAGATGCTCTCTGAGAGCATATAGAAATCACACATTTTTCTGGACTGGAGGAGGGGGAGAGTCCCCAACTCATCCCCACTCCGCTGTCGGACCCACCACCCAACTCCGCGACTGGTACTGCGCCACATCCCTATTCACCACCGTCACCCCAAAATTGTTTCTGTAACGTTATTGCTATCGAAATATAGTTTCTGACCACAAGATAAACTAAATTGTTTAGTCGGTCGATAGTGTGTCATCGCAAATCCCCACGTTCACCGCTTTGAAATTTGGACCCCCCACACGCATGCACGCACACACACACACCCATCATCACCACCCCCTCATGGAGCGGAGCCAAATGTAAATGTCCACTTCCACTACACACTTATGGGTAACACACATACCAAATTTGGTTGAATCCCGTCCAATGGTTTCGGAAGAGATGTGTTACAATCGATTTTTGAGCGCAGACACACGCCTGCCTACACGTCAGACCACCCGCACGCACACACACACACACACGCACGTGTTGTATGGATTAATCCCCAATTTTCTTCGGAAAACGTTGTGATAGTATATATTAATGACATATTTTCATTAGATGAGGTGAAAATTGGCGCTTACATTACAATACTGGTCTGACAAAATGTGCGTTAGCTATCCTACAATTTAGTTTATTAATTCGCTAATCTTGTCTCATTTTAAAGGCAAGAATTGGTAGAGTGGGTACGCCAGTTCCAGATCATCGGCGGTTTCCGATCACTATATTTGAGTCATCAATCAAATTCTTTGGAATTAGGTTTAATAGATTTAATATTTTGTTATGTTTTTCAATAGCTTCAGTTTTTAGAGGACCAAGAAATTTAAATATGTGTATCTCAATTGTGTCAGATTTCCAGCATTTAATTCATAATAAATCCTATGTCGCGATTAACCACCAATTACGGTCGACACCAAAACAAGCTCCTCTCACAGCGGTGTGCCAAAAATGCTTCTATAGACACGACATGTTTGGATGTCAATGATATTTCTCATATGGTTGTTTTTTTGCCTTCTGAAAACATGACAATGGAATAAGACTGGTTTCAAAAAATATTATTTTATAGTCCTCAAACTGACAGTTTAAATGACTTGATCCGGAACTACTCAAAGTGACTGGAATTGACGTATTCAGTCAACGCACGCTATTGTGAAATTCTTTGAAGGGTAAAACTCAGACTAAATCTTTATTATATTTGCATAAAGCACAATTTATGTTTGCCATCAAAATCTAACCTGTTTGATTTAAAATATTCAATAAATATATTCACAGGAACTATTTTTAAATAGTGATCCAAAACTGCCTGAAAAACGTATAATATATTTATAATAATCAGATTGTGGAAACACCGAGAAGAATTATATTGTTTATTCGCAATGGTGTATTATACCGGTATTAACTGATGCGACGTCGTAATGTTCCGGATGGCTCAATGATAATAAACAACTCATTGGCATACGTCATCCAATAGCTGCGAGTCTGTGATGTCATATTTATGACGTCACAATGCCCTCTGGTATTTTACAACAATCTCAATGCGAAAATACAATGTAATGAAAACTATGTGATGACGGGTGATGAGCAATATTTTTCATATAGAAAAAGCTTCTTCCGCTGACTGAAAGCACCTGCTTATCAGAGCCGTGATCATCAAAGTATAGTCTTGTACCCTACTCCAAATCCTTTCTCTAGCGATTCCTTGCTTAAGAGTTTAGAGCTTAGCGCGTTTCGAGAAATGCCGTAAGATTTTTTGCTCAGCTCAGCAAATCTGCTTTACTTAAGTTATAAAACTTAAGAAGTTTCGTGAAACCGGGCCCAGAGATGGCAATACTCCTTACAATTTAACTGTTGTAGAGCAAATTTTCTGTTAAATATTTTGAAATTAATTTGCCTGGGAGCTGTTGCTGTCTGAGGCAGCAACAGCTTCCAATCAAATTATTCTCTAAATGTTCAGGTTTTCCTATTATACATACATTATTTTGCTGTATAAATAGGTGATATAGTATTATTAAGGATCTGACTGTACATGTAGTTACACTCTCTAAGATAACAGTTAAATTGTGTTCAAACTAATCTATGCTGACCTGCCAACCCCTACGGATTGTCCGTAGTTTGTACGGAAATAGCATCCAAACTACGCATGTACGAGTTGCGAGTGAAAATATGGAAATAAAAAATTGTGCAATTATGGTAATGCGGACAAGGTGGTTAAATTACGAATTTCTGTTTGTGGGGATATAAAAATGGCGACTGCATATCAAAACATTATGTCAGGATGTTTTAATTGCTCAATCTAGCCGACATTTGAGAACAGCCCATAGAGTTAAAATGGCAGTAGAGTGCTTATGCTCATACCTTTATTTCGGCATATTATATACATGTAGCCTCCAAAACGGACTCAATTCTCTTTTGATAATTGGAAGAGCATTTCAATAGAGGCAAATTTATATATTTTTATGAGAAATGAAATGGTATTGGCTATATTAATCTGACACTAAGTATTGGCTATATTTATCACAACTACGTAATAGAATTAGCATACATGCTCTACGGCTATTCTATATCTATGAAACAGCCTGCCAAGATTCCCTAATCTCATTAATCAGCATTTTTCGTCTTATTACATGGTTGGATTAATAGAATGCGAAAGTTAGCACTATGCAAGAATTGCGGAAGTTTGTTTGTTTATGATGGCTACAGATATGCAATTCAACTATATAAATATACCGATGTAAATCGGAAATCATCCATTCAAAGCGTGAGAAAATCGAAATAATCTTTTTATATTTTAATATAATAAGTCTTTACCGAAATATTGTAACATGAATTTCCTGGTAATATATATTTCTGTGATCGCGGTATGAGAGTTTGTGCACAGTGGATTTCAGTATGTTTTCCGATTTTGGTGTCTAAATATGGAAAATAATCACCGAATTTTGTGGAAGCGCTCAGCGCAACCTGATAATACTGCAATGCCAATAAAAAAAGTTCAAAAGACATGTGTATGCGCGAGAATATACAGAAAGATGACCGGTTTTAAAGAACAGAAAAGGGTGATACATACATGTACATATGCACATTGCAAAAAAATTAAAAAATTCTATCAAAAAACGTAATGGTAAATTAACTCGCACAATACTAGTTGACTATATTTACATTTTACCACCGGAATACCTGGCTCGATAACAGTCGATCATTCCAGTGGTAAAATTTCATAGACATTCCTCTCTCGCCTTGTTTAACCCTTTAATGACTAGATTTCTTCGAAAAATTAAAACATTTATTGAATGTCCATTTGCAGGCCAAAAGAAGACTATTTTTGAAAATTTACCACTGTAATGACTGGCTCCGAGCCAGTCATTTCAGTGGTAAAATTCTTAAATAGTCTTCTCTTGGCCTGCAAATGGACATTACGCAAACCCACTACAGAGGCCGGTTTTGGCCGGTTTCATCACGAAAGGGTTAAAATCACATTTTGCTGTTTTTTCAATCACTACTGAACTACTGAAAGGTTCCTCAAACTACTGAAAATCCACTATTGAAAGAGTGTGTGAAACTACTGAAAATCATGGTTTTTCACCTGAAACTAATGATTGTTTGAACTGGGGGTTGGCAGCTCTGCTATGTATGTTAACCCTTTCACCAATCATGAGTTCCATACATCTCATGTTCAAAGGAAATAGTCTGGACTAAAATTTTAGGTCTTGGACAGTTTGTTTCATTTCTTTAGCAGTTATGAACATTTTTATGGACCCTCAAGAAAGTAATAATGAGAACGCAAAAAGGAGCAATTGTTAGACATAGAACCCTGACCATAAAGCTCAATCTCGAAATTATTAAGTGGATAGAAAGTTTTTTGTCAGATCGCAGCCGGAGGTTTATTCTTAATGAGCAGCCATCAGAATCGAAGTCGGTTTCCTGGGGAATCCCACAGGGGTCAGTTCTGGGACCAGCACTATTCATCCTGTACATATAATGATTTTCCTGATGTGGTAACCGTAAGCAATACTAGTGAAATATATAATTTGTATGCCGATGATACCAAGCTTTTTCATGGCATTGAGTCACCAGCAATAAAGGCAAGTAAATAAATTAAAAAAGTAGTAAATAAATAAATCAACAAATACAACAACATGACTTACAAGGGCAAATCTAGCCATTGCACTGATTGCAATGACAGAAAAAAACCTGTTGATAACTGCATTGACAACAGTCTACGATGTAGTCCATGTAAAGAAAAATGCTGGCCAACAACTAAAGCATTAAGATCATCAAAAAAAGGCTCCAAACAGAAACCAAGTCCCTCTGGTCCATTGGGAAGTCCACAAACTAACAACCCTGTTAAGGTGATCGGCGCTGGCAGTAACCATGCATCAAACCATAACCATGTATGCCCTAGCTGTGACCAGCAACTCAAAGTTCATGAAAAAGGGGTGAAATGTGATATCTGTAAATACTGGTTTCACTAACAATGCCAAAATATAACTGATGCACTCTACAATGTACTTAATAGCGAGTTAAGTGATCACATAATGAACTGGTTCTGCAACTTTTGCAAACGCGGTACTAAAAGTCTTATCCAACAGCTACTTGTTCTCAATGAGAGACCAGAAAAATGGAGGAAAATTTGAGTGTGCTGAACATGAAACACACCTCTCTGCAAGATGAGGTTGAAATGGTCACCATACGAGTGGCAAAAGTAGAGATGTTTTCCAGCCCATCCAATACCCTCCTTAGACAAGAAATAATATATATCAGGAATTCGAGGACACAAACAGTTGTGCAGAAAATATAATGTTTTTTAATATCCCTGAAAATCAGAAAGATACTGGCCTAGCCAGAAGACATGCAGACACTGAAGCAGTAATGAATCTATGTACAAGTACATTACAAACTACTGTAACAGAACTGAATGATGTGCGTAGGATTGGAACCTATAATCCTGATAATGCGAAAGGTATGCCATCAATTTTCATAAACCTATACAGGTAAACTGTTGAATATTTTGAAACTAATTTGACTGGGTGCTGTTGGCCCAGTCAAATTAGTTTCAAAATATTCAACAATGTTTATTAAATGGTAAAGACACAATCCATACAACGTGTCGGATTACAGTGTATTAAGCATTAAAGAAGGACTAAATTGAGTTAGTTAAATTATGACATCATCCTACACATCACATGACCTCACATCATTCTCATCACATGATTCTGACCTCATATGATTGATGGATAAGATGTAAAGGTCCATTAGTGATTTATGATTCATGTGAAAAATCTTTTAAATACTTCCAAGCGTGTATTTGATGTTGATTATATTCAGTATTGTTTCTTCAGATTTCTCTGTGAATAATTAAAGACAATTAACTTGGCAAGATGACAATTTCAAAGTGTTTACCAGACGGCTATGGCGGTGTGGTATTAGTGGTCGTCGGCAGCACATTCGTCAACATGTGGATGGCATTCAATGTTGGGATGGCTCGGAAAAAGTATGGTGTTGAGGTTGGTACCTGCTTAAATAATTGTCTACTCTCTGTTTATCTCACCTGAGTGTTCTTATGCAAAAGTGACTAACTTTGGTTGGTCAACCATCAACAATAGCGCCATATGTTAGATCTCACAAATAAGTGCAAAAATTCACTCACCCGTGCAATCATGTCCTTTTATGCAGATACACTTAAGGGATTTTAGGATCATTTAAAATTGCCCCTCCCTGACACATGCACACACACACACACACACACACACACACACACACACACACACACACCTCGCACCCCCAAGGGTGCGGCCTAGTGTAAAATTCCACTAACTTTGTGATTCTCTTTTCTGGTCCCCCACCCCACCCCCTCACCTTGGTGATACAATTCACTAACTGAATTTCTAGGTCACATTAGTACATGTAGACGGTAAGAACATTTGATCATACATTTGAAATTTTGTCAGCAAGCTTTAGAGGTTGCTCACAAAGTCAGATATGGCTTTTCTGTATTTTCATGTGACCTATTTACGGCCACATAAAATGTCCATTAAGTAATTGTACCAGCTTCATGTCAGCATGCCAGATTTTCCTGTTACATATTTTAGTATCTGACTTACCAAGGCATCTTTTGCCCTGTAGGTGAGGCTTAGAATACACCTTCCGTATCCTCTGCGTGTCGTAAGAGGCGACTAAAGGAGGTATGGGTGAGGTAACCCTGACAGAAACCTTGAGTGCTGAAGACAGAGGTTCCAGGCCACACGACGCACTCTAATAAACCATGGAGCCACGCACGTAACGCTTATGATCATGTCGATAGTCATTTACAGGACTGGCGGTATGATCAGCGAACGAAAAGAAGAAGAAGATTGTACCAGCTTCATTTCAGCATGCCAGATTTTCCTGTTACATATTTTATTATCTGACTTACCAAGGCATCTTTTGCAGAATTTTTGACTGGCACTGAGACTCAATAAGTGGTTGGAGATTAGAAACTTGGTTCACTCCATAGAGGTCACCTTAGAGACAAGTTAGAGTCAGGTTGAAGTTGCTTCAGGGATGGTCATCACTAAAGTGTACCATAGTCTGTATGACATGATTGGCAAGATTATTAACTTATTATTGCTAGAACTTTTAATTGTTTTGGATCAGTCTGTATTCATCAGTGTTGTTGATTTTATTTCACCTTTTAATGGTGTTTTTGATCCGTGGCTGGTTAAAGGTCATATACAGAGATTGTATTTTCAGACATTATAATATAATCAGTCCTTCCAAAGCATATAGCTGTTATCAGTTTGTTGATACATAGCATGTCTTTATATTTATTGCTGATAAAGTACATAGCTTTAGAATATCGTATAATGAATTACCTCCCTTGAATTGGCAGCATCTGTAACGTGACAGTGTAACAACCGCTAAGCAAAGCCAATACAGCCAACACTTTAACCACTGTAACCTTTTTGTTCTATTATATTTAGCAAAGAATTTTGAAATATGCAATGATCTCAGTGATATTCCTGACATAGACATTAGTCTGAAATTTATAATGGGCTTGTTAAGTGATGACGTATTTCCGGGGTCAGCTCGAGTGTTAAATACACAAGACAACGTTTTTGCTTAACAACAAATGATGACGTCATAAACACGTACCTATGATGTAATAAAGTAAAGTACACACTTCCGGGTTGTGAATCACGCGCAGTGACGTCATACTTAACAAGCCCATAGCGCCGATGCCACATTTATATGAATATCTCTGGCACAAAAAACACTTAGATGAGATTTGCTCCGAGAAATATCTCAATGTGATATGGTATCCAATTTATATCTAGCTATGTCCAGTATTGGTGTGATGGGTGTCAAGTGCAGATCTAGAATTTTATTAGGGAGTTATAAGCCAAAACATGACTTAAAATATCACTTAAAATATAAATGATGAATGACACAGGGATTTTCATAGGCTATGTGATTAACCTACTTTAACAATGAAATAACACTGGGTTCAGTTGCAAAAATTATGCCAAACATACCAGCGGTCAGGCCTACACATTATCACTTATGTTAGTTATAGTCTATACCACATATGTTTTTCATGTCATTTGAATGTAATGCTTTAGCCTAAGAATATTCCCCCTCCTTGGCTAATCTATAAATTAACATATAGAGACACTCCCTCTCCCACCTTTTTACTGGAGTAATTTCTAAGTTTACGTACTAGAGACAAATACTGGCATAGAGTGTGTATGATTGGCTACTGCCGTGTATGCGCTGAAGAATCACGTCGAATGCATATTTAAGTGACAATAGTAATTTATACCAGGTGCATATTATTAACAGCGCACAAATTTACGTTGGATAGCCTACGCGCCGAACACTCAAAAGTGTTTGTTTACTATAAGCAGGCCCATTGATTCCCCAACTTTCAACCCTCACCGTCTCCATCATCAAACCATCACTACGGTCATGCAATGTCTGTTAATGCTGATAGTTATTCTTCGTTAATTCAACTGTATTCTTACTAGTGACACATGTCTATGCATGTTATGTAAAACCTGAAGGATTTCTGATAAAACCTATAAATGGTCGGTCTCGAAAATGGGGAGTGTAGCTTACCCCTGGACATTATCTTGTAATTTACTGGTTAATTGTTTTTGTGTTTACCAAATCTTCATCAGTGAAGCAATCTTGTTTTCAAACATGTTTGGAAACATAAAACCAGGAACAAATCTGCCGCATTAGTTTTTCGTAGCTGTTACCGTTTTTGCGTCATTCTAACTACACACACCCTATAGACATAACCCTATGTAGCCTTTCGTGGCTTGTGTTTGCAAAAATGCCAGAATAACGAAAATTCTTTGAGATCTTGTACAATTTTTATTTTAGACAGATAATGGGAGTTAATCCATTTCTAGAAGCCTAGAGTAGCGTTAAGGAGTTGAGGTTCTTGTGTTTTGAAGCTTAAACGAGGTTAAATTTTTCTGAGGCTAAATGTGGGTGGGTGTAAATTTAGCAAGTAGTGATTGAATGGTAAGATGTTTATGTGGTTAATAAAACTACAGACCAACCGTAACAGGGTCTGTGGTTTCATCCTATTCAGCCATTTGATTTCACTTCACTGATGTATAAATATTGTTTATTGTTTTCAGTATCCTGATATGTACAGTGTAACTAGCAAGGAATTCAACTGTATTCAGAGAGCACATCAAAACACGTAAGTGTATCTCATGCCTATTATAGTGACTGTTGTCCAGATTATTAACTTACTTGAGTCAGAGATTCATGAGAGTTTATATGTTGGCTCATGTTCCTGTCCAATCAAGTAAATAACCTCTCAAGAAACACTCCCAAGTCAAATATAGAATCCAATCTGGTAATGAAGTATGGGCTTATATCACGAACCACTCGGGATCAGATGCCGCAATCACACGTCATTTACTGGAGTAAAATGATGAAACATTTACTGGAGTAAAATGATGAAACATTTACTAGAGTAAAATGATGAAACATTTACTAGAGTAAAATGATGAAACATTTACTGTAGTAAAATGATGAAGCATTTACTGGAGTAAATTGATGAAACATTTACTAGAGTAAAATGATGAAACATTTACTGGAGTAAAATGATGAAACATTTACTGTAGTAAAATGATGAAACATTTACTGGAGTAAAATGATGAAACATTTACTAGAGTAAAATGATGAAACATTTACTAGAGTAAAATGATGAAACATTTACTGGAGTAAAATGATGAAACATTTACTGGAGTAAATTGGTGAAACATTTACTGGAGTAAAATGATGAAAGGAACCCGTTAACACTCTAGCCTGCTATAAATGACTTCTGCACTGGTCATGAGAAATGTCACTGTGCAGACCAAGAGAAGACTATTTTTGAAGATTTGTCACTGGAATCACTCGCTCAATAATCGGGCCATTCATTCCAGTGATAAATTTTAAAAAAATATTCATCTCTTTGCATGCTTGGTCTGCAAATTACCATTTTCTATGTGAAAATTTAAATTTTCTTGAACAAATTTAAAGGTTAAATGGTTATTATTAGCGGACAATAGCTTGTTTTAAAATCAGCTTTTATCTCTGAATTTCATATTTTGACAATTACCATGTCATAACAACAGGGTAAGCTGAGTGTTTGTTTGAACCCTTTAATACCTGAATATATTCATGAAATATCATACATAGTCCACATACTAGATACATAGATTTATTCTGCTAGTGGGGCTTCACAACCTGTAGCAGATCTTACCTGTCAGGCTCATTATAACTGTCTTTTTATACAGATTGTATCTGCAACTGGGTACTATCGGAAAGTCTATGGTAGTGTTGTCATACTTGTCAAACCATTCTATGAAAGTGTTCAGTGTCGGGATAAATAGAACTTACTCTGGTAGTTGTTTCTAATAGTTGATCACCCGGTTAATAAAGAATTTACTTTTTGTATCACTATCAACATGATTGAAGTTTGCATTAAAAGCCTGCAGCTCTGGCCTCCAGTAGGTTTGTTTTCATCGGTTGGTAGCGGCTTCTGTCAATCCATATAATAGACATCGTCCACATACTGGTATGTTTCAATTAAATCTCCACATGAGCTTCAGTATACCAGCCATATGTGGCCATTTTATCAGCTTGAGGTGCACTTCATATCAAACGTGGTGTGTCCTTCCGGCCTAGTACCGGATCTGTAGCTTGACATTGTACATTCTAAAGGAACTGGACATCTTTCTTGTACATCGAGGACCACATACAACATTCCCATATTCGGGATGGGGTGAGAAATGTGCTTTTGTATAGTGGGACAAATGTTCTGGTCTCGGGACAAATCAAAAACATGTTGGTTGAATTTAAAGTTGTCCCCATATACATACACACCAAGGTATTTTTCACAAATTGTTTCTTCCAGATTAACCATCGGGTAGTTCTCATTCATTGTGTGCTGACTGCTGAGCTTTGGTATTTGGCCTAAGAACATGATTTTGCATTTTGGATATGTTGGGAGTGTTGAGAAGACATTTGTCAAATATCTGCCCATGCTGTTAACCGATAACCACTTGAATGACTGTTCAATAACTGAGTCATTAATTTCAGTGTTAAACTTTCAAAATTAATTATTTCTTGGCACTTGGTCTGCAAATGGAAATTTTCTATGAGATGATTAATTTTGAAAGTTTACCACTAAAATGAATGGCCACTAAAATGAATGACTCAGTTATCGAGCCAGTCATTCTCAAGTGGTAAATCTTTGAAAATAGTCTTCTTGTTTTGCAAATGGACATTTCTCAAGAATATTGCAGGGAAATTTTTGGCCAGGTTGAGTGTTAAATGGTTAGGCTGTCACGGTGTGTGTGAAGCTGTTCATGATCTTCCATTGCATTAATTCTATCAAGTAGTTTGGTGTCATCTGTGAACAGCTTCTTCATCTATGTTGTGGATGTCATGAGCAGACTGACTTAATTTTGGGTACATTTTTTACTTTTTTTCTCAAATAATAGAAGTCAATCTGCTGAGTGTCTGACAACACTTAAAAAATATTCAACCTCCCTGTGATTAATATTTAACTATTCTACTACAACCATGAGCTGGACAACCTGCCAATCTTCTTAAAATAACATCAATGTGTATGATTGTAATTTATTAATTTCTCTGCATAAATATGCCTGAAGAACACAGTCTAACTACATGTAACAGTCACATCAAAATGAAATGGCAGTATTTACTAAATTCTATATGTTCGTTGTGGCATGAGTTTGACTGAATGTATATCTGCTGTCACAGGCAGCTCACTAGCATTCCATCAGACTGATGATAACAACTTCAACATCACGTACATCAATGGACCTTTCCGGTTTTAGCCATGCCCCGCCCATCTCTAGCTTAAGCTCCACCCACATCTTGCTCATGTTGGGATCGATCGATCTTTGAACACCAGACTATCAATTTCCAAAAAACTACACAGGTAAGCTGTTGAATATTTTGAAACTAATTTGACTGGGCGCTGTTGCTGCCTATAGCATGTTTCCATGTTTCATAAATAGCAAAGAATTACAAAGACATACAATTCATACAACGTGTCAGAGTATTTGAGATTTGATGGTGGTCTATATGGAACCATTTGTGACGTAATGATTGTGACGTCATCATACATGTGCTGAGCGGATTATGACATCATATGAGGTCAGATGATGGATGGATACTCTGGAAAGGTGAATTGAGAAACCAGACAAATGTGAGTTCCAACTGAGTATTTTAAATTTTAATTCTTGTTTTCTCAGGTTAGAGAACTATCCACAATTCATGATGTTCATGTTTATCGGTGGACTACAGTTTCCAGTGAGTATCAAAGCGAGTGGTTTATATTATTCACAGCCACTGCTATAGGATAATCTAAGAATTACCCATCTAATAGTCAGCCTGCTGAATTTCTGCAGATTACATTTTCCATTGGGTTTGACTCTGGATATGCTGAATGTTTTGAAAACAATTTGACGTGAAAGTTGTACGTGTCTAAGCCACCAACAACTTTCAGTCAAAAATTTTTCAAAATATTCAGGCGGTCCAGAGCTATTGGCCATTAAAATTATTCTCTGGTGGCTTGTAGTGGTCAGACAGTTAAGAACCACGATTTCTATAAACAGTTCAGACCACATCAAAGAAATTAATTTATGTTAACTTTTTTAACCCTTCTGACACACGGGTAGTTAGTTTTACAATATAAAGCAAATGTTTGGTTGAATATTTTATAGCTAATTTAGCTGAGGGCTGATACTGCTTATCTTCTAATGACATAAGTTTTGAGATACTTAACATTAACTACACATGGGTCATTCCATGTCAAATCGACCAAATTTTTATCAATTTCTCACCTCACTGACTCGGAATTTTCTTAAATTTGGTACATAAATACCTTGAGATGTGTAATTGAGACATGCTAAATATGAGGTCTTAATTCCTTATAGTTTTGAAGATATGCCCCTGAAGATGGACACCCCCATATCAACAATTTCCAAAAATGACGAAGTCCAAACTTTGGCAATTCATAACTCCACTGGTCTTTATACCAAAGCCTTGAAATTTGGTATGTCAATAGTATAATGGATGGGGATTACACACGTGGTTGTTATTACACCACAAAAACATCCATTACCGTTCAATCACAACTTGCTAAATCAATTATCTGCATTTAGCTATCAGAATAAGATTTTTATGTCTGCATACACACCTCCCCATGTCTATTCCTATTAATATGGACCCTCAACCAGGCTACTGGTTAAGTCCATCTCCAGCATACTGACAGCTATAGACTGGCACCAGTCTATACTCACCTCATAGTGACGCTTGTCACTAAGCGAGCTTGCGCATGCGCACTGTAGCCCAAATAGGAAACAGATTCACTTTTCAATTATTCTGCTTACAGAACAACTGCTTAAATATTCTTCAAGAGTTTTTTGTGCTTTGCGCTGTGTAAGTTACACTATTGTCTTCTATATTACCAAGGAATATGCCTAATATGAAGTCAATCCTCCCTAAGTTACGTTTAAGAAGTATCTTCGTGGTTATATTATATTTTATAACTATGTTCATATTGTTACCGGTTTTCGTGAAAGATCGTTCTCGTTTCGTGGTAACTTAATTACTATGTCTATATCATCATCATCATATTAATTCTCTAGCATTTAACCATGAGCCCTTATCAATTTACCTCTAGTGCATTATAAGGATTATCATTTATCCCTATGCAAGTTTGTTTTCTTGTCGGTAGGGATTTTGATTTCTAATTTGAACTTTCCCGCCTTTTTAGAAGTGCATTTTATGTTTCTAGTCTTCATTTACGATTTTCTAAGCGGTATGCTTCATTTTACACTTTTTTCGTTTTTAGGAGTCCGCTAAGGATTTCTTCTGCTATTAAGGAAGCTAAGAAACAGGATGTTTTTTCAAGTTCTGACGATAGCCCGAAGGCTAGCGGGCGTTCCCGCAAATGGGGAAACCGATCCCTCTAACCTCCATGCAGGTTAAGAAATTTCCTAAGCAGAAGTCTAGAGCGACTAAGCTCTCGAAGGTGGGCTCGTGTAGTGCACCGGGTCAAACCCACATAAGACTTGAGGGTGACGGGCATAACCCACAAGCCGTGGTGGCGGAGGCTGAGGCTGACATCCATAAGGCTGGTACTTATGCTAATGCCAATTTTTCGATAAGAAAAAGAAATCTAAGCAGAAGTCTAGAGCGACTAAGCTCTCGAAGGTGGGCTCGTCTAGTGCACCGGGTCAAACCCACATAAGACTTGAGGGTGACGGGCATAACCCACAAGCCGTGGTGGCTGAGGCTGACGTCCATAAGGCTGATACTTATGCTAATGCCAATTCTTCGATTATACCGGTCGTCAAGGTTCTTTGTAGATCGCCCATTGCCAAGAATTTGATTCTTAGTCTTGCTAGTTCTTCCGGTTCCATTGTGGTGGACTCGGGTTTATTTCCTTTTTATACCCCACCAAAAAATTTGGCGGGGTATTATGTAATGGTGCCGTCCGTCTGGGGGGGGGGGGGTCGGCAGAGTGGTTTCCGGATGATAACTCTGTTACCGTTTGTCGGATCGCATTGAAACTTCATAGGGTGGTGGGACTAGGCCTGGGGAAGAAACCTATCGAAATCGACGATGATCCGAATTCCAAGATGGCCGGCGGCCATCTTGAAAATTGGTTTCTGGATGATAACTCAGTTATCGTTTGTCGGATCGCATTGAAACGTCATGGAGTGGTTGGACCAGGACTGGGGAAGAAACCTATCGAAATTGACAACGATCGGAAATCCAAGATGGCCACCAGCCACCGGTAGCCATCTTGAAAATTGGTTTCTGGATTATCGGATCGCTTTGAAACTTCATAGAATGGTTGGACTAAGTCTGCGGAAGGAAGAAACCTATCGAAATCGACGATGATCCGAAATCCAAGATGGCCGGTGGCCATCTTGAAAATTGATTTCCAGATGATAACTCCGTTATCGTTTATCGGATTGCTATGAAACTTCATAGGGTGGTTGGACTACATCTGGGGAAGAAACCTATCGAGATTGACAATGATCCAAAATCCAACATGGCCGCCAGCCACCGGTGGCCATCTTGAAAATTGATTTCCAGATGATAACTCCGTTACCGTTTATCGGATCACTTTGAACCTTCATAGAGTAGTTGGACTAGGTCTGAGGAAGAAACCTATCGAAATCGACAATGATCCTAAATCCAAGATGGCCGCCAGCCACCAGTGGCCATCTTGAAAATTGGTTTCTAGATGATAACTCCGTTATAGTTTATCGGATCGCTATGAAACTTCATAGAGTGGTTGGACTCCTTCTGGGGAAGAAACCAATTGAAAGAAACCAATTGAAATTGACTATGATCCGAAATCCAAGATGGCCGCCAGCCACCGATGACCATATTGAAAATTGTTTTCCAGATGATAACTCTGTTACCGTTTATCGGATTGCTTTGAAACTTAATAGGGTGGTTGAACTAACACCCAGGAAGAAATTTATCGAAATAGAGTATGGTCCGAAATCCAAGATGGCTGCCAGCAATAGAGGATGGTCCGAAATCCAAGATGGCTGCCAGCCACTGGTGGCCATCTAGAAAATTGGTTTCTGGATGATAATTCTGAAACTGTTCATCCGATCAGTTTGAAACTTTATAGGTTCACTGAACTCGGAAGAAACCTATTGAAATCTACATTGTTCCAAAATCCAATATGACCACCAATTTATGGCAGATATCTTGAAAATCACTTTCCATATGGTAACTGGTATCATTTGTTCGAATCCGGTTGAAACCTTTTTGGTTCATTGAATTACGTTTGAGGAAGAACTATAGCTTTTCTACCATCTACAGTCTGAGGAGAAAACTTCTAAAATCTAGGATAAGCGAAAATCCAATATGTCCACCAAGCAAGAGCGCATGACCATTTTGAAAATTGGTTTCCTGACAATGCTTTACTCGTCTTCTGAATTCATATTCAGATATATATAAGACAAGATTTCTGTCAATAGCTCTGTGAGGAATGAAATGAAATGGCTTCGAGAGAGAATTGCTTGAAACCAACATTGATATTTTTATACAATATTCCACAAACATTTAGAGTAGCTTTCTTGAATGCAAGATCCCTTCATAGACATATAGAAGATGTTAGGAAAGACTAGTTTAAATGCTGCGGATATAATTTGTTGTTGCAAAACCAGATTCAAGTCAGATGATTCAATAGAAAGTTCAGATTTACATGGATTTTATCAGTATAGGCAAGATGCCCTGTCTACTCACCAGTCAAGACCATCTCATGGACTTTGTGTATATATAGTAAGGAACCATTAATGTTCAACTCACCTATAAATGTTGGCTTTGGCACAATAGAAAGGGTTATTGCTCAAACTGAAAACTTGAATATTGTTTGTGTACAAGCCACCACAGACTACACCAAACACATTAATTAATGCTATAAACAGAGTACATAATCAATACTTAGTGAATTCGAAATCCATTATAATGGGAGACATGAATATTGATGTGAGTCAACCTTCCACAAACAAGGATAATCTTCTTGCAATGACGGAGAGTCTTGGTTATCAACAGTTGATACATGAGCCGACAACTGACATGGTATCTTCCCTTGATTTGATTTTCACCAACATCTCCCAAGAACATATTGAAGCTGGAACCCTAGAAGTTTACTATTCAGATCACAAAGTCGTCTGGGCTGTTGTCTGATTTCAAGAGGTAATGTATGTATGTATGCACTACTCTCAATCTTCTGTAATAACAAAATCTGGTTTCTGATGAAATATGGACCACTTGAACTATGCACCATTCTGAGGATGTGCTGAAACATCCGATGATGAAGAACAGTCAACTGACAAGGAGCTGGTTGCATCTACACAATGTCTTAAAATTCGTAGAAGAAAGGGCTAAGTGTGGATCATCTATCGTTCGTTCATTAATTGATTGATTGATTCATTCATTCATTTATCCACCCATCTTTCCAACACATCTGTTTGTAAAGTGAATTCAAACAAGGTGCTGGATTTAAACTAATCTTTTCTGGAAGCATACTTGTGTGACTAGCTTTCATTCCTGCATTCAGACATTTGATTGGTCAATTTGATCAGCCATCTTATAGACCAGTTTCAGAATGATAACTCTTGCTATGATGTGTCGGAAAAGTTTCCTGTGACATATATATATATATATATTAAAGTGTGCTATATGTCAACAGCTCTCGTTCTTTGGTTTGTCATCATGGCGGGGTATTATGCGCCGTTTGCGGAGCTCTTGTTCCGTTTTAACTTCCGGTTTAGCAAGACATCCGGGTCTTCAGGATCCGGTTCTTTCTACTCTGGCGTCCGTTTCCGGTAGGACTTCCGGTTTGGCAGGAAATCCAGGTTGTCAAGATCCGGTTATTACTTCCGTGTCCTGTATGTCTTCAGTTTTTTGTAGGACATCCGGGTCTTCAAGATCCGGTTCCTAGTTCCGTTTCTGGTTTTAGCAGCGCTTACGGTGATGCCGGATATCCGGGGTCTGTGGACTCCAATTATTTTGCATCTTCCGGTAGAAGCGCTTCCGCTTCCGGTTTGGATTCCTGTGAACGACCCGGATAGACTTCCGTCCTCAGGACAGGGGTTGCTTCCGTTTTCTGGATCTCCCTCCGTTCGTTCCGTATCCGGTCTGACTTCCGGTTTTGCGTATTTCCGGTTCCTTTGTTTATTCTGGTTTTTTACTGTACATCCGGGTTCAGTTTCCCGTTGTCTTCTTCCGGTTTGCGCATTTCCGTTTCCTATTTTTTCACTTCCGGATTCGTACATCCGGGGATAGGGTCATTACCGGTTTCATGGTGTTCTATGATTAACTGCCGGTTCTGTTTTCCTTTTTTGGATTTCCGGTGATAGCTGTTACTGAGATTCCAGGTTAGTCTTATTTCAGTAAGTTCTTTTAAAATCGGAATGTTTAATCGCTGAAAATATTAATTTCAAGACATTGCCAGTCTTGAAGTCTCTCTTGAAATTGTAGATATTCAGCATTTATTCTTTTATCAGTGAAACATTTCAACGTAATTAAAGACTCTTCCGACTGGTTGCCGGATGGGTTTTTTGTTGCAGTCGATAAGTCAGTGTATTCTACGCATTATCACTAGATGTCGCAATTAAATTTAGTTTTTAATTTCATCCAACTTTAGATGGCCAGTTGTCTTCGGGCCGTTCAGCCTTTTTTCGCGCTCTTTTTTCCTCTTATGTCGGCAGGTTGACATATTTATTTTATCCAAAGGGAGTTATTTTCTTGAAGAAAATCCCAGTTTCTAGCGTAATTCTTAGTCTAATTCTGACAGGTGCTGAAAGGAATAGTTGCAGTAGTGGATTCATAGGGAAGAGAATGGTTCTAAGATTAATGATTACAAGAGCTAGAAAATGCTGAGAATAGAGAAATAAGATTATGGTGAAGGAAGAAGGAATAAAAGCCGAGTACTTTCTTCTGCATTGTTACAGTCATGGTTTAGGTGAGTCTATTTGCTTAGATTTTATATTGCCTGTGTTTTTCAGCATTTTGTTTTGTGTTTTCAACCCGTAATGTTTAATCATAATCAAGTATTGGTGTTTTGTGTATTTATCATCCAGATGTTCCCGGGATTCATTATCATTCTATCAATCATTCCTTTTATTAGCATATCAATCTCAATGACATCCGTCTTTACATGATGATAATATTAGTTCTAAGTCTAATAATAATGAGTAAGATAAGTATAGGTCTCTTCCTTCATCCTCTGCTCCTTCTCCTGCTAAAGTTTTCTTCTGGTCATGTTCTCCTTCCTCTCTCTCTCTCTTTCTGTCTTTCTTCTTTTTTCCCTCCTCTGGGGTTTTCCAGTATTTCATCATCTATCTATCCTATCCAGGGATCTTCTGGCCCTGTTCTTTCCTCTGCATCTTCCATTCTTCTTAATTCCTGTCTTCCTCCTTCTTCTTTCTCTTTTGATCATCTTGATCTGATTGTTTCTGTCGTTCTCTCTTTTGAACTTGAGTTTCTAATTGTTGATTAAAGTCTGATTTTTTCCATTGTTTTCTGTTTTTAGGGATTCGTCCCTTGTTCGTTCTTTCATGTCAGCTTTTTTCTCTATTCTTTCCATGTCCTCTGGTCAGGATGTTGTATCTGTTCACATTCCTTTTGATCAATCTTTTTCCTTTTCTGATTCTTTACGTTTTTCTAACTTTCTAGCTTCCAAGAGGCCTTGCTCTCCTCTTTCCATTTGAACTGTTGATTCTATGGCCTCTGGTGACTCTTCTCATCTCTTTTCTTCTTCATCTCCTAATCCTTCTTTTTATTCTTCTATTCCCTAGTCGGTCAGGGCTGAGTAGATTTTGTCCAGTCAGGGTCTCTTCGGATGACTGGTCCCTGTCTCTCTGGTGGATTGCTTAGACTCTTTTTCTTCTTTTTAAGGACGAGTTTTCTATAGACCTTCCTTCTTTTGTGTCGGCTCTTTCCTCTTCTAATTCTTCTTTCTTGTCTCCTCTGGTCCTTTCAATTGACAATTTGGTCATTATCATGTTAGTTTTCTTTGTGAATTATGTTAATTCTAAGGAATTTATACATACATGAGAGCATTCAGCCTAGGGTGGGTTTTCCTACCCTGTCATTAAATCTTAGTAAAATGATCTCTATTCACTCTGAAACATTCATATCTGCATTAATTTTAATTTAACAAGGGGGTATGTCATGATTAAATCTCATGATTCTTACTCCCAAGTCAAGATGGAGACCATCTCCCAGATCTTTTCTAGTCTACATCAGGGTGTGTGGTCATTTCCATTGACCAAAATGACGCCTTCTTTCATGTTTTCATTTACCCTTCCTTCAGTAAATTCCTGAGTTTTGCTTACTAAGATCGAGTTTGGCAGTTTCGCGTCGTGTCTTTTGGCCTGACCACGGCTCCTTTTCTTTTTCTCGCATAGTCTCAGCCTGGAGGAGTCGACAGCCCATATCAACATTCTGGAGTTGTGGGCTGTCAAGAAGGCTCTCCTTTCATGGTCAGATCTTGTGATAGGTCTCAAAGTCTCGATTCGGTGGGACAATTCGACAGCAGTGGTGTCTTATATCAACAGGCAGGGAGGTACACTTTGTCTAGAAGTGTGGAATCTTCTCTTGTGGTGCCGCAAGAGGCAGATTTTTCTAGTGTCCTCCCATGTCCCAGGCAGTCAGAATTTTCTGGGGTACCAACTGTCACGTCCCAGCAAGTTGGCCCACACAGAGTGGCAGTTAAAGAAGTCGGTTGTCAGAGCATATTTCAGTCATGGATTGTCCTCTAGTAGATCTGTTCGCGACCTTTCTGAATGCCCAGATCTCCTCTTACATGTCTCCTTTTCCGGACAGTCAAGCCCTGGCAGTGGATGCTCTGTCTCAGTCCTGGACAGGAATATTCGCCTATTCCTTCCCTCCAACAATTTGATTCTGTTAGTCTTGAAGAAGGTCAAGGACCAAGATTGCGAGGTTCTTCTGATAGCTCCCTTTTGGCCAAAGAGGATTTGGTTTATAGACCTTCTAGATCTTCTGGTAGACTTCCCTCAAGTAAGAGGTCTTTGTGTGCATCCAAATCCAGAAATTTTCAATCTGTGCGTTTGGAGAATCTCGAGTCAGGTCCTCGAGAATAAGGCTTCTTCAAGATCTCAGGAAATTATTGACTCTGCCAGAAGGGAATCGACCTGTCGCGTTTACAAGGGTCGACTTAAAAATTTTTGGTGAGTGTTTTTCAGACCAAGGTTTCGTGCCCGATTCTGTTTCTATACCACGAGTATTAGATTTTTTATCCTATCTGTTTGATTCTTTACATTTGTCAGCTAATACGGTCAGGGGATATAGATTTTCTCTGGCGTCTTCCCTTCCTTGTCTTCTGAATGCTGATGTCAAGGATACTAAGACTCTTAATAGTTTTATTAGAGGTCTAGGTAATATTCGTCTTTACCTTCCTGGAATCTGGCTATGGTTCTACAAGTTTTGGCAGGTCGCCACTTTGAACCTATTTCTTCTATCAGTATTAAGCTTTTAACTCTCAAAGCTGTTTTTCTTGTTGCTGCTGCCTCTGCTAGAGGGCGTTCCGAGATTCATGCTCTTTCTGCTGAAAAGGATAGATTTTTGTTTCAGGAGACGGTTTGGTTTTATATCCCAGAAGGGACTTTCTATCTAAAACTCAGTCTAACCCCTTTCCTGCTAGTCCGATCATTTTAAAATCTTTATCGTCTTTTTCGCTATCCGATAAATTTTGGTGTCCTGTTAGGGCATTAAGAACCTACAAACAGCGAACTGATTTTAAAAGAGTCGATCCATCCCATTTATGGGTTTCCTACGTGGAAGAGTTATCTAAGCCGGTCTCAAAATCTACGATTGCCAGATGGATTTGTGAGACAATTAAGCTTTGTTATGAGATAGCCTCACCAGATCAAATTAATCTCTCCCAGATTAAAGCCCATGCGTTAGAGGTATGGCTACTTCTTTCGCTCTTTTGACGGTTCGTCTTTAGATGAGGTCAGTCAGGTGGGAGGATGGAAATCTGAATCCATTTTTACATCCTTTTATCTCAAAGACCAGAGTGCAGCAGCCTCCTTCTTTCGTAACATTACTATTTTAACTAAAAAAGCCGAAGACCATTTACCAAGCACTTTCCACCATTTTCATTAGGACTGTGCGTCTGTGAGAAATGGTGAGAGTCTTCTTTTGGGTTTTATAAGTTCAAGTTTTCCTTATTTGTTAATCACGGTGTGATTGAGTTAAATGCACTATTATGTTATGTTATTAACATTGGGATAAGATTGGTTCGATTTTTATCCTTGTTTGTTGATTCTCAAATCTCCTCCCACCTAATGTTTAAATGGGGCACTGACCAAATCTACGGGTTTAGCAAGTAGTGATTGAACGGTAATGGATGTTTTTGTGGTGTAATAACAACCCCCCACAGACCCCTCCCCCCCCCCCCCCCTTGTGGGTTGGTCTGTTGTTTTATTAACCACTATAAAAACATACTTACCGTTCAATCACTACGACCCGGCCTCAGCCACCCCGCGTGGTAAGATTTGAGAATTGGCCTTTAATATTTAGCACTTAAATTTAGAAAGTGCATAATACTCTAATAAATATGTGTGAAGTAATCATATTAATCTAGTTAGAAAAATTAGTGAAATATAACATTTGAAATTCTGCTGATAAAATGAAAATTCATATTTTTTGCAAAGTTTGAACAAAAATAAATCATGATTGCATAGGGCTAGGATAATTCTGATACCATGTGTGGAATCCCCATCCATTATACTATTGACCTACCAAATTTCAAGACTGGTATAAAGACCAGTCGAGTTATGAATTGCCAAAGTTTGGACTTCGTCATTTTTGGAAATTGATGATATGGGGGTGTCCATCTTCAGAGTGGCATATCTTGAAAACTATAAGGAATTAAGACCTCATATTTAGCATGTCTCCGTTACACATCTCAAGGTATTTATGTACCAAATTTCAGAAAAATATGAGTCGGTGAGGTGAGATGCTCTGGCTGATTTGACATGAAATGACCCACATTAAAAATATACTTTCCTTTGAAATTAACCCTTTAATGGTCAAAATTAGTCCACCACATGCTGAGAATACGCTCACTCCTATTATAGTAGCTTGTATTGATCCATGTCTAGCAACCCGCCAACATAAGAAGGGACTAGAGCTCGCATGGATTGAGAAGTATTTTTCATATGTCGGTCCATCTTTACTTAGGCCGTTTGGTAGTCACTACAAAGTTGTTCAATTCCGGGAAATCTCTAACTAACCAGACTGTGGTAATTGAGAAATAACTATCTACAAAGCATGAAACTATAGAAAATGACAATCCCCTTCGTGGCGGGGAACCATGGAGGAAAAGTAAAACCCTGGGCTCACTGTTTTGCAGTACTACTGACATTGCTGCATGCTGTGTCATGGGGAACATAGCTTTCCAGTCCTTCTGGAAGCTATGGATTCGTTGATCAAAGATGCCCTGGATAAAAAGACTACATTTATACAATGCAACCTGCGTATCCTTGATACTGTATAACTGTAACAGCTGAGCAGCTCCAAAGGCAGCTCTAGGCAAACTCGATGCCTGCCACCGCAAACGCTTATGCACCATCACTGGACACCGATGGCCAGACAGTATAATTTCCAATGATGCACTATACAAGATGTGTAATACGCGAGTCGCCGCTGTCTGTAAAAATCCCCCAACAAAGATGGTCCATGTTTGGCCATGTGCTAAGGATGCTAGAAGAGACACCAGCACAGAGAGCGTTGTAATTCACCTTACTCAGAGCCAGCAAATTCAAAGCCAGGAGATGACGTCATTGCATAAATCTGCTAAGCATGCTATGAGGTGACGTCAAGAAAGCAGGACTCGGTACACTCAAGTCAAGAATGCACCTGATGAAGCTAAGGATTTCGGCTGAGCACAAGACACAGTGGGCAAAAGCAAAGAAGGACTGATTGCAGCTGTAGGATGTTTCTACTACTACAGCTGCAGAATACAGTAATCATACATATAATACTTCAGAAGCTGTTTTTGGCTGATATGAGTATTAAACGGTTAACAGTTGAAAAACGACTCATTTAAGGAGTATTCTGGTGAATATTTTTTTTAATAATTTGATTGGAATTTGTTGCTGCCCATCAAATTAGTTCCAACATATTGACCAGCTTTCCTACATAGTTCTCATGAAACTTTAAAGGTTAACAGTTTAATAGTCTTGGTATGTGTTTGTATCTCTGATTATTAACAGATATTTTTAGAGGTATAAGACAACCATAGGTTTAACCCTTATCAATCTGATGTCAAAATTTTAAATTTTCAAATTAAATTCAATATATTAACTGGTGTTCATTTTTCAACAAATTTGGTGGAAGGTGGTGTTGTCGAAGACAGAACATCGTCCACCAAAATTGTTGAAAATTGTACACCAGTTTCTTTGCTACTGACACGGTAAAAGATAGAATATTGACATCAGAGTGTTAAGGGTTAAGTACTATTTGCCAAATATTCTTAATTTGTAAACAACTAATTTCATATTTCTACAATGCAAGGCCATTTTGTATGTAGTTTTTATTTCAGGAAACAATATTACTGTTTGTTGTTGCTTTGACAGGACTATATAGACAAGCTTTCATCTACTATCTGTGTAGCAATTGGCCAATGTAGTAACGGTTAAATTACATGCTCATCCTGCAGACTGTAAATTACATCGTATTAAGATTTAAGAACAGATTTTAAGTAGATATTTCTTGTTTTTCAGCACATCACCTCTGCTGCTGGTGTGGTGTATCTGATGAGTAAAATTGCATTTGCAAAGGGTTATTATACTGGCGGTAAGTAGCAGTGCTGATGTACGCAGCTCTAAGGCCTGATGTACTACATCCATAAGCAGATCTCCCCCATCACCATATTTACAACTAACTATATGATCATTGTACATTATATTTATATGGCTACATACATTTGTGTTTGGCCTACATGGAGATGAGCATGCATGTATTTGTAAAGTAATGTTTTCGCTGTCTTTGATACAAATTCGATACAAAATATTGATATAGGGTCTATGTCACAATTATGCACAAAAAAATCTAACAAAGATAATTGCTGGGAGTGAGAGAGAGATGCAGAATATGCCTTGTTTCTATTTTCAGATCCAGACAAGCGTAAATGGGGTGCCTTTGGACATTTCCCCCTCCTGGTCTTGCTTGGTAATACTATCTGCTTTGCTATGCATCAGCTTAAAATCTGCCCATACAAAAGTAAGTATAGCAGCTGCATTCAATAGATAATGATGATTATTAAATGTACTACAGATTAAATGTAATATTATTGTCATTATTGGCCCGATATAAAAAATATCACGAAAATTTTACTGTCACACCGTATTCTGCCTATTTGTCATGTTTTTGTAGCGTAGCCTTCTATTACGGCAAGCTGTTCAATTTATTTCCAAACCAACATCTTTGCGAGAGGGGTATATATTAGGAATAGGTCAAGAAAAAGTTGAAGTTCATTCTTTAAAATTGTTTTAAAAGAGGGACAATAATAGGAAAATTTAACGCAATTTACTGGTACAATTTCTTGCCGGCGTACTGTATACCTCAAAACCATGATTGCGTGAGTGAAATTATTACCTGGGACGGTATAAATATTGGATATTTCTTAATAAGCATGGTTTATAAAATCAAAATTAATCCAAAATTTGACAATAAATGGCGTCGCAAAAATATCTAAATCACGTGATATTGCTTGCTCTCCTGTTTTTGGAGGCGAGAGGTGGTGCGTTCACAAATGTGATAGCTAAATGAGACGTATTCACAAATGTGATAGCTAAATGAGACAGTATACATGTTTTAGCTTGCAAGGTGAAATATCTGCGGTGTTTCTGAAGGCTAATTATTATTACTAAACGGGTACTCGGTAAATGCGGATCAGATCTAAACATTAGATATCTATGGATCTAAAGTGCATTCCTAATATCACGTGATTTGTACATTTTCACAAACCCAACATGAAATGCCTAATTTTTTTATTCATTTTGATGTAATAAACAATGATTATAACAGTACGCAATAGTTAGGGTGCAATAGTTAGGTTGTCCAATGTAATAATTTCACTCCCGCAATGATGGACAGGGTATACATTAGGCCAAGGTGCAAGGCGTCAAAGATTTATACCGGGAAATTGTCAAATTTTCATGTTATTAACGATCATTCTTTAAGCATCTTGGCGACTGGATTTAAAGTTTTTGTTGAAATTTACCAATTAGTAGTCATATTCGGTTAAAACCCATATGAAAACTCATAGCAAAGCCGATATGTCTACATAAGCCAACCTGTGCAGTCCAACTCACCCCAAGACCAATTCACCCCGTCACTTCATATGCCATAAAATAGGCTATACGATATATCGAAATATCACAATTTTCTCACGACGATGTATCGCGGTACCTCCTAGGAAAATATGCAAGCCTAGTGTGTAATGCAATTACTACCTACTATATATTTGATACAAATCTTTATTGAAAAGTGTTGCTGCAATAGCTTTCAGTCTATATGTTTTAAAATAATCATCTTAAATTTCAGTCAACACGGAATTGAAGAGCAATTGACTAAGTTGTTGCAGACTAAGGCACCAACAATGTTATCAAATTGTTGTTCATAGAATCACATGACTCGGTATTACTATCTAAGTAAAGTGAGTATATGGCCAAAATACGCTTTGCCTGCGCGAAGTAAGTATTTCGCCTAGCTACACGTGTGTACGTTGCTGTTCGATCAATGCATTTCAAACAAATGCATAAATCTGTCAACGAAACATGCACACCATTTTCTAAGCATTCATTCTTGGCGAGAAAGCGTATATAGGCCTATGCTCACTTTACCTAAATAGTAATATATTGATTGCATATGTGTGGATAATAATTCGACAATGTTGCTGGTGTCCTAGAAACCAACAACTTAGTCAAATTGCTATTCAAATCCGTAGCGAGAGTCGACTAATAATTATGATGATTATTTTAGAATATAGCGACTGAAAGCTGTTGTAGCAAGAATTTTCATTCAAATTAGTATTAAATATGTTCCAGGTAGTAATCGCATTACCTAATAATTATTTTGGCAATAATTTTACTGAATGTTGTTGCTGTCATTGATAGCAATAACTTTCATGCAACTTATTGTCAAAATATATAAAGGCTTTCTCTAATTTTCTTCTGGAAAATGACACAGTTGCGATGAACAGTATCGAAATGCAGGCTGTTGAATGTACTGCCATGAATAGTATGCCCTGCGTGCATGCTTATGCTTCCAGAGCTGGAGGAAAAATGACTGCATGTGTAGGCGGATTGGTTTTGTTTTAGAAATCATGGTCTGAAATAAGGAGAGTCAATTTGATCTGACCAAAAAGCGGAAGTTGACTAACCTGACGGGGGGTCCGGGGGTCCTCCCCCGGAAAATTTGTAAATCTAGATGCTCTCAGAGGCCATCTCCTGCATTTCTGGAGAAAAATATAGGTTTACGGTTGGCTGTGAAATTGTTCTATTTTTTACCCATTTTGTCCTGAAAAAGTCAAATAGACTAAGACATTTTCAGGAGAAAATGCATAAAGATAGAACAATTTCATAGTCAACTGTAGGACCCAGAAAATGAGGACCTAACCACTTATACTCGGTCCTCCATTTAGAAAGGGTTGCCCCTTTGGGCACTTTTCGCTCAGATGCCATCTTAGCAACACATCAACTGATGTCACAGTCATGTACAATTAAATTTAAAAAAATTTTCACTTTAGAACACATTAGTCAAAAAAGGCTTGTGATAGTTTTCCTGATAAATGTTCACTTGCAGGTCAAGAGATTATTTTGGAAATTTTCCATTGAAATGGGTTATTCAGTAACTGAGACAGTCATTCCCATGGTAAATTTTCAAAAATAATCTCTTGACCTGCAAATGGCCATTAACTATTTTTAATTAAAATTTTTAGACAAATTTGACCATTAAATGGCTTCTACAGTGCGATTATTTATGAACTTCTATTGTGAGAAAACTCGCCCGCTATTTCATTGGTTTATTATATACAGCTACCAAGGAAATCGCGAGGAAGAATTAGCTTCTTCAGTATCGAAGGCGTGAAAGAACGCGTCTCAAACTTCTGTGAAAATCTCTCACGTAATGTCATTGGATTTTCTAGATATAATTATGTCCAACAACCAATGAAATTGCGAGACCAAATTCTCTTCTCATGACAGAAGGTGTGTAAGAACACATCACTAACTCGTGCGCAGTGGCCGATTTTGTAGATCCGCCATTGCTAATTTTGCATCGACTCGATCATTTTCAGACTAGCGAAATGACATGATTTTGAGTGGTATCATTTATCAGATGTTCTATGCAATTTTATCTGTCATTTATTCGCCGTATGACTTAATTTTCAAGTCACTCACGGTCTATATCGCTCATTAGAAATCGGAAAATTCGCCAGTATAAAAGGTTTACACTATTCCCGGGACAATTAGCTATTGTAAGACCACCCTCTAGGATGAATTTGCCGGTATGACGCGTTTTGACAGATCACGAATACTGGTAACCAAGATGAATATTGTTTTCACTTAGAAATGTGCAAATGACGCACAAACGCGCGCTCGATCGATCTATCGTATTTGAGTGTGATACCAACATTGTTCACTTGTTCTCTTTTTCCAAAATTTGCAAATTTTCCCCAAAATTCATGTTCAGTAAAAAATTTTTACCCATCCAGATTTGATCGGACATGACCGATGTCCGACCGTTATTTCATACCCTGAGAAATCCTGGCCTATACAGACAATAGACTAAACGAATATGGCGTCCAATTGTTAATGATGATGGAGTCATGAAATTGCATGCTGGGTAGCGTGCATGCTGGGTAGCATAGCATGCTGGGTAGCATAGCATGCTGGGTAGCATAGCATGCTGGGTAAATTCAACAGAAATCAGCAGGCATCTCATATCTCGTGCAAAAGGGTCTATATTTAATGGGACACGAGAAGTTTAATCCGACATCAGCTTTCCATCCATTTGCAGTCCAAGAGAAGACTATTGAAAGTTTACCACTGGAATGTCTGACTTAAAAAACGATCCACTCATTCCAGTGGTCATTTTTTTTTAAATCGGTCGTTTTGGCTGGTAAATGGACATTCCATAAGGAAATCTGACAATCTGTTGGTTAATTTTGACTATTATAAATTAAGAGTTTATATCTGTACTCACTAATTTATAAATGTTGTTTATTATTTCAGTGCTTAAAGGTGGCAAATAAACATCGTGATCTGTTAATGAAACGTGTCCATAATGCACCTTGTTCTTTTCTGTGTATAACATTTGTCTTCGAGAATAGCAGTGTCAAGCGAAGTGTTCCTGTGCATGATTAACTTGTGTTCACTTAGTACTGACATAGTACTGTAGACCAGCCAGCATAGCAGTGGATATGGACAGTGAAAATTAATCACATAATATTTAACCCTTTAACCCTCGAATTTGTTAAAGAAAATTTTAATTTTCTCATAGAAAATGTCCATTTGAAGACCAAAAGAAGACTATTTTTGAAATTTTACCACTGGAATTACTGGCTCGTTACGAGCTAGTCATTCCAGTAGTAAATTTTCAAAAATAGTGTTCTCTTGGTTTGCAAATGGACATTTCTCAAGATCACAGCAGGAGCCGTTTTTGGCTGATGGGTGTTAAAGGGGTGTACAAAAAGATGTGCGTTTTTGAGGCTGTTATTTGGACAAATTATGTAATATGTAATCATGCACAAGTTTATATAAATTATTTGTGACTTTTGTATGTTTACTTTCATCTAACCATTTCGTTTTCGGTGTATTGTTTCAGAATGGACATGTTGAGATGTTTTTATGTCATAACATCAGGTATCATTACTTTTGTCTAAAATGATTGTACACTGGCTGTTTTTGTTAATGAATTGTATATTTCTAAGTAAAGGCAGCATAAAAGTATTGGTTTATGAGAAGAACTGGGTTTAGGTTATTATGCAAGTTGTCTGAAAAAATGGTCACAGGCATTAATTCAGAGTGGAATCCACAAAAATTGGTAACTATCGTAAAAATAAGACCATGGATTTTTCTGAATGTTATGTTTTTAAATGTCTGGAACAATTGGCGCTTCCATAGAGGTTAGCTTGATAGAAATTGGTGCATGAGAAAATACAGACACATCCCTTCAGATTGAAGAATAATTGTACAATTCTTGTGTCTGTTTATTCGACATATTCATGCTGATAATAAGCACATGCCTGGAACACTGAACATATGAAGACAGAAGAAAAAGATGAACAACCCAGGATTGTGTAATTTTACTAGCTGGTATGGTTCACATATAGGTCTAGTTAAAAATACAACAGCTGATAGACCTAGGAATTTATTATACAGAACCATGTACATAACACCCTTCTTGTGGGTCAGTACATCGATTTATATATATATGTATATATATATATATATATATATATATATATATATATATATATATATATATATATATATATATATATATATATACCTGTATGTCCACTTGTCCATGCAAGAAGATGCAAATTATCAATTACACATTAAATCGGCATATGCAGATTTGATGGCCAAATTTAGCTATATTGGACATAAGCTACTACTATCCATGTAAGAACTATGTTATGTCAGTCTGACCTAATCTCTGGATAATATACCGTATTTCGCTTAATAATAGCCTAGGCTTCTATTAGGACAAGAGGTGTTCAATTTCAAACCAAACATCTCTGAGAAAGGGGGTGGGCTTATATTACAGATTTTCCCCAAAAAAGTTCTAAAATTGATACCACGGAAATTCAACGTATTTTCTCCCGTAAAAATTCCCACCGCCTACGCTTAATGTATACCTCAAAACATCACCGGGGAAGTGAAATTATTTGATTTGAGCGCCTAAATATTGTGTATCCTTTAATAAAGCTCGTTTATTACATCAAAATTAATCCACAATTTGATGTAAAATGGCGTCGTGAAAAAATACAAATCATGTGATTCGCCTCCAATTGAAGTTTATTTTAGAGCGAGTACTCGGATATAAATATTCTGGAATCGGGGACCCGGAACTCGGGAATATCTATATATTATCATTGCGGGATAGGAACTGAGTATTATCCTGATCTTAAAAAACGGGTACCCGTTTGATAAACTCCCGTTAGCGTATAATATCTCGCGAGAACATGATGCCTCCCATCTCAAGAACCGTTGGCTCGCCAACTTAAGAAGCCGGCTATATTGTCATTCGTAATAATTCAATTTGGATCATTTAATGTTGATCGGCGTTACAAAATTGATGCACATTTTCTCCCGTGCTTGTTTGGTACATAAATTTGGTCTTAAAATATATTTATAGGGAAGGTATTTAATCACTCCAAGACTGTTTTACGCGCATTTTGACAACAAAACTGTGGAATAAACTTTATTATATCTTGAACATACGTGGCCTACTACTAGTATTAATCTAATAGGTGGTCGAGATTTACAAATCCAAGGCCTGTATTGACTTCTAGAGGAGCCGGGAATGTATCAGGGCAGAGATCGGTCTGAAGTAGACACACCCTGTGACACGATTGTTATTATTATAAACGCTATTCTTATAAATTTGCTCTTAAGAAAAATTTTCCTATACAGTCTGCTGAGTTAGGGGGTGGGCTTCTAATACAGAGTTTTGCCGTTTTGAAACTGCTAAGAAATCATTGGAGCTCATATGTCAAAGTTAGGGGGTGGGCTTCTATTAGAGCATAGGCTACTATTAAGCGGAATACGGTAGGTCAAAAGAATACTCTGTTGAATATTTTCAAACTTGACTGTCGCTGCCATAGGCATCGATATGTTCCAATCAAATTATTCAAAATATTCAAGAGCTTTCCATTCTAGTTGTTTTGAAATTGAGACACAAATAAATGTTAAAGGTTTAAGAATGGGCTAAGAAATCCTGTTTTGTAATTCTCATCATAAAGTCTGTCTTGTCATGGAAATCACTGTTTTTCAGTTTATTATTATATCTTATAATTATAGTAATTTCTATATATATATATATATACCGGTAACCTGATTAGTGTATTGAACGTTTTGATCTATTCAGCATATTGATCTAGTCAGCATATTGATCTAATCAGTATATTGATCTAATCAGCATATTGATCGTAATGACGTGATCGATCTAATCATTATATTGAGCGTGATTGATAATCTAATCAGTATATTGAGTGATAGATCTAAACAGTAGATTGGGTGTGATTAATCTAATCAGTATATTGATTGATTGATTGACTGATCTAATCATATTGATCGTGATTGATCTAATCATTATATTGATCGCCATTGATCTAATCAGTATATTGATCATGATTGATATCATTGTTATATTGATCGTGATTGATCTAATCATTATATTGATTGTGATTGATCTAATCAGTATATTGATTGTGATTTATATCAGTATGTATGTGATTAGTATACTTATCATGATTAGTGAATTGATCATGATAGTCAGATTGACGTGGCCAACATTTTACCTGTGACTGAATCAATATATGGATTGTGATTGACTTTATGAGTCATATTCCTTGTCCATTGTGGCTGAGTGAAATTGGATTAATATTTACTCAGATTTTATGTTTTGCTTTTATTTTACATAAACTTTACAATAGTTATAGTCTCTTTATAGTGCTATCTTTAACACGTTGTTGATGCAAATTATATCTTTATTGCTTATTCTAATCCAGTAACAACACTTATTTGTATGGACATACAGACGAGGCTGTATGTGCTGTGCTCTCTTTGTAATAAACCATTTATGACGAGTTTGATTATTGATTCTGTGTATTAATGATCGCCGTACGGATCCAATTGCCACAATCAAGTCCAAATTACCGCTTAAAATATTAAAGCTGATGCCATTTTTAGCTTGTCTATGTGAGGTTAAGAGCTTATGCATGTTATGTTAGGTCTGCTACTGCTTAGCTAAGACGAGCCATGGTCACAAACTTAATTTATAGCATTATTAGCTCACCTGGCCAGAATGGCTAAGTGAGCTTATGTCGTGGCGACCGTCCAGCCATCTGTCTGTCCATCAACACTTTCTGTAAACGACTTCTCAAGAACCACTGGACCGATTTCAATTATATTTGCCAGGAAGCATCCTTAGGGTATAGAGATCCAAAAAGTTTTGGAGATGATCCCAGAAAAAATTTGTCATGCTCCTTGTTTTCTAGGCATAAATCCAAAATGCCAGATCAGCAAAAGTTGTCATTTATGGAGATGGGGAAACAAAAACTAGGAAAACTCGCAACGCACGTAAAAAAGGAATGTTGGGTGTTATTACCATTACCGTTGTAAAAACGCTACAGCAATGCACATTTGTCGGAATTTAAGCAACTGTGACGTAATAATCCATGTCATTTGCATAAAATACAGGAAATGGAAGAGGAAACAAGAAACAATATTTTGATTGATCATTTATTAGCTCACCTGGGCCAAGTGATGGCGGTCGTCCATCCGTCGTCCATCCATCAAATCGCATCTCATATATGCTTTCACCAATTTTAACCAAATTTGGCTGGGATGATTCTATTGTGGTAGGCTCCAGAACTTCTGTTCAGAATTTTGATTGGTCAATTTTTTTGATGGCCATCTTGGATTTTCCGAAAATTTTCCACAAATTTAAAATGCTACTCCAATGTAAATGGGCCGACTTCAATGAAACTTAGGTGGACTAATTCTATACTTGTAAGCTTCAATACTTATAATGACAATTTTGATTGGTCAATATTTCTGGCGGCCATCTTGGATTTTCCTAAAATTTCTGGAATCAGTTAAAAGCCTACTCATTTAACCACCTGACCGTTTCAAGCAAACTCGGCTGGAAGGACCCTAGAGTGGTATGCTACAGAACTTATATACAGAATTTTGATTGGTCTTTTTTCAGCCACCATCTTGAATTTTCCAGAAAATAGTGGGAAATCTTTTAATACACTGCTCATTAACTGCCTGGGCGATTTCAATCAGATTTGGCTGGAAGGATACTATGGTGGTTGGTTTCAGAATATGTATATACAGAATTTTGATTGGTCAATTTTTTTGGCAGCCATCTTGACTTTTCTGGAAAATGGCGGGAAATCGTTTAAAATGCTACCCCTCATGAACTGTTTGGGATATTTCAACTGGACTTGGCTGGAAGAATACTAGGCTAGTATGTTTCTGAATTTGTATGCAGAACTGTGATTGTTCAATTTTTCTGGCAGCCATCATTGATTTCGCCATAATTTTGGTAAATCAGTTAATTGGCTACTCTTCATTAACCGCTTTGCTGATTTCAGGCAAACTCAGCTGAAAGGACCCTAGAGGGGTATGCTTCAGAACTTGTATACAGAATTTTGACTGTTTCATTCTTTTTTTGTAGCCATCTTGGACTTTCCGAAAAATGGCCGGAAATCATTTACACTGGTACTCATTAACCGCTTTTTCCAGTGACTCGTTCTCGATACTGACTTCTCAGGAATTTCTGTACGGAGCAGGCTGAAACTCATTACATTTAATTTCATCGGTACCTAAGGTGATTAAAGTTTGTTCAGGAGAATTTGTTCCTTGATAAAACATGCTTGTCATGGACCAATCAAGATCTAAGGTTCAATCTGATTGTGTGGTCAGCGTCCATCATTGGATTTTATGCCTTGTTACTGCTGAATTTAAACTATTATGCCTTCAAATGCTTTAGATCAAATGTTAATGGTCCAGGTGAGGGTTAAGGCCCTTGGGCCTCTTATTAATAATAAATATTTTTAAAATGCGTTCTAAATTTTTGTTTTCCCATCCACGAAAATTACAGATTTGGATGACCATGATGCGGTTTTGATTTATGCTTAGAAAATAAGGATCATGACAATTTTTTGTCTCGCCTGAGAAGCAGGATCGAGACATAGGTATCACTTTTCCGGCGGCGGTCGCAGCGTAAACTTTTAAGTTACGTTTATATCTCAGCAATGCCTGATCCAATTGGAACCAAACTTGGGTGCATGGTAATATACATCAAAAGGAAGCGGCATGCTGATGCAGACATCATGCAGTCAAGGTTATGGGGGTCAAAGGTCACAGTATAATCTTTGTTAATATTTTACGTTACGTTTTTGCGTTAAACAAAAGTTATTGCCATATATCTCAGCAATGCCTGATCCAATTGGAACCAACCTTGGGTACATGGTGATATACATCAAAAGGAAGCAGCACGTTGATGCAGGCATCATGTGTTCAAGGTTATGGGGTCATAGGTCACGGTATAATCTTTGTTAATATTTTACATTACGTTTTTGCATTAAACAAAAGTTATTGTCTTATATCTCAACAATGCCGTATCCAATTGGAACCAAACTTGGGTACATGGTGATTTACATTTAACGGAAGCAGCATGCTAATGCAGACATCAGGTCAAGGTTATGGGGTGGGGGGGGGGTCAAAACCACTCAAAGGTCACAGTATAATCTTTGTAAATATTTTACTTTAAGTTTACGAAACTTTATAGGGTGGTTGGACTAGGTCTTGGGAAGAAACCTATCAAAATTGACGATGATCCGAAATTCAAGCTGGCCGCGAGCCACTGGTAGCCATCTTGAAAATTGTTTTCTGGATTATAATTATCGGATCGCTTTAAAACCTCATAGAGTGGTTGGACTATGTCTGCGGAAGAAATCTATCGAAATCGATGACGATCCGAAATTCAAGATGGCTGCCAGCCATAGGCGGCCATCTTGAAAATTGGTTTCCGGATGATAAATCTGTTACCTTTTATCGGATCGCTTTGAAACTTCATAGAGTGTTTGGACTAGGTCTGGGGAAGTAATTTATTGAAATTGACAATGATCCGAAATTCAAGATGGCCACCAACCACCGGTAGTCATCTTGACTACTTCTACTACTAGTCTTCTTGAGGAAGAAACCTATCGAGATTGACAATGATACGAACTCCAAGATGGATGCCAGCCACCGATGGCCATCTTTAAAATTGGTTTCCAGATGATAACTCCGTTATCATTTATCGGATCCTTAGAGAAGTCTGTGATGTGTTCATCACCCTTTATTAGGATGGTGGAGAGATATCTAGATAGTCATAATCTTTCTCTCTCTTTCTTAATTTGGGACCCTGGTTGTGATTGGTTTTTATTAACTAGAGAAGTCAGCTGTCCCGTTAGGGTTGTCTGTCATAAAAGTGGATGTCTTCTCTCGAGTTTGTTCTTGTTTTGTACTAATAGTCAATTAACACGGCTTTGAAAACTATCATACTCATTGTCTTCGTATCCCTTCCCTTTCACAAATGTCCATCCTGTCTGAAGTCTGTTCACACTTACATAGACGACTGGTTGCTGAAAGCACACAACCCAGAAAGTTTGACAGCAAATCTGGAGATAGTTTTGAAAACTCTCACAGATTTAGGCTGGATAATCAACTTTCAGAAATCAGAGCTGACTCCATCCCAGAAGTTTGTTTACCTGGGTATGTTCTTCGATCTGGAGATAGGATATGTTTATCCATCCCAGGAGAGAGTGGAGAATCTCCTCTCGTGCATTCAGTTGGTTTGCAACAGTCGTTATATTCTAGCACGAGTCTATCTGAGAATGTTAGGTCTGATGGTTTCAATGGAACCAGTCATTCCTCAGGCGGCCGATTCAATTGTTTCTCATGGCTCAGTGGACGCAGAGTTCCGGATCACTGGACTCGCGCATTCAAGTGTTGGACCCTCTCATTCATCACCTTCATTGGTGGATGGAGAGAGGAAATCTCCTGGTGGGGGTCATGCTGACCCCTCCCCACCCTCAAGTAACGATGTTTACGGATGCATCGATGGAGGGTTGGGTAGCTTGTCTGGAAGAAGCCACTATATCAGGGCTTTGGAATCTGTAACAGTCAAAGGAACATATCAACATGCTAGAATTGCGGGCTGTAATTCTAGGCCTGGAACACTTCTTAAAAGAAGTGGAGGGAAAATTTGTGATGATACATTCAGACAACTCTACAGTAGTGAGTTACATAAACCGCCAGGGCGGAACGAAGTCGCCCAGTCTCTGTATGATGACATGGAAGCTGCTTTGCTGGTGCATGGATCATATGATCACCTTGAAAGCAGTTCATATTCCGGGAAGGCTGAATCTGTTAGCAGACTCATTGAGCCGAAGGATGAGTATTCTGCCTACGAAATGGCAACTAAATCAATGTGTGGCAGATCACCTGTTCAATCATTGGGGAAAGCCCAACATAGATTTGTTCACAATGAAGAAGAATGCGAAGATGACGACGTACGTTTCTCCGATTCCAGATCCAAGCGCTATCGCAATAGATGCGCTAGCTATCAGTTGGAAGGGAATGTATGCATACGCATACCCTCCAACAATCCTGATTCCAAGGATTCTTCAGAAGATCAAACAAGAGGAATGCCAAGTGCTTCTGATCACCCCGAATTAGCCAAGCCGATCATGGTTTACGGATCTGCTGGACCTTCTGGTTTGCAATCTGGTTCCTCTTCCTCTGATGGGCAATATTATCTTCCATGGCAAGACCCTTCACAACAATCCGTCAATGTTTCAATTGACTGCATGGATGTTGTCAAAAAATCCACGATTAAGGAGGGCTTTTCTGAGCAAGCAGCCAATTTCATGGCCAGAGCCAGAAGGGGGTCGACCTCCAGAGCTTATAATTATAAAATCAACAGATTTGCAGCATGGTGCTCAAGGAGATGTATCAATCTGATGGAAGCATCTATTCAGGTAGTAGCTGATTTTCTCTGTCACCTGTATGATGCCTATAGTCTTAAGCCTAATTCTGTTGCTGGATACAAATCAGCATTAATGACTGTTATCCCTTGCTTGGCAAAGAGGGGAAGTGATGAAGTAAGTGTTTTAAATACTCTTATTAAAGGTATGGGCAATCTCAGACCAAGAAATCCTCCACTGACACCGTCATTGAGTCTTTCTCTGGTTCTGCAGGTTTTGAGTTATAAACCTTTTGAACCACTTAGTGCTATATCTGTAAAATTATTGACACCTAAAACGGTATTTTTAGTTGCGGCAGCATCAGCCAGATGCAGGAGTGAAATTCATGCCTTGTCTGCTGAGCCTAACCGTTATATAGTTACAGGTGAAGGCCTTAAGCTTCTACCAAGATTGAATTTTTTGGCTAAGAATCAATCTTTAAAATATCCGGGTAAACCTATTATTTTACCTGCCTTAACCAGATATGATCCTGGTGCTAAAGTATGGTGTCCTGTCCGTGCTTTAAATAAGTACAAGAGAAGAACTCAGGTTTGGCGGACAGACCCATGTTCCCTATGGTGTTATATATTGAACCCCATGGTAGGGCGTCAAGAGACACTATTTCCAGATGGATAGTAGAATGTATTCAATTCTGTCATAAGACAGCCACTGGAATCCAAGTAGATAGAGCCAAGGCTCATAGTGTCCATGGTGTGGTAACTTCCACAGCATTATTTAATGGTGTTTCTATTGAAGACATTGTCAGTAGCCCAGTGGCACTGTGAATAAAGTTTTACCAACCATTACCTTCGTGACACTTCTAACCCGCTCGCCGTCTCAGTCCTCAGAAAAGAAAATAATGTAGAGGTTTATGTTTGTAAATAGTTTCCTCCTCTGCTATTTACAAATATCACATTTGTTGGTAGGGTATCCCTACTATTAGCTGGTACAATTCTCTTCATCCGGTGGGGGAAGAGATGAGTGCCACGTCCAAGACATCAGAGGTCAGTATTTATGGCCATTTTTGATTTCTGTCTTGGTGATGGTGTCATTTTTTATTTAATATGGTGATGGTTTATGTCTCTTAATTGTGGTTCTTTCAGAGAGTTTTTTTAAATAGAAGAAATTCTTCTTTTTTCCAATGTCTAGTAATACTTTTCATTAAGTATTAGAGAACGTGCTAGTGATTTAGAGCAGCGTTTTTACCTAACCTTCCTCAGAAAGAGGGGGGGGGGGGGGGAGCGCATTTGCTTTTTGATCAATCTCTCTTCATCGGTCGATTATCCGATACAAAAATTCTATTCCTGGTTGTGTTTCAGTCACTATTTCAGATGTTTTAAATCTCTTGAGAATTCAAAGAGCCTAGTCTCTTCGAGGGTGTGCTGGTTGTCAGGACCTTTCCTCCCTCCCACCAAATTTACTTTCAAATTCTGGTTTTTATCAAGAGTGTTAGGGAGGTAAGTATGTTCTCATGATGTGAAATAAGAAAATTTATCAAATTTCTTTTTCACGAGTGAGATGACATACTTACCTCCCTAACAGGATCCCGGCCTCGCCACCCCACGGAGGCCTGGTCCTTTGGTTATTGAATAGTTGCTTCTATGTCAGCCAATATTTAGTAACGGTATGGGCATGCGCAGTGGGTGGTGTCTGTCATGTGCATGACTGTGTACTTCCACCTGCCCATTAGGGGCACCTAACTTTTATAATTTTGAATATTATTGAATTTAGAGCCGATCAAGAGTGTTAGGGAGGTAAGTATGTCATCTCACTCGTGAAAATTTTTTTTTATAAATTTTCTTATTCAACATTAAGTTTGTGCGTTTAGCTAAACTTCAACTTATATTTCAGGCTCGGTTAAACCTATTGCAATTAAACTTGACTATGTGGTTGCCTATACTATTAGGAAGCAGCATGATGATAATGAGGTCACATGGTCAAAGATCACGGTCAGTGTGACCTTGATACAAAATTCAATGTTAAGTTTTTGCATTTAACAAAACTTCTTAGCTTATCTGTCAGGATTGGTTAATCCTATTGGAACTAAACTTGGATACATTGTTACCTATAATGTTAGGAAGCAGAATGTTGATACTGAAGTCAAAACGTCGAAGGTCAAGGTCATTCTGCCCTCTACAAACATTGTTATTCTTCAAAGTTAATTTTTAGACTTATCTGGTTATATTTCGGGACTGCTTAACCCTAATCGAGCACAATTTTAGTACATGGTTGCTTATGCCAAGAGGATACAGGATGGTGACATGGAGATCACCATGTCAAAGGTCAAGGCTATTCTAATATTGCTATTTGACCTCTGCTTTTTCAACCTTAAGTTTTTCCATTCCGCAAATCATTTATATTTCAGGTTTGGTTAATCGTATTGGAACCACACTTGGATACATGGTTACCTATAATGTTAGGAACCCGCATGATAACAGGGACGTCACAAGGTCAATGGCAATGTGACAAACACGAAACAGGCAAAACATTTAATTCCGCAGAATTCTTGTCTTTGGAAAACATGTCCAGATCGTTTATATAGAAGCAAGTAAGTAAATAATGATGGCGGTGGATCCTGTGGGGGGGGGGGGGGGTTTGCATGCTAGGTTCTCCTGGCCTCCATACTAGATCAATCGAACACAACTCCCGGAATCTCAATTTCCCGAAAACTATATAATTATATAAGCTTTAGAATATTTTGAAACTAATCTGACTGGGTGCTGTTGGTGCCTATTACTCTCAAAATATTCAACAGAATGTTTATTAAATAGTACAGACAGTACAATTTGTACAAATGACAGACGTTTAAATGTTCCTGACTGACTTAGCTATGTCAGTCATTACGTAGTTGATTGTGACGTCAGCCTACATATGATGTAATTGATTATGACGTATACTGGATCGACATAATTGAAATGCTAAAATACATATTACTAGAAGGTTGGGCCTGCAGATGTTGAGCTATCAGGGTATTTTGAAAAATTAACATTATAGCTAATTCTTGGATGCCTGACACTATTTAAATCATTTATTTGAGCCCAGGGGTGGTGGTGGTGGGGGGGGATGGGGGGAGTTAATAACTATGTCATGCGGGGCGGGGCCTAGCATTCAGGGCACACCTACTTGTTGTTGATGTTTTGTGAATTTCTTTGTCCCTTAGGGTCAGGTTCCTCCGGTATCCGAAGAGTGGTTTCTCAGGAAAAGCAAGGTAACACCTGGCGTTGGATTCTAGTAGAGGCCAGAATTTGAGGACCACTGATTTAGCAAAAAGACTAGTTGGTGTGTAGTTGCTAATAAAGGAAGTTTTTACTTGACTTTTTCTGTGCGGGCTCCTGTCCGGTTGTGGGGTGTAGGATATCATTGCGCTCCTTTGATAAGGCTTTCTCATAGGCTTTTGTGAGAATGGATTCCGGGTATCCTCTGTTTGAATAGTGTAAAATTAACTCTGTTCCATACGCTATGTAGTCTGCAGTTTCAGTGCAGATTCTGCGTAATCTAAGGAACTGACCGTATGGCGGGTGGGCTGGGCTGTATTCCAGGTAGCTGTGAGTATCAGTGTACTTGGTGAAACGAGTGAAGGTGATTTTTTCCTTCTGGAGAGAGGTGTCTGATGATTCTGCTGTGAATTTTATAGATGCATGGCAACTATTCATATAGTTGATGAAGTCATCCAGGGCTTTTTTGCAATGTTCCCAGATGATGAAAATATCATCAATGTATCTGAGGAAAAGTGATTGTTGTGCTGGTGCATCGGGTATAAGTCTCTCTTCCAGGTCTGCCATGAAAATACATGCATAAGTGCATGCTGCTTTGCTGCCCATTGCAGTAGCCCCTACGTGTAGGTAATGTTCTCCATGAAATTCAAAGTTGCTGCATTCCAATACCAATTTTAGCAAGTTAAGAATGCCTCTTATGGAGATATTGCCTAGGAGACCATGTTTACGAATGACCCTGTTGCCTGCCATGTGTCCCTCTTTGTTGGGTATGTTGGTATAGAGTGATGTAACGTCCATAGTGACGAGGACGTCATCTGCTGGAACAGGACCATATTCTTCTACTATTCGCAGGAATTCGATGGTGTCCTTCACATAGGATTTAATTTTGGTTACATTTTGTTTAAATATGTTCGTCTACAAAGCTGCTGATGAGTTCAGTTGGACACCCATTACGACTAATAATTGGAAGACCTGGTACCAGATTATTTTTGCGTTGTGGATTTTAGGTAATAAGTAGAATCTCGCGGTATTCATTGTTTTTGGTAAGAGCTGACTTGCAATATCTGGGTCCAGTTCTTGACTGGCAAATAGTTGGTCCAGTCTTTTTTGCTTAGTTTCACATGGTGTTCTGATCTGTCATCATCTAGTTTTAGATAAAAAGTCATCGGTGTCGCAGGTTGCGGTACCGCTGGAAAAATGGGCATGGGGACATCAGATTGGCTGAGATGGTCATGTGGGATGAACGGATGCGGGGTGAAATGAAGTCTCAATCTAAGATTTGTGAAAAACTTGTTTAGGTCTTACATGAGTTTACCCATGTCCGGTTCATCCACACTAAGACTACAGTCTAGACCTTTTTCTAGAGCTTTGATTGTGACGTCATCTAACTTGTGGCTTGATAAGTTGACAACAAGCTTAGATGTGTACGTTTCTGTATGGGTTGGAGTATCTTTATTCTCCTCACTGTCACAGTTATTGTTAAAGTTAATTTTATAAATATTGTTTGAATATTTGAACAGATTATGTAGAGAGATGTTATGGAGAAAATATTTGTTGAAAAGATTAAAGTCATTGCTATTGCCCAGTTTTGGAACTAGTCCGGTTTGTCTGTATTCTCTGTTGCATTTCTTCTACCATTGATAGAAGTTAATCAAAGCAACTGCGTCTGCTCAGTGGACCTCGGCCTCCTCTGTTTGGTGTCCATTTTTTGGTGAACTGGTTGCCGGTGTCCCTCTGGCGGCGGGCTTGTGCTCGATTTCTGGCTGACGGTGCCCTGTTGTCCCTGACCGGGGACCGGTTTCTACGGCAATCTCCATCTTGAATTGCTTCGCAGACATGCTTCAGTGCGGAGTGCAGTGGCCTTTATGGCTGCCCTTGTTTCTCTGACTGTGTCCTCATCTGCAGATTCGATGAAGGCATTCTCTAGGCTTTTTGTCTCAGCTTTGAGTTCTGCTAACTTTTTGTTTAGGACATAAAAGACTGTCTGGGTCAGGTGCAGTCCTATGGCTTTTAGTTTATCTTCCCATTCCTGTTTGAATGTCTTCCTCTGGCGCTGGCCTGTTTGCTACCTTCGGGAGGAACAGTTGTGGCGTGGCCACTTCATCTAAGTTGGGGACCAGTCTGTCCCTCTGGTCCTTGATGCGCACTGTCCTGCAGGCTGCATTCCTCCATAATCTGTAGGTACCCATTTGTTCAGCCGGTAATCGTGGGGCACCATATTGCACCACCTTGGCGGTGTCCATGGTTTCAGTGGTGTCTTCTTCACTGCTGTCTAGACACTGGTTCTTTTTGTCAGGTCTCTGCTCTAGGGGATACTTTTCTGCTACTATCACCATGGAGAGTGGGCGGCTTGGTCCCGGTTCCATGACTGAGATGCTAGGTATTTGGATACCGGTGTTGCTGGACATCTTGGCGGTGTCCCCTCTTTGGTCTGTGGTGTTAGGCTTGCGATCATCGGACAGAATCTCTGAGTCAATCGAATGCAGTGAGAGTCAAGATTGAGGGCATAGTTGTCAGCCATTGTTCTGGCTCGTTTGTCACCATGACAACAACATCTGTATAAGAAGTGTAATAACTACATCTTCAGATAGTCTGGATTCTTCTCAATTGTATATATATATTTAACCTTACGCTGAGTACTATGTGACTCAAAGGTCTGAAGATTCAATTTATCATATTTCATGTAATTCGGTCCCAAAATTGTCTGTCCTCCTAGGACAAGTTTAAGTCAAGATCTTTCTCTAGGGGCAAAAGAGGCTTTGTATGGCGTGCCTCTTCCTACCAGGCTGATCAAATCTGGTGTTATCAATAAATAAGTAATGTAATGGTAAGTATTGATTGAAGGAGAATGAAGGAAATTTCAATTTCACTTTCTCCGAGATCTAACAATACTTACCATTACATTACGGACCCTGCCTCCCAGCAAACAATGTGTTTGCTCATGGGGCCGGGTACCTGGTTCCAGGAGGCGGTTAGAGCTTTATAAATAAGAAGATTCTTAGGGCACAGAACCTTAGGTTGCTGTTATCAATAAGTAATATAATGGTAAGTATTGTTAGATCTCGGAGAAAGGGAAATTGAAATTTCCTTCATTCTTTTATTTTATTTTTCTCAAGCATTCGTTGGTTAGCATTAGCTGCGCATGCTCTACAGCATCCATTCTAAGCCTGGTCCTTGTCTCGTAATCGATTCCATAATTTTGCCTAATGTATTGAAAATTTGATCATTTGGAAGAAAGTTTATGCCTAGTAATGGTTCGTTTTGAAGCAGTATTACTTTAATTTGTGTCCCTGAATATCCGAATTTATTCACCTATTAATGGTTTAAACAAATTCAGCATAATTGCTTCATATAAATTAGCTATCCAGTGGACGCTAGCATAGCTCGTCGTAATCCGCTAGGTTAGCTTGTTCATAAACCGATTAGGAATCAAAGTAATTATCCGGATACTCAAGGTTTTTAGGGTTTTATAGGTTAGCATATTTTGTAACACATCTCTAATTTCCCGAATGACCAAGCCTAAACACAGTTAATTCTCACTACAAAATACAAAATTGAGTCCCAGTTGAAAGAATGCTTCAATGAGCTATAAAAGGAGACAAAATACTCCAATAGGTGGTAATCCTCATCAGAAATGATAAATTTAAACAAAATATCCTAGATATATTAATCATTACACAATGGCATATCTATAACTCTTTCAACTCTTTATTCATAGCAGATATGAATAGGGCCAAAACGCCGTTATAATTTATCCATGTAAATTTGATATGTAAAAAAACCATGTCCGCCATGAATCAATCAAAATTTATCATCTTTGGCGGACATCTTGAATTTTCCGCAAATTTCGGAGAAAATCCTAAAATGACTTCCTTATTAACCACTGGCCCAATTTTAATCAAGCTTGGCTAACCCGTCTTCACATAGATTGGATTGGTCAATTGTTCGGTTGTGCCAGTGGCCAATAATTCGGGATGAGCGATACAGGCCCGCTTGGCCTCTTGGTTTTGATTTAAGACGAGTGAGTGGGTCAGTTATCGAGCCAGTCATTCGAGTGGTAAATTCTAAAAAAAAAATTCTTGGTTTGCAAATGGCCATTTATCAAGACCACTGTAGAAGACATTTAATGTCTGGCCTTAGCACTAAAGAGCTCTCAGGAGTATGTTTACATTACATGTGACAGTAGTCAAAGCCGGTGTACACAGTATGTCAGTAGGCTAGTATTTTATGGACTATCAAGCGATAGTTGGTTACACTATTTCTATCGAGCTATTATTCTGGCGCAATTTCATTAAACATGTAATAATCTTTCAAATAAAGCAGACGTTTTATCATCCCGGAGTTGTCCTTTAATCTATTTAATTTTATATTGTAATATATCTAGATCGTATTTATTAATGCCTAACAACGCTTTCTTAAGCATGATAAACAACCATGAGGTTAATTATATAAACTTGCCACCTGCTGTCTGAGTATTTCCCAGTATTTCCCTGGAAATTGCCAAACCTGTTTAAACGGTTGACACAGCGCGACCAAGTTCCCACTGACTGTAAACAGATTGCGACACGCATGTAAATAGTGTAAATATTGATGCTGAGCGTACTGCAATTTGCATATACCAATGCAGATAATGTGATCAATAAACTTTGGACTGAAAATTTCCTGTCCAACCGCAAACAATGTGTATGTGTCAATGGTGCAATATCAGACTGGAAAGAGGTGTCAAGTGGAGTACCAGAAGGAAGTGTTTTAGGATCTTTTCTATTTTTAATATTTATTAATGACTTAGCATACCAGACACACTGGAATGTACATCTATCTGCAAAATATTTGCTGATGACACAAAGCTGATAGAAAATCCCTACATTGATAACCTACAGAGCATCAGCAAAACCTGCAAATGGTCGACTGACTGGCGGTACATTTCAACTCAACAAAGATACATATACTCCACCTGGTCAGAAATTATCCAAGGAAACCGTACTTCATGACGGCTACAGATGACCATCCCTTCATATTAGCCACAGACAATAAAAAGGACCCATATATATTTACGACAACCCATCCTTTGATGTTGATATAAATATTGCAGTAAACAAGGCTAACATGATATCGGAAGTGATCAAGAGGATATTCACTTGTAAACATAGATGGTACTCTGTTTACGGTTCTATTCATGGCTGGCCCTAAGGTTTCTGGCGCCCTAGGCAATTATAAAGGTCCCCCTTTAATCAGTGGGGTTGGGGGGGGGGGGGGAGTCCGGGGACCCCAGAAATGTCTGAAATCCAAATGCTCTGAGAGGGCATTTCCTGCATTTCTAGAGCGAAATATGACTTATCCTAAGTGTGGATTTTTTAGAAATCTTATTTGCTTTTGGGTACATGTAGTTTGGGTGCTGAGAGGGGCCCCCATTCCCTTTTTGGCGCCCCTCTAAAATCTGGCGCCCTAGGCAGTGCCTAGTTCGCCTATGCCTTGAGCCGGCCCTGGTTCTATTCAAAACCCTGGTCAGACCGATCCTCGAGTACTGTAGCAAAGTATGCTCAACACACTTGAAGCGCCAGTCAAGACCGATTTAGAGTGTACAATGCAGGGCAACAAAGCTTGTTCTACAGCTAAAAAAAACCCTTGGTTACAAGGAATGGTTAACATTACTCGATCTGATGTCTCTAAAGTATAGAAGGTTTCGTGGTGATCTAATTGAAACATACAAGCTGCTGCTCTTCAGGAATACTATAATATCAAAATAGGAAATGTACTTAGAAATGTACTTAGAAAGTCCACTGTGAAAACAACATGAAGCCACACGTATAAACTGAACATGGAACAGGTCACCATTCAAGGTGGATATAGACTGACAGTTCTTTAACATAATGTATACCTTTGATTAGAAAACCATGTGCAACAACTGAGACGACTATTGACCAATCACAAATATAACGAACAGCCAAAAATTGTTTTTATCTTTGGTAAGCAGGAAGCGAGACATAGGTATCACTTTTCCAACGGCGGCGGCGACGTCAACATTACGTTTTTCCGTTTAGCAAATCATTTACAATTTTTATTTCGGAATTGCTTTATACTACCAGAACTAAACTAGGACACATGGTTCCCTATACCACGAGGGACTTGTGCTGAGAGTGAGGTCACAAGGTCATTCTGGCGTTGCTCTTTGAGCTCTGATATGTCAACGTTAAGTTTTTGTATTTAGCAAATCATTTATATTTCAGAATTGCTTCATACTACCAAAACTAAACATGGACACATGGTTCCCTGTACCATAATGAAGATGCGTGCTGATAGTGAGGTCACTAGGTCAAGGTCATTCTGATGTTGCAATTTGACATCTGCTTTTTTATCTCACATTTTCACGAAGTTGAAAAAGAGGTCTTGGGAGAGGGTGGGAAAATGTCGGCGTTGGCGTCCGCTCTGGTTAAGGATTTTTTAAATGACATTTGCACCCCTAAGGGTTCACCCATTTAAAAAAGCCCAACTTCACAGATGTGTTCTCTACGATGCTTAGGACTAGTTTACATCAAAACTATATACATTTTTGAAATTTTTATACCCCGCAAGGTATTATGTAATGGCGCCATCCGTCCGGCCAGGCAAGCGGGCGGCAGAGTGGTTTCCGGATGATAACTCTGTTACCATTTGTCGGATCGCATTGAAACTTCATAGGGTGGTTAGACTAGGTCTTGGGAAGAAACTTATCGAAATCGACGATGATCCGAAATCCAAGATGGCCGCCAGCCACCTGCGGCCATCTTGAAAATTTGTTTCTGGATGATAACTCTGTTACCGTTTGTCGGATCGCATTGAAACTTCATAGGGTGGTGGGACTAGGCCTTGGAAAGAAACCTATCGAAATCGACGATGATCCGAAATGCAAGATGGCCGCCAGCCATCTTGAAAATTGGTTTCCGGATGATAACTCCATTACCGTTTATCGGATCGCTTTGAAACTTCATGGAGTGGTTTAGGACTGGGGAAGAAACTTATCGAAATTGACAATGATCCGAAATCCAAGATGGCCGCCAGCCACCGGTAGCCATCTTGAAAATTGGTTTCTGGATGATAACTCCGTTACCGTTTATCTGATCGCTTTGAAACTTCAGAGAGTCGTCGTACCAGGTCTGCGGAAGAAACCTATTGAAGTCGATGATGATCCGAAATCCAAGTTGACCACCAGCCACAGGCAGCCATTTTGAAAATTACCGTTTATCGGATCGCTTTGAAACTTCATAGTCGTTGGACTAGGTCTGCGGAAGAAAACTATCGAAATCGATGATGATCCGAAAATTGGTTTCTGGATGATAACTCCGTTACTGTTTATCGGATCGCTTTGAAACTTCATAGAGTGGTTGGACTAGGTCTGAGGAAGAAAGCTATCGAAATCGACAGTGATCCGAAATCCAAAATGGCCGCAAGCCACCGGTGGCCATCTTGAAAATTGGTTTCCAGATGATAACTCCTTTATCATTTATCGGATCGCTATGAGTTCAAACTTCATAGGGTGGTTTGATTACCTCTGGGGAAGAAACCTATCGAGATTGACAATGATACGAACTCCAAGATGGCTGCCAGCCACCGGTGGCCATCTTGAAAATTGGTTTCCAAATGATAACTCTGTTACCTTTTATCGGATCCCTTTGAAACTTCATAGGATGGTTGAACTAGGTGTGGAGAAGAAACCTATCGAAATTGACGATGATCCAAACTCCAAGATGGCCACCAGCCATGGGCTGCCATCTTGAAAGTTGGTTTCTAGGTTTCATTTATTGGATCACTTCCCACGGTCGTTGGAATATGTCTGGTGAAGAAACTTATCGAAATTTACGATAATCCGAAATCTAATATGGCCTCCAGTCAGCGGCAGCCATCTTGAAAATTGGTTTCGGATGATACCTCTTTGACCGTTTAACGGATCGTTTTGACACTTCATAAGGATGACTGGTCTGATGGAGCTGAGGAAGAAATAAATATTTTCTGATAGCTCTCATTCATTTGTTTGTCATCATGGCGGGGTATAATGCGCCGTTTGCAGAGCTCTTGTTCTTTTTTTTTCCAAGTTTTAACGTTGACTAATTTTTCTGTCCAGCTTAAGCTTAAGGTTTTTTAAAATGACATTTGCAGTTTTTCACCCACTTATTTCAAAATCTTTCAACTTCGTGAGGGGTCATCTGATTTAAAAAAACCCAACTTCACTGATGTGTTCTATACGATGCTTAGGACTAGTTTACATCAAAACTATATCGATTTTTGAAATATTTCTTTATTTTTTTCAAGTTTTAACCGTGAATAATTTTTGTGTCCACCTTAATGTTAATCCTATGGTTAAGGTTTTTTTAAATGGCATTTGCTGCATTGCACCCACAAGGGGGTCATCGGATTTTTAAAAAACCTTCACAGATGTCTTCTCTACCATGCTTAGGACTTGTCCATATGAAAAAGAAATTGAATTTCAAATTTAAAAAAAAAAAATTTTTATCTTTGAACTTTAATTATTTTAGGCCTGTTTTGTATCCAATTTATACTCATAATTTCTTGGTTAAGTTTTTTTTAATGATATTTGCACCCACAAGGGGTCATCCGATTTGAATAAAACTTCACAGATGTGCTCTATAGGAATCTTAGGACTTGTCCAGATAAAAAAATATATTGATTTTCAAAATCTTTCCATACTTTTTCGGCATTTGAACTTTGATAATTGTATGGCTGATTTGCATCCAGGTTGCACCCCCCCCCCAGGGGGTCAAAAGATCAAAATTGGCCAGTAATTATCGATTGTAATGCAACTCCTCCTAAACCATTTCAGATAGAAACTTGAAACTTTGACATATAGACATGGATGTGCATGACACATTGGAATTTTGCCATGGCCCCCATGCAGAGAGTGTGGGGTAAAAAATTAAATTTTTCCAAAGGTTGTCATGTTGCATATCATTTTCAAGCCAGTGATAAGTAGTCTACAGTACAAGGAATTATTTTGATCTTGGGTCAAACTGAGGGTAGGGGGCACCAATCGATTGTAATGCAACTCCTAGACCATTTCAGATAGAGACTTGAAACTGAGGATGATTGCACATATGGCCAAATTTTTTTTGGCAGAAATGAACTCAAAATGACTAATGGAGAAAACGTTTCAGAAATTTCTTTTTTAAATGCCCACCAAAATTACTTTTGCTCCGATCGACTTGAAATTTGGTGATCTTATGGGTCCTATAGCAACTTGACTTCATCTCAAATTTGAAGAGGATTTTAATTACAACCACACCTAGAATTTTTGCTAGATAAGCACCAGAGTCCTGGGCAGACTGGGTCCTGCAGCAGCCGGATCCTACGGCAGCTTAAATATGCGAGATATTTGGTATCTTCTGATACCTCTTGTTAACGTTAAGTTTTTGCATTTAGCAAAATCATTTATACATTTATTTCAGAATTGCTTCATGCTACCAGAACTAAACTTGGACACACGCTTCCCTATACCACGAGGAAGATGTGTGCTGATAGTGCGGTCACTAGGTCAATGTCATTCTGATGTTGCTATTTGACATCTCGTAAAAAAATCAAGGTCATTCTGACATCGTTTTTGACCTCTGCTTTTTCAACGTTAAGTTTTTGTGTTTAGCAGATCATTTACATTTATATTTCAGAATTACTTCATACCACCAGAACAAAGCTGGACATGCTTCCCTATGTAATAAGGAAGATGTTTGCTGATAGTTAGGTCACTAGGTCAAAGGTCATTCTGACATTGCTGTTTTACTTCTGCTCATTAATCGTATTTGAACTAAGCTTGGATACATTGAGCTTACAAGGTCAAAGGTGACACTGTGACAAACAGGAGACAGGCGATACATTTAAAGGACAATTCTGCGATGATAAAATGTGTGCTTTATTTGAAAGAGTATTCCATGTTTAATGAAATTATGCCAGAATAATAGCCAGATAGAAATAGCATAACCAAATATTGCTACATGTAGATGAAGTCAGTAAAATTGACAATTTTTGTACATCCCGGTGCTGCCATTTTATCACATCTAATGACGTCGGTGCTGCACCACCGCTATAGGGATGACTGGCGGCGCAACGCCAATAGATGCGGGTACATATTTTAAGAAAGTATATGTAAATGATGATGACAACGGAACCGCTGAAGCCATTTCAACGATTCTTGAACCCCCAAATAGGTGCCGATTTCGTGATTATATGATAATAGATTGATCATCGCAAATCCCCACGTTCACCGCTTTGACCTTTTGACACACCCCACAACCTACCCCGGGGGCGGAGCCAAATATATAATAAATGCCCTTTTGCACTCCGGAATCATATGGGTAACTCATACCAAATTTGGTTGAATTTCGTCCAATATAGTGTCGGAGGAGTTGCATTACAATCAATTTTATGACCTTTTGACCCCACTCCCCCACCCCTGGGTCGGAGCCAAATGTAAATGTACTCATCCACTCCAGCTTGATATGTGTAACTCACACTAAATTTGGTTGAATTCCATCCAACGGTTTCGGAGATGTGTTATAATCAATTTCCACAGGTTAAAATTTCACCTTTTGACCCTCTCCTGCCTCCTGGGGGCGGAGCCAAATCTAAATAGACTCTTGCACTCAGCAATCATATGAGTAACTCAGATATCAAATTTGGTTGGGGTCCGTCTAACGATTTCAGAGGAGTTTCATGACCTTTTGACCCCACTCCCCACCCCTGGGGGCGCGGCCAAATATGAATGTGCTCATCCACTCCACATTAATATGGGTAAGTGGCATTCTAAATTTGATTGAATTCCAACAGTGTCAGAGGAGTAACATTACAATCAATCTTTTGACATTTTGACCCCCACCCCACCATCACCCACCCCTGGGGCGGGCCCAAATGTAAATGGACTCATGTACTCCACATTGATACGGGTAACGCACAGGCCAAATTTGGTTGAATTCTGGTCAACGGTTTCGGAGGAGATGCATTGCAATCAATTTCCGCAGGTTAAAATTAGAACTTTTGACCCCACCCCCTGGGGTGGAGCCAAATCTAAATGGCCTCTTGCATTCGGCAATGATATAGGTAACGCCGCTATCAAATTTGGTTTAGTTTCGTCTGTTTTAACCTCTCTCTCTCACACACACACACACACACACGCACGCACACACACCAAATCTAAATATAGTCTTGCGAAGGGGAATCATATGGGTAACCCACATACCAAAATAGATTTAATTCCACCCAATGGTTTTGGAGGAGATAGCGTGACGGACGGACAGACAGACGGACGGAGGCGATTACACTATCCCGACGGTTTTTTAAAACGGGATAATAATAATAATAATAATAATAATAATAATAATAGTAATGGATGTTAAAATTGGACAAGGCGTTCAAAAGTCGGGAATATATAAATATTGGTTATCTAAGATACGATCTGAGAATATTACATCCTTTTTTGTAAAATTCAGCATGAGATAGGTTTGTCTCACAGACTATCTTTGGGAATACTTTGTGTATTGCCATAAAATTGGAGTGTGCTTAAAGACGAGAGAAGTAACTATTTGCTTGGGTTATAATTTTACTCACATGAATATTGCCTGAGATATAATCATGAATTACCTGTAACATTTTGACATAAAATCGGAGACTTTTCATAGGCTGATCAACATTTCCCGGCAAGCTCTAGTAATTACAATGATTAAGATATTTTGATGAGACTCCCAATTATGAGATAACACTATAAAACACCGGCACGGCAAATTCTGTCATTGTAGCAAAGACTTATTTTGATATGGGATAATGGATAGAGCGATATCTTGAAATTTTTGTTTGAAATTTTGCTGACTTAATTGTCTCGTTGAGTGTATCTTTTGAACCACTGGTGATTCTGACATCCCTAGCATCAGATAAATCTTCGAAATTGCAGTTACGCGTAAGTACCATGATTATTACAATCGGTTCAGTGGTTCCAGTAATATTACCATATGTTTTCTCAGAATAATTATTTACACTCCTTGCGACCGTGATATAACGGTAGCACGAGCGGGCCGAGTAATTTGACAATACACACATGTCAAGTATGCCACTTCATTTAACCATGGCACAAAATATGTAATTTACAGCTATACGTACTTGCAGAGATAAGTGCCGACATACATTTTGAAATATTTTTTGGTTGAAACGTTGCTGTCGTGCACAGCAATGGCTTACAGCAGCATTGTTACCAAAATGAATACATACTGATAGGATAGAGAAAATGGAATCTCCCGCATGACATATAGACTTTGACATCAGTCTACCGGTTAACATCCGTTCTTCGTATACATCTTAGCATCTTCTTAGCAGTGTCACCTTTCAATACCCATTGTTGGCATGTAGACTAACTTTTAGCAGGCCAATCTTGTTTTATAATGGCGCACATGATTGGCCAATCGAACCATTTGTTTTAATAGTTTTCAGCCGTCGTATATTGCAAGCTTAACAACAACATTTTCCTTCGGTCAAACCTGTCTATAACGACGCCTGGTTTTGGCGCCAAGCGCTGGTGGGTTTTTTTTAAAACGGGTGTTCATATGAGCACTCATCTTAAAGAACTGTCATCAGTTGGCTCCAAAACATATTTGTCATATCAGATAAATTATATTAGGCGACTATTAGTCTTTAGTGACCGCCCTTTTAATAGTCCATACATTGTCTGTTATAGACTGTTTTCACTGTATCGAGAAACAGTTATGTTGGCAAGAAACGTTTATGTTGGCAAACAAAACCGTTATCAGTTTGCAGTGTATACCATTATACCACATGGGCTTATTTGAAAAATTTACTAGTAGCTTAGCTGTACAATGTCATAACGATTACATATTAGCGCATGCTAGGGCTCCACGCATATGTATATTTACTGTACAGCCTTCGTGCTCGACAAAGCTCGTGTTGGTGCCATGATGACATCACGATCTCGTGAAATCTCACTCTCGTTGCGAGAAAATGGCTGCGCCCGGGAGACGAAATAATCCCATGTTTACGATAGGATATTTCTCCAATATGTTAGTCATATAATAGTCTTTCAAATAAAGTACACGTTTACCCATCCCGGAATTGTTCTTTAATTCTGCAGAATTTTTGTTAGAAGTATCCTTTTGTAACTCTCCATGCCAAAATAAATTTGTGAGGATGTATATAAGCTGATTCTTGTGTAGGCGGCATAATGCAGCTAACGCTAGAATCAATGGGCTGTAGCTTTAGGCGGCATAGTGCAGCTCACGGCTTCAGATCATGGGCATCCCCAACATAAATTTACCTTTCACCTCTAACAGATAAAACCTTAAAAACGATATGGATATAAATCCCCTGTAAATTCAACTTGATTTTACCGTATACATTGTGTACATACAATAATATATAATGTACAAATGTAGTCATGTGTTAATGTATATAATCTAAAGTCCGTACACCACACCAAGGTAAGCCTTAAAACAACGTGTAACGACGGGGACGATACACGCCCCAGGCTTTTGTCCCTAAAACCTGATAATGATGATGACGATGATACATATAACAGCATCTATTTATAAGTCTGTATGGATATTATCAGTCACAATATACCCTTTTCTATTATATGACGGGTTTTTAATAATACAAACAAAAAATGGTGTTGCTTACTGCTATTTTAACAGAAATTTCTGTGAGCTGCATTAGCCGCATGTTCTTGAAATTATTAACTAATTATTACAACTCTTTTTATTTAACAGCCGTATTTATGAGTAAATAATAGTAGTTTCAAGAACAAACGAATAATACATAATGTATCTTTAAAATAAGCTATACTACCGTACTATACCAGGAAATCTTTGTTCTTGAATCGGTAATTATTAAAAGAGAAAGCGATGTTGATGTAGTTGCCGAGATTTCTGATTTAGCGAACAGTAATATGCCCCACTATCGTCTACATAATTAGGCCGACGTAGTTGGATACCGACGTAGTCGGGATACTACTCATTCGTGTTCTCGCGAGATCTCCTACACTCAACGGGAGCGAGATAGCTCCAAGTGTATTCTCGGCATAGCACAAAGCTACGGCTCTATGTTTAGATTGGATACTACTGGTTGCTCATGCTGGCCCACCTTATGCTTTATTTAAAGATATGCAAAATTTAGTTTACCATATTCAATCTTAACTGTTAGAGTGGTTAGTGTTTCACAAATCGTGTTGGGTTTTGATTGTAAAACTGTCCATACTGTCTTATAATATCACCGCGTAACTTCACCCTATTGGGACTAAACGTGGACACCCGCTTCCTTATATCAAAAGGATGGAGCACAATCATATTTGGTTTATGAGGTCAAAGTTCAAAGTCAAATTGAACTTGGTATACAACTACTTTTTACCATTAACTGTTTCATTTAGCTCAACATATCGTCTTATATCTCGGCATGGCTTCACCTTATTGGGACAAAACTTGGACACATGCTACCTAGTATTAAGGACATGAAGGCGAGCACAATGGTATTGAGGTCAACGGTCAAATAGTGAAGTCAATAGTCAATGTCATTTGGCTTGTATAAAATGCAGACTAACAGTAGGCTACCTGTAGATTCCTCTGCTTAGCTCATTTTGCCACTATTTCAGTAGTGACCAAATTATTGCAACTAATCATGGTCATTCAGTTACCTCAACCAAGGTAGCAGCACAATGACATTCAGACTTATGAGGTCAATATCATTGTGATCTTGATACGAATCTAGATTTGCATTTGGAAATGCATAATGCCAAAATTTTCGCCAATATCCCGGCAGTGTAACTGTTGTTATTGGCAAAAATTAAAATCTTTGTCAATATATAAATGGGTTTCGTTATGTCGACTGTCTGTCTGTCTGTTTTGCCGGCATCCAATCTTGTTTGAGCTAATATCTCGGCATGGCTCCACCCTATTGCGACTAAACTTGGAGACATGCTTTCTTATAGCAAGGGGATGGAGCGCAATCACTGTGACCTGGGTATGAAACTTGCTTATATCTAGGGTATGGAGCACAATGATATTGAGGTCATGAGGTCAAAGTTCAAGATCACTGACCTTGGTATAAATCTGTACTTTTTACGGTTATGTTTTGCGTTTAGCTAAACATACCGTCTTATATCTCAACCTGGCTTCACCCTATTGGAACTAAACTTGGATGCATGCTTACTTATATCTACGGTATGGAACACAATGATATTGAGGTCATGGGATCAAAGTTCAAGATCATTGTGACCTTGGAATAGAACTGTACTTTTTACGGTTAAGTTTTGCGTTTAACTAAACATACCGTCTTATATCCCAACCTGGCTTCACCCTATTGAGACTAAGCTTGGAACCATGCTTCCTTATATCAAGGGGATGGTAAAAAATGACATTGAGGTTATGACATCATGGTCACTGTGACAATGGCATAAATTGTTTTTTTACGTTTTCGTTTTTGGTTTAGCTCAGCATAGTGCCTTACATCTCGCCATGACTTCCCTATTGGGACTAAACTTGGAAACATGATTACATATATCAACTGGGTGGTGCGCAATGATATTGAGGTCAAAGGTTATGGCCTTTTGACTAATTAACGTTAGTATATAATACTGTATTGTTTCTGGTTAAGATTTTGGTTTTGTTCAACATATCATTTTATATCTAAGGATTGATTCAGCCCATTGTGACTAAACTTGGACACATGGTTGTATATATATATGTATATCAACCAGATGCGGCACAGTCCTGTTGACGTTATGAGGTCAAAGGTCAAGTTCACGTTGACCTTAATATAAACTGTGCTCTTTTCAGTATAATTTTTGGTTTAGCAATTAGCTCAACATATTTTTTTATATCTCAGGATTGGTTCACCCTACTTGAATTTCACTTTGTCACATATTTACCTATGTGAAGTGCAATGGTAGTGAGGTCAAAGGTCAAGGTCATTGTAACATTTATATAAAATGCAGAGTTTAACAGTTTGGTTCTGCTTACGTTTGGCCTTTATTATTGGAAAGAAACATCGCCATGTTGTTACCTCACCCAGGAGGCTCAGCACAGACCAGGCCTGGGGTCAGTTACATTTAAATGTAACTAGAACTTTATGGTTACATTGGACTATGTCAGTTACAGTTACATTTGTTGACCAATGAGCTAGTTACATTTCAATTACTTTGCATAATGTAACTAGAGTTACATTTCAGTTTCATTAGTTGTTCGATAATTATTATGAATGTCAACATGAGAGTCAATAAGTCATCATAAAAAGTGTATGTGGTCAACCAATTTGAGATATATCATAGAAACAAAATACCACTATAACCTCTGCTATAAGATACTGACAAAACTGAATCCATTTGATTTTGATTTGAAACTCAATATAAAATCTGCAGAACAATTTCACTGAATTTTATTACACGGTTACCGCCACTACGAGTCATCACACCCGTCATCCTGCAAGGATGCTAGCCCATATGGCAACTTTATGTAAATCAATGCTCTAAGCTATTCTTTCCCCCACACTCAACTCATATACAGCCGTTATATACACCTGTGCAAAAGTTAAGCACCACCCTATTTTTACGCACATGCGAGGGTATATTCATGTGCTATGAAGAAAGCAATAGCATAAACATTTATGTACCCATCCATCTTAGTGCAAGAGGTAATAATGCAACTAGAGGAATGCTGATTATGATGGTGGGGAAACACTGTATGTTTTTGTTTGAACTTGAAAACGAGGCCTGAATAAGGTTACGTTGACACAACTGACAACTATTGCCCTACAGTTGACACACGTGGCTAGATTGTCATTAATGGTGTCTGAAAACGAAGTTTAACATCTGTGCACGAGTTTGAGACTGTCATTATTAATACCGGGTATATCCACCTTGTGCCTGGATGACGGACTGGACACGACGTCTCATGCTGGTCACCAACCGACTGATATGCCATTGTGGTATTCGTTGCCATTCAAGATGGAGTGCGTCTGTTAATTCCTGTAGGTTCTGCACAGGAGGATCCCTCCTTCTCACCATGTTTCCCAGAATGTCCCAGATATGCTCAATAGGGTTCATGTCAGGGCTCCTTGCTGGCCATGGTAGGGTTTCGATGGCATTCTGGCGGAGGTATTCATGCACAGCTCTAGCACGATATGGTCGGGCGTTGTCATCCATGAATATAGGGTGGGTTCCAGGTGCATGATTTACAAAATGAGGGACCACAACTCTATCCCGTATGGAATCTTGATATCTTTGTCCATTTAGTGTTCCAGGTACAGTCAACAGATCCAGCTTACAATCAAATGAGATGCACCCCCATATCATAACGGAACCTCCACCAAATGGAACTTCTTCCATGATGTTACGTTGGTCGTACGCCGTGCGTCTGGACCTCCATACACGAGTTCGACCATCTGTGGCATGAAGCAGGAACCGACTTTCATCGGACCAGTGTACCCGTCTCCAGGATCTCATGTTCCAGTGTCTTCTTTCGTTGCACCACCTCAGACGCTCCTCTTTGTGGTGTGCAGTGAGGAGAGGACGTCTGACAGGTCTCCTAGCTTTCATGCCAGCAGCAGACAGTCTCCTTTTGACGGTAGACATTGACACTCTATTGCGCGTTTCCCATTGCTGGCTGAGCACTCTGCTGTTGGTGAATGGAGATCTCCTAACAAGGCGTACTAGGGCTCGATCATCACGGGCAGTAGTCTTCTTCGGTCTTCCAGATCTAGGCCTGTCCTTCACCTCGTTAGTTTGCCCATGTTTTGCAATCAAACGACTGATTACAGTATGGTTAATGTTCAGCTGTCTGCCAATCTCTCTGCATGACATACCAGTGGTATGCATGCCTATGATTTGCCATTTCACACGATCACTTAACCTTCGTCTTGCCATAGCGGTTCACAATCAAGAGCTAATTCTCTCTGTACAAATAAACCACGGTCATGACACAAAATTCCTAATCTTGTCGCCTAAATCTGTATGTATTGTTCTACACCTCAAACTGGACTTTTACATAACTGAACACGTGTGCTGTTTCCCGCCACGCACGGGCATCAAGCGGCGTGAAGTCATGCATGCATGTGCATTTCGTACTTGGAATTATGTCAGCTAACGCGGGGACAAAAAGTATGGCAGCCTAGTTGTACCATCATGTTTCTACGTTCTATTGTTTTTGCTGGTGCTTAACTTTTGCACAGGTGTATATTATCTCACAATGGAAAGACAGCAAGGTATCTAATTCTGGATTAAACAATTACGATGGCAACACATCATTCTGTTATATACGATTATATACTGATATTATGTACTATTTAGTCACTATTACATGCTACAATATGACTGATTGAGAATAGATTTTCACATTCTTTTCAATATATTCTGTAGATTTCAAGTTTAAATAGCAATTACAACTTTAACATTTCAGCAACTTCAGAATGAAATGTATTCAGTCACCATAGCACTAACTTAGACATAATGACATCCCAAACAGTGAATTAGTTATTTAACCTTTTAACACTCAAATTTTTTTAATCAAATTTCAATTATCTCATAGAAAATATCTATTTGCAGATCAAGAAGGCTATTTGTGAAAACTTTCTACTGGAATGACAGGCTCAGTTACCAAGCCAGTCATTCCAGTGGTAAATTTTCAAATAGTCTTCTCTTGGGCTGCAAATGGACATTTATCAAGACCACTGCCGAATACATTTTTCGCTGACTTGAGTGCTAAAGGGTTTTAAGCAAGTACACAGCAATAGGTAAAGACCTCAGAAGTAAGTGTAACACCCCCAAACCAATTCAGTCTGTTGGCGTGTTACTGAGGTTAGCCATGTAATTGATAATTGTTTGTTCACGTCGGAATCTTGAAAGAATCTTGTTACTTTTTGTTGTAATTTACATTGATTTGTTCCGTGTCTTAACATTATCCTGGTTTTATCATGATCTTGTATTCGATGGTTCCACAGACAACATCGTTAAGCCTTCTGGCAATAAGTTTTCTTATGTCACTGATTTAATTGTTGCCTGTTTGATTTAGATCCTGTTATTGTTGTGATGTGATCGCCAAATAAGAGCGTTTGAATTTATGCAGCGTTTCTTGGAGGTTGGATTGAAACCTTGGATGATTTGGTTCGTGGACGATACCGGGGTGCAGGACATCTCGTACCATCGCCAACTCGTACCAAATGCATGGTCAACTCGTACCAGTTTTTTGGCAGCTCGTACCAGATTTGGGACAGCTCGTACCAAACCATGGTCAACTCATACCGTCATTACTTCCACTATAAATATGATACGCGTTGACTATGCGCTGGTACGAGTTGTCTCTGAACCTGGTACGAGTTATCCATAGATTTTGATACTAGTTGACCATCCGTTTGGTACGAGTTGACTTGAAATCTGATACGAGTTGTCCATAGATCTTAGTACGACTTATTCATCGATTTACTACGAATTGACTTTTAAAACTTGTACGAGTTGTCCATAGATTTTGATACGACTTGACCATCGATGTCGTACGAGTTGACTTAAAATCGGGTAGGTCTGTGAGCGGAGAGGCCTACGAGTGGTCCAATATATGTAAGATATATAACACCACATAATTGGTATAAGTTGACGAACCATTTGGTACGCATTTTCCAAGTATTTATTACTCTCTCCCAGTATATATCATCTGGGTGATACGGTGTATTAGAGAGTAATAGAATTAGTCATATCAGAGTTCATATAAGTTAGTGAGTTAGAGAACTCGGACAATCATACCACGGGAATAGCCAAGCACTATAAATGTGGTAACGGCCTTGTCTGATTCAGAATCTGAAGGTTTTCATTGAACAATCCAATATCTTGCATACATTTTCAACGGGGTCCAGATGGGTACTCAAGTGCTACACGTGTAAAGCTTTGTAAGGAGCATCGTGTGAAAAGTATGAATAAATACGAACTCTTGTAAAGAGATACTGTATCAATTGTATTAGTTACTATACATCTGTGCAAAAGTTAAGCACCAGCAAAAACAATAGAACGTAGCAACATGATGGTACAACTAGGCTGCCATACTTTTTGTCCCCGCGTTAGCTGACATAATTACAAGTACGAAATGCACATGCATGCATGACTTCACGCCGCTTGATGTCCGTGCGTGGCGGGAAACAGCACACGTGTTCAGTTATGTAAAAGTCCAGTTTGAGGTGTAGAACATTACATACAGATTTAGGCGACAAGATTAGGAATTTTGTGTTCATGACCGTGGTTTATTTGTACAGAGAGAATTAGCTCTTGATTGTGAACCGCTATGGCAAGACGAAGGTTAAGTGATCGTGTGAAATGGCAAATCATAGGCATGCATACCACTGGTATGTCACGCAGAGAGATTGGCAGACAGCTGAACATTAACCATACTGTAATCAGTCGTTTGATTGCAAAACATGGGCAAACTAACGAGGTGAAGGACAGGCCTAGATCTGGAAGACCGAAGAAGACTACTGCCCGTGATGATCGAGCCTAGTACGCCTTGTTAGGAGATCTCCATTCACCAACAGCAGAGTGCTCAGCCAGCAATGGGAAACGCGCAATAGAGTGTCAATGTCTAACGTCAAAAGGAGACTGTATGCTGCTGGCATGAAAGCTAGGAGACCTGTCAGACGTCCTCTCCTCACTGCACACCACAAAGAGGAGCGTCTGAGGTGGTGCAACGAAAGAAGACACTGGAATATGAGATCCTGGAGACGGGTACACTGGTCCGATGAAAGTCGGTTCCTGCTTCATGCCACAGATGGTCGAACTCGTGTATGGAGGTCCAGACGCACGGCGTACGACCAACGTAACACCATGGAAGAAGTTCCATTTGGTGGAGGTTCCGTTATGATATGGGGGTGCATCTCATTTGATTGTAAGCTGGATCTGCTGACTGTACATGGAACACTAAATGGACAAAGATATCAAGATTCCATACTGGAAAGAGCTGTTGTCCCTCATTTTGTAAATCATGCACCTGGAACCCACCCTATATTCATGGATGACAACGCCAGACCACATCGTGCTAGAGCTGTGCATGAATACCTCCGCCAGAATGCCATCGAAACCCTACCATGGCCAGCAAGGAGCCCTGACATGAACCCTATTGAGCATATCTGGGACATTCTGGGAAACATGGTGAGAAGGAGGGATCCTCCTGTGCAAAACCTACAGGAATTAACAGACGCACTCCATCTTGAATGGCAACGAATACCACAATGGCGTATCAGTCGGTTGGTGACCAGCATGAGACGTCGTGTCCAGGCCGTCATCCAGGCACAAGGTGGATATACCCGGTATTAATAATGACAGTCTCAAACTCGTGCACAGATGTTAAACTTAGTTTTCAGACACCATTAATGACAATCTAGCCACGTGTGTCAACTGTAGGGCAATAGTTGTCAGTTGTGTCAACGTAACCATATTCAGGCCTCGTTTTCAAGTTCAAACAAAAACATACAGTGTTTCCCCACCATCATAATCAGCATTCCTCTAGTTGCATTATTACCTCTTGCACTAAGATGGATGGGTACATACATGTTTATGCTATTGCTTTCTTCATAGCACATGAATATACCCTCGCATGTGCGTAAAAATAGGGTGGTGCTTAACTTTTGCACAGGTGTATATAAACATGAACAGCTAAGTAGTCTTCTCTTGCCCTGCATAAAGGAACAGGTAGCGATTTAAATTCTGAGCTGACGACCGTAAGGGCAATCTGCGCACTCATTAAATCAGTAATAAATGCGACGCAAAAGAGTGCGGGTTATAACAAATAAAATTATATATTTCCCACTGGCCGAATTGGCTAGATTTTTTTTGGGTAATATGCCATTGCTTCCTCACCATAAATCTACGGACAGAAATTCTGTTGCAATTTTGCCGAGGTGCACCTACAATTTTTCTTAGATTGACTGGACTATGCTCTCTTCATACTAGACAATATTATTTCACGTAAAACAAGATGATATAAAGTCTATAGTAGTCTATATGGTAAGTAGTTAACAGAAAAATAGTCCCTCTGAATTCGTCGTAAAATTCAAATCTGTCGCGCACAGAATGAGGTCAAGAATTTGCTAACATTGCGTTGATGCTGATATCACACGAACCCTGGATGGATCTAGCTGATTGTAATGTCTGTATCAAGCTAGTGATACAGAGGTTAAGATGATATCAAAATCAACACGATCCACTGTGTTGCTTTTACGGTCCGCTACGGAGATGGACTGGATCCAGAGCTATATGGTCTCCGAATTGGAGGCTGTGTAACAGTCTAGTCGTTGTGATGACATAATAAGATGACCGGTCATTACATTAGAGGTGTATTCTCGAAGAAGCCACGCCTCTATTTTTAGATTGCTGTTTGAGTTAGGCTGGTACCCGACTCCTCATTCTGTCGCTCGCGATTCTCTGGCTCAGGATATGAGGGCCGGTCATTCTATCTCGCGAGATCTCCTTCGATACGAGATCGAGGAAAGTATATTCTCGAAGAAGCCACGCCTCTACTTTTAGATTGGAAGGCTGGTATGGGCTGCCATCTTTGTACAAGAATCCTGTACACGACGTCATCCCTCAGCGAGGGGGAATCCATACGACAGCAGACGCTTTAAAGCGAAATGACAGCTATTTATTTTGAATTGAATTGAATCTTCATTTATTTGGCTGAATGATATTTACAATGTATATATTGTGCATACAGGGAGTCCACTAGAGGCACATAGCCTATGTACTATGGACCCCCTTATATAAACATACATAAAACAATAATATATATATATATATATATATATATATATATATATATATATATCGGCATTATAACATATACAGACATACTAATAAAAAAACATTAACATACCACCTAGTGTCTTTCAGTTAGTTGACGCATTGCATAACAGTATAGACTATTTATATCATATGCTTTCTACTCATCAGGTTGTGTGTGTGTGTGTGTGTGTGTGTGTGTGTGTGTGTGTGTGTGTGAGTGTGAGTGTGTGTGTGTGTGTGTGTGTGTGTGTGTGTGTGTGTGTGTGGTCTTCCTGCTTCAGTTATTATTATTATTATTATTATTATTATTATTATTATTATTATTATTATTATTATTAACATTTGTATAGCTATTTTACAGGTAGCATCACAACCATTACTATCATTAATGCTTATTATGATAATCATCATCATCATCATCATCACTATAAATAACATTGACTAGACCTTTAATTGATTCAGAGCTTTAAAAATTTGATGAGGTTCTGGAGCCCACCACTGCATGATCCATGCGGTGAAATTTGGACAATGATTTAGGAGATACTTTTTAGAGGATTTTCAGAAAGGACCGTAACAAGATTGGATAAATCAAGATTCCTGCGAGAACCTCTGAAGCCTATCACCATCAGAATCCTTTCATTAACGTTTTGTTGAAGAGGTTATTACTTGAGGATAAATGGTGTTTCAATGAATTTTAAGAAATGTTTTAGAAATCAGATACAGGATGGGCACCAAAGAAATCACTATTATCATCAACTTCGTCTTCATCTGTCGTCACTATAGTAATCATTATAAACAATAAAAATAACAGCAACAACTGCAGCAGATGTCAATACTAATATTAATATTCACTATCATCAACATTATAGTTAGCATTATTTTTATTACTTTTTTCTCCTACTTTCATGACTACATGTATTAGGATAAAATGTATATTGTTGATAATACTTTTTCTAGAAAATGTACATCAATACAGTGCAACTCAGAGATAAGCTAACACATCCCCCAAACAAGGTAAAACGTCTCGCTGAATATTTTGAACTGTGTTGTTGAGTATTCCCAACACAATTGGATTGGAAGATAGCATTGCCTTAAAAGCAGCAATTTCCTCCACTCCAACAACGTCAAAAAAAGAACTGTTCCTACATGGTGTTCAAATTGTTTTAACCCTTACCACTCCAATGCCAATATTCTATATGTTACTGTGTCAATAGCAAAGAAACTTGTGTACATTTTTTCAACAGCTTTGGTGGACGATGTTGCTGTCTACGACACCACCACCTTCCACCAAATTTGCCGAAAAATTAACAGTAGTTCATCTTTTAAATTTAATTTGAAAAATTAAAATTTTGTCATCAGAGTGGTTTGGGTTAACTAACATGTTCTATTTTTGTATTGGAGGCATTCCCACTCACCCAAGAGCTGCACTATACTTGCAGTGGTGACTAGATACATGCAAGGTTAAGGACAGAGCCATAGGGGATTTTCCTAACAAAACTCTTTAACACAAACACAGCACCAAAATGCCAATAGATTAGTGGCTTTCTGTGTGGTCGTGTTGAAATTTAGATACATTTCTGTGTATTTGTCTGTGAAAAAAGGGATTAGGACATGTAGATATAGTATTAATAATTATTTATACATTTTTGATTGACGGTCTTCTTAAAGGAATTTTGTGTACTGATTTGTTTGCGTAAGGTTATGTCTGTATTGTTCCATAATTTTATGGCTTGTATAGAGGGATTAGATTCGGACAATTCCATTCTGTTATATGGTATATGTAGATTGTGACATGTTCTCGTGTTGTATGAGTGAATTTCTGTATTTATATTAAAGAGCCCTGCTAGTGAGCTTCGTAAATTATCATTAAAAAATCTCTTAAAATTGTATAAAGCTGCAGTTTTCCAATGTCTACAAGTTTCAGTAATTTTTCTGTTTATATATATCTTGGCCCGTCCCATTTTGGAGAAGAGTTTAATAGTTTTCTTTTGAAGTGATTTTAGTCTTGCTGATTTATTGGTGTGTGTATTACAGTATTAGTCCAAAAAGTGTTGCAATATGTGATTTGTGGGTGTACTAGAGTGCAGTATAATGTTTTTAGTGTGGTTGGTGGTAAGTAATGTTTAAGCCTTCGAATGATGCCAGCGTTCCTTGCCACCTTAGATGTCAATACCTCTATGTGATTCTGCCAAGTCAGATCTTTGTCCAAGTAGACCCCTACAAATTTAACAAATTCAGCCTCTTATTTCTTGGTTATTAATGTAGACTTTTGGTAAATTACTTGTCCTAGATTTTGTAAAAAGCATATAGCTAGTTTTAGAAGCATTTAATGATAATTTGTTTATTTTAAACCAGTTTATTACGTTTACCATTTCTTCATTTACATTTTTGTACAACGTGTCTATATCATTATGGTGGCAAAAAGCATTAGTATCATCTGCGAACAGTATTAGTGAGAGGTGGTTGCCGACAGTAGGTAAGTCATTCATATAGAGTAGAAATAAGAAGGGGGGGGGGGTAGTATTGATCCTTGGGGAACTCCACAAACCAGCTTTTCTTTGCTAGCGCAAACTCCATTGTTTTGTATACATTGTAACATATCGCTTAAGTAACTTTTTAACCAATTTAATGCAATTCCTCTTACTCCATAGTAGGATAATTTTTCTATTAAGATGTCATAATCAATTGTGTTGAACGCTTTCGAAAGATCTAAGAAAATACCAAGGATGTGTTCCTTTTTTTTTCAGCATGTCAATGAGAGCCAGCATTGTGGGATGTTTTTCTCTAAAGCCATATTGTGCCTCATATATTATTTTGAGTGCTTATTTAGATAATTCATCAATCTATTGTAGAAAAGTCACTTCAAAAGTTTTGAGAACTGGAAGTACTGAGACGGGTCGATAGTTAGTGAAGTCGGATGAATCTTTAGCTTTGTATAGTGGTGTCACACCTGCTATTTTTAACAGTGATGGAAAGACCCCCTGTTCCAGAGACAGATTGCATATGTGAGTTAAAGGAATTAGTATCTCTGTTAGACAATATTTAAAGATACTCCATTCAAAGTTATCAATGCCTGCACTTTTAATAGTATTAATTTGCATTAGTAGTTTAGAAATCTCTTCTCGATTAGTAGGGTTTAGAACAATTGAACATTGATAGTTGCCTGTTAAATAGTCCTTGCGAGGGTCAATTTGAATTTCGTTCGATAATTTAGGACCAATGTTAATAAAATATTCATTAAATTTTGTTGCTATTTCTTCCTTTTCAGTTACAAATTTGTTATTATAGATAAACCTTGAGGTTTCTCATTTAGTGTTTTGTTTATTAGTCCCCTACCGGTAAAACCGGGGGACTATAGGTTTGTACTCCAACTGTCCAGCTGTCTGTCCATCTGTCTGTCCGTCTGTTGCAGTTGGTTTTCCGCACTTTTTTCGCAGTCCTTCATGGTATTCAACTGAGAATTGGCATATTGCTTTGTTATGAGAAGTTACAGACCAAGTTCGAGTTTCAGGCGTATGCGTCAATTTTTGATGGAGTTATGCCCCCTTTCGACTTAAGAAATACAAAAGAAAATAAGCTTTCGGCACTTTTTTTCGCACTCCTTCAAGATATTTAAGCAAAAATTGGTGCATCACTTTAGTATAAGGAGTTACAGAGCCAGTTCGATTTTCAGACATTTTCGTCAATTTTTCATGGAGTTTTGTCCCCTTTCGATATGAAATATAAGAAATACTAGTTTTCCGCAATTTTTTTCGCAGTCTTTAAAGATATTATACTGAGAATTGCTAAATAGCTTTGTTATGAGAAGTTACAGACCAAGTTCGAGTTTCAGGAGTATGCGCAAATATTTGATGGAGTTATGCCCCCTTTAGACTTAGGAAATGTGAAAAATATCAGCTTTCCGCACTTTTTTCGCACTACTTCAAGATATTTAAGGAAAAATTGGTACATCGCTTTAGTATAAGGGGTTACAGAGCAAGTTCGAGTTTCAGACATTTTCGTCAATTTTTCATGGAGTTATGCCCCCCCCCCCCCCCTTCAACTTATGAAATAAAAAATATATTAGTTTTCTGCACTTTTTTCACAGTCTTTCAAGATATTATGCTGAGAACTGCTACATTGCTTTGTTCTGAGAAGTTACAGACCAAGTTGGGGTTTCCGGCATATACGTACATTTTTATGGAGTTATGCCCCCTTTCGACTTAAGTAATACGAAAAATATCAGCTTCCCGCACTTTTTTTCACACTCCTTCAAGATATGTAAGTGAAAATCGGTGCATCGCTTTAGTATAAGGAGTTACAGAGCACGTTCACGTTTTAGACATTTTTGTTTTCCGCACTTTCTTTCGCAGTCTTTCAGGATATTGTACTGAGAATTGCTACATTGCTTTGTTATGAGAAGTTACAGACCAAGTTCGAGTTTTAGGCGTATGTATAAATTTTTGATGGAGTTATGCCCCCTTTTGACCTATGAAATACGAAAAATATTAGTTTTCCGCCCGTTTTCTTGCAGTCTTTCAAGATATTCAACTGAGAATTGGTACATTACTTTATTATGAGAAATTACAGACCAAGTTAGAGTTTCAGGCGTTTGCGTCATTTTGTGATGGAGTTATGTCCCCTTTTGACTTATGAAATACAAACATATCAGCTTTCAAGACTTTTTCCTTCTCCTTCACCATATATAACTGAGACTTGGTTTATTGCTATGTTACGAAAAGTTACTGATCAAGTTCGAGTTTCAGCTGCTTTTGACAATTTTTAATGACATTTTTGACTGTCAATCTCTAAAGATTTATATCACCAGGTAGGAGACATACTTACAGAATGCTTGTTTAATAATGACTCAATTAATTTCCATGTTTCCTTGATGTTATTTTTCTGGTGGTCAAATCTGCTATGAAAATAGTTTATTTTTGCTGTTCGAATCATTTGGTTTAATTTATTTCTATACTGTTTATATTTTGTTTCATTGTACTCTGTAGAGTGTTTAATAAAATTTTGATAAAGATTGTTCTTCTTATGACATGCAGCTATCAACCCCCGCGTTAACATGGCTTTGTGAGGCTTCGCTTAAATTTTAGTGGAAAGAGCAAGTCAGGTGTATCCAGTCACCACAACAATCACATAATATTGCATATTGATTAGACTTAACAGGTTTTCTACAGGAAGAACAAGGGAACTTGATGGGCATTGGGATGAGTGGAAGGGAGTGATGAGTGGAGTTTTGTTATTGAGGACAGCAAATACAACAATATAAGAGAGACGGACAAGTGGACACACGAACAATCAAACGGCTACTTAAGTTTCCTCTTCTTCATTTACATGCACGCCCCCCCCCCCTGCCCCATTTCATGAGGTGCCTCATTCTGGAGTAATTGTCCCTGGACACATCATATGCGAAGATAACCAATATATTGTCAAATCTCTCCCATAATGTAACCGGTTTTATTTTCATTGTGAACTTTTTGTAAAATTTTGTCTAGTGCTTTGACAAATTTCATATTACAGTGAATTAATGAAAAGGTTGTAATTTCACTCTTAATAATATTTTCATTGAATTGTAATGGGAGAATGTAATTTCATTCTGGTAAAGGATATTGGATTTCTTCAATTAGATTGAATTTCCCCGGAAAACTGCTTGTAAGTCTCGTTTGTTTGGTAATTAATTATGGATAGAAGCCATAGGCCTCTAACAAATTGAGAAAATTTTGTATATTATTAAGTATACCTCAGTTTGGCAATGGGATGATAATTTAGGAGGGCTAGGTTTGTTATGCCTTTGAACAGAAATCAGAGGATATCAATTTGATGACGTGCAAACGACATAGAGAAGCATCAAGCTAACAACAGAGGCGTGGCTTCTACGCGAATACTTTTCTTGATCTCGACTCGCAGGAGATCTCGCGAGATATGAATGAGAGAAGTATAATAAGTTATAGATGAAAAAAATTTAACCCTTGTAAGTTGTACAACGACACTGCTTCCGGTATTAATATGGTCTTATCTCACATATTTCATTACACTACCTAACTGAAATGGAATTTTTCACGAAAGATTATTGTCAAAATTAGAAAGCAGTGCCACCTATACACACCTTTTTTCAGTTATCCCTCTTAGTTTCGCTTCCCACCGTTAGGTGTCAGTTATAGCCACGCCGCCATTATACGCGTGAAAACGAAGCAAAGCGTAGCATCGCGCCTCACGTCGCGTTGTATACAGTAGCCACCACTAGCCTTCACTGTATGGCGCGCGTAGAGACTGTTACAACATCAATGTTGCTGAATATCAATATATATATATATATATATATATATATATATATATATATATATATATATATATATATATATATATATATATATATATATAACGCCAGGCCAGCCAGTGTGGGAGAGGTGGGTGTGTGGTGGGGATGGGGGTTGAGGTGGGTGGAGGGGGCGTAGTTTCATACATGATTCGTACACCCGCCCATAGTTATTTTATCCGTATCTATAGTCAATCAACAAGCACATCACGTATTAGATCAGCCTTAAGATTTATAAGTGCCGAGCACACGATGAGAATGTCATCAAAATATGTCAGTGATGTGACTGGTGCCGTGCTACTCAGTACTTTAAACACATCCAATTTCCTACTTGCTTTCCCTCCCTCCCTCCCTCACACCCCAAGCCCCTCCCTCCCTCCCTCTCCCACCTCAACTCCCTGCCTCCCTCTCCCCCCCCCACACACCCTCTCTCTCTCTCTCTCTCTCTCTCTCCCTTCTCTCTCTCTCCCCATCCCTCCCTCTCTCGCTCCCTCCCTCTCTCCCGCCCTCTCTCTCCCTCTCGCTCTCTCCATCCCTCCCTCCCTCTCTCCCTCCATCTCCCCTCCTCTCTCTCTCCCTCCCTCAACCCCCCCCCCTCCCCTCCCTCCCTCCATCCCTTCCCTTCCCTCTCCCTCTCTCTCTCTCTCTCTCTCTCTCTCTCTCTCTCTCTCTCTCTCTCTCTCTCTCTCTCTCTCTCTCGAGAGAGAGAGAGAGAGAGAGAGAGAGAGAGAGAGAGAGAGAGAGAGAGAGAGAGAGAGAGAGAGAGCACGTGAATTCATGCTATTCATCGAGTTGTAGTGACATCTTCTCTACTAAGCTGGAGTTTATCTTTAATGAAAGCTGGTATGTTAAGCTTGAAATCAGCTGTTTTCCAGGTGGGGTGAGATCCCCACAAGATACTCTGGTGTATTGTGTGGCTTTATAATTGCCGAATGTCTGACTTCTGTTTCTTAAGTTTGTCGGTCTCTGAATGAATGTTTCTGCACAATCAATAATACAGGTTGTGCTTAGATAGTTCTCTCGAAATGGTTCAGGACAACATGCTCTAATTGCTTCCCTGGGAAGCTAGATGTACTTTTACAATCTGCCCATGGTTTTCCGTAGACATGGTCATTTGTACAAAAGTCAGATTCCTGACATTGTGTACATATGTCAACATACTGGATGGATTCATTGTTTCTTTTATGTGTCGGCCTTATTAGTATCTACAACACCATGATAGAGTCCGTCTCTGACAAATCAGTTATATCATCACAGTTTATTTCATCGCTGCTATTAGTGGCCACGGAACAGTCTGAAATGCTGAGTTTCTTTAGACATTTAATGTCTTTCCTTACCACCTTACGTCAACCTGGTGTGACACATTTATCGTAACCTAATTTTAATTTCGGATATTGGTTTCTCTCGGATGGTTTGTCATCCAAAAAATGTTCTGAACACACATATACCTGTTTTGGTAAGCCTTGTCTATCGGTTCATCTGATGGCATAACGTGGAATTTTTATGGGATTAAAAACGCTCAAGCCCTTCTTAAATATATTTAGTTTTCTGCTATTATTTGTGCACCCATTGACCGCACATGAATTTCCGCCACTTTTTCTGTATTTTACGTCGATATCCATTGTCCCCGAGTTTCAGATCTCTACAGGTTCTTATGCTTATAATAACGATAACGCTATGTACGCGTCTTAAGCGTTTTTCACTTGCGTAATGGCGGGCTATTACGTCATTAGCCAATGGCGGCGCCGGCGGTAATCTAGGTCACGTCTCGATGAACGCGTGTATTAATCTAGATTATTTTTTTGAAGGATAGAAGTAGGAACATTTTCCAAATTTTGTTACCAGTTTTCGTTCATCGCTTAGTAGAGGCTTAGACCACATGTTTACTTCTTATGTGACTCTTCTAGAGTTTATTTCACGGAAATACTTGTGTAAATTGAATAAAGTATACCAGTATTTCCTGGAAAACCATCTACCACTGAGGGTGGTGGGAAGGGTGGGAGGTATTGGGGTGAGGGTTCGCCAATACATTGCCATACTCTGTCTAGGTGAGGGTGGGTGATTTGTGGGGGTAAATGAAAATAGTTCCAGCAGGGGTGTTTCCAGCGAAGCTTTAAAAATGTGATTCATTGATTACTTTCTGCATCATAATTCCCAACATAATTATGTTGAATATTTTGAAACTAAAATTACTAGAACTGTGGAGGCTGGGACAGCATCTTACAATCATATAATTTTTGTCAAAATATCTGACAGGTTGCTTGTATCATATGGTCACATTTCTTCGCTATAGGGTTAATATAGCATATAATTTTAATAATGCGGGGCATCCCAGAGCTCTGCTCCCACCCCACCCAAAGTATATATTTAAGGCATCATTGAATGATGGATGCCAATTTTTTTTTTAAATCAGCTTCATTTCCATAATACGTATAATATTGATATATCTGATTTCCACCATTGACCAACCATTAAAACCGTTATTGATGTTAACGCTCTACAGGTAAATAACTATGATCAGGGCTAAACATAAACCATTGATCCTGTGATCATGTAGGCCTTTGGATCAGTAACAGATAACTTATTTATTAAATCCAGATTGATCCATTTGGACCACTTGGGTTTCACAAGTAGCAAATCCAAAGATATAAAAAGTACTTACATTTACTGCTTACTTTATCAAATACCTATGAGCTGTAGCTGGTGCAATCTGTGAAAGGTTATTGTTGAAATTAAAGTTGTTGTTAATTATGAAACTGACAGAACTCAACTTCTAGAATGGCAGTGAGAAATGTCAAATTTCAGGACAAGAGAACAGTCTTTGAAAAGATACAACTGGAATGAGTGATAACTTGTCACATATCGTCGTCTCTTGGTCTGCAAATGAACTTTGACTATGCAAGAATTTTTAATTTCTTGACAAATCTTGATAATGAGATGTTACAAATTATTTAATATTGTACTTATTTAGAACATTCTACTAATTTTCAGTACAAAGTGATTTGATTGGATCAGCATTAATTTAATATGCTCATTTCTAGCCCTGATTTTTCCTATAATTTGTGTTTAGATTTGAATTCTGAAGATTTTATGAATCTGTCTTATACTAGTCCGAGTCTGCTCTGATTCAACCTGCCCCTGATACTCTCTCCGGCCCGTCAGTCTGTCTGTCAGTCTGTCCAAATATCTGTCGCAGGGGTGGGTTGAGTCAGAGCAGACTCGGACTAGTCTTATACATGCATACCTCCCATACAGTGCAAAGAGGAAGATATGACCAGAATCACTAAAATACCATCCTAGTCTCAGGGGATTGACATAACAAAAGAAACAAGAAAGACAAGGAACATCAGTATTTGAGTTAGAAAATGGAATAATAGGCTTCAAACACACATTTTAACCCAAAATATGAAAACTTTAGTTAAATTGTTTTGGCATGGAAATGCGAACATTTAAGTCATAAGATCTAGAAATTTAGTCTGAAAATACATATATTTGGACCTGAAATGTGCAAATTTGTGATTAATAGCAAAGTTACACAGAAATGTAAATATATTGACAGTTCATTGAGAATCTGGTTTGAAATACCAAAGATTTAAATGGAAATGTGAACATTTTACAAAATGTAAGCCAATATTATGAAAATATAAAAGGTTTCAGCCTGAAACAAGGGCATTTTGGCTTAAATCAGATTAATTTCAGGCCACACTTAAATTATTGTTTATTTGGGGTAACCAACTTAATACTTTGGTTAATATAAAAATAAACATAATTTTTAATTTTTATCATTAATTTTCAGAATTTCCCATTAAATTTTATTGTATGCTTATATATATATATCCAAATTATATTATAGGGTTTAATATTACAAACACACCATAATTTAAGGGTGGTCACGGTGATGTTGAGAAATGAGACCCAGACAGCCAGAGATCAAAGTAGACTTTGGAACCAAGAGGCACAGTGGCCATGGTGGGCCTGTATCACTCACCTAGGATATCAGTATTTGTATACGAATCATTTAAATTAGGTTTCAAACACACATTATGGCTGCAATCATGGAAATGTGTACTTAATCGCAGAAATTGGTGTGGAAATGCAAACATTTCTTGCTGAAATTGGTAAATTTTGTGTTAAAAGCAAACGTTTACAGAGAAATATATAAATTTTGACAGTTAATATGTGTATCTGGGCTCAAAATGCTAAATCTGTAATGGTATTAACCTATGGGTAGAAGGAGCAAGTGCCCATGGCCCCGAGTGTCAAGGGGGCCCCGACTGCCTGGCCTATCTGAAATAGAGCTATTAATTTTTTTAAAGATATCAAGCCATCAACAACATCAGATTTAAAGCAGTACACGTAAAACATCATTGTGATTCGCAATGTTTTACGTGTACTGCTTTAATCTGATGATTTGTAGTAGCCCTCCAGTTATTATTAACAATCCCGGTGATAAATTGTTCAGGTGAAAGATCATTTTATAAACTGGCTCGAATCAGGAGCAAACATCGGTCCACAATAACACAACAGCGGACCGAGGCATTGGTCTTATTGAGCATATAAAATTATCTTCTCCAGGAACTAACATTTCATGACCTTATTGCAAACTTTGCAAGCAATAAAGTCTGAAAGAAGACCTTCGCATAATGTGGCGATCAGTTGTCTGGCTTATTCACATAGAGCTCATATGTAGATCATCAACAAATTAATGTGACAGATGATGTGTTGCATAAAACCTATTGCCAAATAAATCCCAATAGATCAGCCAAAAAATTGCTTATTCAGTGGTCTTTAGAACTGTCCATTTACAGACCAAGTAAAGACTATTTTTTTTAAATTTTCACTGGAATGACTGGCTCTCGAGCCAGCCATTCCAATGGTTAATTTTCAAAAACAGTTTTTTTGATTAGCAAATGGAAATATTCTATGAAAATCAGATGGCGCTAACTTTAAATAACACTATAGGTTGAATAAATGAATGATGCATTTGTTTGTAAAAAATGTGAGTAATGACAATTAACAGAGTTATTACGAAATGGTCAAATTGTTTCCATGTCATTTTGAATGGCGGCACCACATACCATTGAGATTATGAGCAAGTGGAGTCGGGTACCAGCTTACTGTTTAAGTCTGCTAACATCAGCTGTTTGATCGGAGAACGTCAAAGTTTGGAGGCGTCAAAAGTTTGCCAGAAGTTAGAAGTTTGTGTCTTGTGTCGTCTGGTCTTTTCTGATAATTGAAAATGACCAAATAAAGATATACTCATGAGGTGTCAGGTCCGAAACGCAAATCACTTCCCCTAGGCGCATGAGGTGTCAGGTCCGAGGGGAATCGCATCACACTATTTCCCCTAGGCGCATGAGGTGTCAGGTCCGAGGGGAAATACGTGTAAGCGAATGATTTGCTGTGTGCATGGCCTATACAGTATGTTATCAGTGATGTCAAAAAAGCAAACACGTGAGATGGCGCAAGAAGCACTCTTCTGCGGCCTCTACGACCCCGGCCTGTCCTGCGGCATTTACTGCCTTCCAATCCCCGGCCTCTCCTGCAGCATTTAGTGCCTTCCCACCATCGACCGCTACGGTCATTGCAGCATCTACTGCCACCCCACCACCGACCCCTACGGTCACTGCAGCATTTACTGCCTCACCACCCTCGTGAGGTGTCAGGTCCGAGGAGTAACGCAAATCACTTCCCCTAGGCGCATGAGGTGTCAGGTCCGAGGGGAATCGCATCACACTTTTTCCCCTAGGCGCATGATGTGTCAGGTCCGAGGGGAAATACGTGTAAGTGAATGATTTGCTGTATGCATGGCCTATATAGTATGTTACTTGTGATGTCATTCTATGAATTGTTATTAAATTCTTGAACACTTTTTATCTGGCTTGACCTTTCCACTTAAGGATCGTGAGATTGTCATGAATGATGACCCAGAGTATATGATTACATGCCCCAAAACACCTGTCCACAATGTCTGTCTTCTCCTTCTTTTTCTTTCAGCATTGTTCCCCTCCTTTTCTTTCAGATCCAGAGCTGGAGCTGGAGCTAAAATGCAGCAACGAAAACAACAATGACAGACGGTCAGAAAGGCAGATGGAAGACTGGAATGGACAACAGAACAACAGATGGGCCTGCCTGCTGGCGGACCGCGAGGAAAATGGACGTGTGTCCATCTCATTCGCGGCCCATAGGCAGGTTTGCTTGTCTGTCGAACGGACTGACAAACCAAACAACAAATGGACAGACTGACGGACAACTCTGGGCACAGCAAGCTGCTGGAGTACGCTTAAGCAATGTACTTGGCCCCACTTGCTCAGTCTTCTCGGATGGGACTTTAAATTGAGGTCCCGTCATACAGTGCCCATCACTGTGCGAACGTGAGCTAGGGTTAGGTAGGCAAATTTTTTTTTGGCATAATCAAAGTAAACCGGATGCTGAATGGATTCGTCCTCGGATGGAACCACGCAACATACGGATTACAAAAACAAAACAAAATTGTTAGAATTAGAATCTTTCGGACTTTTCGATGGGACTATGGAGGGATGTAACCCGGATGACTGATCGAGTTCGTCCTCGGACGGACACAGTCACCATACGGGCTACCTAACCAATCAAAATCAAACAAGTGCGCGCTGGTGCCTGCTCGGATGATGGCCAGAAGAGCAAATGGGTCCCAGGACCCGAAAGACCCCACAACCCAACCTCCCCACTCCCCCCAAAGGGGCCGGTGAGGTCTCTGACCTAAAGCCCCCCCCCCCCCTGGGTACATCAGGTCATAAGACCGTACGCACCTACTCCCCCTCCCCCGACCCAGCACCTACCCCATCCCTTCCCCACCCCAGTTAGGTCCAGGTTAGGCCATCGCCATCACCCACGCCCAAGCATGAGGAGCAACAGAAAAGCCATGGACAAGAACAGCAACATGAGACAAAATCGAGAGACAACGATCAACACACACACACACACACACACACACACACACACACACACACACACACACACACACACACACACACACACACACACACACACACACACACACACACACACACACACACACACACACACACACACACACACACACACACACACACACACACACACACACACACACACACACACACACACACACACACACACACACACACACACACACACACACACACACACACACACACACACACACACACACACACACACACACACACACACACACACACACACACACACACACACACACACACACACACACACACACACACACACACACACACACACACACACACACACACACACACACACACACACACACACACACACACACACACACACACACACACACACACACACACACACACACACACACACACACACACACACACACACACACACACACACACACACACACACAAGCTAATGCACAAACCGACGTCACAAGAATTCAACAGAAACCATAAAGGCCAGGCGTGAGTCTAGACCCTAGCATTGGGAACTAGCATATAAACGCCTTAAATATTACAACACAACGCCTTAAATATTACAACACACACACAAAGATATTATATTTCATGATTGCAGAGTGTTGTTGATTCTACTCATTGTTTACATGGGCCGGCTGGTAGATTGCATGTTCTGACTGTAGTCAAAGCCTTTTTATTATCGGGCAGGTAATTGTATAGATCTACTGAACTCCAAGCAGATTTACTGTCAAATATCCAGTCATACCTCATAAAATTATAATGGTATTACATTGTATGTTTGCAACTTATGCATATGTCACTAGATAATATTTACTAATGCTTGTCTGTGTTTGCTTAAGCATCATAAACAACGATGAGGTTAGAATATAACCATGCCACCTGATATAGCTGATTATTTCCCGGTATTTCCCAGTATTTCCTACTGCCCTGCGAAATACTAGCAATACCCCGGGAAATTGCCAGCCCTCAGAAGACAGAACGAGTCACTGGGTTCACCAACTCCACACTATAGAGCCAATAGGCGTTAACCAATCGGGTTAATGGCCACCACTTCCCTGACACACAGCCCAACATGGCCCGCCAGGTCAGCATGTACTTAGTACCCCCTGAATTTTGTTGTTGCCATATGCAATAAATAATTTCATTCAACTTGTTTCCAAAATAATAAGATGCTTTCATTACATAAGAAATGCTCATACATGTAGATGTGTATATATATATATATATATATATATATATATATATATATATATATATATATATATATATATATATATATATATATATATATATATATATATATATATATATATATATCTTTATCTTTCTTCCTCTAATCCTTTCAACCATGTGTCCATGCAAGCCAGAGAAGTCACATACATTAATTTCATTGTAAGCGATAATTGGTTAAATGTTTTGAAACTAATTTGACTGAAAGCTATTGCTACCATATAGGCATCGACAGTTTTTAGTGAAATTAGGTTAAAATCTTCAACATCTTTCTCTAGTGTGCTGATTTTCTACGATAGGATAATCTGTTGAGTATTTTAGAGTAATCTTAGTGGAAACTGTTGCTACCATGGAGCAACAACAGTTTCCAGTGAAATTAGCTTCAAAATGTTTAGCAACTTTGATGTACAGTTAATTTAAAGTCGGAATTTAAACAATTTGTTACTTTTACAGTGATTTTGATAGGCTTGTAATAAATGAGTCCCAGGGACTCGGGGCTAACTAGGTGAATGGGTCCTTGAGAAATTTAATGGGTTTTCTACGGAGTGACACTGGCAGTGAGTCACTCATTCTGTTGTACCACAATATGCTTCAATTTCTTGGTGTCTTATTCACCTATAGCAGATGACAACAATACACGTGAAGTCGTGTGCATTAGAAATATAAAACGATCGCACCAGAGTGTGATTTGCTAAAGCTAACTTGTCTGATTAACACAAACTTAAGGATTGTGCCCTGATAAGGAAACGAAAAAAATTTCATTGTAAATTTCCGCTTCCCGAGTCAAATTGCAATCCGTACTCTTGTTTTAACCAGAAACTAAAACCGAGTCTATCCTGATTCGTCTGCAGTTTTGAAAGTATTGTATAATGGTTAGTCTCCACCTTTGATCCATCTTATTATTTAATGACATGAAAAGAGGGTGGAAAGTTAAAATTAAATTTGATTGCCGGTGTACTACATAATACAACAATAAACACGAAATCTCGTGATTTCTGAGAAATCCGCGAGACGTTCTAGTTTGCAAATTTCGATCATGTCCGGGTTACAAATAAATCTGAGATCGACTGCGTTCATGAATTTCTGGGAACGTAGCACGATTGTACAATTATGTGTGTCAGAATAAATTTTTTTCATCAATTCAATTTAGACATACTGTTTACAAATACAGATTTTCAATAAATGATTACTAGTTTTTTGCTAGGGTGGGTGCTATGGGTCCTTTTTATTTTATATGAGTAAAAACTCAGAATGAATACCCATCCATATGTTTCATATGTTGCAATGACAAATTCAATCAAATCAGATAATGTGCTGCATATTTTAGGCTAATTTTATTGAAAGCTGTTGCTTTATATGGCAGCGACAGCTTTTTCCAATAAAATTAGTTTCAAAATATTCAGTAGATTTCTGATACACTAGTCATTCCACAAGCTCTTACAACATATATAAATTTGCTTGCTATACCATAATGGTTAATGGTTTGAAGTTTTACCTGTATTTGTAGACGCCAGGGTTAATGCGAGCGTGGAGTGCTGGTTGTTTTTGTTCTTCAGACATGTTTTAATAACTCTAGTTCTACTGGAGGGATCTTCTGGAAATTTGGATGGACGCATGGCCATGATTCCTTAGCACATACGCCAATTTCAGGGTCTAAAACACAACAGACTTCAAATTTCAGATTTCAGAATGGACATTTTTGCACATTCTTCAACACGCCTTGTTCTACTGGTGCAGTTTTCTCCAAACTTGGGCGGAAACTTGTCCTGTGGTTCCGAAGATGTATGCTAATTTTGTGGTCAAAGGCTAAAATGCAACCGCAACAGCTTTCAGCAACAGTGTTTTCAAAATATACATTTTTGAAGGATTTTTCAATAATTCTAATGGAGCAACGCGAACTTGGGTTGATGCGTATCTGTGGGGTCCATAAGATGTATACCAATTTTGTGGGCAAAAGTAAAACGCAACAGCTGTCAGCAACATTGTTTTCAAAATAGACACTTTCGACATTACGGAGGTCGGACTGAAAAACTATATCAACGACGAGGGTATTGGACAAATTTGTCCGTGTTGTCGAATGGATTTCTTCTTTAATCTTTATCAGCACACTTATGTGAATTGACCTAGGCTTGTGCATAATTGCTGAGCAATGATGTGATGTCCTAAGCTGACCTAATCAATAACATAGAAGAAAAATAACAGGACATGTTGTTAACACATACTGCACTGCGGATTTTGACTGGCTTTACAATTCAAGCTTTGATGTTTTTAATCCACTTAACCTTTGAACACCTTTGTCCGTTTCCAGACCAAGAGATTTTATTTTTAATTTACCACTGGAATTGATAACCGAGCTAGTCATTCCAGTGAGAAATCTTTTAAAAATAATCTCCCGGTCTGTAAATTGGCATTTTCTATGTGACAATTGAAATATTCTTGAAATATTGTAATTGAGCATTAAAAAGTTAATTCTATATTGATTTAGTAATAATTTTGTTTGATGGTATAGTGGGCATGCATTTGATTTAACGGACCGCCTAAGCTGGTAGTCTTAACAATAATTGTTTGCTTATTGTATAGTGACCAATTGTCTTAACGTCCTACCTAAGAATGTGGTCTTATAATAATTTTGGTTGATGGTACATTGTATGGTCATGCACTTGTTTAACAGACCAGCCAAGCAGGTGGTTTTAACAATAGTTTTTGGCTGATTGTATAATGGTCAATTGTCTTAGCAGAGAACCTAAGCAGGTGGTCTTAAGAATAATTTGGGTTGATCATATTAGTGGTCACACACTTGTCTTAACGGACCACCCAAGTTGTAATCTTAAGCATGGTAGTTGGATGATTGTATAGTCGTCAATTGTTTTAATGTACCACTCCACATAAGCAAGTGGTTATGCACTAGTCACGACTGACTGTTCAGCCACTGTAGTCCACACAACTAGTCATGCACTTGTCTTAACTGACCACCCAAGCAGGTGGTCATGCATTTGTCTTAACTGACCACCCAAGCAAGTGGGCATGCACTTTTCTTAACGGACCACCCAAGAAGGAGGTCTTAACAATAATTGTTCGACTATTGTAATCACTTGTCCACCTCAACATTGCACTTATATGTCTACAATGAGTATAAGAATACAGATAGACGCAAGTGAAAGAAGGAATAAAAACTAGGAATAAAAATAAATGATATGTCAGTAAGGCCATACCAATTTATGTTTTTGTTTTACAAACCCTCCTAGCTTAATTTTTCCACATCCAGCAAAAAAATAAAATAATGGAAGGCATTTTTTTCAACATTCTTTTCATCTTACAAATTTTGACAACCAAATCAAAACTAAATCACTCTGAATTCCTCAGAATTTTCTATAAGTGTTTTTGATCTCTGTAGCTTTGTTAATCCTGTATTGGTCAAGCCACTCAAAATTGCTTTACAATGGTCACGAGGAAAGTCCATTTGCAGGCCACGAGAAGAATATCTTTGAAAATTTACTATTGGAATCTCTGGCTCGTTTATGACCTGCAAATGGCCACTCGCTGAGAAAATGTTTTGGAGTTTCTTGATCAATCTTGACTACTAACATGACGAAAGGATTAATAATTTAATAAATTAAAACCTATGAGCTTGAAATTATATGCATTATTTTAATCCCCCCCCCCCCCATCTCCAATCATGTGTTTTGTGTGGGAATTTTCGCAAAACAAAACATTAAATTGGTCTGGCCAAAAATAGTTATAGTCAGCCTATGAATGAATGAGAGGAATCTACTTTCAGACTTTTATTAAATCGGGCCGACTTGACTTTTTATTCTAGACCGAGCTGACTAAACCTTTAAATTTTCCTCCACCCATTCCACTACCATATGTCCACCTACTACATATGGGTGGACGACAATGTTGAAGCAATCGAGTTTTGTCAGCTGTGTCAAGTTTCAATTCAATCATGTTAAAAGGTTTGAAGCGGTTGGTGGAAATCGATTTCGGTGCTTATTTTGTACAAGTGAGAGGGACATTCTACTTCTTACCCGGTGTTTACGTGTCACGTTTCAAGAAATTAACATCAGTGGCGTTCGTCGGCGCAGCTGGATCAGGGACTGCTGTAAGTACTGGACAGCTGAACACATGCAGCTGACCGCATTTAGTATTGGAATGCGTTCGTTGGGTGAGTGGTTGTTAAATAACTAGTCATAAGAGACGAACGCATATTTTCGTCGGCGGAACTATTGTTAAAGTTCAGATTAGCATAACAATTAGCAGTTAGCCCGATATGTTAACTCTCCTATTTTTGATAACCTGTTTAGAGATTCTGGTCAGGATGCTAGCGTCTGGGAATGTGTCTGATTTTCTTCAAAAATGTTGCTGAAAGTTGTTGTAAATGCACTTTTGCAATGATTTTCAGCTGTTATTTGATGTGTTTCTCGCACATTCTTTGACAGATGCTTTCTTGACCAGGGTGTTTGGCAGCATTCAGAGGTAATATGGGGGCATGCCAAATTGGAGTTATGCTCAGACAGACCGGGTTATTTTGGTAGCATACAGTACTTTGTGCATGGTTTTTCCTTTTGAGACATTTTCATAAAACCACAGCCGTCTCAGATTTTCTTTCTCTTGGCGTCTGTATTCATAAGTGTAAACATCTAAAATCTGTGTTCCTCTTACGTGATCGCTTGCTAACTTCTAAATTTTGATAAACTGTGAGCCCAAGTTTCTAAAAGTTCTAGTCGAAAGAAATTAATTCTTCGACAGTGTTAGCTAATTAGTGTAGCTACTTGGATTAATGTGAAACCAGTTATAATTTGTGTGCTGTCGCCTAATTAATTTTTTTCTGCACGTTTATCCTGAAAGGCATTTTTGCCTGGCGTTAGCTCTTGTGTAGTGTAACTGGTTAATCCATAGTCGATTGTACTGTGCGCACATTTCTTAGTTTGTGGCTTATACAGTTGTCCATTCTGAGTTAAATGTGTTAGATGGAGGACACGAACCCGGGACACAAGATGCCAAGGGCTATGAGGCACATTTTTGCCAGGTAAATATTTGAACCGATTTGCCTCCTATACTAAATTATTAAGAATAAACCTTAAGTTTATTCACTTCCGTTTTCGATATTTCCACTTCCGTGTGTCTGTCCCCTTCGCTCTACGAAGAGGCAGGGATAGTGGAAATACAGCCCATTTTTGATTAGGTAAGAGGCGCCTCAGTTTTTGTCTGTCAATCTAATCATAATTTTTTAGTCTTTGAAGAGAATTTTGAGAACGTTTTGCTGACCTAGTAGAAGCAAGTTATCCGGTTAGCAGTACATTTTTGCAGAGAGCCAGCACTGGGATGTTATTTTGTCCAGTCGATTCTGGTATCTTGTAGAAGAAAGTTATCTGGTTGGCAGTACATTTTTGCAGAGAGCCAGCACAGATGTTATTTTGTCCAGTCGATTCTGGTTTCCTGTAGAATCAACGTATCAAGTTTGTAGTTTAAGCCAGCAGATAGCCAGCACTGAGAAGATCTTATTGACCAGTAGATCCCGTTTCCTGTTAAAGCCAGCTGCCGACATTAGTCAATTTACAGATAGGCAATACTTATTTTCTTATTATTCAGTAGATTCCGCTCTTGATTTTTAGAGCACCACAAAGGTGTTTTTTTATAGAATCAACTGTTCAGTACCCGTTCTCTTGTTATTCAGTACATTCCGCTCTTGATTTTGGGAGCACCACAAAGATTTGTGTAGAATTATCGTCATTGTAATCCGTTTAGAATTGCACCACGTAGGCACACTCATTAACATTAGGACACGCATAAGATGATTTGTTGAGTATTATTTTTACACTACACTAGGAGATTTTCCAGTACTATATTTCATGCCATAACCATTTGTAGGCCTTGCTGATGCTAAAAAGGTGTCTGCCTTCCTGCCTTAGCAACGGTTTGAGCATTGTGATGTCAGTCTATTCTGAACCGATTAATTATCTAGTACGTCCGGACTCGCCTTTGGTTAGGCTAGGATAGGTGGACCGGATTTCGTTCCAGTTTTGGGATGCAAGTAATGAAATTGCTGGATCTAAATTATTAATTAAGTCGTTTTAGCAAAACCGCATCCTGAATCTAAATTAACAGCATTATCGTCAATCTCTCGCCCTACCAGGCTTTTTCCGTATGGCATGAACAATAGAAGGGGGAGAGATTGGCGATATAGCCAAATTAACTAATCTGGTTTCACCAAGCATAGTGTTACGGGTGAAAGACAGGCCATCCTTAACACAGGGTAGTCTAAACTTTAATTTTACTTGATCGATTTAGTTAAAACTTGATCTCCATCGCCTGTGATTTTGAACTGTTCAATTTAGCTAAATTCAGTCTCAAAACTCGGACACATTTGTAGGACAAAGGTCATGGGTCAAGGTCATCAATTATGTTCACCTGTACTCGCCCAGTAGTTAGAGAGGTCACTCTGCTTTCAATAGAAAGGTGTGCTAGGCTCTTTCAGCTCCTAACTACCTAACTACCCGCTTTCAAGATCTTTCTTGTACTTTTATACTTGATCTTATTTACCCGCTGTCTTAGGATTTAGTCACTAGTAGTCCCAGCCCGCTTTCTTATATAGTTCTTTCAGTTGAAAACATCTTGGTTACTTGTCAAATAAGCTGTGCAAGATTCTTTACTTGAACAGATTATCCTAGGATGTGTAGATCGCGGGGGTATGTACTGGTCCGCCATGATGTTTCCGCCCATCGCACCGCAAGTGCATGATGATCGGAATTGCTGGTTAGCTGCGGATCTCTGGGTTGCAGATCCCATATGACGTCTCTCGGAGAAATGCAAAGACTGACTTCTAGAGCCGGTGGAACACTATTTGTGTCACTGGTTTGTCTATCCATACTAATTTAGAGATATGGAACAATTTGTAATTAAAACCATAGACATATTAATATACTATACAAAGAAGATAATTCGTTTAACAGTAAATGAGCACAATAATACACAACATAGAGCTACCTGGTGTCCTTTCCACGTAGTGTCGCTGGAGGTACCACACAGGTTCTTGAATCCGCAGAGGTATCCCCGCAAGAGAAGCATCCGCAACGAAGTCACTAAGTAGCCTAATGTAGGCTAATATACCCCTAACACACACAAAGAAAAGCGCAGAAACAAAGATATTCACAAGCACTTTTTCGCTAAACCACAGCAGAATTCACTGCCAGATACAATTGCAGAAGCAACCGCAGTCAAATTATTCAAGAACAAACTAGACATAAGTTCGCTGAAAGGGTTTTCACCAAACTTGGCCTGTGTGTTGTCATTGTGGTTCCGAGGAACATACTTAATTTGGGGGGGGGGGGGGGGTCAAAAGGTGGTGGTCACACCTAATTAAGGAAATTGTAATTACTTTTAATTCTAGTAACCTGCCTTTTATGGCTGAGTGAATGTCATCAGTGTAGTAGATTAAGAGCAATCAGAGGCTGCAGAGTCTCGTCCTCCCGTTTTTGTCATGTAAAAAGGTTTAGGATTTTTTGGATCACGCCCAAAGTTATGGAATAGATTTCAATTTTGATTGTCGTTCTTGTTAAATTTACATTTCAAATTCTTGACCTACATCATATACATAGTTATGTTAAATGGAAGCCTGATCACCTAAGATTTCTAAGTTCTTTTTAAAGATCAATATGTTGCATGTATAGCGTAGCCTGCTATATAGAAAATGGCCCTTGGTCATGATAGACAGGTGGTTCTCTTAAGGAATAGGTCACCTAAGTTCCCCCTGTACATTTTAGCTGACAAATATATTAACCATTTCATTCTGAGGTACCAGAAACACGAATTTATGAATGATAAGCAAGGAGCCTTTTGTTGGCAATTGTTTTGGAAATAATTATTTAAAGTTATGGCGGTCTAGCTAAGATAACTTTCAGTCTAGTGGTTTGCAAAATAATCAACAGAATTCTGATGTATTTGCATAAGATCTGGCAGTAACAAGTATTCGGTATGAAATGGGTTAATAATCGTATGGTAGATGTCAGCTAACTTTTACCTATGACCATAGGGTGGGCATATATGAACCAGTACAGTTAATTATTCCATATTATTATTTAAAACCAAATCAGAAGTATTGACTTTTCACACCTGAGTGACTTCTGACACAAAATGGCCAAATCCACTGACCAGCCTTGCCATGACCCACCACGCACCCACCTCTTATTCAGTATTTCTATAACTCAGATATTATTCCCTATCGTTCACACACCACGCCCTGACACACACCTACTTAGCAAATACACAACTGGGTATAGTGGTTAACTGACCAGCAACAGGCCCACCCATCATAACCACCCGTCCCACACCTAATTTAGAACACAAAATATTCAAGTCTCTGGATTGTGTCTGAACCTGTCATGTTTGAGTACTAACCAGGGTGATAGTGAGAGAATGTCAACCACAAGCCAAAAATGCCACACCTTAAGACCGGGAAATACGGAAATAATGAATAGTACAATAGTATAGTTACTTGAGTACCTATTGGTCATCAGTACAGTAAGAGTTCATAAATCACGGACATTTATATGCTACAGTTGAGTAGCACAAGATGGCATGATTCCGAGTGCAGAGAAGATTTCTGCAAGCAGACTGTTGATGCGGCTCACTCTCAAGACGGTGAAGAAGAACGGTTAGAAAGATGTCCATTAGATAGTCAGAATAACTGATACATAAATTTACAGTTTGTTATAAAGTTTCTGTCTGGCAACGGTAGTTTGAAAGTTGCCCATTAACAAGGAGGGCTACAGTTGTAATTAAATATGCATGTAAATTAAACTGGGTACATGGTGCGGGATACGTAGCATAGTTCTTGCGACGCACCGAGCAGAGTCCCACCAGGCTTTGGTCTAAAAGTTAATTTACACACGTGACATGCTGCACGGAAGTTTGATACCGCTTTTCAGCGTGGTCCAGAAGATTCGGTGAGTTATCCACCAATAATCACCATCGGCTCTACATCCTGTAGAATCACATCGGGCCCACAAGGCCCATCCGTAGAAAACTCCTCTATGAAGGTTTGGAAGCCGGAGTTCCTATATTAGTTTATTTTGCCCCTGGATGGCCATCCAGGGGCTTCCAAAATTCGTATTGCGGATGTCCAAGACTGCTCACCGGCGCAGGAGATCTCAATTCCGAAGGGCACTGCCGTGATGTAGGTACCACAGTCAGTTAGCAGTTCTCCCACATCTAACACTGCGCTGGTCCAGCAGTCTTGCTGACTGTGTCGGCTTCCACGCCGAAGTGGTCTCGATTCTTGATTTCTGGCTCCTTTTATATACTCGTGATGTCAGAGACAGGACGCGAGCAATAGCCAATCAGCGCGCAGCTAGAAGTGGTTATGTGGCTATCACGTGAACAGCGCATTCCCCATTCATTTAATGCATACACACGATTACGACGTCAAAATAATATTTTGAAGATAATTTAAATGAGCCTTTTAAACGATAACTCGATCATTTCTGTTCCGATTGTAAAAATGTAAAAAAGTTTTAGAATTTTTGTTTCATTCCGGTCCTGATTGGTACCAAGAACGACGAGAATAGTGTGATTTTAAGAAATCACTAGTACCAACTCGGTACACTATAAGCATATACTCTCTCCCAATACTGACACGTGTTGTCAGGGAAGCTCTGATGCGGGCTACGCATTCTTATGGACTCTCATAGGGCTTTATACATGCGTACTATCCTACCCAGGGTGGGGGATGGGCGTGCTTGGAACGTACACGGAGCAGTAGTCCTGTACCCAGCCTAGCTGGAACAGTCCGTACCCGCTCGGTCGATCCGTGCTACACCACCCCCTCCTAGTTTGACACCCATGACAAACGATCAATGCTTTGCTGATAGAATGCACAGGAGCACGCTAGGCGGGAATTATAGACTTCCCTAGTAGGTGTGTAGCCGAGAGGAGTAGTGACGCGAGAGAAGCATGGTTATCAGAGAAGTGCACATAGAGGTACCTATTGGTCATCAGTACAGTAAGAGTTCATAAATCACGGACATTTATATGCTACAGTTGAGTAGCGCAAGATGGCATGATTCCGAGTGCAGAGAAGATTTCTGCAAGCAGACTGTTGATGCGGCTCACTCTCAAGACGGTGAAGAAGAACGGTTAGAAAGATGTCCATTAGATAGTCAGAATAACTGATACATAAATTTACAGTTTGTTATAAAGTTTCTGTCTGGCAACGGTAGTTTGAAAGTTGCCCATTAGCAAGGAGGGCTACAGTTGTAATTAAATATGCATGTAAATTAAACTGGGTACATGGTGCGGGATACGTCGCATAGTTCTTGCGACGCACCGAGCAGAGTCCCACCAGGCTTTGGTCTAAAAGTTAATTAACACACGTGACATGCTGCACGGAAGTTTGATACCACTTTTCAGCGTGGTCCAGAAGATTCGGTGAGTTATCCACCAATAATCACCATCGGCTCTACATCCTGTAGAATCACATCGGGCCCACAAGGCCCATCCGTAGAAAACTCCTCTATGAAGGTTTGGAAGCCTGAGTTCCTATATTAGTTTATTTTGCCCCTGGATGGCCATCCAGGAGCTTCCAAAATTCGTATTGCGGATGTCCAAGACTGCTCACCGGCGCAGGAGATCTCAATTCCGAAGGGCACTGCCGTGATGTAGGTACCACAGTCAGTTAGCAGTTCTCCCACATCTAACACTGCGCTGGTCCAGCAGTCTTGCTGACTGTGTCGGCTTCCACGCCGAAGTGCTCTCGATTCTTGATTTCTGGCTCCTTTTATATACTCGTGATGTCAGAGACAGGACGCGAGCAATAGCCAATCAGCGCGCAGCTAGAAGTGGTTATGTGGCTATCACGTGAACAGCGCATTCCCCATTCATTTAATGCATACACACGATTACGACGTCAAAATAATATTTTGAAGATAATTTAAATGAGCCTTTTAAACGATAACTCGATCATTTCTGGTCCGATTGTAAAAATGTAAAAAAGTTTTAGAATTTTTGTTTCATTCCGGTCCTGATTGGTACCAAGAACGACGAGAATAGTGTGATTTTAAGAAATCACTAGTACCAACTCGGTACACTATAAGCATATACTCTCTCCCAATACTGACACGTGTTGTCAGGGAAGCTCTGATGCGGGCTACGCATTCTTATGGACTCTCATAGGGCTTTATACATGCGTACTATCCTACCCAGGGTGGGGGATGGGCGTGCTTGGAACGTACACGGAGCAGTAGTCCTGTACCCAGCCTAGCTGGAACAGTCCGTACCCGCTCGGTCGATCCGTGCTACACCACCCCCTCCTAGTTTGACACCCATGACAAACGATCAATGCTTCGCTGATAGAATGCACAGGAGCACGCTTGGCGGGAATTATAGACTTCCCTAGTAGGCGTGTAGCCGAGAGGAGTAGTGACGCGAGAGAAGCATGGTTATCAGAGAAGTGCACATAGAGGTGCGAACGAGTTTGGGAGGGAGGCATACTTTTAGTTTTAATTTTTGACCTGGAATTATTTTTCTAGGTCTTCTTTTTTGGGGTTTTTTATTTCGTGGTGCGTGCTTTTAATTTATTTTACTACCTGATTTGGCTAAAACAGTATCTCGCATAGGCGTTCTCTTGGTGACGGATAATCATATTTCCGCTGAGAATGCCCAAGCTCCAACGTATCTTAATCATTTATAGTTATAACAAAATATAAGAAAAGTATATGAAAAAGGTGTGTGTGTGTGTGTGTGTGTGTGTGTGTGTGTGTGTGTGTGTGTGTGTGTGTGTGTGTGTGTGTGTGTGTGTGTGTGTGTGTGTGTGTGTGTGTGTGTGTGTGTGTGTGTGTGTGTGTGTGTGTGTGTGTGTGTGTGTGTGTGTGTGTGTGTGTGTGTGTGTGTGTGTGTGTGTGTGTGTGTGTGTGTGTGTGTGTGTGTGTGTGTGTGTGTGTGTGTGTGTGTGTGTGTGTGTGTGTGTGTGTGTGTGTGTGTGTGTGTGTGTGTGTGTGTGTGTGTGTGTGTGTGTGTGTGTGTGTGTGTGTGTGTGTGTGTGTGTGTGTGTGTGTGTGTGTGTGTGTGTGTGTGTGTGTGTGTGTGTGTGTGTGTGTGTGTGTGTGTGTGTGTGTGTGTGTGTGTGTGTGTGTGTGTGTGTGTGTGTGTGTGTGTGTGTGTGTGTGTGTGTGTGTGTGTGTGTGTGTGTGTGTGTGTGTGTGTGTGTGTGTGTGTGTGTGTGTGTGTGTGTGTGTGTGTGTGTGTGTGTGTGTGTGTGTGTGTGTGTGTGTGTGTGTGTGTGTGTGTGTGTGTGTGTGTGTGTGTGTGTGTGTGTGTGTGATATTGTAAACGCACCGGCTCAGAATTTTCAAAATTGAAAAAATATTTTTGCTTATTTTGTCACCTGAGATTGTCAATTTTGTTTAAGAGATGCCATATGGCCTGATTAGTATACAATGATAAATCATTGATTGATATTTTGAACACTTATTTGAGTTTCGCTTTTACCAAGATGTCGCGTAGGTTAGGATTTTTCTTAAATGCAATTACCGGACGCTTGTTGAATGGTTGTTTTAAATTGTCCTGTAATTTGTGATACTCATCCTTTAGGATTTTCGCAATTTCAACATTTTTCCGATTGTATGTGAGAGTAAATGGGATAATCTCACGTTGATCCAAGAGGCCTGGGTCCGAATTTATGCCCCTTGGCCATTGTGTTTCGAGTTCTTTAATCCAAAATGATTCTCTTAGTTTTCTTTGTTTATCAGTTTCCTCTGTTGTGTCTGAAAGAGGTAGCTGTTCAATGGGCATAATTTCAAAGTCACGAGTGACTAAATGATCAGGAAGATTAAAATGTTCAGCCACATGTGTGTCTTCCTCTAGTCTAATATCTGAAAGGTGTCTATTTGCTCGGCATCTTAGTCGATTTTTCGTTTCGCCAACATACTGTTTTTGACACAATTTGCATGAAATTAAGTAAATGACATTTTCAGAATCGCAATCTAATTTCGACTGAATTTGAAATTTGCTTTTGTTTTGAAAGCTCATGAATGTACTCTGGGAAGGAAGAAATTTATCCAATTTACACCTTTTCTTTTCACATTTCCGAGATTCTCCATCACCAAGAATTGGACGATTGTGACAAATTTTGGTAGGTCGAGAATTTCTGGCATTATCCGGAATGATTTCCAAATTATGCAAAGTTTCAGACTTTATTTTACGCAGGAACCGAGAAGAGTACCCTCTCGGTTTGAGGGCTTTGAATAAGGTCGAACATGATGATTCAAAGTTTTTCTTATCACTCGAATTTCTATGAAAACGGATTATTTGTGATTTTACAAGTCTCTTGAAAGTATGCGGTGGATGGAATGATTTCTTGTGCAGTAGTTGATGCGAGTCGGTTGGCTTAAAATAAACTTTGTAGTCTAAGTAACCAGTTGTTTCATACTTTATACCTTTGTATAAAGTTACATCCAGGAAATCTACGGACAGCTCATCAATTTGAGCTTTTAGCTTGATATTCGGATCATGATTATTCAGAATGGCCAGAAATTCGGTAAATGCTTCCTTACTATGTTGCCAGATCATGAAAATATCATCGAGGTACCTGCGGTAAATGAGCGGCTGATTTGGACAGTTTTCGAGTGCTTCCTTTTCCCACTCTGCCATGTAAAGGTTAGCGAAACCTGGGCTGAAACGCTTACCCATTGCACAGCCACAAATTTGTTGGAAAATTTCACCAGCAAATTCAAAGTCATTGCCCTTCAGACTAAGCTCTAATAGAGCTATTACTTCTCTGTCGGGCCTGTTTGTGTCAGGATAGTCGGCAAACGCTCTACGAATTGAATTTAGACCCTTTTCGATGTCAATCTTTGTGTACATAGCATCGACGTCCATTGTAATTAAGAATGAATTTGGAGGGACCGAGATCTTAGAGACCTGGGCTAAGAAGTCTTCAGTGTTTTTCAGATAGCTAAAATGTCTATTTGCAATTGGCTGAAGATGGTAGTCAATAAATTCACTAATCCTATATGATTCCGAACCACAATCCGAAATAATGGGTCGCCCTGGTGGTGTCATTGGGTCTGTCCACGAGTCAACAGACTTATGGATTTTAGGAAGAAGATAAAATGTACGTGGTTTCGAATCATCTTTTGCGCACAGGTATTTAAATTGCTTTTCAGTTATCTTCTTGCTATCAACCATTTTTTGGAGAATTTCGTTGAATTTGCTACAGTTATTTTGCCAAAGTGGTTCATTTAGTTTTCGGTAATGCTTTGGATTACTAAGCTGTCTATGCGCTTCTTTGATGTAGTTGTCTTTATCCATTATTACAGTAGCCGACCCTTTATCCGCAGGTTTGATGACAATTTCACTTTTTCTAGATAAACCTAATATGGCCTGGCGTTGCTCATAGGATAAATTTTGCTGATCGTTTGGAAATGTAGTATTTTCAATACGTTCAGAGTAAAGTTTAATACTTTCACCGATTGCTGGGTCAACACATTTTAAGTTTGGATCCCAGCCGGTTTTTTCAATGAATGGTGGAATATTACTATTGGAGTTTCGAAAAAAATCTGCCAATTTCACTCGGTGACCAAATTCAGCAGTTTCAGTAAAGCCATTATCTAAATCTGCATCCAACCCTGTTTTAGATTTTGGTGTTGGGACAAATGTCAAGCCAAGGTTAAGCAGTGACTGTTCTGCTTCACCTAATGCGGAGCCGGTTAAGTTTACAATATTACTACCTAGTCCCATTTCTGGGTGGTTGGTACCTTGACCCGAGTTTAGTTTAAATTAAGGGCTACAAGCCAGTTATTATACATGTCATTCGCTGTCCTCTCAGTCCAATGAATATTGTCATGGCCCACTTCGAATTCTGTCGAAGGAAGACTGGGTATGACAATAACCCTGGACTCAGGGGACTTGGCCTTGCTTGACGCGGCAGTCTGATTAATTGCATCGAGTGCCTGCTTTTGCTGAGGGGTCGAGGTTGCGGAGAAATTTAGTTCAGTGAAGTAGATCATAGACTTGGGAAATTTCTTTCGTACCATACTGAATAATAACCTAAGTCGATACTCGGAGGCTGAGATTAGATTATTCCTATCATTTATTCCTATGGTGAGGACTACTTTCTCAGGTTGCAATTTCCCTGTGTATTTATTAATGATCGTTCTGAGATCATTAATCGATGCTCCAGGGAAACAGGCAATCTGAGTATCTGGATGGGGATCCACATTAATCCGACTCAAGTTTGAATCTCCGACGATCAAGATCTTTTTGTCGACGGTAGGAAGTTGCCAATTTGGTCTGTTGGTGGCCTCATTTCTGAATTTCCAGAACTTATTCTGTCCCAAGGGTGTGGGCTTCTTTGGTCTGGCGCATGGAGATGGTGTGAACCGTGGTTGAGGGACCTTTGGTGTAGCTTGGGTCCTTGGACCAGGCTGTTTACTAGCACCTTTAGAATTTGACACCCTCTGCGGAAGAGGAGGAAAATCCTCAGGAGAGAATGGCGGCGCTGGTGGAGGTGAGTCTGGTAGAGGGATCATAGAGGGATCCACTGGAATGTAAATACTGTGGTCAATGGATGTGCCAGGAAGAGAGCTAATGGGAGACGGTCGTTTATCTGGACGTTTTAGTGGTGGTGAGGCCTCTGCATGTGAATGTAGCCGCTTTTTGGGATGAGCAGATTGTACTAAATTTGCATTTTGTACTGGTTTGATAACAGGGGTGACATTTGGTGGTTTAGTAGCAGGCTTATAATTCGGATCAAGTGGTCTAATAAAATCATAAAATGCTGAGATGGCATTGTGATCCAATTTTCTGTGATAATTCTTTTTGGCCCAATGGATTGCAGTGGACTTGGCCCGACCGAGGTCTAAATATGGAAGAGTTTGGGCTGAGAGTAGCTCAGAACGGAGGACTCCTAGTTGACAGTTATAGTGGCGAACCCATGTTTTAATCATTGTTTTCGCCCATTCGAAGTTGACATTACGAATGTCGAAGTGGACCTCAGCATCTGGCATGGCCGGTTTACAGAAGTCTGTCAAGCTCTTGACCTTTCGACCGAGGCCATTTGGCATGGTGTCGCTGTCCAGATGCTTGTTCAGCACACCCAGGTGGTGAAAACATTGGATTACCATGTAGTATACCTTAACCAGGCGTGCGTGAGCAGATGATGGGTGGTGTGATTCAGAGTCATCACCAGCCCCTCGCCTACCCATGCACGGTCTAGCCATGGAATCACAAGTAATCCCAGTCAATCAATCAATCTAAATCTCAATTAATCTCAATTAATCCCAATTAATCCCAATTAATCTCAATCAATTTCAATTAATCTCAATCAATCCCAATTAATTTCAATTAATCTTAATCAATCTCAATTAATCTCAATTAATCTTAATTAATCTTAATTAATCCCAATTAATCTCAATTAATCTTAATTAATCTTAATTAATCTTAATTAATCTTAATCAAGCTCAATTAATCTTAATCAATCTTAATCAATCTTAAATAATCAGGCAATCAATCAAGTGGGCAAATAGGCAAACAACCAGTCAACCACCTTATCAATCCAAGCAATCAATCAGTTCAGACAATCAATTCAAGCAGCCAATCAATCACGCTACTACTCACGCTACCAATCAGATTAAACAACAAGTCACGCAACCAATCAAATCAAATAATCAATCACGCAACCAATTAATTCAAACAACCAATCACGCAACCAATCAATTCAAGCAACAAATCATGTAACCAATCAAGCAACAGGTTACGCAAGCCATCAAATCAATCAATCAATCAATCAACTCAAGCCCCCAATCAATCAGGAAAATCCCAGTCAATTAATCAATCTTAATCAATCTCGATCAATCTCGATCAATCTTAATCAATCTCGATCAATCTCGATCAATCTTAATCAATCTTAATCAATCTTAATCAATCTTAATCAATCTTAATCAATCAATAATCAATCAATAATCAATCAATAATCAATCAATAATCAATCAATAATCAATCAATTTCAATCAATTTCAATCAATTTCAATCAATTTCAATCAATCTGTCGCTCCCAATCAATTCAAGCAGCCAATCACGTAACCAATCAATTCAAGCAACAAAAAAACGCAACCAATCAATTCAAGCAATAAATCACACAACCAGTTCAAGCAATAAATCACACAACCAATCAGGTCAAATCACGCAACCAATCAGGTCAAATAACAAGTCATGCAAGCAATCAACTCAAACAAACAATCAAATCAAGCAACCTGTCAAATCAATTAAGACTCAAGCAACCAACCAAGCAATCAATAAATCAATCAAACTCTAAAGCAGCCAGACAGTCAATCAATACAAAAATGCTACCAGGCGCACACTCGACAAGTGGTAGGTTTGTCAGCTAGTCTGTCTGTCTATATATATATATTTTTCCAATCAGAGGGCTTAATTTACAAAGCTGAAATAAGAGAAATGTGGTTAGTAGTAATGATTAGTGGTGACATGATAATATTTAATATTTAAGGACAGGCAATACAGAAATAACAGTATAAATATTATAACTTACTCGCAGCAATACAGGAATACAGTACTATCCAGGAATACACAGAAATACACAGGAATACACAGTAATGAAATTTTTACATCGTCAGAGGGCTGGACGCGTTTCGTGTTGATTACACTTCTTCAGCAGCCTTTGTTTTTGAGACTTAATCATTTTCTTTAAAGTTACTAAGTTGTTTGCTTTGAGGTACACGCCGCTAATAAGGTGTTATAATTCATTGTAGTAATGTATTGTTGACTAATTGAGCTCTGGATAAATAAGTTGGTTTCAATTTAGAAAGGTGTTAAAGATTGAGCTACTTTCAATGGCTTAGCGGCGGACTGGTCACTAGTTCAAAGAGAACTAATGATCTGACTTTGATGTGAACCGTGAGATCATTTGAAAGGTGCTTAAGTGACCGTTTCAAAGTATAATAAACAATTTGGAATGCAAAGAAAACATTTCAAAGAAATACGTAACTGATGGCCTTGTTTGAAAATCTTTGATCTGAATGAGTAATTTTGATTAAAACTTTTGCTTAGTAATATAGTTACTCAAATGTCAGTAGTTTCCATGGGTATTGATTTCAAAGAGTATCATTGTGTTGAGAAATAAAGTCAATTTCTGTGTGTAATTTTCTCTCTAACCCAGATGAATGAATAAGTAAATCGCATGATTGAATGATACAAGGATAGAAGGAAAGAAGGATGGAGAGACAAAACCGATCACCCAACCAATCAACTACCCAACCAACCACCCAACTGACCACCCAACTAACCAACCACCCAAACGAACATCCAATCAACTACCCAACCACCCAATAATCCAACCACACAACCAACTAAACACCCACCCACACACCCACACACCCAACCAACCACCCACCCACCCACCCAACCAACCACCCACCCACCCAACCAACCAACCACCCACCTAATCAACCAACCAGCCAATCAACCACCCAAACCCACATCCACCAAACCAACCACCAAACACACCACCCAACGAGCCACCCAACCAACAACCCAACCAACCACCAAACCAACCACCCCACCAACCAACCACCCAACCAACCAACCAACCAACCAACCAACCAACCAACCACCCAACCAACCAACCACCCAACCACCCATCCAACCAACCACCCAACCATGATGGACGAATGGAAGGATGGATGGAAGGAAGGAAGGGTAGGGTGAAGGAAAGATGGAGGGAATGAGGGCTTGGAGGAAGGATGGGATGATGGGATGGAGGAGAGATGAACGACATGAAGGCTGGAAGGAAGGAAGGAAAGATGGATGGCTCGAAGGAATAGATGAATGGATGGAGAGGAGGAAGGAGTGAGGGAGGAAGGAAGGAGGGAGGGATGCGGGAGGAAGGAAGGGAGGGAAGGGGGGAGGGAAGGAGGGAGGAGGAAGGAAGGAAGGAGAGAGGAAGGAGGGAGGGAGGGAGGGAGGAAGAAAGGAAGGAGGGAGGGAGGAAAGGAGTGAGGGAAGAATGGACGAACGAACGAACGAACGAATGAGCGACCGAACGAACGAACTGATGGACGGACGGATGGACGGACGGACGGACGGACGGACGGACGGACGGACGGATGGACGGACGAATGAACGAACGAACGAATGAAGAAATGCTAGTGGATGGAAAGCAGAGGGCTGGACGCGTTTCGTGTTGATTACACTTCTTCAGCAGCCTTTTAGACAAATCTACCAGTCCAACAGTTTGCCCTACTATTTATTGGCCAAGTGAATGTTTTTGAGACTTAATCATTTTCTTTAAAGTTACTAAGTTGTTTGCTTTGAGGTACACGCCGCTAATAAGGTGTTATAATTCATTGTAGTAATGTATTGTTGACTAATTGAGCTCTGGATAAATAAGTTGGTTTCAATTTGGAAAGGTGTTAATGATTGAGCTACTTTCAATGGCTTAGCGGCGGACTGGTCACTAGTTCAAAGAGAACTAATAATCTGACTTTGATGTGAACCGTGAGATCATTTGAAAGGTGCTTAAGTGACCGTTTCAAAGTATAATAAACAATTTGGAATGCAAAGAAAACATTTCAAAGAAATACGTAACTGATGGCCTTGTTTGAAAATCTTTGATCTGAATGAGTAATTTTGATTAAAACTTTTGCTTTGTAATATAGTTACTCAAATGTCAGTAGTTTCCATGGGTATTGATTTCAAAGAGTATCATTGTGTTGAGAAATAAAGTCAATTTCTGTGTGTAATTTTCTCTCTAACCCAGATGAATGAATAAGTAAATCGCATGATTGAATGATACAAGGATAGAAGGAAAGAAGGATGGAGAGACCAAACCGATCACCCAACCAATCAACTACCCAACCAACCACCCAACTGACCACCCAACTAACCAACCACCCAAACGAACATCCAATCAACTACCCAACCACCCAATAATCCAACCACACATCCAACTAAACACCCACACACCCACCCAACCAACCACCCACCCAACCAACCAACCACCCACCTAATCAACCAACCAGCCAATCAACCACCCAAACCCACATCCACCCAACCAACCACCAAACCCACCACCCAACGAGCCACCCAACCAACAACCCAACCAACCACCAAACCAACCACCCCACCAACCAACCACCCAACCAACCACCCAACCAACCAACCAACCACCCACCCAACCAACCACCCACCCAACCAACCACCCAACCAACCAACCAACCACCCATCCAACCAACCACCCAACCACCCATCCAACCACCCAACCATGATGGACGAATGGAAGGACGGATGGAAGGAAGGAAGGGTAGGGTGAAGGAAAGATGGAGGGAATGAGGGCTTGGAGGAAGGATGGGATGATGGGATGGAGGAGAGATGAACGAGATGAAGGCTGGAAGGAAGGAAGGAAAGATGGATGGCTCGAAGGAATAGATGAATGGATGGAGGGAAGGAGTGAGGGAGGAAGGAAGGAGGGAGGGATGCGGGAGGAAGGAAGGGAGGGAAGGTGGGAGGAGGAAGGAAGGAAGGAAGGAAGGAGGGAGGAAGGAAGGAGGAAGGAAGGAAGGAAGGAGGCAGGGGGGAGAGAGGAAGGAGGGAGGGAGGAAGAAAGGAAGGAGGGAGGAAAGGAGGGAGGGAGGAAAGGAGTGAGGGAAGAATGGACGAACGAACGAACGAACGAACGAATGAGCGACCGAACGAACGAACGAACGAACGAACGAACGAACGATCTGATGGATGGACGGACGGACGAATGAACGAACGAACGAATGAAGAAATGCTAGTGGATGGAAAGCAGGAAGGAAGGCTAGAAAGAATGAAGAAATGAGGTGATGAATGAATGAGTGAAGGGAGGAAATGACGGGTAGAGGGAAGGATAGAGGGAGGAAGGATGGAATGAATGACAATTTTCTTGCTCAAACAATCATGCAATTCAAGAGGTAATAATAGGTTCAATCTAATGATTTATGTGGAGAAGATAGATTTCTATATACCGTTTATTAGGTGGATCTAATGAAGGACTGATAGATTGCCTGACGATGTAGACGAATATTATACACAAGTTATGGATTTATAAAGTAATAAAATAACGGAACTGGCACTAGCATGTATGTATGTAATATTGTAAACGCACCGGCTCAGAATTTTCAAAATTAAAAAAATTGAAAATATTTTTGCTTATTTTATCACCTGAGATTGTGGTGACAGATGAGGTGGTGGAGGTAGTGTACCTGGCAGAGGAATTGTAGACGGATTCATAGGTGGCGGCAAATCTAGAAGAGGAGCTTGAGGTGTATCCGTAGGGCTGTTAGACTCATTGGATGTACTCGAGGCAGAGACTAGAGGGAAAACTGGAGATAATTTGGTGTCTATTCTCTTCACTGGTGGGGGGGGGGGGCTATCAGTTGGTGACCTAGTTCGTTTCTTTACGTATGTATTTTTATTTTATTGACGCACTGGCAACGTGCGGCTTCAATTTCCATGTGCTAACTTAGCCGACAGTGATGCACCCGTTAGTTTAATTTGTTGATCACCATCTCCCGGTCGGGGGATCGAACCGCCATTCTGCAACTCCGCATAGCATCAGCAACCAGGCATCTTTCCACTGGACCACCACACCAAGACTAAAAGTCAAGGATTGGCCGACCAGCTTTCACATGTCTGATATACTGACACACTGACGATTCATATGGGACTATCTGTGGATGCATCTGTCACAATCAATCCTAGGCTTTTACGCCTATTGTACTCTGACTCCAGCACGGCTCTGGCAGTATATGTATTTTTATTTTATTGACGCACTGGCAACGTGCGGCTTCAATTTCCATGTGCTAACTTAGCCGACAGTGATGCACCCGTTAGTTTAATTTGTTGATCACCATCTCCCGGTCGGGGGATCGAACCGCCATTCTGCAACTCCGCATAGCATCAGCAACCAGGCATCTTTCCACTGGACCACCGCACCAAGACTAAAAGTCAAGGATTGGCCGACCAGCTTTCACATGTCTGATATACTGACACACTGACGATTCATATGGGACTATCTGTGGATGCATCTGTCACAATCAATCCTAGGCTTTTACGCCTATTGTACTCTGACTCCAGCACGGCTCTGGCAGTATATGTATTTTTATTTTATTGACGCACTGGCAATGTGCGGCTTCAATTTCCATGTGCTAACTTAGCCGACAGTGATGCACCCGTTAGTTTAATTTGTTGATCACCATCTCCCGGTCGGGGGATCGAACCGCCATTCTGCAACTCCGCATAGCATCAGCAACCAGGCATCTTTCCACTGGACCACCGCACCAAGACTAAAAGTCAAATGTATGTATGTATGTATTTTTATTTTATTGACGCACTGGCAACGTGCGGCTTCAATTTCCATGTGCTAACTTAGCCGACAGTGCTGCACCCGTTAGTTTAATTTGTTTATCACCATCTCCCAGTCGGGGGATCGAACCGCCATCCTGCAACTCCGCATAGCATCAGCAACCAGGCATCTTTCCACTGGACCACCGCACCAAGACTAAAAGTCAAGGATTGGCCGACCAGCTTTCACATGTCTGATATACTGACACACTGACGATTCATATGGGACTATCTGTGGATGCATTTGTCACAATCAATCCTAGGCTTTTACGCCTATTGTACTCTGACTCCAGCACGGCTCTGGCAGTATATGTATTTTTATTTTATTGACGCACTGGCAACGTGCGGCTTCAATTTCCATGTGCTAACTTAGCCGACAGTGCTGCACCCGTTAGTTTAATTTGTTGATCACCATCTCCCGGTCGGGGGATCGAACCGCCATTCTGCAACTCCGCATAGCATCAGCAACCAGGCATCTTTCCACTGGACCACCGCACCAAGACTAAAAGTCAAGGATTGGCCGACCAGCTTTCACATGTCTGATATACTGACACACTGACGATTCATATGGGACTATCTGTGGATGCATCTGTCACAATCAATCCTAGGCTTTTACGCCTATTGTACTCTGACTCCAGCACGGCTCTGGCAGTATATGTATTTATGTGTTTCTTCCTCTAGTCTAATATCTGAAAGGTGTCTAGTTGCTCGGCATCTTAGTCGATTTTTCGTTTCGCCAACATACTGTTTTTGACACAATTTGCATGAAATTAAGTAAATGACGTTTTCAGAATCGCAATCTAATTTCGACTGAATTTGAAATTTGCTTTTGTTTTGAAAGCTCATGAATGTACTCTGGGAAGGAAGAAATTTATCCAATTTACACCTTTTCTTTTCACATTTCCGAGATTCACCATCACCAAGAATTGGACGATTGTGACAAATTTTGGTAGGCCGAGAATTTCTGGCATTATCCGGAATGATTTCCAAATTATGCAAAGTTTCAGACTTTATTTTACGCAGGAACCGAGAAGAGTACCCTCTCGGTTTGAGGGCTTTGAATAAGGTCGAACATGATGATTCAAAGTTTTTCTTATCACTCGAATTTCTATGAAAACGGATTATTTGTGATTTTACAAGTCTCTTGAAAGTATGCGGTGGATGGAATGATTTCTTGTGCAGTAGTTGATGCGAGTCGGTTGGCTTAAAATAAACTTTGTAGTCTAAGTAACCAGTTGTTTCATACTTTATACCTTTGTATAAAGTTACATCCAGGAAATCTACGGACAGCTCATCAATTTGACCTTTTAGCTTGATATTCGGATCATGATTATTCAGAATGGCCAGAAATTCGGTAAATGCTTCCTTACTATGTTGCCAGATCATGAAAATATCATCGAAGTACCTGCAGTAAATGAGCGGCTGATTTGGACAGTTTTCGAGTGCTTCCTTTTCCCACTCTGCCATGTAAAGGTTAGCGAAACCTGGGCTGAAACGCTTACCCATTGCACAGCCACAAATTTGTTGGAAAATTTCACCAGCAAATTCAAAGTCATTGCCCTTCAGACTAAGCTCTAATAGAGCTATTACTTCTCTGTCGGGCCTGTTTGTGTCAGGATAGTCGGCAAACGCTCTACGAATTGAATTTAGACCCTTTTCGATGTCAATGTTTGTGTACATAGCATCGACGTCCATTGTAATTAAGAATGAATTTGGAGGGACCGAGATCTTAGAGACCTGGGCTAGGAAGTCTTCAGTGTTTTTCAGATAGCTAAAATGTCTATTTGCAATTGGCTGAAGATGGTAGTCGATAAATTCACTAATCCTATATGATTCCGAACCACAATCCGAAATAATGGGTCGCCCTGGTGGTGTCATTGGGTCGGTCCACGAGTCAACAGACTTATGGATTTTAGGAAGAAGATAAAATGTACGTGGTTTCGAATCATCTTTTGCGCACAGGTATTTAAATTGCTTTTCAGTTATCTTCTTGCTATCAACCATTTTTTGGAGAATTTCGTTGAATTTGCTACAGTTATTTTGCCAAAGTGGTTCATTTAGTTTTCGGTAATGCTTTGGATTACTAAGCTGTCTATGCGCTTCTTTGATGTAGTTGTCTTTATCCATTATTACAGTAGCCGACCCTTTATCCGCAGGTTTGATGACAATTTCACTTTTTCTAGATAAACCTAATATGGCCTGGCGTTGCTCATAGGATAAATTTTGCTGATCGTTTGGAAATGTAGTATTTTCAATACGTTCAGAGTAAAGTTTAATACTTTCACCGATTGCTGGGTCAACACATTTTAAGTTTGGAGCCCAGCCAGCTTTTTCAATGAATGGTGGAATATTACTATTGTAGTTTCGAGAAAAATCTGCCAATTTCACTCGGTGACCAAATTCAGCAGTTTCAGTAAAGCCATTATCTAAATCTGCATCCAAACCTGTTTTAGATTTTGGTGTTGGGACAAATGTCAAGCCACGGTTAAGCAGTGACTGTTCTGCTTCACCTAATGCGGAGCCGGTTAAGTTTACAATATTACTACCTAGTCCCATTTCTGGGTAGTTGGTACCTTGACCCGAGTTTAGTTTAAATTAAGGGCTACAAGCCAGTTATTATACATGTCATTCGCTGTCCTCTCAGTCCAATGAATATTGTCATGGCCCACTTCGAATTCTGTCGAAGGAAGACTGGGTATGACAATAACCCTGGACTCAGGGGACTTGGCCTTGCTTGACGCGGCAGTCTGATTAATTGCATCGAGTGCCTGCTTTTGCTGAGGGGTCGAGGTTGTGGAGAAATTTAGTTCAGTGAAGTAGATCATAGACTTGGGAAATTTCTTTCGTACCATACTGAATAATAACCTACGTCGATACTCGGAGGCTGAGATTAGATTATTCCTATCATTTATTCCTATGGTGAGGACTACTTTCTCAGGTTGCAATTTCCCTGTGTATTTATTAATGATCGTTCTGAGATCATTAATCGATGCTCCAGGGAAACAGGCAATCTGAGTATCTGGATGGGGATCCACATTAATCCGACTCAAGTTTGAATCTCCGACGATCAAGATCTTTTTGTCGACGGTAGGAAGTTGCCAATTTGGTCTGTTGGTGGCCTCATTTCTGAATTTCCAGAACTTATTCTGTCCCAAGGGTGTGGGCTTCTTTGGTCTGGCGCATGGAGATGGTGTGAACCGTGGTTGAGGGAACATTGGTGTAGCTTGGGTCCTTGGACCAGGCTGTTTACTAGCACCTTTAGAATTTGACACCCTCTGCGGAAGAGGAGGAAAATCCTCAGGAGAGAATGGCGGCGCTGGTGGAGGTGAGTCTGGTAGAGGGATCATAGAGGGATGCACTGGAATGTAAATACTGTGGTCAATGGCTGTGCCAGGAAGAGAGCTAATGGGAGACGGTCGTTTATCTGGACGTTTTAGTGGTGGTGAGGCCTCTGCATGTGAATGTAGCCGCTTTTTGGGATGAGCGGATTGTACTAAATTTGCATTTTGTACTGGTTTGATAACAGGGGTGACATTTGGTGGTTTAGTAGCAGGCTTATAATTCGGATCAAGTGGTCTAATAAAATCATAAAATGCTGAGATGGCATTGTGATCCAATTTTCTGTGATAATTCTTTTTGGCCCAATGGATTGCAGTGGACTTGGCCCGACCGAGGTCTAAATATGGAAGAGTTTGGGCTGAGAGTAGCTCAGAACGGAGGACTCCTAGTTGACAGTTATAGTGGCGAACCCATGTTTTAATCATTGTTTTCGCCCATTCGAAGTTGACATTACGAATGTCGAAGTGGACCTCAGCATCTGGCATGGCCGGTTTACAGAAGTCTGTCAAGCTCTTGACCTTTCGACCGAGGCCATTTGGCACGGTGTCGCTGTCCAGATGCTTGTTCAGCACACCCAGGTGGTGAAAACATTGGATTACCATGTAGTATACCTTAACCAGGCGTGCGTGAGCAGATGATGGGTGGTGTGATTCAGAGTCATCACCAGCCCCTCGCCTACCCCTGCACGGTCTAGCCATGGAATCACAAGTAATCCCAGTCAATCAATCAATCTAAATTAATCTTAATTAATCTCAATTAATCTCAATTAATCTCAATCAATCTCAATTAATCTCAATCAATCCCAATCAATCCCAATTAATTTCAATTAATCTCAATCAATTTCAATCAATCTCAATCAATTTCAATTAATCTCAATCAATCTTAATCAATCTTAATTAATCTCAATTAATCTTAATTAATCTTAATTAATCTCAATTAATCTCAATTAATCTTAATTAATCTTAATTAATCTTAATTAATCTTAATCAAGCTCAATTAATCTTAATCAATCTTAATCAATCTTAAATAATCAGGCAATCAATCAAGTGGGCAAATAGGCAAACAACCAGTCAACCACCTTATCAATCCAAGCAATCAATCACGCAACCAATCAGTTCATACAATCAATTCAAGCAGCCAATCAATCACGCAACTACTCACGCTACCAATCAGATTAAACAACAAGTCACGCAACCAATCAAATCAAATAATCAATCACGCAATCAATCAATTCAAACAACCAATCACGCAACCAATCAATTCAAGCAACAAATCATGTAACCAATCAAGCAACAGGTTACGCAAGCCATCAAATCAATCAATCAATCAATCAACTCAAGCCCCCAATCAATCAGGAAAATCCCAGTCAATCAATCAATCTTAATCAATCTTAATCAATCTCGATCAATCTCTCGATCAATCTCGATTAATCTTAATCAATCTTAATCAATCTTAATCAATCTTAATCAATCTTAAGCAATCTTAATCAATCTTAATCAATCAATAATCAATTTCAATCAATTTCAATCAATTTCAATCAATTTCAATCAATTTCAATCAATCTGTCGCTCCCAATCAATTCAAGCAGCCAATCACGTAACCAATCAATTCAAGCAACAAAAAAACGCAACCAATCAATTCAAGCAACAAATCATGCACCCAATTCAAGCAATAAATCACACAACCAATCAGATCAAATCACGCAACCAATCAGGTCAAATAACAAGTCATGCAAGCAATCAACTCAAACAAACAATCAAATCAAGCAACCTGTCAAATCAATTAAGACTCAAGCAACCATCCAAGCAATCAATAAATCAATCAAACTCTAAAGCAGCCAGACACTCAACCAATACAAAAATGCTACCAGGCGCACACTCTACAAGTGGTAGGTTTGTCAGCTAGTCTGTCTGTCTATATATATATATTTTTCCAATCAGAGGGCTTAATTTACAAAGCTGAAATAAGAGAAATGTGGTTAGTAGTAATGATTAGTGGTGACATGATAATATTTAATATTTAAGGACAGGCAATACAGAAATAACAGTATAAATATTATAACTTACTCGCAGCAATACAGGAATACAGTACTATCCAGGAATACACAGAAATACACAGGAATACAGAGTAATGATATTTTTACATCGTCAGAGGGCTGGACGCGTTTCGTGTTGATTACACTTCTTCAGCAGCCTTTTAGACAAATCTACCAGTCCAACAGTTTGCCCTACTATTTATTGGCCAAGTGAATGTTTTTGAGACTTAATCATTTTCTTTAAAGTTACTAAGTTGTTTGCTTTGAGGTACACGCCGCTAATAAAGTGTTATAATTCATTGTAGTAATGTATTGTTGACTAATTGAGCTCTGGATAAATAAGTTGGTTTCAATTTGGAAAGGTGTTAAAGATTGAGCTACTTTCAATGGCTTAGCGGCGGACTGGTCACTAGTTCAAAGAGAACTAATAATCTGACTTTGATGTGAACCGTGAGATCATTTGAAAGGTGCTTAAGTGACCTTTTCAAAGTATAATAAACAATTTGGAATGCAAAGAAAACATTTCAAAGAAATACGTAACTGATGGCCTTGTTTGAAAATCTTTGATCTGAATGAGTAATTTTGATTAAAACTTTTGCTTTGTAATATAGTTACTCAAATGTCAGTAGTTTCCATGGGTATTGATTTCAAAGAGTATCATTGTGTTGAGAAATAAAGTCAGTTTCTGTGTGTAATTTTCTCTCTAACCCAGATGAATGAATAAGTAAATCGCATGATTGAATGATACAAGGATAGAAGGAAAGAAGGATGGAGAGACCAAACCGATCACCCAACCAATCAACTACCCAACCAACCACCCAACTGACCACCCAACTAACCAACCACCCAAACGAACATCCAATCAACTACCCAACCACCCAATAATCCAACCACACAACCAACTAAACACCCACCCACACACCCACCCACACACCCAACCAACCACCCACCCACCCAACCAGCCAACCACCCACCTAATCAACCAACCAGCCAATCAACCACCCAAACCCACATCCACTCAACCAACCACCAAACCCACCACCCAACGAGCCACCCAACCAACAACCCAACCAACCACCAAACCAACCACCCCACAAACCAACCACCCAACCAACCAACCAACCAACCAACCAACCACCCAACCAACCACCCATCCACCCATCCAACCACCCATCCAACCACCCAACCATGATGGACGAATGGAAGGACGGATGGAAGGAAGGAAGGGTAGGGTGAAGGAAAGATGGAGGGAATGAGGGCTTGGAGGAAGGATGGGATGATGGGATGGAGGAGAGATGAACGAGATGAAGGCTGGAAGGAAGGAAGGAAAGATGGATGGCTCGAAGGAATAGATGAATGGATGGAGAGAAGGAGGAAGGAGTGAGGGAGGAAGGAAGGAGGGAGGGATGCGGGAGGAAGGAAGGGAGGGAAGGTGGGAAGAGGAAGGAAGGAAGGAAGGAAGGAGGAAGGAAGGAAGGAAGGAAGGAAGGAGGGAGGAAGGAAGGAGGAAGGAAGGAAGGAAGGAGGCAGGGGGGAGGGAGGGAGGAAGAAAGGAAGGAGGGAGGAAAGGAGGGAGGGAGGAAAGGAGTGAGGGAAGAATGGACGAACGAACGAACGAACGAACGAATGAATGAGCGACCGAACGAACGAACGAACGAACGAACGATCTGATGGACGGACGGACGGACGAATGAACGAACGAACGAATGAAGAAATGCTAGTGGATGGAAAGCAGCAAGGAAGGCTAGAAAGAATGAAGAAATGAGGTGATGAATGAATGAGTGAAGGGAGGAAATGACGGGTAGAGGGAAGGATAGAGGGAGGAAGGATGGAATGAATGACAATTTTCTTGCTAAAACAATCATGCAATTCAAGAGGTAATAATAGGTTCAATCTAATGATTTATGTGGAGAAGATAGATTTCTATATACCGTTTATTAGGTGGATCTAATGAAGGACTGATAGATTGCCTGACGATGTAGACGAATATTATACACAAGTTATGGATTTATAAAGTAATAAAATAACGGAACTGGCACTAGCATGTATGTATGTAATATTGTAAACGCACCGGCTCAGAATTTTCAAAATTGAAAAAATTGAAAATATTTTTGCTTATTTTATCACCTGAGATTGTGGTGACAGATGAGGTGGTGGAGGTAGTGTACCTGGCAGAGGAATTGTAGACGGATTCATAGGTGGCGGCAAATCTAGAAGAGGAGCTTGAGGTGTATCCGTAGGGCTGTTAGACTCATTGGATGTACTCGGGGCAGAGACTAGAGGGAAAACTGGAGATAATTTGGTGTCTATTCTCTTCACTGGTGGGGGGCTATCAGTTGGTGACCTAGTTCGTTTCTTTACGTATGCATTTTTATTTTATTGACGCACTGGCAACGTGCGGCTTCAATTTCCATGTGCTAACTTAGCCGACAGTGATGCACCCGTTAGTTTAATTTGTTGATCACCATCTCCCGGTCGGGGGATCGAACCGCCATTCTGCAACTCCGCATAGCATCAGCAACCAGGCATCTTTCCACTGGACCACCGCACCAAGACTAAAACTCAAGGATTGGCCGACCAGCTTTCACATGTCTGATATACTGACACACTGACGATTCATATGGGACTATCTGTGGATGCATCTGTCACAATCAATCCTAGGCTTTTACGCCTATTGTACTCTGACTCCAGCACGGCTCTGGCAGTATATGTATTTTTATTTTATTGACGCACTGGCAACGTGCGGCTTCAATTTCCATGTGCTAACTTAGCCGACAGTGATGCCCCCGTTAGTTTAATTTGTTGATCACCATCTCCCGGTCGGGGGATCGAACCGCCATTCTGCAACTCCGCATAGCATCAGCAACCAGGCATCTTTCCACTGGACCACCGCACCAAGACTAAAAGTCAAGGATTGGCCGACCAGCTTTCACATGTCTGATATACTGACACACTGACGATTCATATGGGACTATCTGTGGATGCATCTGTCACAATCAATCCTAGGCTTTTACGCCTATTGTACTCTGACTCCAGCACGGCTCTGGCAGTATATGTATTTTTATTTTATTGACGCACTGGCAACATGCGGCTTCAATTTCCATGTGCTAACTTAGCCGACAGTGATGCACCCGTTAGTTTAATTTGTTGATCACCATCTCCCGGTCGGGGGATCGAACCGCCATTCTGCAACTCCGCATAGCATCAGCAACCAGGCATCTTTCCACTGGACCACCGCACCAAGACTAAAAGTCAAATGTATGTATGTATGTATTTTTATTTTATTGAAGCACTGGCAACGTGCGGCTTCAATTTCCATGTGCTAACTTAGCCGACAGTGCTGCACCCGTTAGTTTAATTTGTTTATCACCATCTCCCGGTCGGGGGATCGAACCGCCATCCTGCAACTCCGCATGGCATCAGCAACCAGGCATCTTTCCACTGGACCAAGACTAAAAGTCAAGGATTGGCCGACCAGCTTTCACATGTCTGATATACTGACACACTGACGATTCATATGGGACTATCTGTGGATGCATCTGTCACAATCTATCCTAGGCTTTTACGCCTATTCTACTCTGACTCCAGCACGGCTCTGGCAGTATATGTATTTTTATTTTATTGACGCACTGGCAACGTGCGGCTTCAATTTCCATGTGCTAACTTAGCCGACAGTGCTGCACCCGTTAGTTTAATTTGTTGATCACCATCTCCCGGTCGGGGGATTGAACCGCCATCCTGCAACTCCGCATAGCATCAGCAACCAGGCATCTTTCCACTGGACCACCGCACCAAGACTAAAAGTCAAGGATTGGCCGACCAGCTTTCACATGTCTGATATACTGACACACTGACGATTCATATGGGACTATCTGTGGATGCATCTGTCACAATCAATCCTAGGCTTTTACGCCTATTGTACTCTGACTCCAGCACGGCTCTGGCAGTATATGTATTTATGTGTTTCTTCCTCTAGTCTAATATCTGAAAGGTGTCTAGTTGCTCGGCATCTTAGTCGATTTTTCGTTTCGCCAACATACTGTTTTTGACACAATTTGCATGAAATTAAGTAAATGACATTTTCAGAATCGCAATCTAATTTCGACTGAATTTGAAATTTGCTTTTGTTTTGAAAGCTCATGAATGTACTCTGGGAAGGAAGAAATTTATCCAATTTACACCTTTTCTTTTCACATTTCCGAGATTCTCCATCACCAAGAATTGGACGATTGTGACAAATTTTGGTAGGCCGAGAATTTCTGGCATTATCCGGAATGATTTCCAAATTATGCAAAGTTTCAGACTTTATTTTACGCAGGAACCGAGAAGAGTACCCTCTCGGTTTGAGGGCTTTGAATAAGGTCGAACATGATGATTCAAAGTTTTTCTTATCACTCGAATTTCTATGAAAACGGATTATTTGTGATTTTACAAGTCCCTTGAAAGTATGCGGTGGATGGAATGATTTCTTGTGCAGTAGTTGATGCGAGTCGGTTGGCTTAAAATAGACTTTGTAGTCTAAGTAACCAGTTGTTTCATACTTTATACCTTTGTATAAAGTTACATCCAGGAAATCTACGGACAGATCATCAATTTGAGCTTTTAGCTTGATATTCGGATCATGATTATTCAGAATGGCCAGAAATTCGGTAAATGCTTCCTTACTATGTTGCCAGATCATGAAAATATCATCGAAGTACCTGCGGTAAATGAGCGGCTGATTTGGACAGTTTTCGAGTGCTTCCTTTTCCCACTCTGCCATGTAAAGGTTAGCGAAACCTGGGATGAAACGCTTACCCATTGCACAGCCACAAATTTGTTGGAAAATTTCACCAGCAAATTCAAAGTCATTGCCCTTCAGACTAAGCTCTAATAGAGCTATTACTTCTCTGTCGGGCCTGTTTGTGTCAGGATAGTCGGCAAACGCTCTACGAATTGAATTTAAACCATTTTCGATGTCAATGTTTGTGTACATAGCATCGACGTCCATTGTAATTAAGAATGAATTTGGAGGGACCGAGATCTTAGAGACCTGGGCTAGGAAGTCTTCAGTGTTTTTCAGATAGCTAAAATGTCTATTTGCAATTGGCTGAAGATGGTAGTCGATAAATTCACTAATCCTATATGATTCCGAACCACAATCTGAAATAATGGGTCGCCCTGGTGGTGTCATTGGGTCGGTCCACGAGTCAACAGACTTATGGATTTTAGGAAGAAGATAAAATGTACGTGGTTTTGAATCATCTTTTGCGCACAGGTATTTAAATTGCTTTTCAGTTATCTTCTTGCTATCAACCATTTTTTGGAGAATTTCGTTGAATTTGCTACAGTTATTTTGCCAAAGTGGTTCATTTAGTTTTCGGTAATGCTTTGGATTACTAAGCTGTCTATGTGCTTCTTTGATGTAGTTGTCTTTATCCATTATTACAGTAGCCGACCCTTTATCCACAGGTTTGATGACAATTTCACTTTTTCTAGATAAACCTAATATGGCCTGGCGTTGCTCATAGGATAAATTTTGCTGATCGTTTGGAAATGTAGTATTTTCAATACGTTCAGAGTAAAGTTTAATACTTTCACCGATTGCTGGGTCAACACATTTTAAGTTTGGATCCCAGCCAGTTTTTTCAATGAATGGTGGAATATTACTATTGTAGTTTCGAGAAAAATCTGCCAATTTCACTCGGTGACCAAATTCAGCAGTTTCAGTAAAGCCATTATCTAAATCTGCATCCAAACCTGTTTTAGATTTTGGTGTTGGGACAAATGTCAAGCCACGGTTAAGCAGTGACTGTTCTGCTTCACCTAATGCGGAGCCGGTTAAGTTTACAATATTACTACCTAGTCCCATTTCTGGGTAGTTGGTACCTTGACCCGAGTTTAGTTTAAATTAAGGGCTACAAGCCAGTTATTATACATGTCATTCGCTGTCCTCTCAGTCCAATGAATATTGTCATGGCCCACTTCGAATTCTGTCGAAGGAAGACTGGGTATGACAATAACCCTGGACTCAGGGGACTTGGCCTTGCTTGACGCGGCAGTCTGATTAATTGCATCGAGTGCCTGCTTTTGCTGAGGGGTCGAGGTTGCGGAGAAATTTAGTTCAGTGAAGTAGATCATAGACTTGGGAAATTTCTTTCGTACCATACTGAATAATAACCTAAGTCGATACTCGGAGGCTGAGATTAGATTATTCCTATCATTTATTCCTATGGTGAGGACTACTTTCTCAGGTTGCAATTTCCCTGTGTATTTATTAATGATCGTTCTGAGATCATTAATCGATGCTCCAGGGAAACAGGCAATCTGAGTATCTGGATGGGGATCCACATTAATCCGACTCAAGTTTGAATCTCCGACGATCAAGATCTTTTTGTCGACGGTAGGAAGTTGCCAATTTGGTCTGTTGGTGGCCTCATTTCTGAATTTCCAGAACTTATTCTGTCCCAAGGGTGTGGGCTTCTTTGGTCTGGCGCATGGAGATGGTGTGAACCGTGGTTGAGGGAACATTGGTGTAGCTTGGGTCCTTGGACCAGGCTGTTTACTAGCACCTTTATAATTTGACACCCTCTGCGGAAGAGGAGGAAAATCCTCAGGAGAGAATGGCGGCGCTGGTGGAGGTGAGTCTGGTAGAGGGATCATAGAGGGATGCACTGGAATGTAAATACTGTGGTCATTGGATGTGCCAGGAAGAGAGCTAATGGGAGACGGTCGTTTATCTGGACGTTTTAGTGGTGGTGAGGCCTCTGCATGTGAATGTAGCCGCGTTTTGGGATGAGCAGATTGTACTAAATTTGCATTTTGTACTGGTTTGATAACAGGGGTGACATTTGGTGGTTTAGTAGCAGGCTTATAATTCGGATCAAGTGGTCTAATAAAATCATAAAATGCTGAGATGGCATTGTGATCCAATTTTCTGTGATAATTCTTTTTGGCCCAATGGATTGCAGTGGACTTGGCCCGACCGAGGTCTAAATATGGAAGAGTTTGGGCTGAGAGTAGCTCAGAACGGAGGACTCCTAGTTGACAGTTATAGTGGCGAACCCATGTTTTAATCATTGTTTTCGCCCATTCGAAGTTGACATTACGAATGTCGAAGTGGACCTCAGCATCTGGCATGGCCGGTTTACAGAAGTCTGTCAAGCTCTTGACCTTTCGACCGAGGCCATTTGGCACGGTGTCGCTGTCCAGATGCTTGTTCAGCACACCCAGGTGGTGAAAACATTGGATTACCATGTAGTATACCTTAACCAGGCGTGCGTGAGCAGATGATGGGTGGTGTGATTCAGAGTCATCACCAGCCCCTCGCCTACCCCTGCACGGTCTAGCCATGGAATCACAAGTAATCCCAGTCAATCAATCAATCTAAATTAATCTTAATTAATCTCAATTAATCTCAATCAATCTCAATTAATCTCAATCAATCCCAATTAATTTCAATTAATCTCAATCAATTTCAATTAATCTCAATCAATCTCAATCAATTTCAATTAATCTCAATCAATCTTAATTAATCTCAATTAATCTTAATTAATCTCAATTAATCTCAATTAATCTTAATTAATCTTAATCAAGCTCAATTAATCTTAATCAATCTTAAATAATCAGGCAATCAATCAAGTGGGCAAATAGGCAAACAACCAGTCAACCACCTTATCAATCCAAGCAATCAATCACGCAACCAATCAGTTCAGACAATCAATTCAAGCAGCCAATCAATCACGCAACTACTCACGCTACCAATCAGATTAAACAACAAGTCACGCAACCAATCAAATCAAATAATCAATCACGCAATCAATCAATTCAAACAACCAATCACGCAACCAATCAATTCAAGCAACAAATCATGTAACCAATCAAGCAACAGGTTACGCAAGCCATCAAATCAATCAATCAATCAATCAACTCAAGCCCCCAATCAATCAGGAAAATCCCAGTCAATCAATCAATCTTAATCAATCTTAATCAATCTCGATCAATCTCGATCAATCTCGATCAATCTCGATTAATCTCGATCAATCTCGATTAATCTTAATCAATCTTAAATAATCTTAATCAATCTTAATCAATTTTAATCAATCTTAAGCAATCTTAAGCAATCTTAAGCAATCTTAATCAATCTTAATCAATCTTAATCAATCAATAATCAATTTCAATCAATTTCAATCAATTTCAATCAATTTCAATCAATTTCAATCAATTTCAATCAATTTCAATCAATCTGTCGCTCCCAATCAATTCAAGCAGCCAATCACGTAACCAATCAATTCAAGCAACAAAAAAACGCAACCAATCAATTCAAGCAACAAATCATGCACCCAATTCAAGCAATAAATCACACAACCAATCAGATCAAATCACGCAACCAATCAGGTCAAATAACAAGTCATGCAAGCAATCAACTCAAACAAACAATCAAATCAAGCAACCTGTCAAATCAATTAAGACTCAAGCAACCATCCAAGCAATCAATAAATCAATCAAACTCTAAAGCAGCCAGACACTCAACCAATACAAAAATGCTACCAGGCGCACACTCTACAAGTGGTAGGTTTGTCAGCTAGTCTGTCTGTCTATATATATATTTTTCCAATCAAAGAGGGCTTAATTTACAAAGCTGAAATAAGAGAAATGTGGTTAGTAGTAATGATTAGTGGTGACATGATAATATTTAATATTTAAGGACAGGCAATACAGAAATAACAGTATAAATATTATAACTTACTCGCAGCAATACAGGAATACAGTACTATCCAGGAATACACAGAAATACACAGGAATACACAGTAATGATATTTTTACATCGTCAGAGGGCTGGACGCGTTTCGTGTTGATTACACTTCTTCAGCAGCCTTTTAGACAAATCTACCAGTCCAACAGTTTGCCCTACTATTTATTGGCCAAGTGAATGTTTTTGAGACTTAATCATTTTCTTTAAAGTTACTAAGTTGTTTGCTTTGAGGTACACGCCGCTAATAAAGTGTTATAATTCATTGTAGTAATGTATTGTTGACTAATTGAGCTCTGGATAAATAAGTTGGTTTCAATTTGGAAAGGTGTTAAAGATTGAGCTACTTTCAATGGCTTAGCGGCGGACTGGTCACTAGTTCAAAGAGAACTAATAATCTGACTTTGATGTGAACCGTGAGATCATTTGAAAGGTGCTTAAGTGACCTTTTCAAAGTATAATAAACAATTTGGAATGCAAAGAAAACATTTCAAAGAAATACGTAACTGATGGCCTTGTTTGAAAATCTTTGATCTGAATGAGTAATTTTGATTAAAACTTTTGCTTTGTAATATAGTTACTCAAATGTCAGTAGTTTCCATGGGTATTGATTTCAAAGAGTATCATTGTGTTGAGAAATAAAGTCAATTTCTGTGTGTAATTTTCTCTCTAACCCAGATGAATGAATAAGTAAATCGCATGATTGAATGATACAAGGATAGAAGGAAAGAAGGATGGAGAGACCAAACCGATCACCCAACCAATCAACTACCCAACCAACCACCCAACTAACCAACCACCCAAACGAACATCCAATCAACTACCCAACCACCCAATAATCCAACCACACAACCAACTAAACACCCACCCACACACCCAACCAACCACCCACCCACCCAACCAACCAACCACCCACCTAATCAACCAACCAGCCAATCAACCACCCAAACCCACATCCACTCAACCAACCACCAAACCCCCCACCCAACGAGCCACCCAACCAACAACCCAACCAACCACCAAACCAACCACCCCACCAACCAACCACCCAACCAACCACCCAACCAACCAACCAACCAACCAACCAACCAACCAACCAACCAACCACCCAACCAACCAACCACCCAACCACCCATCCAACCACCCAACCATGATGGACGAATGGAAGGACGGGTGGAAGGAAGGAAGGGTAGGGTGAAGGAAAGATGGAGGGAATGAGGGCTTGGAGGAAGGATGGGATGATGGGATGGAGGAGAGATGAACGAGATGAAGGCTGGAAGGAAGGAAGGAAAGATGGATGGCTCGAAGGAATAGATGAATGGATGGAGAGAAGGAGGAAGGAGTGAGGGAGGAAGGAAGGAAGGAGGAATGCGGGAGGAAGGAAGGGAGGGAAGGAGGGAGGAGGAAGGAAGGAAGGAAGGAAGGAGGGAGGAAGGAAGGAGGAAGGAAGGAAGGAAGGAGGCAGGGGGGAGAGAGGAAGGAGGGAGGGAGGAAGAAAGGAAGGAGGGAGGAAAGGAGGGAGGGAGGGAAGAATGGACGAACGAACGAACGAACGAACGAACGAATGAGTGACCGAACGAACGAACGAACGAACGAACGAACGAACGAACGATCTGATGGACGGACGGACGGATGAATGAACGAACGAACGAATGAAGAAATGCTAGTGGATGGAAAGCAGGAAGGAAGGCTAGAAAGAATGAAGAAATGAGGTGATGAATGAATGAGTGAAGGGAGGAAATGACGGGTAGAGGGAAGGATAGAGGGAGGACGAATGGAATGAATGACAATTTTCTTGCTCAAACAATCATGCAATTCAAGAGGTAATAATAGGTTCAATCTAATGATTTATGTGGAGAAGAAGATAGATTTCTATATACCGTTTATTAGGTGGATCTAATGAAGGACTGATAGATTGCCTGACGATGTAGACGAATATTATACACAAGTTATGGATTTATAAAGTAATAAAATAACGGAACTGGCACTAGCATGTATGTATGTAATATTGTAAACGCACCGGCTCAGAATTTTCAAAATTGAAAAAATTGAAAATATTTTTGCTTATTTTATCACCTGAGATTGTGGTGACAGATGAGGTGGTGGAGGTAGTGTACCTGGCAGAGGAATTGTAGACGGATTCATAGGTGGCGGCAAATCTAGAAGAGGAGCTTGAGGTGTATCCGTAGGGCTGTTAGACTCATTGGATGTACTCGGGGCAGAGACTAGAGGGAAAACTGGAGATAATTTGGTGTCTATTCTCTTCACTGGTGGGGGGCTATCAGTTGGTGACCTAGTTCGTTTCTTTACGTATGTATTTTTATTTTATTGACGCACTGGCAACGTGCGGCTTCAATTTCCATGTGCTAACTTAGCCGACAGTGATGCACCCGTTAGTTTAATTTGTTGATCACCATCTCCCGGTCGGGGGATCGAACCGCCATTCTGCAACTCCGCATAGCATCAGCAACCAGGCATCTTTCCACTGGACCACCGCACCAAGACTAAAAGTCAAGGATTGGCCGACCAGCTTTCACATGTCTGATATACTGACACACTGACGATTCATATGGGACTATCTGTGGATGCATCTGTCACAATCAATCCTAGGCTTTTACGCCTATTGTACTCTGACTCCAGCACGGCTCTGGCAGTATATGTATTTTTATTTTATTGACGCACTGGCAACGTGCGGCTTCAATTTCCATGTGCTAACTTAGCCGACAGTGATGCACCCGTTAGTTTAATTTGTTGATCACCATCTCCCGGTCGGGGGATCGAACCGCCATTCTGCAACTCCGCATAGCATCAGCAACCAGGCATCTTTCCACTGGACCACCGCACCAAGACTAAAAGTCAAGGATTGGCCGACCAGCTTTCACATGTCTGATATACTGACACACTGACGATTCATATGGGACTATCTGTGGATGCATCTGTCACAATCAATCCTAGGCTTTTACGCCTATTGTACTCTGACTCCAGCATGGCTCTGGCAGTATATGTATTTTTATTTTATTGACGCACTGGCAACGTGCGGCTTCAATTTCCATGTGCTAACTTAGCCGACAGTGATGCACCCGTTAGTTTAATTTGTTGATCACCATCTCCCGGTCGGGGGATTGAACCGCCATTCTGCAACTCCGCATAGCATCAGCAACCAGGCATCTTTCCACTGGACCACCGCACCAAGACTAAAAGTCAAATGTATGTATGTATGTATTTTTATTTTATTGACGCACTGGCAACGTGCGGCTTCAATTTCCATGTGCTAACTTAGCCGACAGTGCTGCACCCGTTAGTTTAATTTGTTTATCACCATCTCCCGGTCGGGGGATCAAACCGCCATCCTGCAACTCCGCATAGCATCAGCAACCAGGCATCTTTCCACTGGACCACCGCACCAAGACTAAACGTCAAGGATTGGCCGACCAGCTTTCACATGTCTGATATACTGACACACTGACGATTCATATGGGACTATCTGTGGATGCATCTGTCACAATCAATCCTAGGCTTTTACGCCTATTGTACTCTGACTCCAGCACGGCTCTGGCAGTATATGTATTTATGTGTTTCTTCCTCTAGTCTAATATCTGAAAGGTGTCTAGTTGCTCGGCATCTTAGTCGATTTTTCGTTTCGCCAACATACTGTTTTTGACACAATTTGCATGAAATTAAGTAAATGACATTTTCAGAATCGCAATCTAATTTCGACTGAATTTGAAATTTGCTTTTGTTTTGAAAGCTCATGAATGTACTCTGGGAAGGAAGAAATTTATCCAATTTACACCTTTTCTTTTCACATTTCCGAGATTCTCCATCACCAAGAATTGGACGATTGTGACAAATTTTGGTAGGCCGAGAATTTCTGGCATTATCCGGAATGATTTCCAAATTATGCAAAGTTTCAGACTTTATTTTACGCAGGAACCGAGAAGAGTACCCTCTCGGTTTGAGGGCTTTGAATAAGGTCGAACATGATGATTCAAAGTTTTTCTTATCACTCGAATTTCTATGAAAACGGATTATTTGTGATTTTACAAGTCCCTTGAAAGTATGCGGTGGATGGAATGATTTCTTGTGCAGTAGTTGATGCGAGTCGGTTGGCTTAAAATAGACTTTGTAGTCTAAGTAACCAGTTGTTTCATACTTTATACCTTTGTATAAAGTTACATCCAGGAAATCTACGGACAGCTCATCAATTTGAGCTTTTAGCTTGATATTCGGATCATGATTATTCAGAATGGCCAGAAATTCGGTAAATGCTTCCTTACTATGTTGCCAGATCATGAATATATCATCGAGGTACCTGCGGTAAATGAGCGGCTGATTTGGACAGTTTTCGAGTGCTTCCTTTTCCCACTCTGCCATGTAAAGGTTAGCGAAACCTGGGCTGAAACGCTTACCCATTGCACAGCCACAAATTTGTTGGAAAATTTCACCAGCAAATTCAAAGTCATTGCCCTTCAGACTAAGCTCTAATAGAGCTATTACTTCTCTGTCGGGCCTGTTTGTGTCAGGATAGTCGGCAAACGCTCTACGAATTGAATTTAGACCCTTTTCGATGTCAATGTTTGTGTACATAGCATCGACGTCCATTGTAATTAAGAATGAATTTGGAGGGACCGAGATCTTAGAGACCTGGACTAGGAAGTCTTCAGTGTTTTTCAGATAGCTGTATGTATGTATGTATGTATATATGTATATATGTATATATGTATATATATATATATGTATATGTATACACCTGTGCAAAAGTTAAGCACCAGCAAAAACAATAGAACGTAGAAACATGATGGTACAACTAGGCTGCCATACTTTTTGTCCCCGCTTTAGCTGACATAATTCCAAGTACGAAATGCACATGCATGCATGACTTCACGCCGCTTGATGTCCGTGCGTGGCGGGAAACAGCACACGTGTTCAGTTATGTAAAAGTCCAGTTTGAGGTGTAGAACATTACATACAGATTTAGGCGACAAGATTAGGAATTTTGTGTTCATGACCGTGGTTTATTTGTACAGAGAGAATTAGCTCTTGATTGTGAACCGCTATGGCAAGACGAAGGTTAAGTGATCGTGTGAAATGGCAAATCATAGGCATGCATACCACTGGTATGTCATGCAGAGAGATTGGCAGACAGCTGAACATTAACCATACTGTAATCAGTCGTTTGATTGCAAAACATGGGCAAACTAACGAGGTGAAGGACAGGCCTAGATCTGGAAGACCGAAGAAGACTACTGCCCGTGATGATCGAGCCCTAGTACGCCTTGTTAGGAGATCTCCATTCACCAACAGCAGAGTGCTCAGCCAGCAATGGGAAACGCGCAATAGAGTGTCAATGTCTACCGTCAAAAGGAGACTGTATGCTGCTGGCATGAAAGCTAGGAGACCTGTCAGACGTCCTCTCCTCACTGCACACCACAAAGAGGAGCGTCTGAGGTGGTGCAAAGAAGGCACTGGAACATGAGATCCTGGAGACGGGTACACTGGTCCGATGAAAGTCGGTTCCTGCTTCATGCCACAGATGGTCGAACTCGTGTATGGAGGTCCAGACGCACGGCGTACGACCAACGTAACATCATGGAAGAAGTTCCATTTGGTGGAGGTTCCGTTATGATATGGGGGTGCATCTCATTTGATTGTAAGCTGGATCTGTTGACTGTACCTGGAACACTAACTGGACAAAGATATCAAGATTCCATACTGGATAGAGTTGTGGTCCCTCATTTTGTAAATCATGCACTTGGAACCCACCCTATATTCATGGATGACAACGCCCGACCACATCGTGCTAGAGCTGTGCATGAATACCTCCGCCAGAATGCCATCGAAACCCTACCATGGCCAGCAAGGAGCCCTGACATGAACCCTATTGAGCATATCTGGGACATTCTGGGAAACATGGTGAGAAGGAGGGATCCTCCTGTGCAGAACCTACAGGAATTAACAGACGCACTCCATCTTGAATGGCAACGAATACCACAATGGCGTATCAGTCGTTTGGTGACCAGCATGAGACGTCGTGTCCAGGCCGTCATCCAGGCACAAGGTGGATATACCCGGTATTAATAATGACAGTCTCAAACTCGTGCACAGATGTTAAACTTCGTTTTCAGACACCATTAATGACAATCTAGCCACGTGTGTCAACTGTAGGGCAATAGTTGTCAGTTGTGTCAACGTAACCATATTCAGGCCTCGTTTTCAAGTTCAAACAAAAACATACAGTGTTTCCCCACCATCATAATCAGCATTCCTCTAGTTGCATTATTACCTCTTGCACTAAGATGGATGGGTACATAAATGTTTATGCTATTGCTTTCTTCATAGCACATGAATATACCCTCGCATGTGCGTAAAAAAAAGGGTGGTGCTTAACTTTTGCACAGGTGTATATATATGTATATATGTATATATGTATATATATATATATATATATATATATATATATATATATATATATATATATATATATATATATATATATATATGTGCATATATATATATGTGCATATATATATATATATATATATATATATATATATATATATATATATATATATATATATATATATATATATATATGTGCATATATATATATATATATATATATATATATATATATATATATATATATATATATATATATATATATATATATATATATATATAGTTTCATAACCCGTCAATTATTGGGACAGTGTGGGTTTTAATACCTTTACTGTTGGGTCGTTAAAGCGTTGCAGGGTCTTTTTAGCATTATAGGGTCGATGACCCGACTATTTTGGACCCGACAGTACCATTAGATAATACTGTTTAATATAGACTTATTGCACTCTTAGCTTTAAACCCGAATTCCCAGGTCGAAAATCACCACGAACTGCTTTTTTGGCTAAGGCTTAATAGGCCGCTCATGATTGGATGTTCTTTATCATGAGGGAACCAATCAAAATTCGGTTTAGAAATTATCACCATATGTTACTGCGCATGCGCATATAAGTTATACTTCGTTTAGATAATGATGAATGCGTTAAACTATGGTAAGAATGGAATAATTTTTATAAATTCATTAAATCAATTGCATGGCCACAAAGTTACCTGGATGATATAATTTTGAAACTGGGTTTAATAAGAATGTCCAATATTTAAGGTGGTTACATTGTTTTAATTGTTACATCATTGTGGCATTCGCCCCATTGTGACATACGTAGTCGTACTTGTCGGGCCACAATCTGCTAAATAGTGTACCAGCTTATGGCCCGACAATACTAGTATTAAAATCATAATGACCGAAATGTAGCATTTAGTATGGCATGGATAAAGCAATTGTATCTTAATCACTAACTCTGTGGAGTGTGTTAGGTAGTAAGAATTAATCCCCCGATAGCAGTCTTGTATCGCAGGCCTACTAGATTTATATTTTTCCTTATGTATATCAATATCATTAACTTCTTCTAGATGGATAAAACATTTTCTCCCAAATGTTTATATATATATATATATATATATATATATATATATATATATATATATATATATATATATATATATATACACAATGATAGAACTATATTACGATCCAATTATTTCTATAAATGTATATTTATATATGGATACATTCCTAATCACCGTACCTCTACGATATTGGGGATCCCACCTGGCTCAAATTTTAACAAAATTAAAGAACTTGCAGTACAAGTGGATTTCCAGTCACTAGGATTCCACAACTTTGGGCGTGATCCGAAAAAATCTGGAAATCCGAAAACCATTACAATGTCACAAAGACGTGAGGGCGAGGGTCTGCAATCTCCGACTTTCAAACAAATTATTATCTAAATACATGCACCTCTGCACACATTCACGCACGTACGTACGCACACTCGTACAAATATAGGGCAACGGTCATAATACATATGTCAAGATCAGTTGAGGATGAGATGCCAAAATTCAATGTCAGAATCTAAAAGCCTATTAAGTCATTAAAAAGGACTAAACTTCTTCGTACGCTTGTGAAATAAAGCAATATATGGCTCCACTTGTTAGCTAAGGCACGCCCACTTTATATGAGTCTGGATCTAGTGTAAACAATGGTAGTTGACACTAACCTGGTGTCCCAGAAACTCCAATTGCAAGATACGCATACAGGTAAGCTGTTGAATATGTTAAAACGTATTTGACTGGAAGTTGTTGTTGCCTTACGCAGCAACAGTTCACAGTCAAATTAGTTTTAAAATATTCTACAGAATAATTAAGACAAATAATTCCAACATTATATCCACGTGATTCTGTCAAATACTACATCTAGTGTCAGACCTACGTCATAACATACGTCGTTTCGATCGATTATGGCATCAGTAGGTGACGTAATAGATGGATTATGGCGTAATGAATTAAAGCTGCTATGTCACAGTATTTTATTATTGCAAATCAGTCTCTAAGCTATATACATTATCTCATTGTGTCAGAAGTTCATATTTTGCGCAATGCCGCTAATAAAACGATGTAATTCCACCGTTACCACGAAATATTCATGCAGGGAAATCGCTCTTATCACGTGACAAATTTTTTGTAACTGGTGTCAGTCCGCTATTTTTATTCGCTAAATGCATCATCAGTAAATACTATTAACGACTAAATTAATAGGCTAGACTAAAATAGGCAAATTAGCTGTAAACTGGCCAACAATACTGGAAACGCGCACAGGGTGTAAGTGAAGGTGGCTTGCGTTATCAGTTTTCGTAACGCGTTCACACTGGTTTACAAACTATTGCCGTTATTACGAAAACGGGCAGCTCAACCCACGTTCATTCATAAGTGTGTCTTACCAGTGTTGTGGTATTTTCGCTATGGGCCTTTCATTATGAAGAAGCAATCATATCCTGATTTTTCGTGAACCTTGAAATTACAAATAGATGCGGTATGGATATGGGAGGGGAAAGACTTTGTTACAATTTCCGACCGACCGTATGACCAACTGACTGCATGAGTGACAGCTCGGACGTCCGACAGTATGAGTGAGGGACTCACTGGATGCATGAGTGATAGATCGGATGACTGCATGGGTGATGGACTGGCAGATAGGCTGACAGACCGAACGACTGACTGCATGAGTGGCAGATCGGATGATCAACCGTATGAGTGACGGACTGACAGACTGCATGAGTGGCAGCGCGGATAGCTGTATGAGTGACGGACTGATGAACAGGCCTACCAACCAAACAACTGCATGAGTGGCAGATCGGATGACCGACCGACTGCATGAGTGACAGATCAGATGACCGACTGCATGAGTGATGGACTGACAAACTGCATGAGTGACGGACAGGCTGCCAGGCATGAGTGATGGACAGCATGAGTGACAGATTGGTTGAATGACGGACTGACAGACGTGATGACCGGCCAATCGACTGACTGGCCAACAGCATGAGTGACAGATCGGATGACTGACCGACTGCATGAGTGACAGATCGGTTAAATGACGGACATACCAAACGATTGACTGACTGCATGAGTGACAGATTGGGTGACCGATCGACTGCATGAGTGAGAGATCTGATGACCGATGCAAGAGTGACAGAGCGGATGACTGCCTGAGTGATGGACTGACAGACAGGCCGACCGACTGAATGACCGACTGAATGAATGAGTGACAGATCGGATGACCGACTGCATGAGTGATGGACTGACAGACTGCATGAGTGGCAGCTCGGAAGGTGTATGAATGATGGACTGACGGACAACCGACTGAATGTATGAGTGATAGATCGGATGAACAACTGACTGCATGAGTGAAAGATCAGATGACCGACTGCATGAGTGACGGACTGACAGACTGCATGAGTGACAGATCTGATGACTGCATGCGTGATGGACTGATGGACAGCACGACCAAACGACAGAATGGCCGACCAACAACTGACCGACCGACTGCATGAGTGATGGTGCAGATGACCGACTGATTGCATGAATGACAGGTCAGATGACCGACTGCATGAGTGATGGAGTGCATGAGTGACATATCGGTTAAATGATGGACATGACGAATGGTCGACTGACTGCATGAGTGACAGATCGGATGAGTGATTGCATGAGTGACAGATTAACAGACTGCACGAATGACAGATCGGATGACTGCATAAGTGACTGACTGACGGACAGGCTGATTGGCCGATTGCACGAGTGACAGATCAGACCGACCAACCGAATGCATGCATGATAGATCGGGTGACTGCATGCGTGGCAGACTGACTGACCACATGAGTGACAGATCTACCAACTATATGAGTGGCCAACTGCATAGCTGACAAATTGGATGACTGCATGAGTGGCGGACTACATGAGTGGCAGATCGGATGACTGCATGAGTGATAGATCAGATGACCGCACGGGTGACAGATCAGATGACTGCATGAGTGACAGATCATATGACTGAACGAGTGACAGATCAGATGGCTGCGTAAGTCACAGACTGACATGCTGTATCAGTGACAGATCGGATGACTGCATGAGTAACAGACTGACGGACTGCATGAGTGACAGATCGGATGACTGTATGAGGAATAGAGACTGACAGTCTAGACTGCATGGGCAACAGATCGGATGACTGTATGAGTGATGGATGGACAGACAGGCTGACAGACAAAACCACCCACCCACCCACCGATTGACCAACCCACTGACCGACCGACCAACTGACTGTGTGGACGACTGACTTAGCGACGAATGAAGCTGTAAGACTTATGTATACATATCCCACACGCAAAACGTAAATAGACTACCTATATCCTACATTTTCTTATGCCCAATGTATAGAATAGGGTTATGGAACTGGCGTAGGTGTGTCAGCCAAAATCGCTGAAATCACCTGGAATTTAAAATAAGTCGCCAGCGTATTAAAAGTGTACCACAATAACAACGGCAGTGGCGAATTGGCACAGGGGCGAGCGCCCCTTGACAGATTGTTTTCATTTTCCAATCGCATAAGTATTGTTGAATTTTCTTATTAGAGCGCACACATATCTTCATATGATGCAATATCAAGTTGTCACCAAGAAGTTGATAGGGCCTACACGAGAACACGCTAAACATGCGAGTAGGAGAAGGAAAATACGTAACGCAACAGTCACAAACTCGTCTCGTCGCTGTCACGAGAGATTTGTGTATGCTTACGTAACCATTGTATATATTTATGTAAAAATATTGTCCATAACGTATCTACTCTGACGATCGCCACCTCTACCACTGCTACCACCAGCACTGAAACTACTGCTACTGCTGCTACTGATGTTAATGCTGCTGCTGCTGCTGCTGCTGCTGCTACTACTACTGCTACTACTATTGTTGATGCTGCTACTGACACTACTGCTACGGCTATTATTACTGCCGAAACTGGCGCTGCTGCTTCTGCTCCTACCACAACCTCTGCTCCTGTTTCTACTGCTAATACCACTACTGCTGTTGCTGCTGTTACCACTACTGCTGCTACTAATATTATTACTGCTGTTGCTGCTGCCGCTATTGCTGCTGCTGGGACAACTGCTGCTAATGCTAATGCTAGTGCGGATACAACTGTTGCTACTGCAACAACTACTGAGGCTGCAGTTAATTTAACTAATGCAATGTCTATTTACCCGGAAAATGTTCCAAATACCCTCCACCCCGATGTAAATACGTTTGTCGACCCAAATAGCGACCAATATAATGGCCCTATAAGGAATACTTTGCCCAGTTTATTGCATATTGCATGCCTAAATATTTGCGGTATTAGATCGAAAAAACTATTCCCGGAATTTCACAGCTTTGTAAATGCACATGATATTATCTGTTTAAACGAATTAAAAATAAATCAAACAGACCACGTGTCTATAGTAAACTACGATTTGCAAGTCAAACTAAGAAAAGGGACTGGCTCCTCTGGTGGACTAGGTTTATTGGTCAAAAGCAGTCTTGCAAAATATATTCATATCACAGATACAGATACAGATAATGATTTCGTCATGTGGATACATATAAAAAAAGGACATCGTTTGTAATAACAAAGACATACTAATAGGCATTGTATATATACCACCAGAATCGTCCAAATATTACTCAAACGAAGCGTTTGACAAAATTGAACAAGATTATCTAATTCTTAGCAGTAAGTATGAATTAATCTGCTTAGTTGGAGATTTTAATGCAAAAACTGAATCACATCGTGATTATGAAATGTATGATAAGTTTACAATCCAACAGTTTAGAGTAGACGATTGGGCAAATGAAGAACTCCAAAAAGTGTCATTCAATGGGTTCCCTATAGAAAGACACAGCCAATGTCAAGCACTATTGAACGGCAATGGTCGAAAGTTATTGCAGCTGTGCAAAAATCTCTGCGTCTTCATTATAAATGACAGACTAGGTAAAGATGCGACAATGGGCAAAGCGACCTGTAGACATGGAACTGTCTTAGATTATATGATAGCAAATAGGAAATTTATTGAAATAATACAAGAATTTGAGGTATACGACTATGACCCGCTAATTTCAGACATACACTGCGCACTTCACATAGGTATACACCGCAGCAACGACGACGACGACAACGACAACAACAACAACAACACCAGGCGAACACCAACAAACGAATCCACTGGGTTCCACATAAAAAAGAAATGTTTGTGCAAAACCTAAGCTCTGATACGCTTAAGCAAATTAGGACAAAATTAAGCCAGATAGAATTAGCTGACCAGGAAGATATCAACGTAATAATGAATATGATAAGCGTAAAATTAATAACCAACCGTGGTTCGGCAAAGAATGCTCCCAGAAACGCCAATTATACCACACAGCACGAAAAGGATATAATCTTAACAAAACTGAAAACAACTATCAAAGACTTAAAGAGGCTAGCACCCAGTACAAACGAGCAGTTAGGCGGTACTCGCAAGACATGCGCCAACAACTACACACAAAGCTGCGCAACCTACACAAAACGGACACAAAATCCTTCTGGAAGTTAGTTAACAGTAAACACAAGAAAACTGACGATACACGAATCGAGATAGATAAGCTCTTCGAATACTATAAGTCAGTCAATGAATCTACGGAAACAGACGGCATAAGCCCTGAAATTGAAATTCCCGACTGTAAGGAACTCGACGTACCTATTACGCAAAACGAAATCGCTGAAGAAATCAAACGTTTGAAACAAGGGAAGGCAGGGGGAGTTGACCAATTAAGTAATGAATATATTAAAGCTACTGTAGACCTAATGATTCATTTCTATGAGAAACTCTTTAACTTAATCTTAGACAGCGGTTGTATGCCTGAAGTGTGGTTAATAGGAAAAATAATCCCTATATATATAAATAAGGGAAGCTCAGCAGAACCGGGAAATTATCGCCCAATAACATTGCTTAGCTGTATGTGAAAGCTGTTCACCTCGATATTAAACAAAAGACTAAATAAATATTCAGAAAAGTATGAAATTATCTCTGAATCACAAACCGGTTTTAGAAAAGGAAAGTCTACACTAGATAATATATTTTCTCTGTATTTAATAAAAGAACTGTTATTTGCGCAAAGGAAGACACTCTATTGTTGCTTCATCGACTTTCGACAGGCATTTGATAGTGTGGAGGCAGGGCCTTTGGGATAAGCTTATTAAAACTAACATAACTGGAAAATGCCTTACTGTTATATATAGCATGTACAAGTCAATTAAGTCATTCGTCGCATACAATAATATTGACTCAGACTACTTTGTGTGCAACACTGGTGTAAGACAAGGAGAAAATGTATCTCCCTTTTTATTTTCAATCTTTTTGAACGATCTAGAAGAATATTTAACGGAACACGGAATATCCGGTCTTAGCTCATTAACCCAACAGGCAGAATTCTACTTAAATCTATTTCTTTACCTTGCAATACTGCTATATACAGACGACACAATACTCATGGCGGATTCTCTTACGGCACTGCAACGCGCCTTAAATGTCTTTTACGACTAGTGTACTGCCTGGAAACTGCATGTTAACACAACAAAAACTAAAGTCATGATAATTTCCAAACGTAAGCAGCGGACAGAATTAAATTTTAAAATTGGAGAGCACCCTATCGAGATTGTGGATGAATTTATTTATTTAGGTGTCTGTCTCAGACAAAACGGAAGCTTTGTTAGCTGTAGGACTCGGAACGTTAAACAGGCAACCAAAGCCACTTTCTCTTTACTAAGTAAAATAAAAGAGCATGACATCCCAATAGACTTACAAAATTATTTATTCGACACAATGATAACACCTATCTTACTGTATGCCTCGTAAGTGTGGGGATTCGAAAATGATCGCCAGATAGAAACTTGCCAAACAAAATTCTTTAAAAATGCATTACACCTTAAGAAATCCACACCAAATGTCATGATATATGGCGAATTGGGCCGACTGCCACTCAATATAACTATAAAATGTAATATGGTCAGGTTCTGGGCGGGGTTGGTAAACGCTTGGTATGGGAAACTGTCATCAACACTGTACTACTTAGCATTAGAATTCTCAAGAGAACGAAATATTGAAATCAAATGGATTAAAACCATCAAATTCATTCTAGAAATAACTGGTCAGGCAGACTTGTTCTACCAGGAGGAAATAAACACCGCACAAGTAATCACCAAAACAAAAAGAGTCCTCGAACAACAATATACCGATGAGTGGAAAGCAACCATAAACCAATCGTCACGTCTGACATTCTATAGACAGATCAAAGGGAATATAGTTTTTGAGAAATATTTAAAAATCCTACCGTACCGAGAAGCTCTTATCTTATGTCATTTCCGAACACTTAACCACAAACTAGCGATTGAATCCAAAAGATGGCTAGGTATTGACAGATCAGAAAGATTGTGTTCTGAATGCAACTGCATAGAAGATGAGATGCATTTTCTTTTCTCATGCTCTAAATTCAATAGACAAAGGCAGAAATTCATACCACGATTCTATACAGAAAACCCTAATACCGAGAAAACTAAAGGATTGTTTGCAATATGCAATAAACCGCTCCTTATCAAACTCTCCAAATACTTGTTAGCATCAAAAAAATTAAACAGCTAGACTAATTCATCCATCTTCTCACCCAATCATACACCCGAGTTATCTATCAACCCAAGTATCCATCGTCATCATTGTTAAAGCGATGCTAATCTCATCTCAAATGCGATATATTGTACGATAGATTATAGTTTATGGATTCCATATCATTCACATCCTGTTACATTCCCTTACATGTATCACAATAATCTGCTTTGTAACATGGTGTAAACATTGAACAGTGAGAACCGTGATTTTGTTTACTCAAGCGATAGTGTATGGTGTCCTGTAAGTGGCAATGCATTACATTCTTTATTATGCAAATCATCTTGGTGAATATTTTGGGGATAATTTGATTGGAAGTTGTCATTGCCTATGGCAGTAACGGCTTCCGGTCAAATTGGTCTCAGAATAGTCATCAGCTTACTTGTATGATTGTTTTCATATCATATTGCCAAATTATATGTGACACCGCTATGACTGAGCGTATTGACCAAGGCAGATACGCTAGTTTTTCCTTCTGATTGGTTGAAAAGTAAGGCATGACAGCCACCATAGGCTTTGGAAATGTACCAACGTTTAAACTACTCAAGCCTGAATAGCTTTCTTTAGCGGCATGATAATAAGCTTAATATTAGATTATAGTTTACGAATGACGTGTTAGATCAGCTGAACAACTATTATATGAAGTTAGTGCTCCTTTAATACTGCCTGAAACACTGCAGGAGCAAGTGGCCCAAAATAGTTAATAAATTGATTATTGTTGTTATCATTATTATGTAAGCGATCCCACTGTCGTAGCCCTCGTCGGCAGCGAGGCGGAGATGGTATAATAATAATAATAATAATAATAATAATAATAATAATAATAATAATAATAATAATAATAATAATAATATTGTATTTCTACCGCCATTATCAATGTACAAATAATCCTCATATGCCGTTGTCACGGCCTGAGTGCAATAAAGAAAATACGAAATACGACGTACTTTGCGACTGGGGACGCCCTTCTTCTTATTGAATGGCTGTTCCACCATTTCACGAGGCACAACCTACACACTTTAAATAAAACTCATCCACGTTGTATAGTTTTTATGCACAATTCAATTTCAATGATAGGGCGCTCAACATGGAAACTCATTTCATAGTCCATTAGATTGCATAAAAATACGCTAAATACGCCTGGAATATTGTACGGTTGTTATTATTTTTCATTTATAACTACGTGGTGTGACACAGTACCTTTAATTGGTAGAAATGGATTGATGTATTGATCGTCCCTGTCATACAATTTTATGCAAACCTAACATGTAAAGCTAGATACACACGACACAATAAGTTGTATACAACACGTTATAAGTGTGAACACACGATCAAACAAGTTGTATGCAACATGTTGTACCGTGTGTACACACTTACAACATGTTGTATGCAACAAAAAGTTGGATGAAAAAAATAGAACCGTGTTCTATTTTCATCCAACTTTTTCATCCAACAAGTTGTATACAACAAGTTGTACCGAGTTGTACGTGTGTATCGGTTTCATCCAACGTTCATCCAACTTTTTCGTCCAACATTTTATGCGACCAATCAATGGACCTTTTGAGTTCTAACTATGCCCCACCCATCTCTAGCTAAGCTCCACCCACACTTCGCCCGTGTACAACATATCCTAAGAGTTTATAATTAATCGAGTCATTCATTCTATAATTAATTATGACGTCAATCCCACGCGCCACGTAGTTGATTATGACGTCATAATTTAGTTGGCTTTACGAGGAGTACTACTTCAATCGCGATATATGAGGAGACATAATATTTTATGCCGCTTTTTGGATTTTGCACAAATGTTGTATGCAACTTGTTGGCTCGTGTGTGCTGTCGGAACCAACTTGTTGTATACAACTTGTTGCGCCGTGTGTATCGAGTTTAAGAGTTTTAGCAACAACGCATCGCTGTTGGGGTGATAGATAAATAAACAGATAATTGTATAAATGAATGTCGCCTTGTTGACGTTTTGACCTCAAACATGAACCGTGTATACCAAATTAGGTTATTATACCGTCTTGAATTCTTTGGTTCCAACCAACTAACCAACAAACAAGCAAAGGGGCTGTCAGGCATACAGGCAGAGAACAGACAATGAGTGCAATGCTCTAATGCAATAATCGCAATGCTTACGCTGACCGCGCGGATGGCGTAATTATATAGAGTTCAGGCGCGTGAAGTTACTTACTTGTTCCCGGTTCCTTATTTTTGGAAAAAATAAATAACTAAAATAAATAACTAGTTAGTTATTTTCAATAAATATGATTGCCAGCTACTCATATGATCTTGATCACGTTTTCTAACAACAGGATTTCCCATTTCCTAGTATTTCATAGTTCCTTATTTTTCGAAAGATAAGGAACTAACATAAGTAGTTGTTGTTTACGCGTTCAATGGCTACAATACTAGTGTGCATGCCCTATGGAGAAGCTCGCCAAGATGGATATCTCCATTACTATAAGCCCGATTCTATTTCTGAATAAAGATATGTGTTACTCGATGCATTCTGGATTGATTGCATCCAATGATGAACATAAAAGATGCCATATTTGTGATTGTGATACATATAAAAGATATACCGGCTCCATACTTTACATGCTACAGCGACTTTTATCTGATTTGGGCGCGCATGCGCGATGCGCGTTTTAACGGACTCGTGGGGGGGGGGGGGGGCTGTTCTCGTTTAATGAGACGTGCTATAGAACAGCCCTGGGGATATGGCTAGAAGGGCATGGCCGGATTCAGTTCGCCCGGGTTGTCGAACGGTATCCGTTTTACACTTACATACACCGCGTGAAGATCACTAGGGGTGGGGAAGTCCTACCCGTGGCAATCACCATTACTACCACCATGTCATTTCCAAAGCGAATATAGGCAGCAACAGCGCCCAGTCAAATTAGTTCGAAAATATTCAATAGCTCACCTGCCTTTAAATAAAATGACATTTTTAGACATGTTGATGTGAACCAGAATGGCACTAGCGTAGTGAGAGTTGAGTCGGCAATGATAATGCATATGTAACATAATATATGGGCATCAGATATAGATCCTTTTTTATTTTAAACTATTGAATGCTAAGTTTCTCACATTCATTACAGAAGGTGGTGTAGCTTTTGAGCCGCAACTCAGAAAATATCATTTGACCATTAATTATGAAGCAGAAATAAAATGAAGATAGTCAACATTTTTATATTAATTTGACTAAAAATTTTAGTTGGTTTAAGAAACCACAGCTTATAGTAAACATTGGTTTCAAGATGATCAGTCACAGTGTTTATTTAAAGGTCCCCTAAATGCCACATACCTACTTAGTGAAATTGCATAGGAAAACTATAATAGAAATCACTTACAAAAGTTATTTCGTGAACAGTAGCTCAGTTTAAAAAAAAAGAGGAAAATTAAGATTGAATGACGTTATCAAATTTGCAAACCCCGCATGTAGAGTCAATGCCGGATTAAGCCTTGCCAGAGCCGGCGGCAAAGAATATTTGTGGAGTTGGGTGGAAGCGAAAGGCAAGCCAAAGGGTGGTGGGGTGGGGTGGGGGTGTGGGGAGGGTGGTCCGGGTGTCTTTCCCAGGAAAAGTTTGCAAACTAGATGCTCGCAGATGGCATCTTCTGCAGGTAAATATGGGCCATCAGTTGGCTATTAAATTATTCTTTATCAGCCATTTAATTTCATTTTTTTGTTCACTCAATTTTTTAGCCGTTCAGTTGTGAAAACAGGACTGGATAAAAAAAACCCTGAAGGAACAAAAAATGAAATTAATTAGCTAAAAATAGAATAATTCAACAGCCAACTGAAGGGCCATATTTACCTCTGGAAGTGCATGTGGCGCCACTTGAGAGCATCTAGAAGATAAAAAAAATAATATTAAACTGTTGTAACACAATCATGCACCATCTGACTCCTAAAACATCAGAAAAATTTCAATACAAAAGAAACACTCTTTAATAAGAATAATACTGAAACAATATATAATGGACAAATAAGACAATAAGACACCCCCACCCCACCCCAACCCACGATTCCATTCCATTACAGTGTTCATCTTCTGAGGCGGATCCAGAAATTATTGAAGGGTGGTCCTTGGGGTAGGTTTATGAGGGACTCTGGGAGGGCGTGTCCCTATCCCAGAAATAGGGGTGGGTGAATTTCTGATGTGGGGGGGGGGGGTTCCTCCCCAAGATAAATGTTGTGACTTTAATACTGCTGAGATGCTATCGCCAGCCTTCTGAGTAGAAATATTGATTTTTATTTTACCTGTAATTTAGAACGTTTTTGGAGATAATCAAGCAGTCAAATGAAAATGGAGTATCTACGGTAAGATTTGTTGTCACAGTGTGCTAGGATTCCTGCGAAAGAGATAGTCAAAACATCGGGACAATTCGAAATTTAAGAAAATGTAACAACACGGACTGGCGATGGTCTGCAATCTCTGATTGTTCTCGTTAATGTTAATCTCACTTTGTTACCCGTGATTATAAAGATTACAACTTCAATCCTGGAGCTTGTATGTGCCATTGGCGTAATTATAAGCAATTATTTTGAGAGTTCCGCCTTCCGCCTTTGGCCTTAAACCTTTGAGACCAACATCCGCCTTCACACACGCTCTCTGTCAGTAGTAGCAGCAGCAGCAGCAGCAGCAGCAGCAGCAGCAGCAGCAGCAGTAGTGCCAGCGGCTGAGGCGCCGGCGGTAATTCTACTACTACTACTACTACTACTACTACTACTACTACTACTACTACTAGTAGTAGTAGTAGTAGTAGTAGTAGTAGTAGTAGTAGTAGTAGTAGTAGTAGTAGTAGTAGTAGTAGTAGTAGTAGCAGCAGCAGCAGCAGCAGTTTTGATGTAGTAGTTGTAGTTTTGATATTTTAATTTTTTTTATTGTTATTCGTATACTATTAATCAAGCCTGCTATTTCACCGGATTTTTTAGGGCGGGTGGGGGTGGGTGGGTGGGGTGACGGTTGCAAGCTTTTTTAAAGGAGTTCCTCCGTGAAGGTTATCCGACTGCGTCAGCGTCGGATTTTCCATAAAACAGAGAAAGAAAAAATCTCAAACCGGTTTGATCCGTATATATCGGTTTTGTAGGGGTGGGGGGGGGGGGGGGAGAGCGGGTGGGGTGGGGGTGGTGTGGGTGTGGGGGAGGGGGGGGGGGGGGGTGGTCAAGGAGGAGTTAGTACACTATTATTGACTGTATTATTTTTCGATACATTTGTAGCAAAAATACATGTATTTTCAGAAACATTTGACACAAAATACACGCTCACGACTTTTAATTTCTTTATAGGCCTCGGAAATATAAATCAAATACTATTTCTCTATGTTTTATACATATCTACCATATAGGCCCCTATAGGCCCTAAATGACACCAGCGGCGCGTGTGTGTGCACTTGGACTATGACTTCCAAATATTTGGACCAGCAAGGTGCTATGCATATAAGGTTGGCCGATTATAATCTGGAAAAATACATACAACATTCATTTCTTATTACGCCAGTTGTATTAACGTATTTGTAATAATTTACTCTTACTGGACATCAATAATGTGTTCAATTTACAATCGATTAAAGTTCCACAATCACACGAGAATGCTTGAAATTTTTTTGTTATAATTGTATACTTTTAAAGGCCTAAGTTATGAGCCTCAATGTAATGAAACGAAACACAGAACATATGATGATTTCATTCCGTATAAATTAATATAATTTTTCTCTGTTAATTTGAATTAGGGATACGATCATACGAGTCGCTAATTCAACTTCGCAACTAACACATACATTTACCACTGAAATGGCTGGCCCCGTTGTCGAGACAATCATTCCGGTGGCTAATTTTCAAAAATAGTATTCTCTTGGTAGGTAAATTGACAGTTCCCAATACAACTGTAGAGGCAAATATTGATCAATTTTACCATTATTATAAATCAAAACAAATTTAGATTAATCAGTATTGGCTAAACCGAAAATCTTTATTAAGCTCGGTTTTTCGGTTTGAGTATGATAACGGCGGTTTGCAAACCGTCAGCTTATTGAACCGGTTTACTATGTGAGATCGGTATATCGCGCAGCTCTAAGTGTTACTTAATATTTTAGAAAGCCAAGTATGTGATTGATTACTGGTCAAACCACTGAGAAAACATGTTTATTGAGAATTGGCGGACTTGTATTTGGCAACGCCACGAGAGTGGCTAGATATGGAGATTTTGGTATCCTAGTTATAGCAATGGTAGCAAATTAAAGACATTGCCTGATTAAAAGTTGCTTACAATTTTTTTGGAATTGTGCAGAGGCACAGCTGTTCACTCTCCCCCCCCCACCCGACCTCTATCGCTGTTCCTGCCTATAAGACAACCAGGAAGTTTCCCTTGTGCAACGCTCACTATATGTAGTAAATCAACAGAAAAGTTAGAATAACATCATGTATGATATGATCTATAAGTTACCAATTTGGTGTAACCGTTACATCTGATCAGTAGGATATACCCAAAAAAAATCAGTCTTTTGCCGAAAAATCCTCTAATCTCTTAGTACATGGAGAACAGTGATTGCCACCTAGAACACACCCCACCACGCACCCCCCCCCCACCCCTCCACCCCACCCAGACCCCTACTACCACCGCCACATCATCATGCGCCTGTGACATGATGGCAGCTATATGGATGACATCGATGAGTTTTTGTGGCCAATCTAAATGTTGTAGATAGGGGCTTATATTATCAATGATATTCATTGTGGAGGTTTAGCATACGTCTTCCCATGATCATCTTAGCCTATATGTGAAGATACATAGAGGCCTACAAGGCTACTTCAGTTCAAGGTTTTATTTCTCCAGATATACGATTATTTTATATATTATTTTTATATCTGAATTGCGTTATAATATAAGTTACAATTTCAACCTACCTCATGATTCTGTGGACGTCTTTTCTATCAAATACTGACACCCTTTTAAATATATTCATAACTGAGAATATCATAATACCCTATTTCTCCTAGATTGACACACACTAGATTTATTGCGATATCTCTATTACTTTCTGAGGTGCATACGCTTGGACGAACATACCCTGTGTTTTCTAGGCAGAGTTGTAGACGACAGTCATCTCCCGCCTTCATCCGATGACGTCATAAGGCCGCTGTTTCTGTTCAATTACGGGGGTTTTTCCAAGTGGGTTAAAATGACCGACTTTGAGACGTAATCTTGTCTATTTACCTGTCGAGATTCTCGAAATGATGTATCTGCATCAGCTTATAGTACTGGGCCGAAACTTCTTAAGTTTTATAACTTAAGCAAAACTAATTTTCTGAGCTGAGCAAAAAATCTTAAGGCGTTTCTCGAAAGGCACTAAGCTCAAAACGTGATTTGCTTAGCCTAGCAAACTCTTAAGCAAGGAATCGCAAGTGAAAGGACGGGGAGTCGGGTACAAGCATATACTATGACGCAATACCGAGTTTTACCACGGCTCTGATAAACAGTCAGGGAAAGCTCTTTCTATGTGATTTGTATTGGTCATAACCCGTCATTACCTAGTTTTCATTACAGCATATTTTTCGCATTTTGTGAGATTGCTGTAAAATTCCATAGGTCATTGTGACGTCATAAATATGACATCATAGTCTCACACCGTCGACAGCTATCGGATGACGTATGCGCTGTTTATTATCATTGAACCATTCCGAACATTACGACGTCGCACCAATCAATACTGGTATAACACACAATTGCAAATAAACAATATAATTCTCGGTGTTTCAGCAATCTGTTTATTATAAATCTATTATAATTTTTTCACGCCGTTTTGAATCACTACCTAAAAACTACTTCCTATGAATTAAATATTTATAAAATATTTTTAATCAAACAGATTACAGTTTGATGACGCACATTTGTGCTTCATGCAAATATAAAAATGATTTAGTTTGAGTTTTACCCTTCAAAGAAGTTCACACTAGCGTGAGTCGCCCGAACACGTCAATTCCGATCACCTTGGGTAGTTCCGGATCCAGTCATTTAAACTGTCAGTTTGAGGACTATAAAATAATATTTTCGAAACCAGTCTTATTCCATTGTTCAGAAGGCAAAGAAGAAGAATATGAGGAATACCCTTAACATACAATCATGTGCTGTCTATAGAAGCATTTTCGTCATACCGCTGTGAGAGAATGAGCTTGTTTTCGTGTCGACCGTAATTGGTACCTAATCGCGACATAGGATTTATTATGAATTAAATGCTGGAAATCTGACACAATTGAGACACATTTTTATGTTCCTTGGTCCTCTAAAAACTGAAACTATTGAAAAACATAACAAAATATTAAATCTATTAAACCTAATTCCAAAGAATTTGATTGATGACTAAAATATAGTGATTCAAAACTGCCGATCATCCGGAACTGCCGTACCCACTGACAACTGTATCTACAATTTCTTGCCTTTAAAATGAGAAAAAATTAGCCAATTAATTCACTAAATTGTAGGCCAGCTAACGCACATTTTGTCAGACTAGTTTTGTAATGTAAGCCCAATTTCCACCTCATCTAATGAAAATATATCACTATTATATATTATCACAACGTTTTTCGAAGAAAATTGGGGTTTATGCCGTGCAACATGTGTGTGTGTGTGCGTGCGCGCGTGCGTGCGTGCGTGCGTGCGTGCGTGCGCGGGCGAGGGGACGTGCGGGCGGCTGTGCTGGCGGCCGTGTGTCTGCGCTCAAAAATCTATTGTAACACATCATGGATGGAGGACGGACGGATGGGCGGACGGACGATGGACAATCGACGGACAGATGGTCGACGGACGGCCGCCATGACATAAGCTCAGTTGGCCTTTCAGGCCAGGTGAACTAGAAACAGACGGACATCAACAATTTCGCCGCGCCAAAACTTTGGAATACCCTACCACTGGATATTAAAACTATAAGCTCTAGGGAGAGATTTAAAGAAAGACTAAAAACACATATGTACCGAAGCGCCTTTGAAAATTAGTCAAATTGATAAATGGTGCTATACAAATGCTGTATTATTATTATTATTATTATTATTATTATTATTATTATTATTATTATTATTATTATTATTATTATTATTATTATTAACAGCGTAGGTATATGCCCATACATGCCTAAAATGTGCGCGACGTCTGCATTATTATCCCCACACGTTTTGGTGAAAATGTTTTGAAGAAAATCCCTCCAGGGATATTAAAATTGTCTCCACCCGTCCGTCTGTCCGTATGTCAGTCTGCTCATTTCATTATCTCCTCGAAAACGATTTACATGAATTCAACGAAATTTGTTATGAGTTACCCATATCATTAATGATTGAGAGGCTACATTTTTACTTGGCTCTGCTCTGTGGTTCTTTTTTAAAATTTCACCTCTGTAGGTAGTCGATCGAGTTCTCTGACTCTGGCCTGTGAAAACTCTCGCATAATGGACAGACTACCGGATAAGAAAAGTAGTAGTATTCCCTAAACCTACATGCCGGTTCGATTGGTACACGCGTGTCTAGTGATTGCGGGAAATAATACGGGATTATCACGGTCCCATATGATTGCAGATTGTGAGATGATACATGAATTTATTGCGGGATGCATCCCATGATGGGTGAATGTGTGTGGCTGGAGTGGGGGGGGGGGGGGGTGAGAGGAGGGTGTGGTGGACGGGGTCAAACGGTTAAATATTATAAGCATTCCTTCCATCACTCTTTCTCCTCTGAAAGCATTTGGTGAACTCCAACCAAATTGTTATACCCTTGTGCATGGGTAGATGCGGGGCCAAAAATGTCAAGCTGAGGAAAGTGATGGGGATTTGTGATTGGGTAATTAAGTCTAACAGATGTGGGAAAGCGGTGGATAAGCCAGACAAAAGTCCGACGGGAACTCTACTATATATAGCTCAATATTTTTTAAGAATTTATTTGTTTTTATACGAATCAAAATGTTTAAATTTAATTGATTAATTCATGAAATGATTACTAATTCGGAGGCGTGGCTAACACGGTTAGAATAACCAGGAAGACTACAGCAGTAACAGTGGCTACGCATTAAATTTATTATTAGAGCCTATATATAGTGTTATTATTTTGTTTATTTCATATGCGACTATACCAGTGAAAAACATGAGTGTATGGATTTGTAGCATAGTTAACGCTCCTCTTTAAAACGTCGGGGAAATGCAACAAGGACGTGCCCGGAATATGAGTGACTATACCCGTGACGTTTCACTATTATGACGTCATAATTGGATGCTCATTAATGCTAAAATACAAATTCCCAACAGTTGCTGACGATCTCACCCTAATGAGCAACTCAGAATTTGAACTGCAATGTATGCTTGATATTGTATATCGTTACTCAACTCGTGAGCGATACCTAATACATCCAGAAAAGTCTACAATACTGCACAATTCAGTACGCACAAAATCTGTTCCGCACTTGCCTAAATGGTGTCTTGGCGAATTAGAAATATCTGTCTCTACAACAGCAACTCATTTGGGGTTATCTCGAACTACAAAACAAGAAACGAAGATCAATGTTCAAGAGCGTATATCTTGTGCTAGACGCACACTCTATAGTCTCACTGGCACAGGTTTGCATGGCTCGAATGGTATATCAACAAAAAATGCATACCGTATCATCCAGCTTTATGTCATCCCTCGGCTACTCTATGGACTAGAGACCCTTGTACTACAAAAACAAGAACTTGATCAACTAGAAAGCTTCTTTATTGCCATACTTAGGAAGATACAAGCCCTTCCAACGAGGACCGCGAAATGTGCTGTACTCCTTCTACCTGGCGCTAGACCAATCACTGCAGAGCTACACATACGTCAGCTAACACTTTTGAGGAACATCCTGGCATGCCAAAACAAGCCACTTAACCACATACTAGTAAGACAGTTGGCGTTTGAGACTCCAAAATCGGGCAGTTGGTTTATTTATATTAAGAATTTGCTAGAGAGATACAACTTATCAAACATCCAAGAGCTTATTCTGAATTTACCCTCTAAGTTAAAATGGAAATCAGTAGTAAAATCTGGCGTGGACAGCCAATGGAACGAGGACTTACAGTTTGCATGTGAAACCAAAAGTACACTTAAAAACTGTAACACTAAAGACTTTTGTATTGGGAAATGCCATATATCCGTGCACACTGTAGACAATGACAACAAGGATGTAAAACGTAGTGTCATTAAAGCCAGGCTCATCACAGGAACATACCTAGTACAAGCAACACTAAGTAAATTCAACCAAAACATTGTTAACCCCACATGCCGTCTCTGTCAGTTGAGTTCTGAAGCTTATCAACACTTCTTGCTACACTGTGGTGCACTCCATCAGTATAGAAATCAATATTTATCACTGCTCAAGAAAACCATCATCGACCACCTTGGCGAGAATTCCTGGAAATATATCTCCAGCATAGAAGATCACCTCGTAAAACTTATTATCGACTGTACAAGTCTAGTCAGGGCTGGATTACTACCCAACAACTTCTCATTATTATGTGAATTGGAATGTATAACTAGAAAACTATGTTACAACCTGCATTGCGGTAGAAGCTTCCTCTTTAATCAGCTTCCACAACAACATTAATCAACAGTAACTGCTGTTAACTGATATCCTGAATCAGAACTGTATTTATATATAATTGTCCATGCACTCTGGTGCTGAACAGTGTTTGTGTTATTATTATTGAAACGTATGCGGTCAACATATTTAGCTAATCTATAACTGCGGACTAAAATTACAATTATATAATGTTCATAAATCAAACTGTAGTTTACGTAACCACACATGTGGGTGCTCCTATCAAGAGGAGGGATATACGAACAACAACAACAACAACAACAACAACAATGCCTTATTAGATCGCTTTGTTGGTCTTTCTAAATCGGCTGAAAAAAAGACAGTTAATGGCATGAACGATACTGGGACGGTATTTTATGTGCATAATATATGTCAAGCGAATTCTGCCGATCTCTGAATATTCTTTCAGGTTGAATCATGCCTTCTATCGAATGTTGTTTCTCACGGCGGCCATATTTATCTGACTAGTGTTGAACTTAAGACTGCTCTATACCAGTCTTAAGAAAATTACGTTTGAGCTTAAGACTTTTCGAGAAACGCATTTGTATTGATTTAAGAAAATAACTACGAGCTAAGCAAATTACTAGACTTAAGAAGTTTCGTGAAACCGGGCCCTGGCCCCAATATCTTTAGGGGTATATATGCATTTTCGAATATGCATTTTCCAGGACCGTTACACGTTTTTAAAAACTATATTTGGTAAATATAAGTCGAGTTAAAAGGATTAATAATGTTAACTGATTTATCCAATCGTTTCTTGGGGACGTTCCTATTGTTTATCTCCGGGACTGAATGCCACTTTTCCAATGATCATATAACAATGTCAGGTCTGTAGTACTGGGCAGTGTTTCGAGGCTCGGTTCCAAACCTGTGAAAATGTTATGTCCTAGCTATATGCCTGGCACGGATAATGCCATTGCCTGAGCTATCATTATCTTCAGCACCACTTGACAATGCTAGTCATATAAGATTAATCGTCCCGTCTGAACTAGCCCAGGTGTGTAGGCCTATACGTGATTAAAGAGAACTGAATGCCATCGGTGGTATCGTGCACTCGGCATGCGAAAAATGCAGGATACATGGTATGCTTAGTCCTAAATATACCATTGTCTAATACTAACACACACCTCAAGCTTAGCTTGCTTCTAAGTTTGCACTGAACAGATTGTACCATGCCGTTCTCGAAGTTGAATGATCCATATTGATAGGTTAGTGACGTTGTACATCACAATAATTACAGACTTGAGAAATCTCCACTATTCAGTTCATGTAACCACCCAAGGGTATAATGTGTAACAGTATATAAAACTGTCTAGTTACCTACTAGTCGTAGATACGACGCCCTGATAGAAGCACCTGGCACTGGCCTGGTATGAGTCGGACCGCCTACAAATATGGAGACCTGATAGATGTGAATTAAATAAATAGGTGCCTACTCCCTAAGTACTACTGATTAGATCAATAATGGATGTGTGCTAAGACATGTAATGGAAATTGCGATATATAAGTTAGTTACACCATATCACATAACAGATCATTGCGAGTTTAGTAATCATACTGTCGGGTCATCCTTTGCAAATTAATACATAAGGTGACCCGATAATAGTATTATTAGAATCGCAATGCCCCGCCAATCACGATCCAATAGTGAATTATATAAGGGAAGCAATTGTAATTTAGCACTAATACTGTGGTCAAAACATATGGCATAATTACTGGACTATTAACATTGTCTAGGTAACTGTCAATCAGTAAAAAGATTATGTTAAAACTTTCGCATCTTAATGCGTTGTAACTTATAGCATAGTCCATTGTCAGGTCTATTCATACCGTTTGTACACAGGAAATTAGATTAATTTATGTTAAGCTTTTCACATTATGTTCAGGATTCATGCCGCAGTTAGAATGTCAGTCTTAAAATATATTTAGTATTCTTTGCTATTTCTCAGCATTGAGTATAAAAATAATAAATAAGAGTCGCAGATTATGAATACAATCACAGGTAAACTATCAGCTAATAAGGTTTACTTTTGGACTTATATCTGCAAAACTTGGCAAAACGTTATAAATGCTCATCCCTTATTTCATTGCGGAATTTCTTTTGTTGAATAGTTACAATGTTGAAAAGGGTTTTTATGATAGAAACTAAACTGACAGTCAAACAAAATTGCTTTAAAGTTGAATGACTATACGAACAGCGTGAAACACAGCATCACTGCCCTGATAGTACTTGTCGTTTATTGAGTCCAGTTAGCAAATGTTACTAAGCCGGTAGCACTTAAGCCGGAGCGTTGCTACCAGCCTGTTACCTTGCACAACGTTTCCAGTTTACCATAAGTATAGTTGCCAGATAGTGCGTTCAATCTCTATCTTTTACGGCGCATAATCTGAGCATTGATAATTGCTGCTAGAGTATTTATTTGAACCGGTCTCTGAGCTAGCTATGGTTTAAAGCAGCTTAGTTGACAATTATTTATTAACTTGTACCAAATTCGATGTAAATCACTTGGTCAGTTTTCTATTGATCTTTTTCTAAATGATATTTATTATTACAACATTACTTAATATATCGGGAACACATTATCCGGAATACTTCTGTTCTTTTTTCGGCGAATTAGCAGACTTGACACAGTCTTAGATTACGCAGTAGGATTTCGGTGGCGTAATCTTACCTTTCGCATTTTAACAACCTCAGCAGTTTACACGGCCTTCATTTCTAACATCTCTAACTTTTTGGATTCTCTTCTAAGGTGTACCTTATAGTGTCGCCTGACAACATGGACATTCCATTCACACGTATTCAGTGGATTGCTCAAGCGCGTCATGTGCTTAAACAATGCATCGCAGTGGGATGGAATCTCCTGTAGCTGGGGAAGGACGAAACGAAGCTGGCTATGAGATGGAGCAACTATTCGGCATCATAGGTGATCTCTTGAAGCAGATCGCACACGAGGAACACCACACATTACATACATGCAGACATTGAGCGACAGGGGGATTCAAACACACACCCGTCAGCCTGAGAGCTCTCCTGCAGCTGTACTACAGACAACGGAACAAGCCTTCACGTCTACTGTGATTCCACCACCACCACCACCAAACGGGTTCTCTTTTACGACTAAGAGCACTTCGGGTGGCAACACTAGAAAACGTGACAAGCCAAGACACATGATGCAAGATTTCTACCGAAATGTGATAACACTGAGTAGTTCATCCCCTTTTTGGCTACAATACGCTTTGTAAAAATGCTAAAAATTTGTCTTGGCATTTGATCTGGTTACCTGACCTTTGGTCTGGTGGCCTCAGTAGCTTGGTTGCAGTTCAGCACGATGTAGGTAAACATGTCTTTAAAACTTGTTGCAATATGATTATCCAATCCTGAGATATTCCTCTATAGAGTGAGCTACACGCACAGTTATGATCGTGATTTTGACCTTTGACCTGTGACGTTTATTTTGGTGGTCGTTACACTATGTGTATGTACCCATGTGTCCATGCTGGTTGCAACATGATTATTCAAACCTGAGATATACTTTATAAAAATGTCAAAAGTTATTCAGACAGATGACCTTGGTAATTGACCTTGTGACCTTGACCGTTGATATGCTGACGGAATTATTAGGTTGGGGTTTCCAATTGCTATAGGTAACTAGGGGTCCCAGTGTTGTTACAATATGCTTATGCAGTCCTGAGATACTCTTTGAAAAATGTCAAAATTCTTCCGACATGATATTGACCCTGGTGACATTGACCTTTAACCTACTGACCTCATTTTTAGTTCTTGTTCAACACGATAAAGGTAGCCATGTGTCCAAGTTTGATTGCAATATTTATCTAATCGTGAGATATGTATGTATGATTACTGTATTCAACAATCAGTCCTTCATCGCTTTTGCTCACCGTCTCTTTTGTCTTCAGCCGAAATTCTTAGCTTCCTCAGGTCCATTCTTGACTTAATTGTACCGAGTCCTGCTTTCTTGAGGTCACCTCGTAGCATGCTTAGCAGATTTATGCAATGATGTCCTCTCCTGGCTTTGTATTTGCTGGCTCCGAGTAGTGCGAATTCCAAGGGTCTGTGTCTCGTCTGGCATCATTAGCACATGGCCAAACATGGACCATCGCTGCTGGCCGACTTTTACAGACAGAGGCGACGTATTACACAGCTTGTATAATGCATCGTTGGAAATTATGCTGTCTGGTTATCAGTGTCCAGTGATGGTGCGTAGGTGTTTGCGGTGGTACACATCTAGTTTGTCTAGAGCTGCCTTTGGAGCTGGCCAGCCGTTACAGTTATACAGCATCAATGATACGCAGGTTTATACAAGGATTTTACTTTTGCTCAATGGCCCGTGAGATATACCCTTTGTCAAACATGTAAAAAAACCTCTTCCAACAGACCGATTGCCTTAGCAACTTATACTAGCTGCGTATCACAACTATAAATAAAGGTCAAACGCAATTTTTCTCTTAAACTGGTTTAGGAAAGTAATCAGCCTTCAGAGTTTATGAGAATCTGGAAATACTGACATCGACTTTGCTAGATTTGAGTATGAGTCATCATTCAAGGCCCAAAAACTCAAGTCTTAGTCAGTTAAACGTCAATGAACTTGAGCCGCTTGTTTTTTTAGATATACCACATGTGAACTCGGAATTATAAGTTAATGTTCAAGGGCTGGTCGTGTGAAATTTAGTATTTTAATACCTATAGCATCAGTTGTTTATTTTGTTTCAATATGTGAGCTAGTAGCAGTCTTGAAACAAGTTGGGTGAATACCTTAACACTAATAATTTCCATTGGGCTTATATAAATGAAATAAACTCATTTTCTTGTAATGATTTAGCACATCCCGATAGAAATCGAACCACAAACTAGGTTAATAGTGTACACAGTGTTTCATTTCAGGCATACATTCGGAATGATCATTGTTACACAGTGATGCAAATGGCCACTGCGAAATTCTACAAAACCCTACAATTAAAAGAGTTATAAAGATGGCCACCGTGCAATATTGATTTAATAACAAACCGTGTATGAAGGGAATACATATATAGCGAGAGCAGCAATAATAGGGTCGGTTTATATATTGATAGATGGGTCCACAATAATATACAAATTGATGGGTCTGAATTTTCTGTCAGTAATGGTTTAAGGATCATTTAATTTTTTTATGTTACAGATTAAGTTCATGGTATATATAAAATTTTGATGCATATATATGTTGAGTCTGACCAAGTCTATTGGACCAGATAGTTGATTCGAGAAAATAAGTGTTATAAAGCCTACCACACGGTAGTTCAGGTATATAAGCAGAGACCCTGCAATTGACCTGTTTTTAGTATATATATATATATATATATATATATATATATATATATATATATATATATATATATATATATATATATATATATATATATATATATATATATATATATATATATATATATATATATATATATATATATATATCTATGTGCCTATATATATATATATATATATATATATATATGTATATGTATATGTATATGTATATGTATATGTATATGTATATATATATATATATATATATATATATATATATATATATTCTCAAACATACAGTACAGTAATATCCCAGTTAATATAAAATTACGTATGCATTCTGGATATATTAGGAAATGCATACAATGCGGCCCATTTTGGCGGGTCCGCACGGATAGCTCTTGCTATTCACAATCCGTCTCGATGTAATAATAAGAAAAATAAGATTTTAATAAAGTAAAAACTAGTTCATCAGGCAGCCCCAGCAATAGCTGGGACGGCATGACAGGAATAAGACATATTCGCTATGGTGTGTTGTGTACTTACGTCGCACATGATGTGTTTACAACACAGGTATCCACAGCAATTATTTTTGTGAGACACAGCTACGTAAGAATTTAGCGTATCTGTGTAGGATGACCGTAGTCAGCTTAGGGACTGGGTTTCGATTATACAAACATATATAATAAAAAGAAAAATATTTCAAAAATAAAATAAAAGTGTTCCATTTTCCGCACACCTATTCACACATTCTGCTCTATCCTCGACAATAATGTCCTCAAACGTCTTCGAAGAAATTTCCCCAGCGAGTCTGGGTTCCACGACCCGTACTGGACGGTCATGGTGGGTGGTTCTCCGATGCCGAAATTTCATTATGTTTCCTAGGTCCGTAATGCTTAAGTTGAATGAAACGGTTGATGTATCTACGGATGAGCTAGTGGTGGTGGTGATGATGACAGGTGTAGTTCTGACTGGTGGCGCTGCTGAGATGGCTGACATCACTGTTGCTGTAGAGGTGGTGGTGGTGCTGGATGTTGGGTGGCTAAATGATGCAATGATGCTGGCCGTCGATGCTGCTGTAGTGATTGCAGATAACTATCCTTATTTTCACAGCCTTAAGTAACTTGCTGGCAGACGATCTGGGAATTGCTTGGATTTCCGGCTGATGCGCGAGTCTGCGTTTTCCTGAATATGGATGGTCTGGTGTAGTTGTTTTTCTAATGGCAGGTTCTATTGGAAGGATGGTGCTGCGCGTGGATGTCAGTGTGCTGGTCTGCAGTGCAGTGGTGGTGATGATAGCTTCCGTGACGCGGATCTCCTCGTCTATTACTAAGCTACACGAAGATATGGAACGATTGGAAATGTCCTGTAAACCTGGTTCGGATATCTTCACAGGAGTTGTTATTATCACTGATATGGGCTGGCCTATCACGGATGTGGATGCGGTGGTGGTGCTGCGTGCTGTCGGCATTGTCACTGCGGGTGCTGCCGATGCGGAAACTACAGTTGGTATAAATACTGATGCTGCTGGTGCTGTTCTTGCGGGTGCTGCTGATGCCGTGGTGATTGGTGCTGGAGTGCTGATGCGGGGTGGCTGTGTTACTGATGTTGAAGGTCTAGCCAATTGCGGAAAGTCAGTTTGTTGTCGTTTAGTGTGTTTAGTCTTCGCCATTTCCTGGTTGGAAGCACAGTGATTGGAAGTCTAGTTTCCAGACGTGCTGCAAGGACATCTGGGTCTTCGCTCTGCTCACCAGGCTTTAATGTTACAAGCAACACACGATGTTTAAAAGATAACGCGTGTGTTACACCATACCAAGTAGCTGAATACAGGTATTTGCAGTCCGCACAAAATGCTCTTTGAATAAATGGTTGCAATTGACGTGAAGAGTCAAGTCCGAGTTCCTGGAAAATGCACATTTACACGGCTGTCAGTTATGCTGTAAAGCTGTAAATGGTTACTTCTTTCCGAGAGGAGCAGGTGCCGATTCTTCCAAGCTGTCAGAGAAGGCGAGGTCTTCCACAAGCGACATATTATTCCCGCATGATGGGGATCTGAGGAACCGAACTAACCTAATTTAAACTTAACTCTTCATAACTTTCCTGGCCAATATGATAGATAATAAAGTAATAATAAGAAACCAGCAGAATTTGGTTTGCGACACGAAAGTAGCCTAATGCTCGATTTTCCCGTGTATCGAGTTCTACAGGAAGATGAAGTTTCAGTGCACGCTTTTTATACTTTTTGGTGACGTCACAGGATGACGGATGACCACACCCGAAAGTTTTATGGTGAGTCGGTCCCACCAAACATGCCGGATTATCTATTTCCTTCATGTAAAGTAGGCAAATATAAATATAAGAATGAAGGATAGCCGCTTTCATCCCCACTCGGCGGAAAACGAGTCTTCAATCAACATTAAAATCCGGAACTACTTATTCCTGTGGAAGCTCACCTTTTAATTAGTATGAAGCGGTTTTTCAAGTTGGTTTCTTACAAACTCGCCTGTTCAAATTTCAGGCTGGAATGCCCGATGGGGTGTGGGAGAGCGTGATGACATCAGCGGCTCAGCCCCAACTCACCACCTCTCGCCTCTTCCATCACGCTGTGGTAGATGCGTGTAGGGTGGTTCTTTTACTTATAGCCTTTGATCCAATTTACTGGAAATTAGAAGTGATGATCACGTGATTCTTGTTTTGAAAGCACGTGGTTGATCAGAATTGTTTATGCTGCTGACTGTTCGTAGTTGATGCGAAAAATGGAAATATATGTTTTCATTATCTGTTCCTCAGAACAGTGTCCCTTTATATGCACGTGATCTTATACATGCGCCTCTTCCTGTGTGTAGTCGATTTATTCCAGCCCGTGTTGATTAGCGGCCGGAATATGTAGGTAAGAGAATATTTTTAATTCTCCATGATGCTATATTCTCGAAGTTTGATGCTACTTCTTCAGCCCGCATGCTAGTGATTTGTATACGTGGTAGAACAGCCGTGTTCTTAATCAAAATTAGGACAGTATAGCTGTATGTAATTTATTGTTTGGTTTAAACAGTTCCACGTCTTGCGGAAACCAAATCTACTGACCCCGCAAAGCTGGACTGTGTTTTCCGGGTGGGTGGACTGCCAAGCATCCGCCCCTGTGGGTAGGACTAATCTCACCTCACCTCACCGAGACCAAACTTAATTGTCACAGTACAGCTCGGAAAATGCGTGCCTCAGTTTTACAATTTACAATACCGTCGTACGGAGATTGTCATCCTGTGTGTCTGTGTCTCTGTCATGTTGGTGAGTTTGATTGATACACATGGCTGCTTATCTGCGGATGATTCTTGCGCTGTTGTGAAGTGTGACGTTTTTATGGCAGTGGGGCAGGAAATTGCATGGGGGTGATGTCAACTTTATCGGACATAATGTATTTCGCTCTGTAATGGCCGAGTCCAGAGACAGGACAGAGTTACTTTAAAGCGCGGATGACCAAGAAGGGTGCTGTCGTAACTTGAATCAATCCATTATCGATCTTCTGTTTGGTAGCAAAATTCTACTTGATGCGGATGACAGACTGTGGGCATCTTGCTCTCTTAATAATATTGACTGTTATTATGTATGATTGTCGTGTGATAGTTTAGCTGTTTATGTACTGGGGGCTTTTTCTTGGGGGGGGGGGGGGAGTGGGGAATCCCCCATAGTGTGCACTGTAGATGGCGGCTGTGTTGTTCCTCCTTTCCGTATGATCAGTTTTTCGCAAACTGGATAAGGTGTTTGCGGAAAATGTTGACTCGTGTTGATGATCGTGGTGTTCTGTTGTAGGGAAGTCGGGGCTGCTGTCTGACGCTGGCATAATGCACTTTGGGCAGATCCAGGTTTCCAAGCTGGGGAATGACAAGTCTGTTGCTGTTGTGGAAATGTCTGGTTGCGAAAAGTGATGAGCTTCCCGCATTCATGCGGGAGGGAATTTTGCGGAAAAAGGTGTCTAACTTTTTTTTATTTTAAAAGCTAGGTGCATGCTAACAATGTTGTTGATGATGTTGAATGTCTTTGTTATGTCCTCTCTATAACCTGGTGTGTATGTGGCATTCGCGCAACGATGAATTTATGTATCCAGCCTTGCAGGCAAGTGTGTTCTGTATGCTCCTGGCTCTTTGTCTCTTGGTGTGATGTTCTGACTGCTCACGGGGGGGGGGGGGGGGGGGGGGAAAGGACTTGGTAGGGTGGATGTGGTCGGGGATGTCGTTTGGGTGGAGAGGGTAATTTTTCGTTACACGACGTTTGGTACGCAGTCATAGTTTTTAAGTACCGGGAATATTCGAGCCGAGAGTCTGCTGAACAGGCTGCTTCTCTGCCCACCACCAGCGGGGAAAGGGAGGGGGGTGTTGACTGTGGTGTGGGATGCCACCACCTATGTACCAGCTGACTCATATCTCACGATTGACAGTCAACAGACGATGAGTTGAGTGTGAAATGAGCAAGACCGATGATGTCCGAACTCGGTGCATAGACGAGTGACGTGAATTGGAGTAGGGGTGGTGGTGCTATAGGATGGGGTGCACCTTGGGATGGGAGTGGTTTCGCAATTTGCGGTTTTGGAGGGGTATACCAAGTTGTGCTGTTTTGCTGTTCTTCAAAACAAGCCAAGGCGTCATCAAGCCTCTTCACTTTCATGCTATTTATTACATGTTCCACTCCACAGGAAGCATGACCCGGGCAGCTTCAGCTTCCACTTGTGGTAACTATAATTGGGGTAATAGCATGAAGTGGGTGGGAATGGGAAGAGGTCGGTGGAACAACTTTTCCGTCCTTCCCCTTGGACAGCACAAACGAGAAAGTCTTCAGATACGACTTCCCAGATCTTGTAGACACGCTCTGAGGAGGGAGAGGTCGAGTAAGTATCTTGTCATTGTCCTCAGCATCGGTCATCTGTTCACCAGACTCCTGGCTTGGTAGGAGAGGGGATTAACTGGCACCGCGGTGCTCTGGACTAACGTTGGAAATACTTGTCTCCATAGGGACATCTGTCTGGGTACCGGTGTTACGTGGAATGCCCAGTCCGAGCTCTGGCACTGGGTCATCACTGACACAAGGTTTAAGTCGATCGAAGTGGATGACTGAGGTCAGGCCATCCGAGGTGCGGATATGGTAGGTCGCCTCCGACTTACCTACTAACACATAGGGGCCTTTCCACTGGTAACTCAGTTTACTTGGCACGTTTGCAGAACATCATGAATCATGAACCCAAACCGTCTTTCCCACCTCATATGGGTTGCCATGCACTCGCCGGTCGTGTCGGTGTGCAGTGGATATTGTTGCGCTCACTAGCTCATGGGTTTGTTCTATCCACTGCCTCATGAGCTCTTCGTAGAGATGGTGAATTTTTCTCCTGGAATCATATGCATGGCCAGATCCAGGGGTAAGGCTAATTCACGGCCTAAAATTAACCGAGCAGGGCTAGAGTTCGGTTGAACCTCTCCACCATTCCGTCACTATGGGGGTGATATGGAGTCATCCTTGTTTTTATGAGATGAAACAATTTGCAGAGCTCAGAGATCAGCCGGCTCTCAAAATTACTTCCTTGGTCGGAGTGCAGTTCATAGTGCATACCGAATTGGCGGAACACATTGCTCGTCAGAACCTCCGCCACTGTGGATGCCTCCTGGTCCGGCAAAGAAAATGCTTCTACCCACTTCGTAAAATAATCTTGCAATACGAATATGTACTTGTTTCCTTCATCCGTCGTATGCAAGGGTCCAAGCACATCAATAGCCACTCGCTCCCATGGTGGACCAACAATTTTAACTTGTAAGGGTGTGGAATGGTGCTGGCCAACAGCGCGTCCACCCATACCTTCACACTATCACGTATACCAATCCAGTGGAATCTCTGTTTAATTTGTGTAATCGTTCGTTCGACGGCCAGATGTCCAGCATTATCGTGTAGTTGTTCGAGGATAGTTTTATGATAACGCTCCGGGATCACTATCTGGTTATTAATGTGGAGAATGTCATCTTGGATATGGCACTCCCCAAACCGCTGATAGTATTATTTTGCCGTCGCAGAAAGTGGTTTAACAGATTCCTTAGGAGGATGTACCCCCTCCTGGATCCAGGCATATATGTTCCGTGTTTGCGCATCTGTTGCTTGTTCGTGAGCGACTGTCTCCATGTTCCACTCTGCACACCGCAATTTGGGGAACACCGGAGATGGCTGTGTAGTATGGGTCATGGTGGTGGCCACTTCCTGTTCATCCTCAAGCCCAATTCTGCTCAAGGCATTGGCATTTCCATGCAGTTTGCCGGGTATATGAACAACATTGAAGTTGAAGGCATGCAGGGATTCCTGCCACCTCGCTACCTGGCCCTCCAGATGTTTTAGGTTTCTGAGCCAGCATAGTGAGATGTGATCGGTATACAGGGTAAATGGTCGCCCATGCAGAGTGTTTACAATACTTGACAAAATGGACCGCAGCTAACAATTTTCTCGTGTGGTCGCATAACGTTTCCACTATGCACCCTTTGGCCTTCCCGCTGTGTGGTCTGTCTCTGTCATGGGACGTCGCTCAGCGCTTCACACAGGAATGCAGCCTAGGCTAGGTGCCTTTCCCATATATGCGTATGCGATTAAGGACCATGTCCATAAGAAACATGATTGAGGAACATAGCCCATGGGACACTAGTCTAACATGTGATCGAGAACTATGCTCATAGAAACATGATTGAGAAACATAGTCCACGATCCCCTTCATGTGATGCCCCTCTCACACATATACCCTCCCGTTTCCCAAAGAATCACTTTTCATGATCTCTGATCACGTGAGGCATGGCTTGCAATACGAATGCTTACCATGGCTTGACTCTACATTGAGCCATCTTGATCACACACAACCAGAAAAGGGTCGATGAACTCACATGATCAAGATGAACAGCCGGCGACCCAACTCATGCTTAGGGGCAACCGACGGTCTGATCCATACCTATCTGCCAACAAAATACGAACTTTGACCGTTTTCCCCGGCCTTGACTGCAGGCTATCTCTAGCAAACACAGCAAACTTCTAGTCTACTAGAGATGTCCTGGGTGTGGACTGTCATCCACGTACCATGCCACTTACTATTACCAAGTTCAGCCGCCCGAACAATGCGCCGACTAGACGGTACAGGAGGATGTTAATTCATCCTTCGTCAGACACGGAGGCCTTCAGTATCTCCTCTGCACTATAAACAAGATTTATCATGCCCCCGGACTCTCACGAGCCCACAGCCACTTGTTGATGGAGACTCTCTTGAGGAGCCTATCCCGCTTGGTCTCCATCTTGTTCAGAGTACGCAAACCATAACCCAGTACCTGCCCCGTTCCATCTTCTGTGACCTGAGATAGAACTGCACCAATGGCATAAGCCGATGCATCAGTGTCTAAGATGAAATCGAGGTTATGGTTAGGATGAGCAGAATTGGGGCGGTCGTCAAGAGTTCCTGCAGCGCAGTGAAGAAACCTTCACACTCACTCGTCCACTCGAATGGTCGATCCTTTTCGGTGATCATAAATAGTGGTAATGCAATCTCGCTGAAGTGATGGATGTAATGACGATAGTACTGGCAGAGACCGAGGAAACTCCGGGTGTCTGTGGCTGAAGTTGGGGGTCTGCCACTCTGCTACTGCTTTTGTTTTTGATGGCTGAGTAGCCACTCCATAGCCAGATATGACGTGTCCCAGGAACTCGACACTCTGTCTAAAAAGATGAGACCTTTTGGGTTTGAGCTTTAGATTCGCTGTATGAAAGTGCATGAGAAGTTTGCTCAAACGAGCCAAAGACAATTACGTCGTCGATGTAACAGACAGATCTCCCATTGCAGGGTGGTTAATACCTGCTCAATGAGACGCTCGAACATTCCAGGAGCGTTGCCCAATCCGTAGGGCATCTTGCACAACTGGATAAGACCATCTCTACACACAAACGCGGTCTTCTCCATGTCAACCTCATCCATGGCTACCTGCCAGTACCCACTAGCTAGATCAAGGGTACAAAACCACTTGGCTCCGGACAAGGAATCTAAGGCCGGATCTCGCTTGTACCCTTTGGCCTTCCCGGTGTATTTCCAATTGAGGCCGCAGCACGACCACCTAGTAGTCTACACAGGATGCAACCTAGGCTAGGTACCTTTCCGTATATGTAACTGAGATTAAGGACCATGGCCCATGGGACGGTAACGTAGTTGACCTCAGAACGAGCATGTTCTCTGATCACAGGAGGCATGACTCACAACACGAATGCTTGGCATAGCCTGACTGTACATTGAGCCATCTTTACCACACAGATGAACTGACATGATCAAGACGACCGGCCAGCGACCCAGTTGATAGCGATCACCATCTGAGCTCATGCCCAGGGGCAACCGACAGTCTGATCCGCATCAATCTGTCAACAGTATATAAACTTTGACCATTTCCCCCGGCCTTGTCTGCTGGACTATCATCTAGCAAAGACACTTAAAATCTAAAGATTGTCATCCACGTACCACGCACGCCACTTGCTGAGATAGGATGAACCAAAAATCTCAGTAGCCCGACCAGTACGCCGACTAGACTGTACTACAGTAGGATGTCAATTCATCCATCGTTAGACACGGAATCCTTCAGTATCTCCTCTGCACTATATTACCGATTTCACGTGCCCCCGGACTCTTGCGAGCCCACTGCTGCCTGTTTAGGACATCCTTTGAGGAGCCTATCCCTCTCAGGTATCCCAGGTAACGGATACACGTATTTGACACTTAGATCATTAAGGCGGCGGTAGTCTATACACAACCGCAAAGATCCATCCTTTTTGCCTGCTGGTACAATGGGACTGGCCCAGGGGGATGCTGATGGCTCTATTATGCCTGTCCGCAACATGTCATTTACTTGTTGATATGACTCGGCTTCCTTGTGAATGGGAAGACGTCGAATGAGTTGTCGAACCGGTCGGTTGTTGGAGTGTCGCACAAGATGAATTTCTCCCAGGTCCATATCTCCAGTCGAGAAACTGTCGCGATATTTGTATAAATGTTTCCGTATGTCACGTTTATGAGATGGCACCAATCCAACTGTGGCATCTAACTGTTCCGGCAAATCATCAGAAGCTGTTGCTGGTGTTGGTGTAATAGGGGGGGGGGGGGTGTCTCCAGTGATATCACGTCCACCAGATGGCCACAACGAACTCCAAGTTCAAGAGTTATTGGGTCTGTTGTGCCATTGAATACCCTAAACGGTATATGATCCTTAGCTATTTGCAAACAGATATGTGTAGGCCTAAGGGGTGGCTTTTTTAGATGGGATGCTCTCATATAAGTGCTTGTTAAACACGGTGATGGAAGCTCCAGTGTCAACAGTGGCACTGGTGGAAACGCCACTAAATAGACAAGCACACTTATATATTACTTTATGGTGTGCTTGTGGAAGAGTTTCCAACGATACTGTCTGCGCAATTGTTTTTGGTGCAATATCATCCTGTATGTAGTCGGTCTGTTTCCGGATAGCTTCTGTGAGTGCAGTTGGTGGCTGAGTGAGGAAGGGGCCAACTCCTCATCCCTGCTGCGGTGATTGCTTAGCCGATGATGGAGCTGGGGGTAGCAATGGTGGTGTTATTGATGCCGTTTCTGTGTACTGGGTGTTGTTGTATAGTGGTGTGGACAGGACTGGTGTGATCACGGATGAGGGCTACCTGCGTGAGATACTTTTTACAATGCATCATGGTTTAGTTGAAGCGCAGAAGAAGCAATGCCGGCAGGGTGGTTTCCCATCCTTCGAACGACGCTCCTTCTTGCAGGTCCATGATGCCGAATGTTGACTTCCGTCCATGTTACTGCTGCTGCTGGATGTACTGGGTGATGCTGTTAGGACATGTGAGTTGCAAACCACAAAGGGACACCAGGTGTTAAGTGCCTTGGTGGTTGGTTGTGGTGCGTGTATAAACATTGTTTCAGCGGAGGGGCTACAACCTACCACTGCCGTTTTACATAGGAAAGAAGGTTTGTTTTGTGCGGAAACTGTGGGGTCGCAATTTCCGACAGGAGGAGATGTTGGTACCGTGGATGCAGTGTGCATCGTAGGTTCTGACATGTAAGAAGCCGGGTGTGTGTGTGCATACTGTCGTGTGAGGATGAGCTGTTGTGTTGGCCACCTGACGTTGTTGTCTGGAGGCCGCAGTTGAGCTGGATTGTGAGAGTGGGCACCAAAGTTACTCTGTAATCGGTGCCCGTGCTAGTTTAACAGGGGTCTCAGGCGGTGGTGTACATTGGTCAGCGGTAGGAGTTGTTGATGGAGGGTGATTAGGACATCGCTCCTTCCAGTGGGCCGGCTGACAACATCCAAAACATGCATTCACTGGCTGTGTAGAATTCATATTGGTTGCTGGGCGTGTTGTCGACTGGGTAGAGACTGTGGTGCTGAGTGTGGTGACCAAATTTGAGAGTGCGGAGATCTGTTTAGTGATCTCTTCCAACCTATCGTGCATGTTCTGTCTGTTGTTATTGTCGTGCAGGTTCCTGCATCCTGTGGCATTGTTGTGGACTCCGCGATGAGATTGGCCACGCCCTCTTCCTTTAGGTGCGTGATTTTGACTGGTGGGGTGTTCTGATTGTGCTTGCTGGCGTAGTTGCGGATGCAGTGGTGTTGTCGGTGGTTGTGGTGGCGACGTTCACATCGTTTACTTAATTTATGGGGTGTAGTTGTCGGCGATTATTCTTCTCCCACTCCAAAAAATGTTCAATCTGATCCGCGGTTGCTGTCAGGTGTTGTAGACTACCGTGTTCTGTTAGAAATAGTTTTTCCTTACGGGCTCACTGCTCAACGCATCAATGAAGGTATCTAAATGTAAGTGTGTGACACCCTCGTGATTCGTGCTAGGGTAGGCATGGGTAACTAGTCATCGAATACGACTAGCCAACTACGGTCGTGTTTTCCCGGCTCATCGACGCAAGTTCTTTAGTTGCAGACGATTCATCTCACCAAGGGTCGTGTCCCCGAATCTCTCCGACAATGCGCTTTCCAACTCTGTGTACGTAGGCGTATAATCTGTGCCCAAATCTGTCAGGACTTGAAGTGCTTTCCCGGACAGCTTTGCGGCCAGATACTTTCCCATTTGACGATCAGTCCACCGATTTGTATGACTTATAATCTCAAACAGAACTTTATAATTAGCCCAATCATTCTCCCCACTAAATTCAGGAGGGAGAATGATCCGGTCATGTCCATGATGAGAAGTGATGGGCGCGAATCCAGGTGGTGGTGCTGGGGAGACGGGTGTTGCTCTATTGATGGGTTGAGGTGTACTATGGAAGATGATGCGGACCCTCTACTGGATGTTGTGACAGGTGCTCCTCATACGGAGGCGATGCAGGTGATATACGGGGATGGTGAGTGCTGTGTGATGCTCTTCTGGTGTATTGTTGGAAGGGAGGTGCCGCATCTCCCGGCTCGTAACGTGGTACCATTGGATAATATGGTGACGACACGCAGACCGGTGGAGATGCGGGATATGGTACATGAAATTCCGGCCATTGGTCACCCTGTGATGACGTTGGCGAACATAATGGTTGTGAAGGATAGTTATGCCCCCGCAGGGTTCCCTGTCGTGGTCGTCCGTGATCCGGCGTAGTTGATGGGTGCCTATCGCAGATATCTGACAGTGTGATATATTGAGTTCCCATCTGCGAGGCATCACGGAATGTCCCCTCGCTGATCAGCGAAAACTTGTGTAAAGGTGGTGCTGGTTGTCCCGCACCAGGGAAATTTCTGGCATAGTCAATGAGCATGCGTGCAATTCGTCCGTCATATGATGTTACTTCCAAATCTACGGAGAGCTGACTGTCTGATGAAGGAAACGTGTGTGTGTTGAGAGTTGGCATGGGTTCGCTTCTCATTCGAGCCCCACATCGGGCACCACGTGTAGCTCGTGGGGGTATGCGCTGGTCCATGATGTTGCTCCACTCCATTGCACCGCATGTACAGGATGCACATGAGGGCTGGTTAGCTACGGTTCTCTGGGTTATGGATCCTGTATCGCGTCTCTCTGGAAGGTACAAAGACCAACTTCTAGAGTCGGTGGAACATTTACGTTCCAGTGGGGCCGTGCGACCATTTCCGCCGAGATTGAACCTTATGGTCTCGTCCCAACTGTTCGTGTCATCGGTATGTCAGTCCATTAACTAATTTAAAGGTCTGGACAAAATATAATTAACAAGAATTTTAGTGAAACTCAACATACGCCCGCAGGAATACTTGTTTGAGGAATGCTGAATGTGAATAGTTAGTCTTTGATAATTCTCTGAGAAAGGGGGAGGGGGCCACTTCTATTAGGTACACATTTGGAATTCATGGCAAAGACATCACTAACAAGAAAATTTTGATGAATTTTAATCTTTCAAGGGAGATAACTCTCACGAATATGCGAGGATTTTGTCGAAGGGAAATCATGAGATTTCGTCTATACCTAACACATCTGGTGGGGAAAAATTGTGAGTGTAGGTTCAAATCTCTTCGAGATCTGGCCAGGAAAGGAAATTCAAGGGAGATAACTCCAGCGAATATACGAGGATTTTGCCAAAATGAAATCATGACAATTCGGCTATATGTACCACATCTTTTGACAAAAAATTTGTGAGTGTGGGTTCAAAACTCTTAGAGATTTGGCCTGGACAAGACAATTTTTACGAATTTTAATCTTTTAAGGCAGATAACTCTGGCGATATGGGCAGATCTTGCCGAACCGAAATCATAACACTTCGCCTATACATAACACATCTTCTGGGGGAAAAATTGTGAGTGTAGGTTCAAAACTCTTTGAGATCTGTCACATACAAGAAAATTTTGACAAATTTTAAGCTTTCAAGGGAGATAACTTTATCGAATATGGGAGGATTTTGCCGAATCGAAATCATAACACTTCGGCTATATAGTCCAGGAGCTAAAGCTAGGTCAGAATCGTGACGTAGCACACCCAGTATTCGGAAGATCTGACACTTGCTGTGGCTTGGGGGACATGTCCCACACATTTTAAGCCCTGTTGTACAAACAAATTGTGGTAGCACTAATTAGTTATCCTGATTTCTTTGCATAGGGGGTCTAGGCTTTGGCTGTATCCACAGTGCACAACGATATAAGCATGATCGTGTCATAACTCAAAGTAATATCGTATTAGATTGACCATATATGATATTTAGACGGATATCGACCTAACATATATCCAACATACATTTTGCATGCATATACCAAAGGCGAGGGTGAAATGTGAAGGTTATATTTTATGTATGTATACTAACTCCATCATAGAATCTGTATATCCAGCTGTACCACTGTTGACAAAGCACCCAGGTAATGGTGGTTGGAATGAGACAGATGGATGTGGTGGTAATCGGTGCGGAAAAACAAATTAAAATGAATACTACACCTCACATCGCCCTCATTGTCATTGTCTACATATAATTCAAATTATGCCTGTAACACTTGTTCCGGGGTAATTTTGTAATTTGACATCACAAGTAAACTGAAAGTTTAATTCACTCATTTTCTCAAATACAAATCTTTTTTTGAAAAGCAAATAAGAATGCAAGTGGCATTTTATGAATTTGTATTCATGAGAAAGGTTGTTAATACATGCCTTGATTAATAAAGCCTAGTATTGATTTAATATATATGCACACACACTAATTACATTTGCGAAATAATTACAAGCGCTATATAACTAGCAATTAAGCAAATATGGATAGTGATAGTTGTGACGAGGAAGTAGCGTTTCATCTTCTCCCAGCAAAGCGTATCAAAACGACACAATGGACTCGCTGTATTATTTGTCAAGCACATAGTAGCGAAACTGTTAGCAATGCCACTGAAGTCGGCATCTCAAAGTTCATAGACGCTTTCCAACACCGGGAGGATGACGTTTATGAAAGACTTAACTCAAATATTGATCAATTAAAACAACTGGATATCGTGTGGCATAGAAACTGTTATGCTAAATACACAAGCAAGCACAATATTAACTTTGCGAAAAGACGATCCATGACACCACCAACTCCTATGCCTCTTGATAAACAAAGTCCAGAAGAATCGACAAGTTTGGCTAGAGCAGCAAGATCGAGATCATCCCCGATAAACTGGGCAATGTGTATGGTTTGCCAAAAGAAAACTCACAAGAAAGTCATGAAATTATTCTCAGTTTCTACATTTTCCACATGCCAAAACATACAAATTGCAGCAGAGAAAATGGCGGATACAGAAATGCTTACCAATATAAGAGGCGTAGATTTAATCGCTTCAGAAGCCAAATATCATGAAATATGCCGTGCACAGTATGTATCAATGCGCAATGTGATGTATAAATCATACCAAGAAACTGTGAATGCGGATTCGTTCTCCCAATCATTCTCGGAGCTGGTAGCAGAGATAGAGTCTGGACTTGTATCAGGAAAAGCTTACAGCATGACATATTTGTTGAGTCGATTCAAGTTTTATCTAAAGAATAATGGTGTGACTGCTGACAACTACCGCTCCCAAAGACTGAAAAGCCGATTACAAAATTACTTTCAGGATTCAATCGTTTTTCACCAGCAGCTAAACCCTTCCAAACCCGAGCTTATTTATTCCAGTGATATACCTTTATAAGATGTTATTAATGCAGCTGCCAATGCAGCTGGTGGTAGATCAGCGTATACTGATAGGCCACATGGCTCAACTGATACTACTAGCAATGATGTTCACACGTTGTTCAACGCAGCGCAGATTTTGAAGGGAGATTTGGAGGCTTGTGAGGGGATCACCATTAAACCAGTTGATGTTGACAATCTGACACTCGCAAAAGCAAAGGAAATTATTCCCCAAAGCCTCTACTGGCTGCTGCGGTGGGTTACCACGAATGCAGATTTAGCACCAGAGCAGTTTGGTAATGTTAGATCAGAATGTGCTAATGAAGGTGATGAGAGGCATGTAATGATGATATGCCAAGACATAGCGCATTGTGTATCACACGGGAGAAAGAAAATGTCAAAACACATAAGCCTCGCTATGACAATGAGGCATCTTACAGGTTCCAAACAAGTTGTCACCATTCTGAATCGTATGGGTCATAGCGTTTCCTATGATGATATTGAGGTAGTTGACACTAGTATGGCGCTTGAAGTATTAGCTCAATCAACACGGTATGGAGTTGTAATACCAACAAACATTGTTCCAAACTCGTTCGTTCAAGTAGCAGCTGATAACAATGATATACTTGAAGAAACCTTAGACGGTAAACAGACAACTCACTCAACGACAATGGTGATGTTCCAACGAATGCAATTTGGCCCAAGACCAGAGCGTGTCATACATGCTGAACACTCAGTCAGGAGAAGGGCTTTGACAGCACCAGGTACTGAAAACAGAATTCTTGATTGTGGGGTGTTTGGTAGAAGAACAGTTGTGACCGCGTTCATAGACACTGTCAAGAAGGATTGGTACCAATTTGATAGCTCAATCCAGGAACAGGCATTAGTCATGGATCTTGCATGGGCCATCGTTCGAATGTGTCCAATAAAATTGTTTGCGGTAGATCTTGTACCCATGATGACCACAGAAACACAAACAGTCCCTAGTTGGAGTGGATTTAATGCACTTGTATCATGTGCTAACGCACCTTTTACACAAATCGGTTACTGTCCAATGATTTCCGGATCACCAACTGAATTCAATACGGTATATACGGTCATGAAACAAGTTCAAAGAATGATGACAACACTAGGACAGAATGACTCGGTCATTACATTCGACTTGGCCATATATGTCAAGGCAAAGGAGATACAGTGGCGATATAAAGAAGAGTTTAGTGACACTGTGATCAGACTGGGGGGATTCCACATTGCGCTAAACTACTTAGCTGTTATTGGAAAGATGTTTGATGACTCTGGCTTAGAAGATCTCCTCATAGAGGCCAACACATATGGTAGCAGCACGGCTGCTGCTCTACTTAAAGGGAAGTCATATAATCGAGGAGTGAGGGCTCACAAATTGGTTCTGGAAGCGCTGCTGCGATTACAATGGCAGTCTTTTTCCAAATGGGTTCAACAAAATGGACAACATGAAGACCACATTACTCCAACAGATTTGGAGAGTCTGGATGAGAAAATTAAGATGTGCCGAAGCAGCATTGACGACTTAGACGCACTGCAAGAAGATTTCAAAGAGGTGTGTATGTACGTGAATAAATTGCAACAGCTGTTCAAATCCTTTATAGTTTAGTCAAGCTCGAAATCACACCTGTTCGCATTTTGGAACTCATATATTCATATGGTAGAGCTGCTGCTTGGATTCATAAGAGCTGAGAGAACTGGAGATTGGCAGGCACACCTATCTGCTACTGCTGCTATGGCGCCATATTTCTACAGCATGGACAGAACCAATTATGCAAGATGGCTGCCAATATATCTTGCGGACATGAAGATGCTTCCAAGTACACATCCCCATGTACATGAACAATTCTTGAATGGAAATCATTCCGTAAGTCGCTCACACCATCCATTCAATCAAGTGTGGACAGATATGGCATTAGAGCAATCGATTAATTTGGATTCCAAAAAGCGAGGTGGTATTATTGGAATAACACAAAAGCCAGGAGCTCTGGAGAGGTGGTTTTTAACTAGCCACGAAAGAGCAGCCATAACAACGGTCACAAAGCAAATGTGTGGGTTACAAGATACTCACATGTTTGGAGTACATAAGGAAATGGGGACTAATCGAATGAACTGGCGTGGTATTGCCTAGTGAAATCGCCAAGAGACTTGTTTCCGCCTGTGACATTGGTAAGGAGATTATGGACAATTTTGTTCAGGAGCGGCTGGACACTAACACGAGAAGCTTTTGGGACACGTTGCCACACTTAAAACTTAAAACATTTGCCAGCCTAGCACAGAAGAAAAAACTCAAAACAAATGATGAAAAAATTCACAATGTGAGATCTGACCGCGAACTATTTGGTCGATTAATTATTGCCGCAAGGTCCAGAGATGTTGATTTAAAACTAGTGATGACGTATGAACTGTCTGCTGTCCCACTATCATTGTCACATACGGATGGGACTCTAAGAAAGAATGTGAAAAGTGTTTTGTTAAGTGAACTAGAAAAGGAAGTAAATGTTGATGGACGGCTTCCACCTGTTGACAAGACAGGCGGAACAGCTTATGTAGTAGATGGCATGGCAATTGTGCAAATGGTTAAAACTGGAGGTACGTCTACATTTGGAGAATTGGCTGATAAATACTGGCACATCTCTACAGTTCCACTGAATCAAGAAGACTGCAACAGAGTAGATATAGTTTTTGACAGATATGATAGACTGGAATCTCTCAAAGCGGAAGAGCGGCTAAAACGTGGGTCATCAACAGCATTGGAAGTAAAGATTGCTGGAGAAAATACTCCCGTTCCAAAGCAATGGGCCAAGTACATCAGCAATCCAAGCAACAAAAGTAACCTGGTTGCATTTCTCAGCAAGCGGTGGCGTGATACTGGTCCAAATATGCTATCTGCCGACAATTGCGTCATTCTTGCTGGTGGCTTTAACGATGGAATGGATGTTGTTGTCATTTCAGCGAACAATTCGTCGTATTTGGAAGAACTTCGATCAGATCACGAGGAAGCAGATACGCGTATGATGTTGCACGCGCTACACGCTTCAAAAGACCACATGCGTGTTGTTATACAGTCTCATGATACAGACGTGGCAGTACTTAGTATATATACGTATCGTTCGCTTCACTGTTCTGAACTATGGTTCCGTACGGGCACAAAGGACAAATTGCGATACATACCAATACATACAGTTGCTCAAGTACTGGGCCCAGCTATCTGTCTGTCTTTGCCTGGGTTTCATTCTCTTACAGGTTGTGATAGCACTAGTGCATTATTTGGAGTCGCTAAGAGAAAATCATTCAATCTCTTAAAGTCATCTGAATGTCATCAGCTTAGCTTAGCCCAACTCGGCGAACATTTTGACTTATCACCGAATACTGCAATTCTATGTGAGAAATTTGTCTATGAGTTGTATACCACCAGGGATATGGGAAAGACAGCTGATGAAACCCGTTATTGGCTCTTTTGTCAAAAGAGACAAAGAAATGAAAATCTTCCACCTACATCGAATAGTCTAAAGCATCACACTGAAAGGGCCAATTTTCAAGCTCTTGTTTGGAGACGTTCATTGCAAGCTGTTCAGAATCTTCCATCTCCAAATGGACATTGCTGGAGCATAGTGGATGGTCTACTCAAGCCTGTTCTAATGTCAAAGGATCCTGCTCCATTTGGATTAATTGAACTCACATCATGTAGATGTCAAAAGTCTGCCTGCAAAAGAACAGATCTCTGTCAATGCAAGGCTAACAATCTACTCTGCACTGAAGCATGCCTTTGTATGGGAGGTGAAATGTGTGACAATGTTCAGCATACAATTGTCGAAGATGACTCTGACACGGATGAGTAACATTCTCTCATTTGCTCACGTGATAAATATGTCCTGCCAGCTTGTGTAGACATGCACTGCATGTCAGTTAAAAGTTTAATTATGAAAAATGTAGAAAACATGGGCATTGTTGTAGCTAAGGTATTGCTAGTCACAAGAAGACCTAAGTGCCCCAATATGTACAAAGCAACATACGGGTGTCTTAAACGAGGTTGATTATGTATAAATCTGCGATATACGATCACTCCTTTCCATTTTGGTTAAGATTGTATTGATATAACATGCGCTTAAGTTTGTGAAAAATTTACCATTGTGAAAATTGTCTGAAAACTACATTCAGCACCTATTGTAAATGGGCTTCTCACGGGTTAGTGATACCACAATTTTCTTGAACAACACGGCTCAGAATATACCCACGACATCGGTCTAGCATAATATAGAGACAAACCTTCTGAATACTGGGTGTGCTACGAAACCATTCCTCTAGACCCCTTTTGAAAATTGGCTCCCGGACTAATAGGTAATATATATGCTGGGGAAAAATTGTGACTGTAGGTTCAAAACTATTTGAGATCTGTGCCGGACAAGAACATTTTGACACATTTTAAGCTTTCAAGGGAGATAACTCTAGCGAATATGGGCGGATTTTGCCGAATTGAAATCATGACACTTCGTCTTTAGGTAACATATGTGCTGAAAAGAATTTGTGAGTGTAGGTTCAAACTTCGAGATTTGGCCTAGACAAGACAATTTTGACAAATTTTAATCCTTCAAGGGAGATAACTCTCGCAAATATGGGCAGATCTTACCGAACTGAAATCATGACACTTCGCCTATACATAACACATCTTCTGGAAAAAATTTGTAAGTGTAAGTTCAAAACTCTTCGAGATCTGTCCCGGACAAGAAAGTTTTGCCGAATTTTAAGCTTTCAAGGGAGATAACTCTAGCGAATATGGGAGGATTTTGCTGAATCGAAATCATGACACTTCGTCTATAGGTAATATAGCTGCCGAAAAAAAATTGAGTAGGTTCAAAACTCTTCGAGATCTGCTCCGGACAATAATCAGACGCACGGATGGACGGCGAGCGCCATCACATAATACGACAACGCTTTGCGCGGGCGTATAAAAAGTAAGAATAATAACTATACAAACAATGCCACTGGTTTGACAGTAAATGAGCAAAATAATCCAGTACATAGAGCTACCTGGTGTTCTTTCTGTGGTCTTGCCGAAGGTACCACACAGATTCGTAAATACACAGAGGTATCCCAGCAAGGGGGCATCGCAACGAGGCTACTTAAATAGTTTAATATAAACCAATTATACCCCTAGCACACACAAAACATTATTGTTGCGAGAGGTAGGTGCCTCACGTGGGCCTCTGTCACGGGAAAATGCCTTCAATGCCGAAGCGGAGGAAAAGAGCTGACAAAAAGGGCCACTTTTGTTGAAACCAGAAAGCTAAGTGATGGTCAATCCTAGTAAAGCCATAATTAATGTGATGCACACTGGTTTACGTGAAGGCGGGATGGATGATTTCCGAAGAATTCATAGGTCACTGTCTTATGTAGGTCCAAAGATACCGCATTGGTAGTTGCCACTTTATTCATGCAGGCCTTTTGGTAAATCTTAACCTACCAGTTGGTTATTAGATACGTTTACTAGCTTTGGCCGCAAGTGGCAGGGATTCCTACCTATCTTTAGACACATATGTCTAACTGGCGAAGATGCCCAGCCTCCAGAAGGTCTACCCGCATAGCATCTTTCTCAGAAAGACAGCGTGCGTACATGTTATGGAGCAATAGCTTCTGAATCATATGACGATCCGGTTACCATCATACCGCAACCACATATAGCATCATCAGGACGGGTCACAGTTCACAAAAGCAATTTAGAAAGCACAATAGTAGTTATGGTGGGGAGTAAGAGACATACATCCATCGCCAGTGACCTTCCTGTGAGGGTGTGGTGGGTTCTAAGACCTCACCCAGACACTACAACGAGTTGGATGGAGATCTGCATCTCATCTGTCACCCGTGCATTACGGAATTAACGTTACACCTGCCATTAGGGTTAAGTTCCAGTATGCCCAGAGATTCACTGCAGGCTGGTTTCACATAATATAATTTCTTTTCACAGTGCTTCCTACATTGGCGGGGGAATCCAAACTAACTGGTATCCGAAGATACAGGGGGAGTGTATGTAAATCGACACTTTAGTTATCACCGCTTGGAAACCCTAATAGTTTCCCAGAGTCTGATCCTGCCAATGTGTTGATTGGGAGTCCAGACAATTATTAAGCCTTGCGGCTGGAGGAGCGTAGAAAGAGACAATAACTCGATATTAATAAGAGGCCCCAAGGTAATTGGCCAATTTTACACAATCTAGCTGGTGCGTGGTGTTACATATCAACTACAGCCGAAAAATAGGCGTACACAATGTGTCTCTTACAGAGAGATTGTCCCTAACTACTTTAAACCTATCCTATCGAGCTAGAATAGCCAGGTTTAGTTGGTCACATGTCAGGTTCGAGCAATATGAGCATGAACAGTGACCTCAGTGTAAAATAGATGCTGGGGGAATATAGTGATGAGGATATAATGTTGCTGTATAGTATAGTCTAGCGTACTGTGTCCTAGAGTTTTTATATATAAACAAAACATAATACCTAGGATGGCTACTTGCCATATACATAACTAACTAGTACAGTTCTAACAGTATATCAGGTCATAGGACCTTATGGTGCTCGTTGGTTATAAGCACATGGAGATCAAGATAATATATACAGTATGAAACAGAAAGTATGAAAATGTGGTCTTAAGACCGGAACGGCACCTATTAGTCATCAGTGCCTGTTACAGAAATAATAAATGTTATAATAGTATAGTTACTTGAGTACGTATTGGTCATTGGTACAGTAAGAGTTCATAAATCACGCAAATTGAGACGCTACAGTTGAGTAGCATGAGATGGCATGATTCCAAATGCAGGGAACATTTCCGCAAGCAGACTGTTGATGCGGCTCACTCTCAAGACGGTGAAGAAGAACGGTTAGAAAGATGTCCATTAGATAGTCAGAATAACTGATACATAGATTTACAGTTTGTTATAAAGTTTCCATCCGACAATGGTAGTTTGAAAGTTGCCCATTAACAAGGAGGGCAACAGTTGTAATTAAATATGCATGCACATTAAACTTGGTACACAGTGCGGGATACGTCGCATAGCTCTTGCGACGCACTAAGCAGAGTCCCACCAGACTGTGGTCTAAAAGTTAATTAACACACACGACATGCTGCGCGGAAGTTTGATACCACTTTTCAGCATGGGCCGGAAGATCCGTCGAGTTATCCACCAAGAATCACCATCAGCTCTACATCCTGTAGAATCACATCAGGCCCGCAAGGCCCATCCATAGAAAACTCCTCTATGAAAGTTCGGAAGCGGGAGTTCTTATATTAGTTTATTTTGCCCCCCGGATGGCCGTCCGGGGGCTTCCAAAATTTGTATTACGGATGTCCAAGACTGCTCACCGGCGCAGGAGATCTCAATTCCGAAGAGCACTGCTGTGATGTAGGTACCACAGTCAGTTAGCAGTTCTCCCATGTCTAACACTGCGCTGGTCCAGCAGTCTTGCTGACTGTGTCGGCTTCCATGCCGAAGTGCTCTCGATTCTTGATTTCTGGCTCCTTTTATACTACTCATGACGTCAGAGGTAAGATGCTTCATCCAATCAGCGGGCGAGCAGTAGCCAATCAGCGCGCAGCTAGAAGTGTTGACGTGGCTATCACGTGAACATTGCATTCCCCATTCATTTAATGCATACACGCGCTTACGACATCAAAGTAATATTTTGAAGATAATTTAAACGAGCTTTTTAAACGATAACTCAGCCATTTCTGGTCCGATTTTAAAAATGTAAAAAGTTCTGGAATCCTCGTTTCATTCCGGTCCTGAGAGTTACCAAGGACGACGAGAATAGTGATTTGAAGGAGATTTGAAGAAATCACTAGTACCAACTCAGTACACTATAAGCATATCCTCTCTCCCAATACTGAAACGTGTTGTCAGGGAAGCTCTGACGCGCATGCATGTGCGCTACACGTTCTTACGGACTTAGCCATTTTAACGAAAACTCTCTCATAGGGCTTTATACACGCATACCATTCTACCCAGGGGGGGGGGCCTGCTTGGAACATACCCGGAGCGGTCATCCCATACCCAGCCTAGCTGGAACGGTCTGTACCCGCTCGGTCGATCCGTGCTACGAGATCATTGTGCTTATGGCTTTTAACCAGATCAGTTATTTGTTAACAAAATGCCTATTAATCTGAAAAATTAGCATTTTCTGTTATTAATTTGTGTTATATAATAAGATAGTGATAACAAGTTGTGAAAGTTGTTAATTAAAGTCAAAGGCTTTGAGTGTTTTGTGTGATTTGAAGTGTTTTAGAGTAAATTAAGTTTTAGCACATGCCAGATAGACAAGAATTAGCTGCCATTTTAGATGCAGAGCAGAAGTCTAGAGTGATTTGGGTCATATGTGGGCAATAAATTGCTGACCCAGCTTATGAGTGCAAGGGCGATGAAGTAAAATTCCAATGAGCCCAGTACAATCTATGCACACAGAGCTTTTCAGAGCATGGGGGAGGAACAAATTCCAATGGCCCCAGTGTCCTCTGTACATGCACTGCTTATCACAGCCAGAGGGAAGGAACAAACTCCTAGCGATCTCTGAAGCTAAATTTCTACAGGAAAATCTCTATCAGCAAGTAAACAAGAGCTGTAAATTTGTCAACTGTGATAATTTAATGGTGCTGAAATAATATGTCAAGCGTAGAAATTAGATGGCTGGCTTTCCAACACTATTAAATTTAGTAAATGTAGCAATGCCAGATGAAAAATAAAAGGAGAAACTCGTCACATATGTCAGTCGCTGGTCATAACCAAAGTTAGTCCAGAATGTAAATCTCTTCTCAGTAACCCTATTTAAAGGCATTCAAATACAACGGGTTAACGTTTGCTATGCTCATGCTATAAGTGTGGTGGTAATCTCATCACGGAGAACACCACAATCTAAAAGAGATTTTATCAATAAATAATATGTCAAAAATATCAGCAATGATTAACGCATTTGTTAAGAGTTTTGCTTGCTAAACACTGAAATTCGGGAGTTTAATGTCAGGAGACTGGTTCTAATGTGGTTTACAAAAGCTCAGGTATGTGCTGCTGCTGCTAGCAGGACAAATTGTATACGCTGGTCATCTGCGTAACAGATTGAAACAAATAAATAAGAGCAATAAGTAGCCAGTGGCCTATAGGCAGATCCATGCCTATGTGTGCAAACAATTGGTTTTCATGCTCCTGGCAATTACTCTTTCTAACCATTTCATCCTCAAGGCCGGTGAAAAGATTAACTGAGGCAAATATGTCTTTTAGACCAGAGCCCCGCCTTCACCTGAATGGGGAAGCCATTTGAACTCGGGGTAAAGTGGCCTAAAATCAGGCCTTACCACAGATGCCTACATGTATGACTGCAAACAGTCCAGGTGTCAAGGACATATTCTTTTCTTGATAAACAGAGATGCCTTCATGTATGACTGCAAACAGTCCAGGTATCATAAACATATTCTTTTCTTGTTAAGGCCTTACCACAGCGATGACTATGACTGCAAACAGTACAGGTATCAAGAAGGTATAACATTCTTTTCTAAATTAAGGGCCTTTGCATGATGATGCAAACAGTACAGGTATCAAATGCGTCTCAATATTATCATTATGATCAACAATTTAAAGCTGAGCACTGGTATCAAGGACCATTATGTGCAAAATGGATGTCAGATAGTTTTATGTTGCATTTAGTATCAGGTTGTGTTTCTTTTTGCAAGCAGATTCAGATGATTGTTTATCTGTTATATTTGTCAAAGACAAAAAGCAGGATTGCATTTACACTTATGTAAATTTTGCCCTGCCTCGAGGATATCATTTCAAAATAGGTACAATTGCATTAATTACTTTTCTAATTAGGCCTAATTGTCTGCTGTCCCAGTTGAGCCTTTCTAATGCATATTTCTTAGTGCTTGCTTCAGTAAGATATCAAATATTGTTTGTTGAATGAAATAATGTATTTTTTTCAATTTGTAGTTTTGCCAGATGGCTTATCATCAGCAGTATATATAGCTTTTATTACTAGCACCGGTTATATGCTCATTTAAGATAATGAGATATTGATGGCTGGTTTCGTGATGCACATTCATACGATTCATGTTATGTTGTGCCACTATGTATAACAATTAAAAGATTATGCCATTGGATGTTTCATCTGTTATATACCAGTTCTCGTCCCAACCTGTGCTGAAACACTCAGTGCGCATGCCAGAAGAGCTGGCATCTAAGTGACAAGAATATTTTGCGCAGTGCTATGAAAGTATTAAATTTGAAAACATAAAAATATGAAACTTAGGGTGCTGAACGTATAATACTTATGGTCATGTCGGTTTTCAATTGTAGAATAATTCACATTCTTTTAGAGAATCTGATAATCTGACTAATCTGATTCACTGGAAACAGTCTCAGCTGGTTTTGATAAAAAAAAAAAGTGTGATTGTCAAATTCAGGTCATTCTGTGTTTACATGGTGGATTGATGTTATTTCAATAACAGCCAGACACAATTCAATCATGAAAAATGCTTATGATGTAACAACTGATGTGTCAACTGAAGGGGGGGGGGGTGGGTGGGAGGTAGTGTTTACTGACCTACTGACCTCGCACAGAAAAAGAATACACATTCTATAGGTGGTAGATGGAGAAATAAGGTGAAGCAGCACCATATTAATGTACTGGGTATTAAAGCTCGATTGTTGTGTTTAGAGTCTTTAGTGTTGCTCGTGCTAAGTTTGGGCTCCGAATAGATATTTCTATATTAGTAACATTAACCATATCTGTGCTAATCTCTTCCCTCACAATGTTGTAATGGACTAGCCAGAGAAGTTTGACTATGATTTAGAGAATGAAATTTATGAATTACAGTTGCTCATTCAACTGGTCAGATGAATTGTATAGCAAATAACAAAATACAGAGTATTTGATGATGAGTGCAAATTGAATATCAAGGAGTTTTATTTGTCATCAGTAGTAGCTTTACAATGAAGTTTTGTGATTTGTTCGCTTCTAGGCTTAATTTCCACATTAAGTCACATGTTTCTTGAATACGTGTACCATGAGAGCTTATTATATTGATCCTTTTTATATTAGATCGGTTTGAAGTTAAACCATAGTCATTTACACTTTTTTGCCTCTTCTGAGAGTTAATCTACAAGAGTAGAATTGGATCAAGCAGCAGAAACAGTAACATATCATCAAGTTGGAAAATACATAAAACAGATTTTGCTATTTAATAAGATGTTGTTTTTTAATTGGCAATCTTGGGGCATTCACACATAAGGACAGTGTGCATCTACTAAGCGAAATTGTGTTAGTTAATAGCCTCTTATACAAGAGAGCCTCGGATAATAAAGATCTTGCTCGCTAGATAATTTTGGTTATTGATTCATGGAGAGAATCAATAAAGAAATAATGCTTACTATGTGGATTAAGTTTTAAAATCTTTTGGGTTAGTGATATTTTTACCAATGACCTAATCAGTGTTGCATTTTCTGGGTTTAAATTGGCTTCACCAAACCATTTATGAGTCATCAATTAAGGATAAGACTTTTTAAATGGATCATTGTTCAAATATCAACTGAGGCCAGATAGAATTATATTTGGCATTTCAATAAAGTTTTGAGTAAAATACTTGATATTTTTATACAGCAATCTCTTGAGGAATCAATTTAGGAACTTTAAGAAATCATTATTAGAACACAACTATTTTGCTTGCATATAAATCAATTTCGCCCAGGTGTATAATTTTCATTGCATTGCCATCATATTTAGAGAGAATTAAGAATCTAAGAAAGATAACACAAAATTATTCATGAAGACGATAAGGCAGTATGTAGAGACACTGTATATTGGAGGCTGAAAATAACTATGATACTGGTATGGATTGATATAAATATCTATAGACAATACAATAGACAGAAATGGCAGTAGACCATTTTTGCTGTCCATTGAGAGGTTTGAAAATTCCATAACTTAAATCTGTACATGTTGATACTGAGTGTTTAAATGTTTTATAACAAACTACTGAATATATTAGAAGGATGTCAGTGTTCAGAAGGATGATTATCAAATCTGTTAATTGTTCAGTTCATGTTATCATAATTGTGAACAATTCATTACATGGAATTTATAGTATTGAGTGCACCCACAGCTTTGAAGTCTCGTGGAACTCCGGCTGACTGAGTGGTGATTGGCTAGAATGTATTTAGTTAAACGAGAACGTACCTGAGAGTGGAAGTTATAGATGTTTGACTGTAATTCTAGCAAATCACCACTGGAAGCCAGAGTTACATGCCCACCTCTAGAAAAGAGGTAATAGTTTGAGGTTTCATTTGGGATAGCTGTGCTGTGTAACTCCGGCTTCCAGTGGTGATTGGCTAGAATTACAGTCAAACATCTAACTTCCACTTTCAGCTAAGTTCTCGTTTAACTCATAAATTGTATAGTGGAGTTAGAGGCTAGAATACTATCATGCTAGTAGACAAGGTTAACAAAGTGTACAGCTGAATTTTAGTCGTTCATTAACCTTTTAACACTCGTATCAGCCAAAAACGACTTCTGAAGTTGTCTCGAGAAATGTCAATTTGCAGACCAAGAGAAGACTGGTTTTTTTTAATTTTTACCACTAGAATGACTAGCTGGCCCAATAACCGAGCCAGTCATTCCAGTGGTAAATTTTCAAAAATAGTCTTCTCTTGGTCTTCAAAAGGACATTTTCTATGAGAAAATTTTAAATTTTCTTGAAGAAATTCGAGGGTTAGAGGTTAACACATTTTCCCCGGAAGATTCCAATCATGCATCACATGTCCATTCTGATTCAGGCTAGGAGGTGAATATTATAAAACTATTAATGTGACGCTGGGATGTCATCTCCAGGGGCAACCGCAACAACGTCTAATGGAATTAGTTACTGTATAAAATATTGAACTGAATTTTTCTTACATGTAAACAATTTGTCATGTTCAACGTACTTGAATTTTGACAGCAGTCCTTTTAAAGTGCTTGAATTTGAATGTTGCCGTGAAAGATATACATGTTCTTGAAAGTGGCAATTAAAGGAATTGAAAAGTATCGGTACTTCAAAATGTGTTTTTCCCAAATTTAGCAAAAATTGCATATGATATAAGACTCCTGATTATCAATGGCTTTTCAGAGCATTTACCTCTTACCACTCTGATGCCGATAGTTTTCAAATTAAATTAAAAGATGAACTGGTTTTCATTTTTAAACAAGTTTGGTAGACGATGGTGTCCACCAAAATCGTTTAAAAATGTACACCTGTTTCTTTGTTACTGGCACCATAAAAAGATAGAATGTTGGCATCAGAGTGGTAACGGTTAATTTGCAAAAATTTCCCATACCCCTAGCGGACCCCTATTAATATAAGTCAGTGGAGAGGCACCGCTGACTCACCACATGGTGACCCAGGTGGAGAGAGGCCAGAAGGAATCCAGGATGGGTGACAAGATGGTTATAAGACAAATGATTCAGTGTTGGACGGTAATCATGCTTATTTAATACTATTTCTTGGCACACTAGCCTATGAGAAATACACATATCTATATACATGGTTTAATAACCACAAATATCCAACACCAAATAGCGAGTTTAGGCGAAAACTCTCGTAGCTACTCTAGGGTAGATGAGCATATGTGATCAGTTGCCCTCACGTATAGCGAGTTTAGGCGAAAACTCTCGTAGCTACTCTATGGTAGATGAGCATGTGATCAGTTACCCTCACGTAAATGAGCACGCGTTTAAATTACATTGATTTCAATACAAACACGTGACTACTCGATTTACCCTTGCTGATAGGTGGGTAGCCCCGAGTAGGTACTAAAGTACATACGCCAGTCGTTTAGGCAAGCGAAAAGAGCAAACGTGCGACCCGTAACTATGGTGGTATTGCGGTGTGCATTAGGAACGAAATCAGACCAGGTATAAAAGTAATTCCAGCTACCTCGAGTGAAGTAACCTGGTTGAAACTATCAAAATCTTTCCTTCATCTAGACACAGGCCTCTTCTTGGCATTTGCCTATGTAAGCCCTGCTACATCTGCATATTCCCAGAGATGTGACAATGTCTTTGAACTACTAGAAAATGACATAGCCAGTTACTCACTCTCAAATAGGCCAATGTTTTGTGAAGACGCTTCAGACAAATTAGACATATACGATGACACATACATTGCAGATACTCCATTAAGTAGAAGAAATCTCGATAGGCATGCTTTAGATTCTCACGGCCAGAAGTTGCTTTCATTATGCAAGTCATCTGACATGCGCATACTCAACGGTCGTACTCTCGGTGATACTCTGGGTAATCACACATGCTACAGTCACAATGGCATGCCAAGTGTCATTGACTATATGTTGGCTAATGTAAATATGTTATCACTTGTTGAAATGTTTTATGTCCACAACCCAGGCCCCTATTCAATCCATTGCATGCTGTCAACCATAATCACAACTGGGTCATATAGTTAATCCGTCCAAGATACCCCTCCTAGACATGACTTGCTCAAATTCAAATGGTCACCCAGTGACGACATTAAATTCATGCACGTGTTGTGCTCACACACAGTAAGACACATGATTGCAGAGTTTATGCAGCAGTCATGTGACGTTAATTGCACTGTTCAAGCTATTACTGGCATCATTATTACTGCCGCAAAAGCTGCTGCAATTAAACAAAAACGCACAAATTGAAATTCGAAAAACTGGTTTGATATTGATTGCAAGCAGTTGCTTAAAGATCTAAAAAAGACTGGTAGCAAAATTCGTTCTGATCCTTTCAATAAGAACCTGCTTCTTGAATTTCGCTCACTACGTAAAAAATATAAGAGCATGTTGAACAAGAAAAAATGTTGAGTTCAAACAACGCATTCTTTCCCAAATGGATGCCCTTCATAGCAACAATCCCAAAGCTTACTGGTCACTATTTGATAAGTTGAGGGACATTGGCAAGAACAATTCAGCTGGCCATGCTATCAGCACGACTGAGTGGGTGGCACATTTTACGAAATTACTTAACGACGTACCGAGTGCAGGCAACAGCGACCTGGATGAGATTATGGGCGACTTCATTGAAAAGCACAAAAGCGACTTCTTTAATGAAATGAATTTTTCTATTTCTTGCGATGAAATATCTAAAGCAATAAGGAATCTTAAATCAGGTAAATCACTTGGTTTCGATCTGATTCTAAATGAAATGTTGAAGTCTGGTCATACATAAATACTACCCGTGCTACGCAAAACATTTAACACTATTTTGACTTCCGGTTGATTCCCTGACTCGTGGCGTTGTAACATTTTAATTCCACTGCATAAAAAAGGGGATCCGCGTGATCCGAGCAACTATAGAGGCATTGCCATAGGGAGCAATCTGTGTAAACTTTTTTGCAGTGTGCTACGAAATAGGCTATTGATTTTTTTCAGAAACCCATTCACTGATACCCAGATGTCAAATCGGCTATATGGCTGGATCTCGCACATCTGACCATGTACTCGCCTTAAAAACTATGGTAGATAAGTTTATAAACAAACACACTAAGCAGCGCCTATACTGTTGCTTTGTTGATTTCAACGCTGCTTTTGACTCTGTCTCTAGAAGGGCTCTTTTGGTTAAACTTATTAGTCTGGGCATAGGGGGTAATTTCTTGGCCATTATACAAAGTATGTACTCTAATGTACTTTATTCAGTCAAGGTTAATGGCTCGCTTAGTGAGACTATCTCATCTCAATTAGGTGTGAAACAAGGTTGTGTATTGAGCCCTCTGCTATTTAATCTTTTTTTGACAGACCAGCCTGATATTTTCAACGATTGCGAACCGATAACATTGCATGATACGAATATTAACTGTCTTATGTTTGCGGATGATCTTGTTCTGGTTTCGAAATCACACCGATCAGGCCTTCAAAATGCTATGAACAAACTATCCGCATATTGCTCTAAGTGGAGCTTGACAGTCAATCTCGCCAAAACTAAAGTAATTGTTTTCAATAAGTTTGGTAGACTTATCAACCAACACGGCTTTCTGTTTAATGGATCGCCAATTGAAATAGTGCACTCGTACTGTTACCGAGGCATAGTGTTTACCGCGTCAGGCAACTTAAACGTGCTTGCACAAGACTTCAAGAGCAAGCATCAAAAGCACTCTTCAAGCTCAAAACTATTAATGTTAGAAATAACATAGTATATGCTTATAGTCTCTTTAACAGCCTGGTAATGCCTATTGTACGCTAGCAGACTGAACCAGTCTAACCTTCTTCAACTCTGCGATTCTATACCTGTGGAGAAGGTACGTATCAAATTTGCTCAGTATTTGCTAGGCATTGGCAAGCGAACAGTAAATGCTGCCGTGCGTGATGACCTGGGCCAATTTCCCGCGTTAATAACCATTCTCCCACAAGCCATGAAATACTGGCTTAGATTATGCAACGCCGATTCGTCGTCCATTGTACGGAAGGCATACATAGAATCATATTCACTAAAAGATGATTCTAATTGGTCCGCGTGTATTCAGCTCCTGATGTTGAAATTCAATCTAATTAGTGTTTGGGAAACCCAGGGATCATTATATAGACATAAAATTATTAAATTCTTTCAGTACACCATCAAGAATGACTACATTTCTGCATGGATAGGGCATATAACCGACTCCGAGAAAACCCCTAAATTGCGCGGTTATAAGCTTTTTAAAGATAATTTTAATCCTGAAAATTATATTTTCTCTCAGCCCATAGTTTTAAAGCGCAGAGAATTTTCAAAGCTAAGGCTCAGCGCTCACTGTCTGCATATCGAAATAGATTGATACTGTCGGCCCAAGATACCTGTAGAGTCCCGACTGTGTAATCTTTGCAATTTAAATAAAGTAGAAGATGAGAGACACTTTATCTTAGAATGTCCTACATTCCAGGAAGCTAGGGATTCTTTATTTTCTGAGTTGTCTAGCTGTTCTAGCTTTGATTCTTTAAATGAGCAAGATAAATTTGGCTTTTTAATGTCATGCAATCGTGGCTCTACATACATATCTAAAATGATTCTAAAATTTGTCAACGTCATTATGGAGAAACGAAATGAATTGAGGTAATGTTCCCCACTTCATCGTAAGATCTATAAAAACCATATACTAATATAACAGTTGCTCATAAATATCTTTAATGGTGAAATCCGATCAGTTACTCAAGTATATGACGTCACAATCAATTACGCCATATGTAGGCTGACATCACAATCAAACTACCTAACGAATGACGGATTTAACTCAACCATAATCATTTAAAAGTCTGTCCAGTTTGCAGATCCTTTGAATGGTTAATTACTATCTGATGAACATTATGTTGGCATTTTGAGGCTAGTTTGGCTGGGTGCTGGTGTACTCGTAGAACTAGCGATTAATGACAGACCGTCACCCAAATGATGATTGGTCCAAAGTGATGCGCATGCGTAATCCATGATTATACAACTTTAAAAAAAATTCATCTAGACTCCATGATAGCTGGGAGATCACGGAAACTGGTGCATTTACCTCATGCGACCTCGTGATGACTCTATTCAATTAAAAAAATTGTATTTGAATTATGTAGAATTAAATTGAATTTCATTTTTTTCCCAAGTCGGATAGTTGCGCTATTACGCATGCGCGTCATAGAGTACTTGACCAATCAGCATTTGGGTGACGGTCTGTCATTAAAGGGGAACACAAGAAGGGTCACCATTGTTTGCATAAAACACGAAGTTCTATCGTAGAGCCCATATTTAACCTACTGTGTAAAACCTTCCTGCAACATTTATATAGAAATATGATTAAAATGGTGTTAAATACGCTATGTTACTATAAATTTCTGCGAGCTAATTAAACGTATGACGTCATAGGTTGAATCCCATCCGACAAGAACCATGATAACGGCACTCTGAAGACAGGAGTGCATGCAATTGGATGGTGATATCTCTATCGGTGATAATGCTATCGACATCAGTTATATATGTACAGATTGATGAGATTAAGACGTTTATCACACTATCGCAAATTTATGGAATATATTTGTTATTTTCATACATTAGTTGCCGAACCTTAAGATGGTCATTTTCTATGAAGCTGCCTGTCGATCACATGAATATTATAATATCTCGGGAGTTTTGAGGCTAGTATGAAAACATAAGCACCTAAAGATGTATTGGGATGAATGTAAGAACTATTAAACTCGCATATTAATAGATGGAACTTTAATAACATTATCTGCCGTAGCGCCAGTAAGAGTGTTTATTCAAAAGTGGCAATTGTACTGATATACCTATACTATCGCGTAATTTATTTATGTCAAGGTCAAAACATGATGTCAAAATCGGCACCATCAGAAAAATCAGACAAAGGACTGTTAATATATATTCTTCAACATTTCCGCAAATATAGTTTAGATATTCCTAACATCGCTGAAGAGAACCCCCTTATTAAACGCAATTCACAATTGTATTGCGATAGCGTTGGATGACAGCAAGAAAAACGTTCAACTTATGACGTCATACGCCTCATCTGGGAATAGAAATTTAAAAAATGTGTCACATATTTAAATAACGAAGATATATATTTCTAATTTGAGCACAGCGCTTACAATTATATGTTTGAAAACGTTACGGTCTGGAGATTCATTTTATACAAAGTAGTAAAGAGGGTCTGGCGTTTTCCCTTTAATCGCTAAAATATTCAGCAACCTATCTGTATAGTCACCTTGAAAAAGGGGATCCTGTGACCTCAGGGTTCAAACCACATAAATCGATCCAAACACGCTCAGAACGTGGGGGGGGGGGGGCTGCAAATGTTCGGCGCATAACTTGATGTGGATCAATCTTTTGCAGTAGTTAATCCGGTTGTGGACGCGATTTGCCTATTGCTTTGTATAATATGTATATATTTAATTAAGTAGTGTTTATTTATTTATATAGGGCCTATAGTTGTTTTCATATATCTTGTTTATTTATACATATAGGGGGCATGCACTTAAACTTTACAAACAACCCTGTCGACTTGATCTACGCAAGTATTTCTTCACAAATAGAGTTGTTAATGTATGAAATTCTCTACCAACAGAAGCAATTAACGCTCCAACATTAAACACATTCAAAAACAACCTAGACTCATTCTTCAAGTCACGGGGTTTTATATAGACCTAAGGTCGTCTAGCTAACTCCCAAAAATTGCAGTCACTTCTTCTACACTGAAGTATTTGACTGCAATCACTGGTAAATCACTGGTATACGATTGTACTCCAGTCGTTTAGGCGCTACTCTAGTAACTCGAGTAGCTACCCTACTAGGGACGTACACTCGGCCAAAGACCCTACCTATTCATAGAATCGCGATGACGTCATCACAATCAGATTTCCCATAATACCCTGGGAGCGACGCCATTTATGGAGGGGCTAATTTAACATTACGAGCAATGGGCCGTAAACCCTTAATTACATTTTCTTTACTATCTTGCAAAATTCACTCATGATTTGATATTTTCTGATACCGGGCGGGTTTATTACAGATACTCAGATAAGGATTTAATGGTTTGAGCTTCATGTCAAATGTAAACAATGCATTGCTTTGGGCAGTCCTCTTTAGCATGTAGTAGGTTTGCCCCAACTTTAATGGCGGCCGATCTCAAGATGCCCGGATGTGCGAAACTATGACTAGTCCGGTTTTAGTGTCCTTGAAAATTGATAGATATAATAGTGTTTGAATGACTTGCTGAAATACTTGTATTTTACTTTATACTGTATGAACCATGACGTTAAATGTTATCTGATTCAGTACATGCCTCTACTGGCCATAATTGTTCATGTATGAAAAGTTCAATAGCTCACTATGTTTTATACAGCGCATATATATAGTTTAACATTAACCCTTTCACTGATGACTTCCCCATACTACATTTTCAAGGCAACAATACCGATAAATTGTTGAATATTTTGAAATTAATTTGACTGGAAGCTTGCTGCAACAGCTTCCAGTCAAATTAATTTTAAAATATCCAATAGCATAATTTGGTGTTATTAAAGAATGTACTTCTTCCAGGATTTGTCGGTCAATGGATTAACCATTAAACACTTTGAAAAATCACCACTGGAATTCCAGTGGTAAATTTTCAAAAGTAGTATTCTCTTGGTCTGTAAATGGAGAAGACCAGTGAGGAAGAAGTTTTTGGCTGGTATGTGCGATAAAGGGTTAAAACAACTCAACCACGCATACCAGACACGGCACAGTTGCATAATTTACCCTTTCACCCTCAAACTTGTTCAGAAAAATTAGAATTTTCACATGGTAATTTATGTCAGTTTGCAGAATGATAGAAGAATATTTTTGAACGAAAATTGTGAATGTCTGCCGCAACAATGATATAGAGTTTAGCTGCTTTCTAAATATAATTCAACATGATTCATATTTAGACGCCATTGACTGAGATCAGAGCACTTTTTATCTCAAGGTTGAAGGTTACATGTACTGGTAGTATTGAATATTTTCTAAGGTCATGTAGTGAGGTCTGTCATTATAGCGTTGTGTACGTGACGGACAGTATTTCACTATTCATCTTATTCATATAAATGCGCCCTCATTTTGTAGTGATGTGATAACTAGGCCATTTTACGTCCTATGGATCTCTACCGTCAACACAATAAATAAGATATTTATTATTATAATAAAAACTTTTTATAGAAGTAAAACGTGATCAGCAACACAACTACCCTTCCCCGAGGTACTCAAATTGTTCATATGAACATATTTAATTACAGGTGAGCTTTATATAGTTTTGTACAGGTCTAGGTACTTACAATCTTCATCTCCAGTTATTGTATGGATTTCCTTTACTACCATATTTTCTACACCGTTAGCCATTACTGAGCTAATGGACTTTTCCAGTTTTGACTATCAATTGTCAGAAACATACAGGTAAGCTGTTGAATATTTTGAAACTAATTTGACAATGTGCTGTTGCTGCCTATGGCAGCAATAGTGTGCAGTCAAATTAGTTTCAAAATATTCAACAGAATGTTTAATTATTAAATGGTACAGACACACAATCCGTACAACGTGTCAGACTATTAAGCATTAAAGACGGACTAAATTGAGTTTGTTAAATTATGACATCATCCTACACGTCATGTAGTTCATTATGACATCATATGATTGATGGATTGATAAGATGTAACGGTCCATTAGTGGTTTATGATTCATGTGAAAAATCTTTTAAATACTTCCAAGCTTGTATTTGATGTTGATTTTATTCAGTATTGTTACTTCAGGTTTCTCAGTGAATAATTAAAGACAATAACTTGGCAAGATGTCATTTTCAAAGTGTTTACCAGACGGCTATGGCGGTGTGATATTAGTGGTCGTGGGCAGCACATTCGTCAACATGTGGATGGCATTCAATGTTGAGATGGCTCGGAAAAAGTATAGTGTTGAGGTTGGTACCTGCTTAAATAATTGTCTACTCTCTGTTTAGCTCACCTGAGTGTTCTTATGCAAAAGTGACTTTAATCATGGTCGGTAAACCATCAACAATACCCTGACCCCCCTCCCCCCATCCATTCCTCTCATGAACACCCTTGGTGTGTGGCCTAATGTTAACATCACCTCACAATCATATGAATAACATACCAAATTTAGTTGAATTCCACTAACTTTGCCATTCTGGTCCCCCACCCTATCACCTTGGTGACGGTACCTCATATAAATGCCCCCAATCATGGGTAACTCACATAACAAATTTGATTGAATTCCACCAAACAGTTTCATAGGAGATATCCGGATGGATGGACGGAGTCAATTACAATGTCCTGTCCATTTCTTCAAAACATGTGGACATGGTGGGGATAATAATGTATTAGTATAATTATACTATAATAATTTATTACTAGTATTAATGCTAGGAGGGGGAGGGGCCCCACCATGCCACCCCATGAGCCAGGCTTGAATGAATGAAGACAAACAAAAAGGGGTTTAGGTGAAATATGAAGTCAGAGATTTGATTGAATTACTGCTCAGGACCAGTGAGGGCCCATGTACCAATTTCTGGCTTAGTTAGAAAATGTAATCCATGGTCCTCGATCTAAACTAATGAAAATGACAAGTGACTAAAAATTACAAAATATTATGAAATGTTGACTAGATTATTCAGCAGTATGAATAAAACAATAACAGCATGTAATGTATATAAAAAAGAAATGTATATGTGGAATGCGGGTGGGTGGGTAGGGATTTTACTGCATATATTTTGAGTTGGCAGTGCGAAACTTTTTTCCAAATGAAGGGCAGAGCTGCTGTACATTAATAATTATATGAGTTACGTTATGTCAGATTTTCATTGGTCCCGCCCGATAACCTGGCTGGGCTGTGCACATGCCTAGGCCACCGTCATAGCTTTAGATAGGGTGAGACTGAGCGAATGAATATTAATGAGGATGCAGAGTGGGTGTTGAACACACACCCAGCTTAGCAGGTGGGTAACTACAGAGGACTGAATATCCTGGAATTACAAAAGGCCAGATTTGACAGTTTATCGGTCAGGTTTTATGGCGTGATTAGAATCATGTGACAGGATGCAAGGCTTCCCCTCCCCCGCCTGCATTAATAGCTTATTAACAATATTAATATTTCCATTAATGCTAGGAGGGGGAGGGGACCTACCATCCCACCCCATTGAGCCAGGCTTGAATGAATGAAGACAAACAAAAAGGGGTTTGGGTGAAATATGACGTCAGAGATTTGATTGAGTTACTGATCAGGCCCAGTGAGGGCCCATGTACCAATTTCTGGCTTATTTAGAAAATGTAATCCATGGTCCTCTAAACTAGTAATACTAGTGAGAGAGATTGTCTCATACATTTCACTAACTGATTTTCTAAGTCACTTTAGTACATGTCGATGGTAAGGACATTTGATCATACATTTGAACTTTTATCAGCAAGCTTTAGAGGGTGCTTACAAATCCAGGTATGGCGTTTCATGTGGCCTATTTACGGCCACAAGATGTCTTCCATTAAGTAATTGTACCAGCTTCATGTCTGCATGCCAGATTTTCCTGTCACATATTTTAGTATCTGTATTACCAAGGCATCGTTTACAGAATTTTTGACTGGCACTGAGACGCAATAAGTGCTTGGAGATTAGAAACTTAGTCCACACCATAGAGGTCACCTTAGAGACAAGTTAGAGTCAGGTTCAACTTATTTCAGGGATGGTCCATTCTTCAGATCAGATTGTGTTTTCAATTCTTTATATAGTGACCACTTTCCAATTGGCTACATTAGGCTCCACCCCCAGTGAGGACGGCATGAAAGCCAGCATGAAGATCGGTCGCAGAAAGTCAAAGTTGGTGGAATTCAAACTTATTTGTTATGTTGCAGACATAGGGTAATTGTAATTTGTAATTGTAATTGGTTGTAATGTAATGAAATTGTTCAAGTAATTGATTGTAATTGTAATTGAGTAGTTAAGAAAGTAATTGAATTGTAATTAATTACATTTGAAAATTTATAATTTGTAATTTCAATTACTTCATGAATTACATACAAAAATTGCTTATCTGTTTGATGCTGACACTATAAATTATTATCTCTCTCTCTCTCTCTCTCCCCCCTCCCCCCCCCCCCCCCCCCCCTATAAAAGGAAGGCCCAAACTGTGTTTTGGCATCCAGACTCAAACTTACACACAAGTTCGCGTCAGGAACAATAAGCGCTACCAAGTTTTTGAAGAATTCTATCTTTTCAAAGAAACCATTGTGAATCCACGTCACGACCCCGACAGCACGGAAGCAACTGCTTTCCGCAAGGATATTGAGGAATTCTGGATCCATCAATCACATTGCATGTATTCTATGGGCATCAATCACGCTGATTGGTAATCTCACTCTACCTCTGGTAGTAAAACAACTAATCACAATATGGTTACCAAGACTCCCTACCTTGGTCATGCTTATGACGCCATAACATGACGTCACACCTGAGGTACGTAACGAGCACGTATGACGTTGTACTACACCAACATCCTTCATATACTCATATATGTCTTCCTCTGATGAGTATAGCCAAACTTGGCACGAAATGCCATGAGTCAGAATCACACTGGAATGAATATCAAATTTGACATTCAATGCCAATCTACATCCTTCTATACTTTTTTAACCCACACAGTGACCGATTGCCCTCAAGAAAAATGACAAAATACACCTTTTTGCCATTTTCCACTGCCTAAATAGACATCCCGGCTACCCATTCGCCAGCCGCCATTAGTAGCACAACGGCTACACACAATCATTATTTCACCGGCTACACATAGCACATCAAACTCTTTGCTGGCTGCACTATAAAGCAAACTGGCTACACAATCAGTTTCTATCTTTTCCTGGCTACTATCGTGCCCAAGAAATATTTGACTATATTATAATATTGTTTATATTTAATGTAAAAATAATTTTATCCAAAAAAAAAAACCCATTGTGTACACTCTACACTGGTTTGAAGTCAGTGGCACTAAGCAGCTCATCAAGGAACAATAGCATATTTACATGGACTTATTACCAGTTATTATTGAACTGTTTAATTGTTGAATAATCTGCTAGTTCTAGACCACCAGCTACTAAGTCATTAATTGACCCATTGTGTTTGAAGAAACATACAACCAGCACAAGAGAGTATTAACCCTTTGAGCCTTACGGCATACATATATGTATTGCAATTTATGATGTTATACTTATTCTGCTGAATATATTTTAAATATAGAGATTTAACCATGATACTGCTGAACCCAGATATTAACAATTTATAATTCTAAAATGGAATCTGTATTGCTGGCAGACCAGTCTGCCTGCAATAATAATTTAATTCGGTAAATTCAGCATTACAATGGTTAAGTAGCTACATGAGGTTTAAGCCTGATATTATTAAGGATTGTATTTAATTGAATATATTGCTGAAAATTCATGTTTTTACAAATTATTGAACAGACATGTTTGAATGGTGAAAGTTTGTTTGCCTGGAAACTAGTATGCTATATACGTGTGAAATTAATTTAAAAAGGAAAAAGAGTTGAGAGCTAGGAGAGCATGTCAGTGAGTAAGTTTGTAAATGCAGAGAGTTATGTAGAGTTTTGAATATATAAAGTTGCTATGTAAAGTTATTGAATTTGAATTTGAAAAACAAAGTACAAGTTAAGACTGCGTTGTTGTCGCTCTCTGGAATAATTATAGTCAACCTTCAGAATAGAGAAAATAACATCGGTCTATCCAGTAAATAGACAATAGACATTCATCAGTCTGTCCGTCTGTCACTCCATCCGACAGAACGTATAGTCACAGGCTCGCCCTCGGAGTCAACAGCAATACAAACCCTGGTTACCTTACTACACTCGCCTTTGCCACCGGCTACACATATAGTAAATCTGACTACAGATACACCTCATCCCGGCTACAACTTTAGCATCCCGGCTACGCAAAAGCTGTATTCCGGCTACAAATTGTCTATTCCGGCTACCAAACCAATTCTGGTCACCCCCCCCCCCCTCATGTAGCCACATTTGGAAAAGTATAAAAGGAAGGCCCAAACTGTGTTTTGGCATCCACACTCAAACTTACATACACGTTCACGTCAGGAACAATAGGCACTACCAAGCTTTTGAGGAATTCTATCATTTCAAAGAAGTTTAGCGTAATTCTTTCCAAGAATCCACAGTATGGAATCGGCAAGCACGTCTTCCATCAACCCAGCGGGATTCACAGAAACCATTGTGAATCCATGTCACGACCCTAACAGCATGGAAGCAACTGCTTTCCGCAAGGATCTTGAAGAATTCTCCTTTGATCAATACTCACCATTCTGTTACTTCTGATATACAGCTGGCCTTGACAGCGGCTCTAGGATTATAGACTTAGAAAGCTTTACCGACTCCTGGGAACCGGGTACTTGGCTCCCAACTGCCGAGTACCCGTTTACCATAGAGCTCATTCTTGTTTGCATAGCAACAAGAGCAATACATGCTTTCTGCATTGAGGATTTTAGTGGGTTTTTTTGTGAAAGAAAATCTAAGTCTTTAATCTGTAGTGATAGTTTGTGTGTTCTTGAAAAGGATTAACTAAAGGATACTATGGATAATACCGCCGAAGATAACCAGGTTGTATCATTCTTTATTATCCATAGTTAAAAGACTTAGGTCTCTAAATTTCGCTGTGTCGCATGTTCCAATTTCTGACCCCCATAGAATCTGGGACATGTGCTAACAACAATATATGCCAGACGATCGCCTTCTTTAACCCCCAACAGGCGATCGGCAGATATGAAAATAGGTGTTATGCTACAGTATTTCTAACACGAATATCGGCTGACGTCGTTCTCCGTAGGATCCGAGCTGGTGACGTCACACCCGGTCGCTCGGTTGTTTATGTGAAGAAATTTTTTCATTAATTCGCGCATCTTGTTCTGGGTGCTGCGTACTAAAAATGGTACCGGAAACTTTAGAATGATCAAGTTTACGTGCGATCACGATCGGTTTGCAATGATCGGTGGTTTCAAAATTCTTGAGTAGATGCGTGGTCTGCGGTTTTACCGTGTGAGACAGCAGTTTGTTATACATTTTATTGTTTTCTTCACATATCGTGCTGCTTTCGTTAGGAGTATAATTTATATTGATTAGTAAATATACCCCGAATGCTATGCGATATGATTCCTGGAGCCGTTACACATCGTGGAGGATCTATTATGGGTGTGTTTAATGCCCGCCTCGTTCTTGTCATCATAATCAATGCGATCTTTGTTGTAACGTGGCGGGGTGGGGTGCGGGAGGGTTACAGTTAATTTATGAGTCAAATTATTTGAAAATTAATTGTCTGCCTTCCATCCGGGTCTCGTTCCGCTTGTTTATTGTAGGTTTGTGCTTATTTTATAGGCCAAGTCAGCCCCGCCATCATGTGACGAATGCCATAAGTTTGTCCGTGTCGTGTTCAAGGACCATGTCTGTTTTAGGTGTTCCCTTTGTAATATTGATCATAGGTGTAATGTTTGTGCAGTGTGGTCCGTTGAGATGATGGTTAAGTTCCTTGCCCAGAAGGACTTGGCTGGGTCTGACGCGGGGTCAGGCGGTCCGAGAGTAAATCGTGGAGCGCCCGGTTCGGCCGGTGGGGGGTGCTCCACGTCCCCAGCTGGAGATGGCGGAGATTGCACCGCCGGCGTGGTTTGGTCCGGCTATGCAGGGTTTTCTGCATAGTGTTCTGCCCACGCTGGTGTCATCCCTGCTACCAAAGGTTGGGGGCCAGTTTCTCCCCATGCCTGGTACGGATCCTGTCTTCGGACAGGATTCTGGACTGGTTACCGAGGGGGCCGCCTCGTACGGCCCCCTGGCAGTCCCGGCCAGCCTCGTACGGCCCCATGGCAGGGAGCCAGACGGGTTCTGTTTCTCTGCGGCCACCTCCGGGTGGTCCAGTAGCGGTGGCCGGTCCGTCAGGTGTGGGAGCCGTCCGCCAGGACGGTTCCACGGTTGACTCGTCTAGTGACGACTCTTCGGAGTCTGAAGACGAGGAGGAGAGGTTGCTGCGGCTCGTGAAGCCGCAGGTGGAGAATATGGAGGTTGATTCCGTCCTGAACGGAACCGGCCTCCATTTGTCTGGTTTGGCGCACGCCAGGTCAGCGGCTCCGCCTGTGGCTGATGCCAATCTGGTACCGTGCACCGGTTCCGTGCGGCTTGGTTTGGCACCAGGCGTCAGAGGAACGGGTGTGCCGGGCCGGGCGTGGTACTCACCTATCTCGCCTGGTCCGGCAGTCGGACGTGGGGTGCCGTTGGCGCCCGTGTCCGGCTATGGTTCCGGGACTGCTACGGGTCCGTACGGTTTTCCGTGCGGACCTACCCCATGGACCGGAGTGTTTCATGGGGTGGCGGCGGAACCGTGTGGTACCGGAGTGCCTGGCGTGTCAGCCGTGGCTCCTTGCCGGGAGGCCGTGGCTGGCAGGCCCGTGAACACGTCAACGGGTGACGTGTTTGCGGGTGTGTCTTCGTCGGAGGTAGATTGGTCAGATGCTCTGGCATGGCTAGCCAGGGTTGACCCGTCTGTGGTTTCGGCCACGGTCGATGAAGGTGCGCCCCGTCCGTCGGTTGCGTCGATCAGGACGGGGATTTTGCCCGCGGCCCGGATCCAGTCAGTGGGACTGGATCCACGGTTCATAGATTTGTTGGATGCTATTTATAGCAAACAACTTATGACCAAGGGTCAGCTCCCTGCGGTCTCCAGGGAGGTGCGAGCAAGATGTCGTATTCCGCGGGGGGAATACGACAGATATGGTGTAGTCCCGTCGGTCACTGAGGATGACCGATGGGTAGTGGGCGTCCAGAGTGCCGTGGCGGGTGGCCCCGGTCCGGCACTTGTGGACAAGTCTCAGGTACACCAAGAAGAAGTCCTGTCCCTATGCGATGAGGGTGTGAGGGCAGCTATGAGCGCTGTCAACCACCCGTATCGTCTCCTTCAGTCGGTGTGGGCTGAAGCGGGGGCAGGCCACCCTGTGCCACCTGTGGCGCTTTCATGTGTCAATGACGGCCTGGTGCTGTCTATGGACGCATTGGCAAGGGTGCAAGCGCGAGTGACGAAATCCAGGAGGCAAATGGTCATTGACCATATGCGTCCGGCTACGGCAGTCAGGGTGCGTGTTCTTGGGACGCCCCTGACAGGGCCTAGCATCTTCGGTGGCCAAGCGCGGGCCATCTTAGAGGATACCGCCAGTATCGCGCAGAATCGGTTAGCGGTAAACCTACAGCTAGAGCTAGTGCGGCAAGCGCACGCACTAGGGGCTGTGGGGAAACCGCTAACGGGACAACCTTCAAAGAAGCAGAAGAAGCATAAGGGCAAGGCGAAAGCTAGGCCTGTTGCGACTTCTGCTTCAGCTGGGTTTTCGGAGCCGCCGCCGGCGAAGAAATCCAGGAAGGTTGTAGAGGCGCCTACCCTCCCCAATGTTGCTCCTGACCGCCCTAGAGGCGGGAAGGGGAAGGGTAAGGCTAAGGCTTCAAAGGGCGGACAGAAGGGTCGAAGCGTACCTGAGGGTACGAAAGCTCCCTTCATATCCGCCTGGACCGCGCCTGTGCAACAGGAACAGCGGTGCCAGTTATACCCGTCGTGCCTAGAACGAAATGGTTCTCTCTCTCTCGTTAAGAAAGAGGGGGGGGGGGGGGGGCGGACTGCGAGCCAGACAACCCCATTAGACGTCGAGGCGTCTATGGTGGGTGGAAGGCTCATGCGTTTCGTCGAGGCCTGGCGAGGTGTGACGTCAGACAGTCTGGTCCTGGGATGGTTATCCCAGGGTTACATGCCGGAGTGGTGGGACTTTCCACCACAAAATCTGTCTTTGGCACCTGTCTGGACACCCGTACCAAGGGAGCCAGACAAGTTAGAAGCCGTTCAAAAGGAAGTGTCGGGTTTGCTTCTGAAGGGAGCAATAAAACCAGCAAACCGAAACACTCCAGGCTTCTATTCAAACATGTTCCTTGTCCCCAAGAGCACAGGGGGATGGAGACCCATACTCAATCTCAGGCCATTAAATTGGTTTATCCATACGCCTCGGTTCCAGATGGAAACGCCGAGGTCGGTAATGGCGGGATTGAGGAAAGGAATGTGGTATGTATCGATCGATCTGAAAGATGCATATTTCCACATTCCTATGAATCGGAGTTGGCACAGGTTTCTGAGATTTGCGTTTCAGAATCAAGTGTGGGAGTTTACAGTTCTCCCGTTTGGCCTGTCGACAGCTCCGAGGGTTTTCACAAGGGTGGTCCTTGCGGTGACAGCGTTTCTCAGAAAAGAGAACGTGGTGCTACACACCTACATAGACGACTGGCTGCTCAAGGCAGACTCGGCAGCCAGGTTGAACGTGGATACTGCTCTGACTCTGAAGTTACTTTCAGATATAGGCTGGATAGTCAACGAGGAGAAATCCGAGTTGACGCGCACTCAACATTCCGTTTATTTGGCGATGCGATTCGACCTCGAGGAGGGCAGGGTTTACCCGTCAGAGCCCAGAATGGTGTCTCTGTTAGCCATCCTCAGGAGTTTTCGAGTGGGAAACCACATTCAGGCGAGGCGGTTTCTTCCAATGCTGGGCATGATGGTCTCCATGGAGCAAGTGATTCCGTTCGCTGCTCTAATGCGAAGACCTATCCAGTTGTATCTGATGTCTCTGTGGAAACAGAGAACAGAACCCCTGTCAAAACTGGTGCCAGTTTTGGAGCCGATAATATCGCATCTTCTATGGTGGAAACAGCTTCAGAATCTCCTATTAGGGGTTTCGCTGCACCTACCCCACCCCCAGCTGTCCATCTACACGGATGCATCGCTGAAAGGGTGGGGTGCCTGCCTGGGAGAACACCAGGTCTCGGGCACATGGACTCTCCCGGAGAGTCAGCTGCATATCAATCTGTTGGAAATGATGGCAGTGGAACTGGCGTTGGAAGAGTTCCTTCCGATGATCAGGGGCAAGGTGATATTGATACGGTCGGACAATTCGACAGTAGTATCATATATAAATCGCCAAGGCGGGACCAGGTCGCCCACTCTGTGTATCAGAGTGTGGCACTTGATTCAATGGTGCAGGAATTAATCGGTTGTTTTGAAAGCAGCTCATATTCCTGGCCGATTGAAAATTCTGGCGGATGCTTTGTCTCGCAGACAGAGAATTCTGCCAACAGAATGGTCCCTCAACCCTCCGGTTCTGCGACGGATCTTCGAGCATTGGGGCAAACCCAACGTGGACTTGTTCGCCACAAAGGAAAATGCTCAAATCATGACATATGTCTCGCCGATTCGAGATCCAAATGCCGTCGATACAGACGCTCTGGCGATAAGCTGGAGAGGGATGCACGCTTACGCATACCCACCCACCATTCTTCTACCGAAGGTATTGGTGAAGGTCAGGGAGGAACCGTGTCTGGTCCTGCTAATAGCGCCGTATTGGCCGAGCAGGGCGTGGTTCACGGATCTTCTAGATCTGCTGGTGGAAAATCCTGTGCAGTTGCCCGAGATTCCGAACATAATCTCCCAGGCCAAGGGACGCTTCCTACATGAGCGTCCCGAAATGTTCAAATTGACTGCGTGGATGTTATCAAACAACGTTCCACGTCAGAAGGCTTTTCTCGACAGGCTGCTGATTTCATCGCGGCTGCGAGAAGGAGGTCAACCTTCAAGTCGTATAACAACAAGGTTAACAGATTTGCAGACTGGTGTGAAGAAAAGGGTATTGATACCTTTCAATCCACTATTCAGCAAATAGCAGACTTTCTCTGTGAGCTGTTCTTTTCAGGACTAGCTCCCATCACAGTTGCTGGATACAAGTCAACTTTGGCATCAGTGATCCCTTGTCTAGCCAACAGGGATAGTCCAGAGGTGGCCCAGTTAAATGTGATGTTGAAGGGAATGAGCAATCTCCGACCGAGACAACCGGTAGTCATTCCAGCCTGGAGTCTATCTTTAGTGCTTAATGTACTGGCCAAGCACCCTTTCGAACCGTTGCGTTCGGCTAGTCTAAAGTATTTGACTCTAAAGGCGGTCTTTCTATTGGCAGCTTCCTCAGCTAGAAAGCGCAGTGAGATCCATGCGCTTTTGGCAGAGAGGAACCGATTTATTGTTTCTGGAGAAGGTCTGCGTCTTCTGCCAAGAGCAGAGTTTATGTCAAAGAACCAATCTTTGAGATATCCCGGCAAACCGATCATTATACCGAGGTTAACTAGGTTTGATCGTGATGCCAGTGTCTGGTGCCCGGTCCGTGCTTTGACTAAGTACAAGAAACGGACTGACTCGTTACGGTCGAACGATAGACATCTGTGGATCTGCCATAAAAAGCCTTATGGCGCCGCATCCATGGATACTATCTCTCGTTGGGTGGTCGAATGCATTCAGACTACTCACGAGATGGCGACTGGGCACCAGGTGCAAGGTGTAAGGGCACACGATGTCAGAGGAATAGCCGCCTCGACCGCCCTTTACAATGGTGTTCCGTTAGAGGACATCATGGCCGTTGCACAATGGCACTGTGAGTCCTCATTCACGGATTACTATATGAGGGATGTGTCAGACTCAGCCAATCCACTCGCCTTAGCTGTTTTGAAACGATAGTTAGTGACCACACTGCTCTTCACCCTTTTTTCACTTTGGTAAGAAAAGAACCTAAAGCAGGCATGGTCAGGCGAGAGGATGTCAACCAGATTGTGTCACTGATGGCCGAACCGGTGAATGGTTGGAGGCGGTACGTCTGAAGTCCAATTATCATACGGTAATTCAATAGTGAGAGTTTTTTGTATTATGTATATGTATCATGTTCATTCATCTTATATATTCATGCTCATTCCCAGGCTAATACATGGAATATGCAGGGAGTAGTTAACCCTCTTGGCATATTGGTGTTTTCAGGCGAGATACATGTTCGTTAGTTCTCTCCCTTTTCTTAGGAGGAAAAAGGGGGGGGGGGGGGCCGTGACGCGAATGTGATTCGGTTCCGTGAACTTGACGGTCCTTTTAGGTCTCCGTTAGTCAAGTTTGAAGTCTAAAATCTTTCTCCAAGGGGCAAAATTAGCATTTATGGCTTGCCCCTTCCCACCAGGTTACTGATCAAATCTGGTGTATATCAGAAGTAACAGAATGGTGAGTATTGATCGAAGGAGAATGAAGGAAATGTCAATTTCCCTTTCTCCGAGATCTAACAATACTCACCATTCTGTTACGGACCCAGCCTCCCAGCCTCACGGAGGCAAGCCATAGTTTTCTCTTGTTTGGTGGCTATGCAAACAATATGAGCTCTATGGTAAACGGGTACTCGGCAGTTGGGAGCCGAGTACCCGGTTCCCAGGAGTCGGTAAAGCTTTCTAAGTCTATAATCCTAGAGCCGCTGTCAAGGCCAGCTGTATATCAGAAGTAACAGAATGGTGAGTATTGTTAGATCTCGGAGAAAGGGAAATTGACATTTCCTTCATTCTGGATCCATCAATCACATTGCATGTATCCTATAGGCATCAATCTCGCTGATTGGTAATCTCACTCTACCTCTGGTAGTAAAACAACTATTATCTCTTCTTAATTCGTGACAGCAACACCTGCATTAGGGAAGTACACAATGTATAACATATCACATTATCATACTAATAAGTTGTTAAATTTTTTACATTAATTTGACAGAACTTGTTGCTGCCATACTGTACCAGTCAAATTAGTTTTCAAAATATTGAATTGAAACATTTGTTAAAAATGTGCATGTGATTTTTTTGTCTTTGTTCTTTTGGCTCAGTCTTATTAATATTAATTTGACTGCAAGTGCTTGCTGCCTGACCTTTGCTGCCTTGGCAGCAACTGCTTCCAGTTAAATTAGTTTCAAAATATTAAATAGGATATTTACTAAAATGTGTTTTCTTTTTCATAATGTTCTTTCATGTTCAAATCATTAAGTAAAGTTTTATTTTATTATAAATCTAATTTCGCATACATGTAAATACAGGAACAACTGTCAAGAAAGCTATTGAAGTTTTTTAATATTTTACTGGAAATCAAAGGTGTCTTAAGACAGCAACAGCTTTCAGTCAAATTACTATCAAAACAGTCAACCAAATTTTTCAGACATCTCGTTGAAAGGTTTAATTCATAAATGACAATTATGACAGCTGTGTATAAATTATAAAGGACAGTTCTCTGGTCCCCAGGGTGTCCTTTCTAAACCAGGGCATAATTTAGAATTTGATATTTGCATAGCATCTATTGCTATGCAAACTATATATTGTCCCCAGCCATTGCTGCCTTAAGTTAGGCGGCAATGGTTCCAGTCATATTATTTTCAAAATATTAAACAAAATATGGTATAAATTGTAAAGAATGTACTTTTTCAGGGATTTGTTGTTAAAAGGGTTAATGATAGAATTTTGAAAATCAATGATAAATTGCAATCGCGTGCAAATTTTGCATAGCAGATACAGCTATGCATGTTGCAGAATATATAGCAACTGCTTAAATATGTGTAGCAAATTGAGATGTGATACCAGATAAATTATGCCCTGTAAACATAAAAAAAATATCATGTCCTCATGGCCTGGTTTTTTTCTATATGGCCCAGTAGGTCAGCCTAACCCTTTTAGCTCTATATTTCAGGAAAGTACTCTGACATGTCTGATAAGTCGCACAACATTTTGAAAATAAATTAGACCTTGTCACTGTTTAACGCATCACCAACTCGCAGTCAAATTATTTTTAAGAATTTAGTTCATATAGTTAGTAATACTAACTTAGTATGCCTATATGTACCATGCAGTGCTGGATTAAGCCTTGCCAGGGCTGGGGGCAAATAATATTTGTGGAGTTGAGTGGAAGCGAAAGGTAAAAAAAAATGTGGGTCCAGGGGTCCTCCCCCAGACAATTTTGAAATCTAGATGCTCGCAAATGGCATCTCCTGCATTTTCAGAGGTAAATATGGACCATCAGTTGAAATTATTCTTTTCTAGCCATTTAATTTCATTTTTTTGCTCACTTAATTATTTTAGCAGTTTAGTTGTGAAAACCAGACTGGAAAAAACCCTGAATGAACCAAAATTGAAATTAAATAGCTAAAAATATAATAATTTAACAGCCAGCTGAAGGGCCATATTTATCTTTGGAAGTGCGGGTGGTGCCATCTGAGAGCATCTAGAAGATAAAAAATAATATTAAGATGATATCGTACATATTCCATACAAAGAATAACTTAAAATGACTAGTTTTTCACATGGGCTTGAGGGACGCTGAATGACTACACTGTTCATCTTGAGGCAGATCCAGAAATTATTGACGTGGTGGCTTGTGGGGTATGTCTGCAAGGGACTCCGGAAGGGGACCCCACCCATCCCAAAAATAGAGGTGTTAGGTTTGGGAAGGGGTGCTCCCCCAGAGAAATTTTGTGAGCTTGAAACTGTTAAGATGCGATTTCCAGCCTTCTGAGTGGAAATATTGAGTTTTATTTTACCTGTAATTTAGAACATTCTTGGAGATAATCAATCAGTCAAATGAAAAAGGAGTAAAGAAATCTATGGTAAGACACGTAGAAAGATTGTGAACATACATTAAGCCATCATTCTGTTTACCTATTCATATACACAACTTAGCAATGCTACATGCCACTACAGATGTGATGTGTCCATTGAGGAATCATAATACAATGCAATTCTTAATTTTAACATTGCATCAGTTAAGGTGTTGTCTTCGCTATCTTAGAGAATAAGTGTAATTCTGCAATGTACACTTCATATATTTATCGGTATTTTGCATTAATAAGGCATAAAGGATGCAAGGGTTTCTAGTGAAATTAGTTTTAAAATATTCAGCAGATTACAGACCCGTATGATTGTCTTGAAATTGAGATTCGAAGGCTTCAGGGTTAAAAAAACCTATAATTTTCCACGACATCTTCATGACTTATGATAAAACGTTTTATCTAAGGGGAGGGGGCGGGTGGGGGAGAGGTGGCCAGGGCCACTAGAGCCACCCCATTGGATCTGAGTCTTATTGTCCATTACAAATTATGAAATATACAATTGTGTGGGGATGTATGCCCCACTTTGTGCTATTGTGTATTATACAAAATAGCATAGTGGGACATACATGACTATAGTTATTTTATGCTGCAGAACATAACAAATTGTCACGTTTGTGCCATATCCTGTTATGCAGTTTCACTCTTTACAAACGAAAAAGGCTCTCTGAACATCATATCCAGACATCCATTCTCGCTTGTAAAAAGAGAAACTGCTTAAAACACATTATTCACTCACAAAATATTTTTTAATAGACAAAATTGGGACTGGTCAAGATCTTGAGCCATGGTCAAATGCCCCCGCTGCCCCTATTATAATCCGCTACTGGTACCATGGGAAAGAGTATCATTTGATAGGGTTAACTCTGCCAGTGGTCATCAATCTGCTTGGAGGTGTGAATTTATTCATTTCCAAAAGTCTTTTGATGATGTTATTGAAGGTTTTGTAAACACCCTTTCAACTATACAGATGAGATATTACAAATACTGCTTTCAATGTGAGAATTATTTGGTTGAATATTTTAAAACTTAATATTTCAGATATCCTAAAGAATTTTCTCTCGCTAAAATGGGTTAATACCATATGGACAGTTTTCCATAGTGTGCAGTACATTAATTCTTGAAATCTCAAGATGTTTCAAGAAAATTGAAAATTCTGCACAGTGATTGTCCATATGCAGGCCAAGAGAAAACTATTTTTTTAATTTCACCACTGGAATGACTGGTTTAGTTAGCGAACCAGTCATTCCAGTGGTAAATTTAAGAAAATAGTTTTCTCTTGGCCTGCAATGAACTTTGCTCAAGATCACTGCTCAATCCATTTTTGTCAGACTTGACCATTTAATCCTTCTCTGGTGTCAATATTCTATCTTTTACTGCGTCGATGGCAAAGAAACTGGTGTACATTTTTCAACAAATTTGGTGAAAGATGTTGGTGTCTATGACAATAACTAACATCTTCCACCAAATTTATAGAAAAATGAACAACTTCTTTTAATTTAATTTGAAATTTAAAAAATTTTGACATCAAAGTGATAAAGGGTACGGGCTAAGGAAAGAGTGCCTGCAGACCTGAGACAGAGTATACAGATTATTTTCTCATAGGACTAGTTTAGAGAATTTACCACTGGAATGACTCGCTCTGTTATCGAGGTAGTCTTCTATTGGCCTGCCGTTTTTTGCCGACTTGAGTGTTAAAGGGTTAATATAATAACTATATAATTCATCTTTTGTTTTGCTAGTGCTTTAAACTACATATGTAATTAAAAATAAAGATGTTGGCTTATTTCAAAATAAAATATGACTGCATAAAATTCTTTGTTTTACTGAAATACAACACACACAGGCACAATCACACACTTGCCATTGCTTAGAAAAAAATTGATACAGACAAATATTCATAAAAAGTAATTGTAATTGTAATTATTCACAAAATGAAGTAATTGCAATTTAATTGAATATTTTGCAAAGTAATTGTAATTAACTACTTTGGCAATGGTCAAAAGGTCACATCAGTTGTAACGCAGCGCCTCTGAAATCGTTAGATGGAACTCAACCAAATTTGATATCTGAGTTACTCATGTGATTGCGGAGTGCAAGAGGAAATTAGATTTGAATCCGCCACTGGGCGGGTGGTGGAGGAGGCATCAAAATGTAAGATTTTAACCTGCGGAAATTGATTGTAATGCATCTGCTCCGAAACCGTTGGTCTGTGGATTGCCCATATCTATGTGGAGTACATGAGCACATTGACATTTGACCCCGCCCCGAGGTGTGGGGGAGGGGGGAGTCAAAAGGTAAAAAAATTGTAATGCAACTCCTCTGACACTGTTGGATGGAATTCAACCAAGTTTAGTATGTCAGTTACCCATATCAATGTGGAGTGGATGAGCACATTTACATTTGGCCCTGCACCCACGGGTGTGGAATGGTGTCAAAAGGTTATGAAATTGATTGTAATGCAACTCCTGAGACTATTGGATGAAATTTAACCAAATTTGGTATGTGAGTTACCCATATGATTGCGGAGTGCAAAAGGGCGTTTACATTTAACTCCACCCTCAAGAGTGGGTTGCGGGTGTGTGTCAAAAGTTCAAAGCAGTGAATGTGGAGATTTGCGATGACGCATCATCGACCGATCAATCTACTTTTATATACAATCAGAGTATCGTCTTCTGACCTCTTCTCATCATTAAAGGGTAGTCTGTATGACATGATTGATGAGATTATTAATTTAATATTATATTTACTAGAACTTTTGGATCAGTCGGTTTTCAGCAAAGGCCAAAAAAAATAATAGTTATGTTTCTGGTTTCCGACTGTCCTGCAACAAAGTGGCAGGCCGACCTGTACCTCAAATCTTGCGAGCTCAATTTACAGCCGAAAGTTGCGACCTCCCCAAGAATGCCCAGATGCCGTAATATTTTAATAGTACATAGTTCAGACCCTTCCCTAAAATGTCACTGCCATGGTGGTGGTTCACCCGTTAATGCTTTAGATTAGATCATTGTGGAATCATATCCAAATTGGATTCCCACAGTATACTGAAGAAGATTCCAGTATCTCAATTTGAAATTCTGTCTAGAGTGAGCTTAGGCTCTCAGTAGAGTAGCTCTCGAGGTGCCTAAACGCCATGGAATCTAAGTAAAGTATTTTTACACATAACATTTTTTACCTACCTACCTACCTGACTTGTTCAGTGATCAGGTCATGGCCGTAAAGCAACCCTAAAAATTCTTTAAAAAAAAAGAAGAAAATTCCCGACCTACCTAGCTACCTGAAAATTTTGAGGCATGAAACAAGAAACATATATATAATTTTTTTGGCCTAATGGTGTTTTTGATCCTTGGTTGGTTGAGTGCAGTAGCTTCCTTCTTTATGAACATTATGGTTTTAACTAAATAAGTGTCATTTGCGGAACTCATTTCACCATTATCATCATTATGAATGTTTGTCTGTATGATAATGGTGAGATCATTATTATTTATGTTCAGGTCTAGTTGATCTTGAGGTATAATCTCAGGAGTGGTGTTGCATTGAGTGCACCATTTTGTTTATTGATATTTATTCTTGTTTACTGTGTTATTTAACCTTCATTTAACGGTTCTCAAATCTCCACCCACCGTTTGGTTTTAAAATGAGGCATTGGTTTAGCAATTAGTGATTGAATGGTATAAATGTTTGTAGTGTACTAACAATGACCACAGACCCCTGTTAGGGTTGGTCGGTAATATTCTTAACCGCATAAGCATAAGTGTACTTAGCATTCAATCACTATGTCCCATTCTCAGCCAGCCCATGTGCATGCGCAGTGACACAGGTTAGGCACAGAGTTATTAGACTGATGCCAGACAATGTTTGTATGACTTTAAGGGAGTTCATCCATTCTAGAAGCCTAGAATAGGATTAAGGAGTTGAGGTTCTTGTGTTTTGAGGATTAAAAGATAATTTTACATCTTTTCTGGTGCTAACTGTGGGTGGATTGAATTTAGCAAGTAGTGATTTAACGGTAAGTATTGTTTATGCGGTTAATAACACTGCAGACCAACCCTAGCAGGTGACTGTGGTCGTGTCATCTTATTCAGCCATTTAATAGAGTATATAATACAATGTTGTGTACATCAAGGAAAAATAACATCGCTCGACACATAGCCTCTTTGTCACTATTATCCCATATGTGTAAATTCACTGATGTATAAATATCGTTTGTTGTTTTCAGTTTCCTGATATGTACAGTGTAACTAGCAAGGAATTCAACTGTATTCAGAGAGCACATCAAAACACGTAAGTCAAATCTCAACTGTATTCAGAGAGCACATCAAAACACATAAGTCAAATCTCAACTGTATTCAGAGAGCACATCAAAAAGTGAAATCTCAACTTTATTCAGAGAGCACATCAAAACACGTAAGTCAAATCTCAACTGTATTCAGAGAGCACATCAAAACACATAAGTGAAAGATCAACTGTATTCAGAGAGCACATCAAAACACGTAAGTGAAATCTCAACTGTATTCAGAGAGCACATCAAAACACATAAGTGAAAGATCAACTGTATTCAGAGAGCACATCAAAACACATAAGTGAAAGATCAACTGTATTCAGAGAGCACATCAAAACACATAGGTGAAAGATCAACTGTATTCAAAGAGCACATCAAAACATGTAAGTGAAATCTCAACTGTATTCAGAGAGCACATCAAAACACATAAGTGAAAGATCAACTGTATTCAGAGAGCACATCAAAACACATAAGTGAAAGATCAACTGTATTCAGAGAGCACATCAAAACACATAAGTGAAAGATCAACTGTATTCAGGAGCACATCAAAACATGTAAGTGAAATCTCAACTGTATTCAGAGAGCACATCAAAACACACAAGTGAAAGATCAACTGTATTCAGAGAGCACATCAAAACACGTAAGTGAAATTTCAACTGTATTCAGAGAGCACATCAAAACACGTAAGTCAAATCTCAACTGTATTCAGAGAGCACATCAAAACACATAAGTGAAAGATCAACTGTATTCAGAGAGCGCATCAAAACACGTAAGTGAAAGATCAACTGTATTCAGAGAGCACATCAAAACATGTAAGTCAAATCTCAACTGTATTCAGAGAGTGCATCAAAACACGTAAGTCAAATCTCAACTGTATTCAGAGAGCACATCAAAGCACATAAGTGAAAGATTAACTGTATTCAGAGAGCACATCAAAACACGTAAGTCAAATCTCAACTGTATTCAGAGAGCACATCAAAACACGTAAGTGAAAGATCAACTGTATTCAGAGAGCACATCAAAACACGTACGTCAAATCTGAACTGTATTCAGAGAGCACATCAAAACACATAAGTAAAAGATCAACTGTATTCAGAGAGCACATCAAAACACGTAAGTGAAATTTCAACTGTATTCAGAGAGCACATCAAAACACGTAAGTCAAATCTCAACTGTATTCAGAGAGCACATCAAAACACATAAGTGAAAGATCAACTGTATTCAGAGAGCACATCAAAACACGTAAGTCAAATCTCAACTGTATTCAGAGAGCACATCAAAACACATAACTGAAAGATCAACTGTATTCAGAGAGCACATCAAAACACGTAAGTGAAATTTCAACTGTATTCAGAGAGCACATCAAAACACGTAAGTCAAATCTCAACTGTATTCAGAGAGCACATCAAAAGACATAAGTGAAAGATCAACTGTATTCAGAGAGCACATCAAAACACATAAGTGAAAGATCAACTGTATTCAGAGAGTACATCAAAACATGTAAGTCAAATCTCAACTGTATTCAGAGAGCACATCAAAACACATAAGTGAAAGATCAACTGTATTCAGAGAGCACATCAAAAAGTGAAATCTCAACTTTATTCAGAGAGCACATCAAAACACGTAAGTGAAATTTCAACTGTTTTCAGAGAGCACATCAAAACACGTAAGTCAAATCTCAACTGTATTCAGAGAGCACATCAAAACACATAAGTGAAAGATCAACTGTATTCAGAGAGCACATCAAAACATGTAAGTGAAATTTCAACTGTATTCAGAGAGCACATCAAAGCACGTAAGTCAAATCTGAACTGTATTCAGAGAGCACATCAAAACACATAAGTGAAATCTCAACTGTATTCAGAGAGCACATCAAAACACGTAAGTGAAAGATCAACTGTATTCAGAGAGCACATCAAAACACATAAGTGAAAGATCAACTGTATTCAGAGAGCACATCAAAACACGTAAGTGAAATCTCAACTGTATTCAGAGAGCACATCAAAACACGTAAGTGAAATGTCAACTGTATTCAGAGAGCACATCAAAACACGTACATCAAATCTCAACTGTATTCAGAGAGCACATCAAAACACTTAAGTGAAATCTCAACTGTATTCACAGAGCACATCAAAACACATAAGTGAAATCTCAACTGTATTCAGAGAGCACATCAAAACACGTAAGTGAAATTTCAACTATTCAGAGAGCACATCAAAACACATAAGTGAAAGATCAACTGTATTCAGAGAGCACATCAAAACAAGTAAGTCAAATCTCAACTGTATTCAGAGAGCACATCAAAACACATAAGTGAAAGATCAACTGTATTCAGAGAGCACATCAAAACATGTAAGTGAAATTTCAACTGTATTCAGAGAGCACATCAAAAAGTGAAATGTCAACTTTATTCAGAGAGCACAACAAAACACCTAAGTCAAATCTCAACTGTATTCAGAGAGCACATCAAAATACATAAGTCAAATCTTAACTGTATTCAGAGAGCACATCAAAAAGTGAAATCTCAACTTTATTCAGAGAGCACATCAAAACATGTAAGTGAAATTTCAACTGTTTTCAGAGAGCACATCAAAACACGTAAGTCAAATCTCAACTGTATTCAGAGAGCACATCAAAACACATAAGTGAAAGATCAACTGTATTCAGAGAGCACATCAAAACATGTAAGTGAAATTTCAACTGTATTCAGAGAGCACATCAAAACACGTAAGTCAAATCTGAACTGTATTCAGAGAGCACATCAAAACACATAAGTGAAATCTCAACTGTATTCAGAGAGCACATCAAAACACGTAAGTGAAAGATCAACTGTATTCAGAGAGCACATCAAAACACATAAGTGAAAGATCAACTGTATTCACAGAGCACATCAAAACACATAAGTGAAATCTCAACTGTATTCAGAGAGCACATCAAAACACGTAAGTGAAATTTCAACGTATTCAGAGAGTACATCAAAACACGTAAGTCAAATCTCAACTTTATTCAGAGAGCACATCAAAACACCTAAGTCAAATCGCAACTGTATTCAGAGAGCACATCAAAAAGTGAAATCTCAACTTTATTCAGAGAGCACATCAAAACACCTAAGTCAAATCTCAACTTTATTCAGTGAGCACATCACGTAAGTGAAATCTCAACTGTATTCAGAGAGCACATCAAAAAGTGAAATCTCAACTTTATTCAGAGAGCACATCAAAACACGTAAGTCAAATCTCAACTTTATTCAGTGAGCACATCACGTAAGTGAAATCTCAGCTGTATTCAGAGAGCACATCAAAACACGTAAGTGAAGTATCAACTGTATTCAGAGAGCACATCAAAACGCGTAAGTGTATCTCATGCCTATTATAGTGACTTGTCCAGTTTATTAACTTACTTGAGTCAGAGGCTCATGCGAGTTTATATGTTGGCTCATGTTCCTGTCCAATCAAGTAAATAACTTCTCAAGAAACACTCCCAAGTCAAATATAGAATCCAATCTGGTAATGAAGTATGGGCTTATATCACGAACCACTCAGGATCAGATGCCTCAATCACACGTCATTTACTGGAGTAAAATGATGAAACATTTACTGGAGTAAATTGATGAAACATTTACTGGAGTAAATTGATGAAACATTTACTGGAGTAAAATGATGAAACATTTACTGGAGTAAATTGATGAAACATTTACTGGAGTAAATTGATGAAACATTTACTGGAGTAAAATGATGAAGCATTTACTGGAGTAAATTGATGAAACATTTACTGGAGTAAAATGATGAAACATTTACTGGAGTAAATTGATGAAACATTTACTGGAGTAAAATGATGAAACATTTACTGGAGTAAATTGATGAAACATTTACTGGAGTAAATTGATGAAACATTTACTGGAGTAAATTGATGAAACATTTACTGGAGTAAAATGATGAAACATTTACTGGAGTAAAATGATGAAACATTTACTGGAGTAAATTGATGAAACATTTACTGGAGTAAATTGATGAAACATTTACTGGAGTAAATTGATGAAACATTTACTGGAGTAAATTGATGAAACATTTACTGGAGTAAATTGATGAAACATTTACTGAAGTAAAATGATGATGCATTTACTGGAGTAAAATGATGAAACATTTACTGGAGTAAAATGATGAAACATTTACTGGAGTAAATTGATGAAACATTTACTGGAGTAAAATGATGAAACATTTACTGGAGTAAATTGATGAAGCATTTACTGGAGTAAAATGATGAAACATTTACTGGAGTAAATTGATGAAACATTTACTGGAGTAAAATGATGAAACATTTACTGGAGTAAATTGATGAAACATTTACTGGAGTAAAATGATGAAGCATTTACTGGAGTAAATTGATGAAACATTTACTGGAGTAAATTGATGAAACATTTATTGGAGTAAAATGATGAAACATTTACTGGAGTAAATTGATGAAACATTTACTGGAGTAAAATGATGAAGCATTTACTGGAGTAAAATGATGAAACATTTACTGGAGTAAATTGATGAAACATTTACTGGAGTAAAATGATGAAACATTTACTGGAGTAAAATGATGAAACATTTACTGGAGTAAAATGATGAAACATTTACTGGAGTAAATTGATGAAACATTTACTGAAGTAAAATGATGATGTATTTACTGGAGTAAAATGATGAAACATTTACTGGAGTAAAATGATGAAACATTTACTGGAGTAAATTGATGAAACATTTACTGGAGTAAATTGATGAAACATTTACTGGAGTAAATTGATGAAACATTTACTGGAGTAAATTGATGAAACATTTACTGGAGTAAATTGATGAAACATTTACTGGAGTAAATTGATGAAACATTTACTGGAGTAAAATGATGATGCATTTACTGGAGTAAAATGATGAAACATTTACTGGAGTAAAATGATGAAACATTTACTGGAGTAAATTGATGAAACATTTACTGAAGTAAATTGATGAAACATTTACTGGAGTAAAATGATGAAACATTTACTGGAGTAAAATGATGAAACATTTACTGGAGTAAATTGATGAAACATTTACTGGAGTAAATTGATGAAACATTTACTGGAGTAAATTGATGAAACATTTACTGGAGTAAAATGATGAAACATTTACTGGAGTAAAATGATAATGCATTTACTGGAGTAAAATGATGAAACATTTACTGGAGTAAATTGATGAAACATTTACTGGAGTAAATTGATGAAACATTTACTGGAGTAAATTGATGAAACATTTATTGGAGTAAAATGATGAAACATTTACTGGAGTAAATTGATGAAACATTTACTGGGGTAAATTGATGAAACATTTAATGGAGTAAATTGATGAAACATTTACTGGAGTAAAATTATGAAACATTTACTGGAGTAAATTGATGAAACATTTACTGGAGTAAATTGATGAAACATTTACTGGAGTAAAATGATGAAGCATTTACTGGAGTAAATTGATGAAACATTTACTGGAGTAAATTGATGAAACATTTATTGGAGTAAATTGATGAACCATTTACTGTAGTAAATTGATGAAACATTTACTGGAGTAAATTGATGAAACATTTACTGGAGTAAAATGATGAAGCATTTACTGGAGTAAATTGATGAAACATTTACTGGGGTAAATTGATGAAACATTTACTGGAGTAAATTGATGAAACATTTACTGGAGTAAATTGATGAAACATTTACTGGAGTAAAATGATGATGCATTTACTGGAGTAAAATGATGAAACATTTACTGGAGTAAAATGATGAAACATTTACTGGAGTAAATTGATGAAACATTTACTGGAGTAAAATGATGAAGCATTTACTGGAGTAAATTGATGAAACATTTACTGGAGTAAATTGATGAAACATTTACTGGAGTAAAATGATGAAACATTTACTGGAGTAAAATGATGAAACATTTACTGGAGTAAAATGATGAAACATTTACTGGAGTAAATTGATGAAACATTTACTGGAGTAAATTGATGAAACATTTACTGGAGTAAATTGATGAAACATTTACTGGAGTAAATTGATGAAACATTTACTGGAGTAAAATGATGAAACATTTACTGGAGTAAATTGATGAAACATTTACTGGAGTAAATTGATGAAACATTTACTGGAGTAAATTGATGAAACATTTACTGGAGTAAAATGATGAAACATTTACTGGAGTAAAATGATGAAACATTTACTGGAGTAAATTGATGAAACATTTACTGGAGTAAAATGATGATGCATTTACTGGAGTAAAATGATGAAACATTTACTGGAGTAAAATGATGAAACATTTACTGGAGTAAATTGATGAAACATTTACTGAAGTAAATTGATGAAACATTTACTGGAGTAAATTGATGAAGCATTTACTGGAGTAAATTGATGAAACATTTACTGGAGTAAAATGATGAAGCATTTACTGGAGTAAATCGATGAAACATTTACTGGGGTAAATTGATGAAACATTTACTGGAATAAATTGATGAAACATTTACTGGAGTAAATTGATGAAACATTTACTGGAGTAAAATGATGATGCATTTACTGGAGTAAAATGATGAAACATTTACTGGAGTAAAATGATGAAACATTTACTGGAGTAAATTGATGAAGCATTTACTGGAGTAAATTGATGAAACATTTACTGGAGTAAATTGATGAAGCATTTACTGGATTAAATTGATAAAACATTTACTGGAGTAAATTGATGAAACATTTACTGGAGTAAATTGATGAAACATTTATTGGAGTAAAATGATGAAGCATTAACTGGAGTAAATTGATGAAGCATTTACTGGAGTAAAATGAAGCTTTTACTGGAGTAAATTGATGAAACATTTACTGGAGTAAAATGATGAAACATTTACTGAAGTAAATTGATGAAACATTTACTGAAGTAAATTGATGAAGCATTTACTGGAGTAAAATGATGAAACATTTACTGAAGTAAAATGATGAAACATTTACTGAAGTAAATTGATGAAGCATTTACTGGAGTAAATTGATGAAACATTTACTGGAGTAAATTGATGAGGCATTTACTGGAGTAAATTGATGAAACATTTACTGGAGTAAATTGATGAAACATTTACAGGAGTAAATTGATGAAACATTTACTGGAGTAAAATGATGAAACATTTACTGGAGTAAAATGATGAAACATTTACTGGAGTAAATTGATGAAGCATTTACTGGAGTAAATTGATGAAACATTTACTGGAGTAAAATGATGAAGCATTTACTGGAGTAAATTGATGAAACATTTACTAGAGTAAATTGATGAAACATTTATTGGAGTAAAATGATGAAACATTTACTGGAGTAAATTGATGAAACATTTGCTGGAGTAAAATGAAGCATTTACTGGAGTAAAATGATGAAACATTTACTGGAGTAAAATGATTAAACATTTACTGAAGTAAATTGATGAAACATTTACTGGAGTAAAATGAAGCATTTACTGGAGTAAAATGATGAAACATTTACTGGAGTAAAATGATGAAACATTTACTGAATTAAATTGATGAAACATTTACTGGAGTAAAATGATGAAGCATTTACTGGAGTAAATTGATGAAACATTTACTGGAGTAAAATGATGAAGCATTTACTGGAGTAAATTGATGAAACATTTACTGTGGTAAATTGATGAAACATTTACTGGAGTAAATTGATGAAACATTTACTGGAGTAAATTGATGAAACATTTACTGAAGTAAAATGATGATGCATTTACTGGAGTAAAATGATGAAACATTTACTGGAGTAAATTGATGAAACATTTACTGGAGTAAATTGATGAAACATTTACTGGAGTAAAATGATGATGCATTTACTGGAGTAAAATGATGAAACATTTACTGGAGTAAAATGATGAAACATTTACTGGAGTAAATTGATGAAACATTTACTGAAGTAAATTGATGAAACATTTACTGGCGTAAAATGATGAAACATTTATTGGAGTAAAATGATGGAACATTTACTGGAGTAAATTGATGAAACATTTACTAGAGTAAAATGATGAAGCATTTACTTGAGTAAAATGATGAAACATTTACTGGAGTAAATTGATGAAACATTTACTGAAGTAAATTGATGAAACATTTACTGGAGTAAATTGATGAAGCATTTACTGGAGTAAATTGATGAAACATTTACTGGAGTAAAATGATGAAGCATTTACTGGAGTAAATTGATGAAACATTTACTGGGGTAAATTGATGAAACATTTACTGGAATAAATTGATGAAACATTTACTGGAGTAAATTGATGAAACATTTACTGGAGTAAAATGATGATGCATTTACTGGAGTAAAATGATGAAACATTTACTGGAGTAAATTGATGAAACATTTACTGGAGTAAATTGATGAAACATTTACTGGAGTAAATTGATGAAACATTTACTGGAGTAAATTGATGAAACATTTACTGGAGTAAAATGATGATGCATTTACTGGAGTAAAATGATGAAACATTTACTGGAGTAAAATGATGAAACATTTACTGAAGTAAATTGATGAAACATTTACTGAAGTAAATTGATGAAACATTTACTGGCGTAAAATGATGAAACATTTATTGGAGTAAAATGATGGAACATTTACTGGAGTAAATTGATGAAACATTTACTAGAGTAAAATGATGAAGCATTTACTTGAGTAAAATGATGAAACATTTACTGGAGTAAATTGATGAAACATTTACTGAAGTAAATTGATGAAACATTTACTGGAGTAAATTGATGAAGCATTTACTGGAGTAAATTGATGAAACATTTACTGGAGTAAAATGATGAAGCATTTACTGGAGTAAATTGATGAAACATTTACTGGGGTAAATTGATGAAACATTTACTGGAATAAATTGATGAAACATTTACTGGAGTAAATTGATGAAACATTTACTGGAGTAAAATGATGATGCATTTACTGGAGTAAAATGATGAAACATTTACTGGAGTAAATTGATGAAGCATTTACTGGAGTAAATTGATGAAACATTTACTGGAGTAAATTGATGAAACATTTACTGGAGTAAATTGATGAAGCATTTACTGGATTAAATTGATAAAACATTTACTGGAGTAAATTGATGAAACATTTACTGGAGTAAATTGATGAAACATTTATTGGAGTAAAATGATGAAGCATTAACTGGAGTAAATTGATGAAGCATTTACTGGAGTAAAATGATGAAGCATTTACTGGAGTAAAATGATGAAACATTTACTGGAGTAAAATGATGAAGCATTTACTGGAGTAAATTGATGAAACATTTACTGGGGTAAATTGATGAAACATTTACTGGAATAAATTGATGAAACATTTACTGGAGTAAATTGATGAAACATTTACTGGAGTAAAATGATGATGCATTTACTGGAGTAAAATGATGGAACATTTACTGGAGTAAAATGATGAAGCATTTACTGGAGTAAATTGATGAAACATTTACTGGGGTAAATTGATGAAACATTTACTGGAATAAATTGATGAAACATTTACTGGAGTAAAATGATGAAACATTTACTGGAGTAAAATGATGAACCATTTACTGGAGTAAAATGATGAAGCATTTACTGGAGTAAATTGATGAAACATTTACTGGAGTAAAATGATGAAGCATTTACTGGAGTAAAATGATGAACCATTTACTGGAGTAAAATGATGAACCATTTACTGGAGTAAAATGATGAAGCATTTACTGGAGTAAATTGATGAAACATTTACTGGAGTAAAATGATGAAGCATTTACTGGAGTAAATTGATGAAACATTTACTGGGGTAAATTGATGAAACATTTAATGGAGTAAATTGATGAAACATTTACTGGAGTAAATTGATGAAACATTTACTGGGGTAAATTGATGAAACATTTAATGGAGTAAATTGATGAAACATTTACTGGAGTAAATTGATGAAACATTTACTGGAGTAAAATGATGATGCATTTACTGGAGTAAAATGATGAAACATTTACTGGAGTAAAATGATGAAACATTTACTGGAGTAAATTGATGAAACATTTACTGAAGTAAATTGATGAAACATTTACTGGAGTAAAATGGTGAAGCATTTACTGGAGTAAATTGATGAACCATTTACTGGAGTAAAATGATGAAGCATTTACTGGAGTAAATTGATGAAACATTTACTGGAGTAAATTGATGAAACATTTACTGGAGTAAATTGATGAAACATTTACTGGAGTAAAATGATGATGCATTTACTGGAGTAAAATGATGAAACATTTACTGGAGTAAAATGATGAAACATTTACTGGAGTAAAATGATGAAACATTTACTGGAGTAAATTGATGAAACATTTACAGGAGTAAATTGATGAAACATTTACTGGAGTAAAATGATGAAACATTTACTGGAGTAAAATGATGAAACATTTACTGGAGTAAATTGATGAAGCATTTACTGGAGTAAATTGATGAAACATTTACTGGAGTAAAATGATGAAGCATTTACTGGAGTAAATTGATGAAACATTTACTAGAGTAAATTGATGAAACATTTATTGGAGTAAAATGATGAAACATTTACTGGAGTAAATTGATGAAACATTTGCTGGAGTAAAATGAAGCATTTACTGGAGTAAAATGATGAAACATTTACTGGAGTAAAATGATTAAACATTTACTGAAGTAAATTGATGAAACATTTACTGGAGTAAAATGAAGCATTTACTGGAGTAAAATGATGAAACATTTACTGGAGTAAAATGATGAAACATTTACTGAATTAAATTGATGAAACATTTACTGGAGTAAAATGATGAAGCATTTACTGGAGTAAATTGATGAAACATTTACTGTGGTAAATTGATGAAACATTTACTGGAGTAAATTGATGAAACATTTACTGGAGTAAATTGATGAAACATTTACTGAAGTAAAATGATGATGCATTTACTGGAGTAAAATGATGAAACATTTACTGGAGTAAATTGATGAAACATTTACTGGAGTAAATTGATGAAACATTTACTGGAGTAAATTGATGAAACATTTACTGGAGTAAAATGATGATGCATTTACTGGAGTAAAATGATGAAACATTTACTGGAGTAAAATGATGAAACATTTACTGGAGTAAATTGATGAAACATTTACTGAAGTAAATTGATGAAACATTTACTGGCGTAAAATGATGAAACATTTATTGGAGTAAAATGATGGAACATTTACTGGAGTAAATTGATGAAACATTTACTAGAGTAAAATGATGAAGCATTTACTTGAGTAAAATGATGAAACATTTACTGGAGTAAATTGATGAAACATTTACTGAAGTAAATTGATGAAACATTTACTGGAGTAAATTGATGAAGCATTTACTGGAGTAAATTGATGAAACATTTACTGGAGTAAAATGATGAAGCATTTACTGGAGTAAATTGATGAAACATTTACTGGGGTAAATTGATGAAACATTTACTGGAATAAATTGATGAAACATTTACTGGAGTAAATTGATGAAACATTTACTGGAGTAAAATGATGATGCATTTACTGGAGTAAAATGATGAAACATTTACTGGAGTAAAATGATGAAACATTTACTGGAGTAAATTGATGAAGCATTTACTGGAGTAAATTGATGAAACATTTACTGGAGTAAATTGATGAAGCATTTACTGGATTAAATTGATAAAACATTTACTGGAGTAAATTGATGAAACATTTACTGGAGTAAATTGATGAAACATTTATTGGAGTAAAATGATGAAGCATTAACTGGAGTAAATTGATGAAGCATTTACTGGAGTAAAATGATGAAGCATTTACTGGAGTAAAATGATGAAACATTTACTGGAGTAAAATGATGAAGCATTTACTGGAGTAAATTGATGAAACATTTACTGGGGTAAATTGATGAAACATTTACTGGAATAAATTGATGAAACATTTACTGGAGTAAATTGATGAAACATTTACTGGAGTAAAATGATGATGCATTTACTGGAGTAAAATGATGGAACATTTACTGGAGTAAAATGATGAAGGATTAACTGGAGTAAATTGATGAAGCATTTACTGGAGTAAAATGATGAAGCATTTACTGGAGTAAAATGATGAAACATTTACTGGAGTAAAATGATGAAACATTTACTGGAGTAAATTGATGAAACATTTACTGGAGTAAATTGATGAAACATTTACTGGAGTAAATTGATGAAGCATTTACTGGAGTAAAATGATGAATCATTTACTGGAGTAAAATGATGAAACATTTACTGGAGTAAAATGATGAAGCATTTACTGGAGTAAATTGATGAAGCATTTACTGGAGTAAATTGATGAAACATTTGCTGGAGTAAAATGAAGCTTTTACTGGAGTAAATTGATGAAACATTTACTGGAGTAAAATGATGAAACATTTACTGAAGTAAATTGATGAAACATTTACTGAAGTAAATTGATGAAGCATTTACTGGAGTAAAATGATGAAACATTTACTGAAGTAAAATGATGAAACATTTACTGAAGTAAATTGATGAAGCATTTACTGGAGTAAATTGATGAAACATTTACTGGAGTAAATTGATGAGGCATTTACTGGAGTAAATTGATGAAACATTTACTGGAGTAAAATGATGAAGCATTTACTGGAGTAAATTGATGAAACATTTACTGGAGTAAATTGATGAAACATTTACTGGAGTAAATTGATGAAACATTTACTGGAGTAAAATGATGATGCATTTACTGGAGTAAAATGATGAAACATTTACTGGAGTAAAATGATGAAACATTTACTGGAGTAAAATGATGAAGTATTTACTGGAGTAAAATGATGAAACATTTACTGGAGTAAAATGATGAAACATTTACTGGAGTAAAATGATGAAACATTTACTGGAGTAAAATGATGAAGCATTTACTGGAGTAAATTGATGAAACATTTACTGTGGTAAATTGATGAAACATTTACTGGAGTAAATTGATGAAACATTTACTGGAGTAAATTGATGAAACATTTACTGGAGTAAAATGATGATGCATTTACTGGAGTAAATTGATGAAACATTTACTGGAGTAAATTGATGAAACATTTACTGGAGTAAATTGATGAAACATTTACTGGAGTAAATTGATGAAACATTTACTGGAGTAAAATGATGATGCATTTACTGGAGTAAAATGATGAAACATTTACTGGAGTAAAATGATGAAACATTTACTGGAGTAAATTGATGAAACATTTACTGAAGTAAATTGATGAAACATTTACTGGCGTAAAATGATGAAACATTTATTGGAGTAAAATGATGGAACATTTACTGGAGTAAATTGATGAAACATTTACTAGAGTAAAATGATGAAGCATTTACTTGAGTAAAATGATGAAACATTTACTGGAGTAAATTGATGAAACATTTACTGAAGTAAATTGATGAAACATTTACTGGAGTAAATTGATGAAGCATTTACTGGAGTAAATTGATGAAACATTTACTGGAGTAAAATGATGAAGCATTTACTGGAGTAAATTGATGAAACATTTACTGGGGTAAATTGATGAAACATTTACTGGAATAAATTGATGAAACATTTACTGGAGTAAATTGATGAAACATTTACTGGAGTAAAATGATGATGCATTTACTGGAGTAAAATGATGAAACATTTACTGGAGTAAAATGATGAAACATTTACTGGAGTAAATTGATGAAGCATTTACTGGAGTAAATTGATGAAACATTTACTGGAGTAAATTGATGAAGCATTTACTGGATTAAATTGATAAAACATTTACTGGAGTAAATTGATGAAACATTTACTGGAGTAAATTGATGAAACATTTATTGGAGTAAAATGATGAAGCATTAACTGGAGTAAATTGATGAAGCATTTACTGGAGTAAAATGATGAAGCATTTACTGGAGTAAAATGATGAAACATTTACTGGAGTAAAATGATGAAGCATTTACTGGAGTAAATTGATGAAACATTTACTGGGGTAAATTGATGAAACATTTACTGGAATAAATTGATGAAACATTTACTGGAGTAAATTGATGAAACATTTACTGGAGTAAAATGATGATGCATTTACTGGAGTAAAATGATGGAACATTTACTGGAGTAAAATGATGAAGGATTAACTGGAGTAAATTGATGAAGCATTTACTGGAGTAAAATGATGAAGCATTTACTGGAGTAAAATGATGAAACATTTACTGGAGTAAAATGATGAAACATTTACTGGAGTAAATTGATGAAACATTTACTGGAGTAAATTGATGAAACATTTACTGGAGTAAATTGATGAAGCATTTACTGGAGTAAAATGATGAATCATTTACTGGAGTAAAATGATGAAACATTTACTGGAGTAAAATGATGAAGCATTTACTGGAGTAAATTGATGAAACATTTGCTGGAGTAAAATGAAGCTTTTACTGGAGTAAATTGATGAAACATTTACTGGAGTAAATTGATGAAACATTTACTGGAGTAAAATGATGAAACATTTACTGAAGTAAATTGATGAAGCATTTACTGGAGTAAAATGATGAAGCATTTACTGAAGTAAAATGATGAAACATTTACTGAAGTAAATTGATGAAGCATTTACTGGAGTAAATTGATGAAACATTTACTGGAGTAAATTGATGAGGCATTTACTGGAGTAAATTGATGAAACATTTACTGGAGTAAAATGATGAAGCATTTACTGGAGTAAATTGATGAAACATTTACTGGAGTAAATTGATGAAACATTTACTGGAGTAAATTGATGAAACATTTACTGGAGTAAAATGATGATGCATTTACTGGAGTAAAATGATGAAACATTTACTGGAGTAAAATGATGAAACATTTACTGGAGTAAAATGATGAAGTATTTACTGGAGTAAAATGATGAAACATTTACTGGAGTAAAATGATGAAACATTTACTGGAGTAAAATGATGAAACATTTACTGGAGTAAAATGATGAAACATTTACTGGAGTAAATTGATGAAACATTTACAGGAGTAAATTGATGAAACATTTACTGGAGTAAAATGATGAAACATTTACTGGAGTAAATTGATGAAACATTTACTGGAGTAAATTGATGAAACATTTACTGGAGTAAAATGATGAACCATTTACTGGAGTAAAATGATGAACCATTTACTGGAGTAAATTGATGAAACATTTACTGGAGTAAAATGATGAAGCATTTACTGGAGTAAAATGATGAACCATTTACTGGAGTAAAATGATGAAGCATTTACTGGAGTAAATTGATGAAACATTTACTGGGGTAAATTGATGAAACATTTAATGGAGTAAATTGATGAAACATTTACTGGAGTAAATTGATGAAACATTTACTGGGGTAAATTGATGAAACATTTAATGGAGTAAATTGATGAAACATTTACTGGAGTAAATTGATGAAACATTTACTGGAGTAAAATGATGATGCATTTACTGGAGTAAAATGATGAAACATTTACTGGAGTAAAATGATGAAACATTTACTGGAGTAAATTGATGAAACATTTACTGAAGTAAATTGATGAAACATTTACTGGAGTAAAATGGTGAAGCATTTACTGGAGTAAATTGATGAAACATTTACTGGAGTAAAATGATGAAGCATTTACTGGAGTAAATTGATGAAACATTTACTGGAGTAAATTGATGAAACATTTACTGGAGTAAATTGATGAAACATTTACTGGAGTAAAATGATGATGCATTTACTGGAGTAAAATGATGAAACATTTACTGGAGTAAAATGATGAAACATTTACTGGAGTAAAATGATGAAACATTTACTGGAGTAAATTGATGAAACATTTACAGGAGTAAATTGATGAAACATTTACTGGAGTAAAATGATGAAACATTTACTGGAGTAAAATGATGAAACATTTACTGGAGTAAATTGATGAAGCATTTACTGGAGTAAATTGATGAAACATTTACTGGAGTAAAATGATGAAGCATTTACTGGAGTAAATTGATGAAACATTTACTAGAGTAAATTGATGAAACATTTATTGGAGTAAAATGATGAAACATTTACTGGAGTAAATTGATGAAACATTTGCTGGAGTAAAATGAAGCATTTACTGGAGTAAAATGATGAAACATTTACTGGAGTAAAATGATTAAACATTTACTGAAGTAAATTGATGAAACATTTACTGGAGTAAAATGAAGCATTTACTGGAGTAAAATGATGAAACATTTACTGGAGTAAAATGATGAAACATTTACTGAATTAAATTGATGAAACATTTACTGGAGTAAAATGATGAAGCATTTACTGGAGTAAATTGATGAAACATTTACTGTGGTAAATTGATGAAACATTTACTGGAGTAAATTGATGAAACATTTACTGGAGTAAATTGATGAAACATTTACTGAAGTAAAATGATGATGCATTTACTGGAGTAAAATGATGAAACATTTACTGGAGTAAATTGATGAAACATTTACTGGAGTAAATTGATGAAACATTTACTGGAGTAAATTGATGAAACATTTACTGGAGTAAAATGATGATGCATTTACTGGAGTAAAATGATGAAACATTTACTGGAGTAAAATGATGAAACATTTACTGGAGTAAATTGATGAAACATTTACTGAAGTAAATTGATAAAACATTTACTGGCGTAAAATGATGAAACATTTATTGGAGTAAAATGATGGAACATTTACTGGAGTAAATTGATGAAACATTTACTAGAGTAAAATGATGAAGCATTTACTTGAGTAAAATGATGAAACATTTACTGGAGTAAATTGATGAAACATTTACTGAAGTAAATTGATGAAACATTTACTGGAGTAAATTGATGAAGCATTTACTGGAGTAAATTGATGAAACATTTACTGGAGTAAAATGATGAAGCATTTACTGGAGTAAATTGATGAAACATTTACTGGGGTAAATTGATGAAACATTTACTGGAATAAATTGATGAAACATTTACTGGAGTAAATTGATGAAACATTTACTGGAGTAAAATGATGATGCATTTACTGGAGTAAAATGATGAAACATTTACTGGAGTAAAATGATGAAACATTTACTGGAGTAAATTGATGAAGCATTTACTGGAGTAAATTGATGAAACATTTACTGGAGTAAATTGATGAAGCATTTACTGGATTAAATTGATAAAACATTTACTGGAGTAAATTGATGAAACATTTACTGGAGTAAATTGATGAAACATTTATTGGAGTAAAATGATGAAGCATTAACTGGAGTAAATTGATGAAGCATTTACTGGAGTAAAATGATGAAGCATTTACTGGAGTAAAATGATGAAACATTTACTGGAGTAAAATGATGAAGCATTTACTGGAGTAAATTGATGAAACATTTACTGGGGTAAATTGATGAAACATTTACTGGAATAAATTGATGAAACATTTACTGGAGTAAATTGATGAAACATTTACTGGAGTAAAATGATGATGCATTTACTGGAGTAAAATGATGAAACATTTACTGGAGTAAAATGATGAAGAATTAACTGGAGTAAATTGATGAAGCATTTACTGGAGTAAAATGATGAAGCATTTACTGGAGTAAAATGATGAAACATTTACTGGAGTAAAATGATGAAACATTTACTGGAGTAAATTGATGAAACATTTACTGGAGTAAATTGATGAAACATTTACTGGAGTAAATTGATGAAGCATTTACTGGAGTAAAATGATGAATCATTTACTGGAGTAAAATGATGAAACATTTACTGGAGTAAAATGATGAAGCATTTACTGGAGTAAATTGATGAAGCATTTACTGGAGTAAATTGATGAAACATTTGCTGGAGTAAAATGAAGCTTTTACTGGAGTAAATTGATGAAACATTTACTGGAGTAAAATGATGAAACATTTACTGAAGTAAATTGATGAAACATTTACTGAAGTAAATTGATGAAGCATTTACTGGAGTAAAATGATGAAACATTTACTGAAGTAAAATGATGAAACATTTACTGAAGTAAATTGATGAAGCATTTACTGGAGTAAATTGATGAAACATTTACTGGAGTAAATTGATGAGGCATTTACTGGAGTAAATTGATGAAACATTTACTGGAGTAAAATGATGAAGCATTTACTGGAGTAAATTGATGAAACATTTACTGGAGTAAATTGATGAAACATTTACTGGAGTAAATTGATGAAACATTTACTGGAGTAAAATGATGATGCATTTACTGGAGTAAAATGATGAAACATTTACTGGAGTAAAATGATGAAACATTTACTGGAGTAAAATGATGAAGTATTTACTGGAGTAAAATGATGAAACATTTACTGGAGTAAAATGATGAAACATTTACTGGAGTAAAATGATGAAACATTTACTGGAGTAAAATGATGAAACATTTACTGGAGTAAATTGATGAAACATTTACAGGAGTAAATTGATGAAACATTTACTGGAGTAAAATGATGAAACATTTACTGGAGTAAATTGATGAAACATTTACTGGAGTAAATTGATGAAACATTTACTGAAGTAAATTGATGAAACATTTACTGGCGTAAAATGATGAAACATTTATTGGAGTAAAATGATGGAACATTTACTGGAGTAAATTGATGAAACATTTACTAGAGTAAAATGATGAAGCATTTACTTGAGTAAAATGATGAAACATTTACTGGAGTAAATTGATGAAACATTTACTGAAGTAAATTGATGAAACATTTACTGGAGTAAATTGATGAAGCATTTACTGGAGTAAATTGATGAAACATTTACTGGAGTAAAATGATGAAGCATTTACTGGAGTAAATTGATGAAACATTTACTGGGGTAAATTGATGAAACATTTACTGGAATAAATTGATGAAACATTTACTGGAGTAAATTGATGAAACATTTACTGGAGTAAAATGATGATGCATTTACTGGAGTAAAATGATGAAACATTTACTGGAGTAAAATGATGAAACATTTACTGGAGTAAATTGATGAAGCATTTACTGGAGTAAATTGATGAAACATTTACTGGAGTAAATTGATGAAGCATTTACTGGAGTAAAATGATGAAGCATTTACTGGAGTAAATTGATGAAGCATTTACTGGAGTAAATTGATGAAGCATTTACTGGATTAAATTGATAAAACATTTACTGGAGTAAATTGATGAAACATTTACTGGAGTAAATTGATGAAACATTTATTGGAGTAAAATGATGAAGCATTAACTGGAGTAAATTGATGAAGCATTTACTGGAGTAAAATGATGAAGCATTTACTGGAGTAAAATGATGAAACATTTACTGGAGTAAAATGATGAAGCATTTACTGGAGTAAATTGATGAAACATTTACTGGGGTAAATTGATGAAACATTTACTGGAATAAATTGATGAAACATTTACTGGAGTAAAATGATGAAGCATTTACTGGAGTAAATTGATGAAACATTTACTGGAGTAAAATGATGAAGCATTTACTGGAGTAAATTGATGAACCATTTACTGGAGTAAAATGATGAAGCATTTACTGAGTAAATTGATGAAACATTTACTGGAGTAAAATGATGAAACATTTACTGGAGTAAAATGATAAACCATTTACTGGAGTAAAATGATGAAGCATTTACTGGAGTAAATTGATGAAACATTTACTGGAGTAAAATGATGAAGCATTTACTGGAGTAAAATGATGAACCATTTACTGGAGTAAAATGATGAACCATTTACTGGAGTAAAATGATGAAGCATTTACTGGAGTAAATTGATGAAACATTTACTGGAGTAAAATGATGAAGCATTTACTGGAGTAAATTGATGAAACATTTACTGGGGTAAATTGATGAAACATTTAATGGAGTAAATTGATGAAACATTTACTGGAGTAAATTGATGAAACATTTACTGGAGTAAAATGATGATGCATTTACTGGAGTAAAATGATGAAACATTTACTGGAGTAAAATGATGAAACAATTACTGGAGTAAATTGATGAAACATTTACTGGAGTAAATTGATGAAACATTTATTGGAGTAAAATGATGAAACATTTACTGGAGTAAATTGATGAAACATTTACTGGAGTAAAATGATGAAGCATTTACTGGAGTAAAATGATGAAACATTTACTGGAGTAAAATGATGAAACATTTACTGGCGTAAATTGATGAAACATTTACTGAAGTAAATTGATGAAACATTTACTGGAGTAAAATGGTGAAGCATTTACTGGAGTAAATTGATGAAACATTTACTGGAGTAAAATGATGAAGCATTTACTGGAGTAAATTGATGAAACATTTACTGGAGTAAATTGATGAAACATTTACTGGAGTAAATTGATGAAACATTTACTGGAGTAAATTGATGAAACATTTACTGGAGTAAAATGATGAAGCATTTACTGGAGTAAATTGATGAACCATTTACTGGAGTAAAATGATGAAGCATTTACTGGAGTAAATTGATGAAACATTTACTGGAGTAAAATGATGAAGCATTTACTGGAGTAAATTGATGAAACATTTACTGGGGTAAATTGATGAAACATTTAATGGAGTAAATTGATGAAACATTTACTGGAGTAAATTGATGAAACATTTACTGGAGTAAAATGATGATGCATTTACTGGAGTAAAATGATGAAACATTTACTGGAGTAAAATGATGAAACAATTACTGGAGTAAATTGATGAAACATTTACTGGAGTAAATTGATGAAACATTTATTGGAGTAAAATGATGAAACATTTACTGGAGTAAATTGATGAAACATTTACTGGAGTAAAATGATGAAGCATTTACTGGAGTAAAATGATGAAACATTTACTGGAGTAAAATGATGAAACATTTACTGGCGTAAATTGATGAAACATTTACTGAAGTAAATTGATGAAACATTTACTGGAGTAAAATGGTGAAGCATTTACTGGAGTAAATTGATGAAACATTTACTGGAGTAAAATGATGAAGCATTTACTGGAGTAAATTGATGAAACATTTACTGGAGTAAATTGATGAAACATTTACTGGAGTAAATTGATGAAACATTTACTGGAGTAAAATGATGATGCATTTACTGGAGTAAAATGATGAAACATTTACTGGAGTAAAATGATGAAACATTTACTGGAGTAAAATGATGAAACATTTACTGGAGTAAATTGATGAAACATTTACAGGAGTAAATTGATGAAACATTTACTGGAGTAAAATGATGAAACATTTACTGGAGTAAAATGATGAAACATTTACTGGAGTAAATTGATGAAGCATTTAGTGGAGTAAATTGATGAAACATTTACTGGAGTAAAATGATGAAGCATTTACTGGAGTAAATTGATGAAACATTTACTGGAGTAAAATGATGAAGCATTTACTGGAGTAAATTGATGAAACATTTACTGGAGTAAAATGATGAAGCATTTACTGGAGTAAATTGATGAGGCATTTACTGGAGTAAATTGATGAAACATTTACTGGAGTAAAATGATGAAGCATTTACTGGAGTAAATTGATGAAACATTTACTGGAGTAAATTGATGAAACATTTACTGGAGTAAATTGATGAAACATTTACTGGAGTAAAATGATGATGCATTTACTGGAGTAAAATGATGAAACATTTACTGGAGTAAAATGATGAAACATTTACTGGAGTAAAATGATGAAGTATTTACTGGAGTAAAATGATGAAACATTTACTGGAGTAAAATGATGAAACATTTACTGGAGTAAAATGATGAAACATTTACTGGAGTAAAATGATGAAACATTTACTGGAGTAAATTGATGAAACATTTACAGGAGTAAATTGATGAAACATTTACTGGAGTAAAATGATGAAACATTTACTGGAGTAAATTGATGAAACATTTACTGGAGTAAAATGATGATGCATTTACTGGAGTAAAATGATGAAACATTTACTGTAGTAAAATGATGAAACATTTACTGGAGTAAAATGATGAAGTATTTACTGGAGTAAAATGATGAAACATTTACTGGAGTAAATTGATGAAACATTTACTGAAGTAAATTGATGAAACATTTACCGGAGTAAAATGGTGAAGCATTTACTGGAGTAAATTGATGAAACATTTACTGGAGTAAAATGATGAAGCATTTACTGGAGTAAATTGATGAAACATTTACTGGAGTAAATTGATGAAACATTTACTGGAGTAAAATGATGATGCATTTACTGGAGTAAAATGATGAAACATTTACTGGAGTAAAATGATGAAACATTTACTGGAGTAAAATGATGAAACATTTACTGGAGTAAAATGATGAAACATTTACTGGAGTAAAATGATGAAACATTTACTGGAGTAAATTGATGAAGCATTTACTGGAGTAAATTGATGAAACATTTACTGGAGTAAAATGATGAAGCATTTACTGGAGTAAATTGATGAAACATTTACTGGAGTAAAATGATGAAGCATTTACTGGAGTAAATTGATGAAACATTTACTGGAGTAAAATGATGAAGCATTTACTGGAGTAAATTGATGAAGCATTTACTGGAGTAAATTGATGAAACATTTACTGGAGTAAAATGATGAAGCATTTACTGGAGTAAATTGATGAAACATTTACTGGAGTAAATTGATGAAACATTTACTGGAGTAAAATGATGAAGCATTTACTGGAGTAAATTGATGAAACATTTACTGGAGTAAATTGATGAAACATTTACTGGAGTAAAATGATGATGCATTTACTGGAGTAAAATGATGAAACATTTACTGGAGTAAAATGATGAAACATTTACTGGAGTAAATTGATGAAACATTTACTGAAGTAAATTGATGAAACATTTACTGGAGTAAAATGGTGAAGCATTTACTGGAGTAAATTGATGAAACATTTACTGGAGTAAAATGATGAAGCATTTACTGGAGTAAATTGATGAAACATTTACTGGAGTAAATTGATGAAACATTTACTGGAGTAAATTGATGAAACATTTACTGGAGTAAAATGATGATGCATTTACTGGAGTAAAATGATGAAACATTTACTGGAGTAAAATGATGAAACATTTACTGGAGTAAAATGATGAAACATTTACTGGAGTAAATTGATGAAACATTTACAGGAGTAAATTGATGAAACATTTACTGGAGTAAAATGATGAAACATTTACTGGAGTAAAATGATGAAACATTTACTGGAGTAAATTGATGAAGCATTTACTGGAGTAAATTGATGAAACATTTACTGGAGTAAAATGATGAAGCATTTACTGGAGTAAATTGATGAAACATTTACTAGAGTAAATTGATGAAACATTTATTGGAGTAAAATGATGAAACATTTACTGGAGTAAATTGATGAAACATTTGCTGGAGTAAAATGAAGCATTTACTGGAGTAAAATGATGAAACATTTACTGGAGTAAAATGATTAAACATTTACTGAAGTAAATTGATGAAACATTTACTGGAGTAAAATGAAGCATTTACTGGAGTAAAATGATGAAACATTTACTGGAGTAAAATGATGAAACATTTACTGAATTAAATTGATGAAACATTTACTGGAGTAAAATGATGAAGCATTTACTGGAGTAAATTGATGAAACATTTACTGGAGTAAAATGATGAAGCATTTACTGGAGTAAATTGATGAAACATTTACTGTGGTAAATTGATGAAACATTTACTGGAGTAAATTGATGAAACATTTACTGGAGTAAATTGATGAAACATTTACTGAAGTAAAATGATGATGCATTTACTGGAGTAAAATGATGAAACATTTACTGGAGTAAATTGATGAAACATTTACTGGAGTAAATTGATGAAACATTTACTGGAGTAAATTGATGAAACATTTACTGGAGTAAAATGATGATGCATTTACTGGAGTAAAATGATGAAACATTTACTGGAGTAAAATGATGAAACATTTACTGGAGTAAATTGATGAAACATTTACTGAAGTAAATTGATGAAACATTTACTGGCGTAAAATGATGAAACATTTATTGGAGTAAAATGATGGAACATTTACTGGAGTAAATTGATGAAACATTTACTAGAGTAAAATGATGAAGCATTTACTTGAGTAAAATGATGAAACATTTACTGGAGTAAATTGATGAAACATTTACTGAAGTAAATTGATGAAACATTTACTGGAGTAAATTGATGAAGCATTTACTGGAGTAAATTGATGAAACATTTACTGGAGTAAAATGATGAAGCATTTACTGGAGTAAATTGATGAAACATTTACTGGGGTAAATTGATGAAACATTTACTGGAATAAATTGATGAAACATTTACTGGAGTAAATTGATGAAACATTTACTGGAGTAAAATGATGATGCATTTACTGGAGTAAAATGATGAAACATTTACTGGAGTAAAATGATGAAACATTTACTGGAGTAAATTGATGAAGCATTTACTGGAGTAAATTGATGAAACATTTACTGGAGTAAATTGATGAAGCATTTACTGGATTAAATTGATAAAACATTTACTGGAGTAAATTGATGAAACATTTACTGGAGTAAATTGATGAAACATTTATTGGAGTAAAATGATGAAGCATTAACTGGAGTAAATTGATGAAGCATTTACTGGAGTAAAATGATGAAGCATTTACTGGAGTAAAATGATGAAACATTTACTGGAGTAAAATGATGAAGCATTTACTGGAGTAAATTGATGAAACATTTACTGGGGTAAATTGATGAAACATTTACTGGAATAAATTGATGAAACATTTACTGGAGTAAATTGATGAAACATTTACTGGAGTAAAATGATGATGCATTTACTGGAGTAAAATGATGAAACATTTACTGGAGTAAAATGATGAAGCATTAACTGGAGTAAATTGATGAAGCATTTACTGGAGTAAAATGATGAAGCATTTACTGGAGTAAAATGATGAAACATTTACTGGAGTAAAATGATGAAACATTTACTGGAGTAAATTGATGAAACATTTACTGGAGTAAATTGATGAAACATTTACTGGAGTAAATTGATGAAGCATTTACTGGAGTAAAATGATGAATCATTTACTGGAGTAAAATGATGAAACATTTACTGGAGTAAAATGATGAAGCATTTACTGGAGTAAATTGATGAAGCATTTACTGGAGTAAATTGATGAAACATTTGCTGGAGTAAAATGAAGCTTTTACTGGAGTAAATTGATGAAACATTTACTGGAGTAAAATGATGAAACATTTACTGAAGTAAATTGATGAAACATTTACTGAAGTAAATTGATGAAGCATTTACTGGAGTAAAATGATGAAACATTTACTGAAGTAAAATGATGAAACATTTACTGAAGTAAATTGATGAAGCATTTACTGGAGTAAATTGATGAAACATTTACTGGAGTAAAATGATGAAACATTTACTGGAGTAAAATGATTAAACATTTACCGAAGTAAATTGATGAAACATTTACTGGAGTAAAATGAAGCATTTACTGGAGTAAAATGATGAAACATTTACTGGAGTAAAATGATGAAACATTTACTGAAGTAAATTGATGAAACATTTACTGGAGTAAAATGATGAAGCATTTACTGGAGTAAATTGATGAAACATTTACTGGAGTAAAATGATGAAGCATTTACTGGAGTAAATTGATGAAACATTTACTGTGGTAAATTGATGAAACATTTACTGGAGTAAATTGATGAAACATTTACTGGAGTAAATTGATGAAACATTTACTGAAGTAAAATGATGATGCATTTACTGGAGTAAAATGATGAAACATTTACTGGAGTAAATTGATGAAACATTTACTGGAGTAAATTGATGAAACATTTACTGGAGTAAATTGATGAAACATTTACTGGAGTAAAATGATGATGCATTTACTGGAGTAAAATGATGAAACATTTACTGGAGTAAAATGATGAAACATTTACTGGAGTAAATTGATGAAACATTTACTGAAGTAAATTGATGAAACATTTACTGGCGTAAAATGATGACACATTTATTGGAGTAAAATGATGGAACATTTACTGGAGTAAATTGATGAAACATTTACTAGAGTAAAATGATGAAGCATTTACTGGAGTAAATTGATGAAACATTTACTGGAGTAAAATGATGAAGCATTTACTGGAGTAAATTGATGAAACATTTACTGGGGTAAATTGATGAAACATTTACTGGAATAAATTGATGAAACATTTACTGGAGTAAATTGATGAAACATTTACTGGAGTAAAATGATGATGCATTTACTGGAGTAAAATGATGAAACATTTACTGGAGTAAAATGATGAAACATTTACTGGAGTAATTTGATGAAGCATTTACTGGAGTAAATTGATGAAACATTTACTGGAGTAAATTGATGAAGCATTTACTGGAGTAAATTGATGAAACATTTACTGGAGTAAATTGATGAAGCATTTACTGGAGTAAAATGATGAAACATTTACTGGAGTAAATTGATGAAGCATTTACTGGAGTAAATTGATGAAGCATTTACTGGATTAAATTGATAAAACATTTACTGGAGTAAATTGATGAAACATTTACTGGAGTAAATTGATGAAACATTTATTGGAGTAAAATGATGAAGCATTAACTGGAGTAAATTGATGAAGCATTTACTGGAGTAAAATGATGAAGCATTTACTGGAGTAAAATGATGAAACATTTACTGGAGTAAAATGATGAAGCATTTACTGGAGTAAATTGATGAAACATTTACTGGGGTAAATTGATGAAACATTTACTGGAATAAATTGATGAAACATTTACTGGAGTAAATTGATGAAACATTTACTGGAGTAAAATGATGATGCATTTACTGGAGTAAAATGATGAAACATTTACTGGAGTAAAATGATGAAACATTTACTGGAGTAAATTGATGAAGCATTTACTGGAGTAAATTGATGAAACATTTACTGGAGTAAATTGATGAAGCATTTACTGGAGTAAAATGATGAAACATTTACTGGAGTAAATTGATGAAGCATTTACTGGAGTAAATTGATGAAACATTTACTGAAGTAAAATGATGATGCATTTACTGGAGTAAAATGATGAAACATTTACTGGAGTAAATTGATGAAACATTTACTGGAGTAAATTGATGAAACATTTACTGGAGTAAATTGATGAAACATTTACTGGAGTAAAATGATGATGCATTTACTGGAGTAAAATGATGAAACATTTACTGGAGTAAAATGATGAAACATTTACTGGAGTAAATTGATGAAACATTTACTGAAGTAAATTGATGAAACATTTACTGGCGTAAAATGATGAAACATTTATTGGAGTAAAATGATGGAACATTTACTGGAGTAAATTGATGAAACATTTACTAGAGTAAAATGATGAAGCATTTACTTGAGTAAAATGATGAAACATTTACTGGAGTAAATTGATGAAACATTTACTGAAGTAAATTGATGAAACATTTACTGGAGTAAATTGATGAAGCATTTACTGGAGTAAATTGATGAAACATTTACTGGAGTAAAATGATGAAGCATTTACTGGAGTAAATTGATGAAACATTTACTGGGGTAAATTGATGAAACATTTACTGGAATAAATTGATGAAACATTTACTGGAGTAAATTGATGAAACATTTACTGGAGTAAAATGATGATGCATTTACTGGAGTAAAATGATGAAACATTTACTGGAGTAAAATGATGAAACATTTACTGGAGTAAATTGATGAAGCATTTACTGGAGTAAATTGATGAAACATTTACTGGAGTAAATTGATGAAGCATTTACTGGATTAAATTGATAAAACATTTACTGGAGTAAATTGATGAAACATTTACTGGAGTAAATTGATGAAACATTTATTGGAGTAAAATGATGAAGCATTAACTGGAGTAAATTGATGAAGCATTTACTGGAGTAAAATGATGAAGCATTTACTGGAGTAAAATGATGAAACATTTACTGGAGTAAAATGATGAAGCATTTACTGGAGTAAATTGATGAAACATTTACTGGGGTAAATTGATGAAACATTTACTGGAATAAATTGATGAAACATTTACTGGAGTAAATTGATGAAACATTTACTGGAGTAAAATGATGATGCATTTACTGGAGTAAAATGATGAAACATTTACTGGAGTAAAATGATGAAGCATTAACTGGAGTAAATTGATGAAGCATTTACTGGAGTAAAATGATGAAGCATTTACTGGAGTAAAATGATGAAACATTTACTGGAGTAAAATGATGAAACATTTACTGGAGTAAATTGATGAAACATTTACTGGAGTAAATTGATGAAACATTTACTGGAGTAAATTGATGAAGCATTTACTGGAGTAAAATGATGAATCATTTACTGGAGTAAAATGATGAAACATTTACTGGAGTAAAATGATGAAGCATTTACTGGAGTAAATTGATGAAGCATTTACTGGAGTAAATTGATGAAACATTTGCTGGAGTAAAATGAAGCTTTTACTGGAGTAAATTGATGAAACATTTACTGGAGTAAAATGATGAAACATTTACTGAAGTAAATTGATGAAACATTTACTGAAGTAAATTGATGAAGCATTTACTGGAGTAAAATGATGAAACATTTACTGAAGTAAAATGATGAAACATTTACTGAAGTAAATTGATGAAGCATTTACTGGAGTAAATTGATGAAACATTTACTGGAGTAAAATGATGAAACATTTACTGGAGTAAAATGATTAAACATTTACCGAAGTAAATTGATGAAACATTTACTGGAGTAAAATGAAGCATTTACTGGAGTAAAATGATGAAACATTTACTGGAGTAAAATGATGAAACATTTACTGAAGTAAATTGATGAAACATTTACTGGAGTAAAATGATGAAGCATTTACTGGAGTAAATTGATGAAACATTTACTGGAGTAAAATGATGAAGCATTTACTGGAGTAAATTGATGAAACATTTACTGTGGTAAATTGATGAAACATTTACTGGAGTAAATTGATGAAACATTTACTGGAGTAAATTGATGAAACATTTACTGAAGTAAAATGATGATGCATTTACTGGAGTAAAATGATGAAACATTTACTGGAGTAAATTGATGAAACATTTACTGGAGTAAATTGATGAAACATTTACTGGAGTAAATTGATGAAACATTTACTGGAGTAAAATGATGATGCATTTACTGGAGTAAAATGATGAAACATTTACTGGAGTAAAATGATGAAACATTTACTGGAGTAAATTGATGAAACATTTACTGAAGTAAATTGATGAAACATTTACTGGCGTAAAATGATGACACATTTATTGGAGTAAAATGATGGAACATTTACTGGAGTAAATTGATGAAACATTTACTAGAGTAAAATGATGAAGCATTTACTGGAGTAAATTGATGAAACATTTACTGGAGTAAAATGATGAAGCATTTACTGGAGTAAATTGATGAAACATTTACTGGGGTAAATTGATGAAACATTTACTGGAATAAATTGATGAAACATTTACTGGAGTAAATTGATGAAACATTTACTGGAGTAAAATGATGATGCATTTACTGGAGTAAAATGATGAAACATTTACTGGAGTAAAATGATGAAACATTTACTGGAGTAAATTGATGAAGCATTTACTGGAGTAAATTGATGAAACATTTACTGGAGTAAATTGATGAAGCATTTACTGGAGTAAATTGATGAAACATTTACTGGAGTAAATTGATGAAGCATTTACTGGAGTAAAATGATGAAACATTTACTGGAGTAAATTGATGAAGCATTTACTGGATTAAATTGATAAAACATTTACTGGAGTAAATTGATGAAACATTTACTGGAGTAAATTGATGAAACATTTATTGGAGTAAAATGATGAAGCATTAACTGGAGTAAATTGATGAAGCATTTACTGGAGTAAAATGATGAAGCATTTACTGGAGTAAAATGATGAAACATTTACTGGAGTAAAATGATGAAGCATTTACTGGAGTAAATTGATGAAACATTTACTGGGGTAAATTGATGAAACATTTACTGGAATAAATTGATGAAACATTTACTGGAGTAAATTGATGAAACATTTACTGGAGTAAAATGATGAAACATTTACTGGAGTAAATTGATGAAGCATTTACTGGAGTAAATTGATGAAACATTTACTGGAGTAAATTGATGAAGCATTTACTGGAGTAAATTGATGAAACATTTACTGGAGTAAATTGATGAAACATTTATTGGAGTAAAATGATGAAGCATTAACTGGAGTAAATTGATGAAGCATTTACTGGAGTAAAATGATGAAGCATTTACTGGAGTAAAATGATGAAACATTTACTGGAGTAAAATGATGAAGCATTTACTGGAGTAAATTGATGAAACATTTACTGGGGTAAATTGATGAAACATTTACTGGAATAAATTGATGAAACATTTACTGGAGTAAATTGATGAAACATTTACTGGAGTAAAATGATGAAACATTTACTGGAGTAAATTGATGAAGCATTTACTGGAGTAAATTGATGAAACATTTACTGGAGTAAATTGATGAAGCATTTACTGGAGTAAAATGATGAAACATTTACTGGAGTAAATTGATGAAGCATTTACTGGATTAAATTGATGAAACATTTACTGGAGTAAAATGATGAAACATTTACTGGAGTAAATTGATGAAGCATTTACTGGAGTAAAATGATGAAGCATTTACTGGAGTAAATTGATGAAACATTTACTGGAGTAAAATGATGAAGCATTTACTGGAGTAAATTGATGAAACATTTACTGGAGTAAAATGATGAAACATTTACTGGAGTAAATTGATGAAACATTTACTGGAGTAAATTGATGAAACATTTACTGGAGTAAATTGATGAAGCATTTACTGGAGTAAAATGATGAATCATTTACTGGAGTAAAATGATGAAACATTTACTGGAGTAAAATGATGAAGCATTTACTGGAGTAAATTGATGAAGCATTTACTGGAGTAAATTGATGAAGCATTTACTGGAGTAAATTGATGAAACATTTACTGGAGTAAATTGATGAAACATTTACTGGAGTAAATTGATGAAACATTTACTGGAGTAAAATGATGAAACATTTACTGGAGTAAAATGATGAAGTATTTACTGGAGTAAATTGATGAAACATTTACTGGAGTAAAATGATGAAACATTTACTGGAGTAAATTGATGAAACATTTACTGGAGTAAAATGATGAAGCATTTACTGGAGTAAATTGATGAAACATTTACTGGAGTAAATTGATGAAACATTTACTGGAGTAAAATGATGAAGCATGTGTTACATTAACCCGTTAACACACTAGCCTGCTATAAATGACTTCTGCACTGGTCATGAGAAACGTCACTGTACAGACAAAGAGAAGACTATTTTTGAAGATTTTTCACTGGAATGACTCGCTCTATAATCGAACCATTCATTCCAGTGATAAATCTTTCAAAAATATTTGTCTCTTGGTCTGCAAATTACCATTTTCTATGTGAAAGTTTAAATTTTCTTGAACAAATTTAAAGGTTAAATGCTTAATATTAGTGGACAATAGCTTGTTTTAAAATCAGCTTTTATCTCTGAATTTCATATTTTGACAATTACCATGTCATAACAACAGGGTAAGCTGAGTGTTTGTTTGAACCCTTTAATCCTTGGGCTTCACAGCATGTAGCAGATCTTAACTATCAGGTTCAATACTGCCCTGTAGGTGGGGCTTAGAATACACCTTCCGTATCCTCTGCGTGTCGTAAGAGGCGACTAATGGAGGTAAGGGTGAGGTAACCCTGACAGAAACCTCGAGTGCTGAAGACGGAGATTCCAGGCCGCATGGCGCACTCTAATAAACCATGGATCCACGCACTTAACGCTTATGATCATGTCGATAGTCACTTACATGACTGGCGGTATGATCAGCGAACGAAAAGAAGAAGGTTCAATACAACTGTCTTCTTGCACCTATTGTATGTAGAACTCGGTACTATCGGAAAGTCTATGGTAGTGTTGTCATACCCATCCTTTGAAAGTGTTCAGTATAGGACAAATAGAACTGACTCTGGTAGATTGTTCTTATAGTTGAACATCCTGTTACTGAAGAATTTACTTTTTGTATCAGTATTGACATGATTGAAGTTTTGCATTAAAAGCCTGCAGCTCTGGCCTCCAGTATGTTTGTTTTCATCAGTTGGTAGCGGCTTCTGTCAATCTACATTACAGACATCGTCCCACATACTCGTATGTTTCAATTAAGGTCTGCATGTGGGCTTCAGTTTACCAACCATGCCAATGTCTTTTTCACAAATTGTTTCTTCCAGATTAACCATCTATTAGTTCTCGTTCGTTGTGTACTGAGCTTTGGTATTTGGCCTTCCTAAAAGCATCATTTTGCATTTCGACATGTTTGGAAGTCTTGAGATGACATTTGTCAAGTATCTGCCCATTCTGTTAACCAATGTTAACCACTTGAATGACAGGCTCGATAACTGAATTAATGGCTGAGTTATCGAGTCTGTCATTCAAGTGGAAAATGTGTGAAAATACTCTAGTCTTCTCTTGCTCTGCAAATGGTCATTTCTCAAGACTACTGCAGGGGCCAACCTGCCAATCTTCTTAAAATGCATCAATGTATATAATTGTAATGTATTAATTGCTCTGCATAAATATTCTTGAAGAACACAGTCCAACTACATGTAACAGTCATATCAAACTGAAATGGCAGTATTTACTAAATTCGCTGGGACACTGTTCGTTGTGGCATGAGTTTGGCTGAATGTATATCTGCTGTCGCAGGCAGGTCACTAGCATTCCATCACATTGCTGATAACAGCTTCAACATCACGTACATCACTTGAGAAACCAGACAAATGTGAATTCCAAATGAGTATTTAAAATTTTAATTCTTGTTTTCTCAGGTTGGAGAACTATCCACGATTCCTGATGCTTATGTTTATCGGTGGACTACAGTCTCCAGTGAGTATCAAAGCGAGTGGTTTATATTATTCATAAGTTTTGAGATACTTAACACTAACTACACATATCAAAAATATACTTTCCTTTGAAATTAACCCTTTAATGATCATGATTAGTCAAGAAAATTGGTATTAATCAATTGTTGCTTGGTGAATGATCATTTACAGGCCACAATGGGGCCCTTTGCAATTTATCATTGGAATGGCAGGCACGTTTACTTAGACAGTCTTTCCAGTGGTAAATTTTAAAAATAGTCTTCTTGATCTGCAAATGGACATTTTATGAGAAAATTAAAAAAATTTCGAACAAATTCGAGGTTAAAGACTTAAGTACTATTTGCCAAATATTCTTAATTTGTAAACAACTAATTTCATATTTCTAAAATGAAAGACCATTTCGTAAGTAGCGTTTATTTCAGGAAACAATATTACTGTTAATTGTTGCTTTGACAGGACTATATAGACAAGGTTTTCATCTATTATCTGTGTAGCAATTGGCCAATGCAGACTAAATTACATATTAACTATTTAACCCTCGAAATTGCTCAGGAAAATATCAATTTTCTCATAGAAAATGTCCATTCGCAGACAAAGGGAAGAATATTTTTGACAATTTACCACTGGAATTGACTGGCTCAGTTATCGAGCCAGTCCTTCCTGTGGTAATTTTTAAAAAGTTTCTTAAGGCCACTGCCGAAGGCGTGTTTGGCTGATATGAGTGTTAAAGGGTTAAGAATAGATTTTAAGTAGATATTTCTTGTTTTTCAGCGCGTCACCTCTGCGGCTGGTGTGGTGTATGTGATGAGTAAAATTGCATTTGCAAAGGGTTATTATACTGGCGGTAAGTAGCAGTGCTGATGTACGCAGCTCTATGGCCTGATGTACTACATCCATAAGCAGATCTCCCCATCACCATATCTACAACTAACTGTATGATCATTGTACATTATATTTATTCTCCAACGCATGGCTACATACATTTATGTTTGGCCTACATCTAGATGAGCATGCATGTATTTGTAAAATAAAGTTTAAACTGTCTTTGATACAAATTTGATACAAAATATTAATATAAGATCTATGTCGCAATTTACTCCAAAAAAATCTAACAACAATATTTGCATGTCATAGGGAGGGAGAGAAAGAGAGAGAGAGATGCAGAATATGCCTTGTTTCTATTTTCAGATCCAGACAAGCGTAAATGGGGTGCCTTTGGACATTTCCCCCTCCTGGTCTTGCTTGGTAATACTATCTGCTTTGCTATGCATCAGCTTAAAATCTGCCCATACAAAAGTAAGTATAGCAGCTGCATTCAGTAGATAATGATGATTATTAAATGTACTACAGATTAAATGTAATATTATTGTCATTATTGCCGCTAATAAAGCTGCTTAATTCTATTAAACCTTTAACCCCTGAAATTTTGCTTTCAATTTGAGTTGTTGAATATTTTGAAACTAACTTGACTGGAACCTATGACAGCAACAGCTGACATTCAAATTAGTTTCAAAATATTCAACAGCATATTCCTTACATCATAAAGAATTTGGTTGTTTTTGGTGTGTTTAAAGGGTTAACCACTCATGTTTCTTCATTTGAATATATATGTGTTAATCCCACATCAGCTTTGTAGTCCAAGAGAAGACTATTTTTGACAGTTTACCACTGGAATGTCTGACTTAATAATCGATCCACTCATTCCAGTGGTCATTTTTCAAGAATCGGTCATCTTGGCTGGTAAATGGACATTCCATAAGGAAATATTAAAATCTGACAATCTGTTGGTTAATTTTGACTATTATAGGTTAAGAGTTTATATCTGTACTCACTAATTTATAAATGTTGTTTATTATTTCAGTGCTTAAAGGTGGCAAATGAACGTCGTGATCTGAAATGTGTTCATAATGCAACTTGTTCTGTGTATAATGTCTGTCTTCAAGAATAGCATTGTATCAAGCGTAGTGTTCCTGTGCATGATTAGCTTGTGTTCACTTACTACTGACATAGTACTGTAGACCAGCCAGCATAGCAGTGGATATGGATGTAAATCTTAGTAAAATGTACAGAGAAAATTAATCGTATAATATTTAACCCTTTAACCCATCGAAATTGTTCAAGAAAATTTTAATTTTCTCATAGAAAATGTCCATTTGCAGACCAAGAGACTATTTTTGAAAAATTATCACTAGAATGCCTGGCTCTGTTATCGACCCAGTCATTCCAGTGGTAAATTTTCAAAAATAGTGTTCTCTTGGTTTGCAAATGGGCATTTCTCAAGACCACAGAAGGAGCCGTTTTTGGCTGATGAGTGTTAAAGGGGTGTACAAAAAGATGTGCGTTTTTGAGGCTGTTATTTGGACAAATTATGTAATATGTAATCATGCACAAGTTTATAAATTATTTGTGACTTTTGGATGTTTACTTTCATCTAACCATTTCGTTTTCGTTGTATTGTTTCAGAATGGACATATTGAGATGTTTTTATATCATAACATCAGGTATCATTACTTTTGTCTAAAATGATTGTACACTGGCTGTTTTTGTTAATGAATTGTATATTTCTAAGTAAAGGCAGCATAAAAGTATTGGTTTATGAGAAGAACTGGGTTTAGGTTATTATGCAAGTTTTCTGAAAAAAGGGTCACAGGCATTAATTCAGAGTAGAATCCAATTTTAACTATCGTAAAAAATAAGACCATGGATTTTTCTGATTGTTATGTTTTTAAATGTCTTTGGAACCATTGGCGCTTCCATAGAGGTTAGCTTGATAGAAATGGGTGCATGAGAAAATACAGACACATCCCTTCAGATTGAAGAATAATTGTAAAACTCTTGTCGTTATTCGACATGTTTGTTCAACATAATATTCATTCTGATAATAAGCACATGCCTGGAACATTGGCCATTTGAAGACAGAAGAAAAAGACGAACAACCCAGGATTATGTAATTTTACTAGCTGGTCTGGTTCACATATAGGTCTAGGAATTTATTATACAGAATCATGTCCATAAAGCCCCTCTTGTGGGTCAATACATCGATTTTTATATTATACCTGTATGTCCACTTAATATCCATGCAAGAAAATGCAAATTATGAATTACACTCTAAAACGGCAAATGCAGATCTGATTGCCAAATTTATCTCCTTTGACCATAAGCTACTACTATCCATTTAAGAACTATGTCAGTCTGACCTAATCTCTGGATAATATAGGTCAAAAGTCAAAGAATACTCTGTTGAATATTTTCAAACTTGACTCGCTGCCATAGGCATCGATATGTTCCAATCAAATTATTCAAAACATTCAGGAGCTTTCCATTCTAGTTGTTTTGAAATTGAGACACAAATAAATGTTAAAGGTTTAAGAATGGGCTAAGAAATTCAGGCTTGTAATTCTCATCATAAAGGGCGTCTTGTCATGAAAATCACTGTTTCTCAGCAGTTTATTATTATATATATACCGGTAACCTGATTAGTATATCGAACGTGATTGATCTAATCAGCATATTGATCTAATCAGCATATTGATATAATCATTATATTGATCGTGATTGATCTAATCAGTATATTGATTGTGATTGATCTAATCAGTATATTGATTGTGATTGATATCAGTATATATGTGATTAGTATACTTATCATGATTAGTAAATTGATCATGATAGTCAGATTGACGTGGCCAACATTTTACCTGTGACTGAATCAATATATGGATTGTGATTGACTTGATGAGTCATATTCCTTGTCCATTGTGGCTGAGTGAAATTGGATTAATATTTACTTAGATTTTATGTTTTGCTTTTATTTTATATAAACTTTACAATAGTTATAGTCTCTTTATAGTGCTATCTTTAACACATTGTTGATGCAAATTATATCTTTATTGCTTATTGTAATCCAGTAACAACACTTATTTGTATGGACATACAGATGAGGCTGTATGTGCTGTGCTCCCTTTGTAATAAACCATTTATGACGAGTTTAATTATTGATTCTGTGTATTAATGATCGCGGTACGGATCTAATTGCCACAATGAAGACCAAATTACCGCTTAAAATATTAAAGCTGATGCCATTTTTAGCTTGCCTATGTGAAGTTAAGAGCTTACGCATGTTATGTTAGGTCTGCTACTGCTTAGCTAAGACACACCGAGCTTATGCCATGGCGGCCATCCATCCATCTGTCTGTCCATCCGTCAACCCTTTCTTTAAACGACGTTTCAAGAACCACTGGGCCGATTTCAATTATATTTGCCAGGAAGCATCCTTAGGGTATAGAGATCCAAGTTTGTTCAAACGGAGCCGATTGGACAATTTGGCAGGCGGCCATCTTTGATTTCAGCCGATTTTAAGAACTGTCTTTAAAAATCTTCCGAAGCCGCTTGAGGAATCGATTCAAGAGGTAAGCCAAGTTTGTTCAAGAGAACTTGATTGACCAAATGCATTGGCGGCCATCTTGGATGACATAGTTTTCGAGAAAACAACTTCTCTAGAATTGCTGAAGGGATCGGGCCAAAATTTGGGAGATATGATTAGTGACTAAGGGCCATTTCAAGGGAAGTTGATCCATAAAAAAGCATGGCCGCCGTGGGACAATCAAAATGTAGCATAATAAGGAAAAATTAGTTACCTCTCCGGGATGTAGAAATTGTTTGAGTGTAGCTTTCATGACCATCTCGGTCACTTCTTCAGCACTAACTGACAGTCGCTGGCAACGTCACTCTGGTAGACTGCTGGTATATGGTAGCCCTCGTCTCTGTTCATGGTTGGTTGATGCTTGTAGATTTCTATGGCCTCTTTAATCTTCCGTTTGAATAAGTTGGTCTCGATGTTGATGACCGAGGCACTGCTGGTGGGGATGACGTAGCCAGTGGATTCTGTATGTTCTGCCACAGCTGAGTTGGAATTAATTACTGTCATATAAATGGTTTAGCGGCCCATCATGGATCATTTGCAATCAGAAACTCCCATGTACTAAAGCAATAGGAAATTTCAAGTATATTTGGCAGAAAGCATACTTAGGGCATAGAGATACACATTTGTTCAAATGAAGCTGGTAGGTAATTTGCAATTTGCCTGGTGGCCATCTTGGAACTTTGAAATACCTTTGAAAATCTTCTTTTCCGAATTAGCATGGGGTGATTGATTCAAAACTCGACAGAGATCTATAAAAAAAATATGGCTGCTGTAGGCTAGTCAAAATGTAGCATGTTCGGTGGCCATGTTGAATTTTTATTTTGATGAATTTTGAAGCCGAAATTGGTTTTATATGTTTTGGGGTATTCTGATTTCAAATTTGCCATTTTTGAAACTCGGATAAGCAGTTTAGTGGCCATCATGGATCATTTTCCAACAAGAAACTCCCATGTACTAAAGCAATAAGAAATTTCAAGTATATTTGGCAGAAAGCATACTTAGGGCATAGAGATACACGTTTGTTCAAATGAATCTGGTAGGTAATTTGCCCGGTGGCCATCTTGGATTTTTGAGATGCTTTTAAAAATCTTCTTTTCCGAATCCGCATAGGGGATTGATTGAAAACTCATGACAGGTTATCTATGGAAAGAGCTGAACCAAGTTTGTTCAAATGAACTTGATTGCCTAATGCTTTAGCAGTCATCTTGGATGACCTGGTTTTCATGAAAATGACTTCGTCTCCAGTATCGCTGAACGGATTGGGCTGAAATTTGGGAGATATGATTAGGGACTAAGGGCCATTAAGGTTTGTTAAAAAGAAGTTGATACATAAAGAAACATGACCTCTGTTTTCTTGTTACAATTCTGCTCAACTCCGTATGGTTCTACTTATTGTTGATGGCCTTTCTTATTGAAATACCTGTCGCAGGTGAGCGATACAGGCTCCTTGTTGGGCCTCTTGTTTGGGATTCTAATGTTCTCGCTTGTGCCCAATGATCTGTATAAAACCATTCCCATAACGCTAATGCTACTCATTGTACTGTTGGCCTCCGAAGTGCGCGGATCTACCTGGATAGAGTGTGGTAAGTGTATACTAGTTCAATTCAAATTGTGTATTTCCTATGGTAGGCATGAAACGTACTAGGCTAGATATTTTTTATAACAATTTGACTGATAATTATTGTTGGAGATAGGAGCAACAACTTTCCTTCAAGTTTCAGCAGAAAATGCAAGTGCTACTGTCTAACGTTTTGAAAACGATTTGACTTTGCTGCAACAACGTTCAACCAAATTGTTTTCAAAATAATCAACAGGATTTTCAATGTAGTAACACATTTGCAGATATTTCGAGCAATTAGATTGACAGTTGTTGCTGACTAAGGCAGCAACAAATCAAATTCTCAGAATAATCAACGCCAAACTGTCAATATCATTAACTAATACACGTTGTACAATTAGCTAGGCCTGTATCATAAACGTAATTGAGATCCGATGTGAAATCATCATACTAACATACGCCCACTAATATAGCATAGAGGGCGCGGACTGTGTAATAGGATGATGACGTGAAATATATTTCCATAGATGAGTAAGTCAGCAAAGCACACGCACAAGCTGACATGCAGAGGTACACTTACCTATTGACAGGGCAGTTTTAAACATATTTCATGTCTAATCTTGATAACATATATGTCACAGGCCTACCTAATTGTGCGTACAGACGTTAGCTAACCATATTGAAAACCTGGCAATGATTATTCTGATAATAATTTGATAACGTTGTTGCTGCTTTAGTCAGCAGCGACTGTCAATCGAATTGCCCGAAATAGCTTCAGAATGTTACTATATTGAAAGTCCTACTGATTATTTTGAAAACAATTTGGTTGAAACTCATTTTCTGCTGAATAATTTGAAGGAAAATTGTTGCTGCTATTGTGTCTCGCGTAGGACACACAATTAAAATTGAACAACTATACGCTTACATGCTATACAGGTAGATCCGCACAACTCGGAGGCCAACAGGAAAATGACTAGCATTAGCGTTACGGGAATGGTTTTATACTGCACTTTGCATGACAGCGAGAACAATAGAATCCCAAATAATGATGCCTACAAAAATCAAAGTAAAATGCCAGCTCAGATCATCACTGAAATTTTCTAATATTTTCCTAATGTTACTGTTTCAGGATAACTTTAACCCTAATGGAACACAACTTGGGTACATGGTTGTTTATACTAAGAGGATACAGGATGATGACATGGAGGTCACCAGGTTAAAGGTCAGGGTCATTCTGACCTTGTTATTTTACCGCTGGTTATTAAACTTCCGTTTAGCAAATCATATACATTTATATTTCAGAATTACTTAATATTACCAGAACTAATCTTGGACACATGATCCCATATAAAATAAGGAAGCTGCGTGCTGATAGTGACATCACTAGATCCAAGGTCAAGGTCATTACAGTCTTGATATTTCACCTCTGTCATGTTTGTATTTCCAATATTAAGGGTTTTTTTGTTTGCCTATATTTTACGATTGCTTAATCCTATAGGAACCAAACTTGGACACATGGTTTCACATACCATACAGAGGCATCATAATGATAGTGAGCTCATTAGGTCAAAGGTCAAGGCCATTCTAATATTGCTATTTGATCTCTGGTTTCCAACCTTAAGTTTTTCCGTTCAGCAAATCAATTATATTTCAAGATTGATTAATAATATTGGCACTAAATTTGAATACATAGTTACCTATAATGTTATGAAGTAGCATGATAACATGCCAGCCACAAGGTCAAAGGTCAATGCCACTGTGACAAACAGGAGAGACGAGACATTTAATTCCACCAAATTCTTGTTTTACTTATTAAATTCTAAATAAAGTTCTGGACATGATCCAAGAAAAAATGCTCCTTGTTTTCTAGGCATAAATCCAAAATGTCAGATCATCAAAAGCTGTCATTTTAGGGGATGGGGAAACAAAAACTAGGAAAACTGTCGCAACGCACTTAAAAAGGCATATTTGGTGTTATTTCCATTACCGTTGTAAAAACGTTTGCCAGTTACAGTGATGCACATTTGTCAGAATTTAAGCAACGGTGAGAATTGGTGACCTTTTGACCTATGGTGACGTAATAATCCAACTGATTTGCATAAAAAACGGAAAATGGAAGAGGAAACAAAACACATATATTTTGAGTGGTCATTTATTAGCTCACCTGGGCCGAAGGGCCAAGTGAGTTTATACCATGGCCATCGGCCATCCGTCAAATCGCATCCCATTTATGTTTTCACCAATTTTAACCAAATTTGGCTGGAAGGATCCTATTGTGGGAGGCTCTAGAACATCTGTTCAGAATTTCAATTTTTCAATTTTTCCGGTGGCCATCTTGGATTTTCCAAAATTTTCTGGAAATCATTTAAAGCGCCACTACACCAATATAAATGGCCCGACTTCAACAAAACTTGGGTGGACTAATTCTATGCTGGTAAGCTTCAACAATTCTAATGACAATTTTGATTGGTCAATATTTTCCGGCGCCCATCTTGGATTTTCCTAAAGTTTCTGGAAATCAGTTAAAAGCCTACTCATTTAACCACTTAACTGATTTCAAGCAAACTCAGCTGGAAGGACCCTATAGTGGTATGCTTTAGAACTTGTACACAGAATTTTAATTGGTCTATTTTTTTGGCCACCATCTTGAATTTTTCAAAAAATGGTGGGAAATCATTTAAAATGCTACCCATCATCAACTGTTTGGGATATTTCAAGTGGACTTAGCTGGAAGAATACTAGGTTGGTAGGTTTCAGAATTTGTATACAGAACTGATTGGTCAATTTTTACAGCAGCCATCATGGATTTTCCGAAAATTTTGGTAAGTCAATTAAATGGATACTCTTCGTTAACCGCTTTGCTGATTTCAGGCAAACTCAGCTGGAAGGACCCTAGAGTGGTATGCTTCAGAACTTGTATACAGAAGTTTGATTGGTCATTTTTTCTTGTGGCCATCTTGGATTTTCCGAAAATATTGGTAAATCAGTTAAAAGGCTTGGCTAATTTTTTTTACCAAACTCCGCTTTTCTGAAGCGTACCAGCCTAGGGTCCTTCCAGCTGACTCAGCTGGAAGGACCCTAGGCTGGTACGCTTCATTATTTGTATCGAAAATTTGATTGCTTCATTCTTTTTTGGTAGCCATCTTGGATTTTCCGAAAGATGACCGGAAATCGTTTACAACGTTACTCATTAACCGCCTATTCCAGTGACTGTCTTGTTCTCGATACTGACCCTTCAGGAATTGCTGTACGGAGCAGGCTGAAACTCATTACATTTTATTTCATCGATACCTAAGGGTCATTAAAGTTTGTTCAGGAGAATTTGTTCCTTGATAAAACATGCTTGACCAATCAAAATCTAAGGTTCAATCTGATTGTATGGTCAGCGTCCATCATTGGATTTTATGCCTTGTTACTGCTGAATTTAAACTATGTCTGTTCAAATGCTTTAAATCAAATGCTAATGTTCCAGGTGAGGGTTAAGGCCCTTGGGCCTCTTGTTAACAAGAGGCCCAATGGGCCTGTATCGCTCACCTGGCATTTCAACTAATCTTAAGTTTTACATCCATCGGTGTCACTTCCAATGACTCGGTCAAATGGTTTAGTTTTCGAGATATTGACAACAATCTCTGGACTGGGTTTTTTTTTGCATCAGTGATTTTGAACAATGTTTACGTGAAAATAGATGATAACCGTGCTAACTACAGATGGTTTCTTAACTGTCTCACTGCTGCAAGCCAGTGCAGCCAATAATTTCAATTTTCAAAAGCTCTTGACTTCTTGAATATTTTGAAAACAATTCAACTGAAAGTTGTTGGCGGCTTAGCAGGTTTTATTTATCAGGTTCAGAGATATAACCTTTGGAATATGTCGTCTGCAAAAACTCAGTCAGACGATTACCAGAGGTTTAAATACAATTGAAGAAAATGGTCTCTAAAGGCAGGTAGGTGGTCTTTATAGCAGGTTATTCCCCACCACCACACAATCCATTGAACACATGCGCATCTGGCTGAATCCCCAAGTTAGCAGCAGGGGTAGGGTGAGCTGGAGTTGATCTTAAAAATAATTTGACTGAAAGTCATTGCTGCCTTAGGCATCAACAACTTTCATTGCTGCCTAAGGCAGTAACAACTTTCAATCAAATACATTTCAAAATATTTTTAAGAGCATAGATGTCAGAGCACATAATACATATCTTAAATATTTCGGCAGTATTGGAAAGGTTAATCCGTTAATTGGAATTTAATACCTAGTTTGGCAATAAAATCTGACATGGTGATAAATCAATGGACACCTGTATTTGCCCTATGAAAGTGAGACTGCAAATATTTAAGGAGTGATAACTCTGGCATTTGACATCCTATCAGTTTCATTTTCACAACACAGATATTAGATGCCGACATTAACATTGTGACCAAGTTCTGGGAACATATCCACATCTTTTATATAGAAACATGTAAGTAAATAATCATGATGGCGGTGGATCCTGCAGGTGCATGGGAGATTCTCCTGGCTCACACTAGATCGATCGAACACTGAACTCCCGGAATCTCAATTTCCAGAAAACTATATATGTAAGCTTTTGAATATTTTGAAACTAATTTGATTGGGTGCTGTTGGTGTTTATTAAACAGTACAGACAGTACAATTCGTACAACTGACAGACGTTTAAATGTTCCTGACTCACTTAGCTATGTCAGTCATTACGTAGTTGATTGTGACATCAGCCTACATATGATGTAATTGATAATGACGTTGTATACTGGATCGACAGAATTGAAATGCTAAAATACATATTACTACAAGGCTGGGCCTGCACATGCTGAGCTATCCGGGTATTTTGAAAAATTAACATTATAGCTAATTCTTGGATGCCTGACACTATTTAGATCATTTAGTTGAGCCATCCTGCACTTTATTTATATTTAATATCAAGTTACTTTAAATATTGAACGTTTAACATTCACATCCCTAATGGCGAGAAATAAAATATGTAAGACAGTTGGTTGATTTGTAATCAGAAATTCTTATATTTATCATATTTCATGAATATATATAAAATTCCTCTGTTTATGTCACTTGGATACAGAACAAACATGGTCGAGACAATTAACACTAATACACAAAATACGATTAATAAATCAACATTTCTGTATGGATGCTCATTAAATTTTATAAAATTAACACCTAGACCAAACAAAATTTAAATCAAAGGTTATTTCATTATAATATAAATTTTAAAAGCTGACATTTCAAATGTCTGGAAATAATTAAAACCCTTTAAACTTGATGGCTGTTACAAATTGTACAGTTGAAAATTTCTACAGTCTCGTCCACAGTAGTCCGAACTCACTGACATGAGGTAAGCGGAAGCCAAGTTATCAAACAAAATCTACACACACACGCACGCACATTCAGCATAGCAGAGGAATGAAGGAACAGTTTTAGCTATGCCCCGCCCACACTTTGCCCGTGTTAGGATTGGTTAATCCCTGCACTCTGAATCTTAATTTCCAGAAAATTATATAAGTAAGCTGCTGAATATTTTGAAACTAACTTGACTGGGTGCTTTTTCTGCCTATGGCAGAAACCACCAAGTCAAATTAGTTTCAAAATATTCAAAAGCATCTTTATTAAATAGACATACAATTCGTACAATCTAATGGACTATTAAGCACTTAAGACGGACTAAATCGTCATGATGTAATTGATTATGTGATGTAGTTGATTATGACATCATATGATAGACAGAAACTGGATTCCTCAACTGACAGATGAACACCAAAATAATCTGCCAACCCACCCATGAATTAAGTTTCATTAAGTTATCGAACAAAAAACAAACCAGTCTGCACAGATTTTGACCCAATCGGCGAATCAGATTGAATAAGCATTCTGTAAGTATTGCTTTGCAATACATGTCCCCTACCTGGTGAGAGATTGAGTCAAAAATTTCATTAAAAATTGTCAAAAGCAGCTGAAGCTCGAACTTGATCTGTAACTTCTCATAACATAGCAATAAACCAAGTCTCAGTTATATATGGTGAAGAAGAAGGAAAAAGTCTTGAAAGCTGATATGTTTGAATTTCATAAGTCAAAAGGGGACATAACTAAAAAAAATGACGCAAACGCCTGAAACCTGAACTTGGTCTGTAGTTTCTCATAATAAAGTAATGTACCAATTCTCCGTTGAATATCTTGAAAGACTGCGAGAAAAAGGGCGGAAAACTAATATTTTTCGTATTTCATAGGTCGAAAGGGGGCATAACTCCATCAAAGATTTATGCATACGCCTGAAACTCGAACTTGGTCTGTAACTTCTCATAACACAGCAATGTAGCAATTCTCAGTATAATATCTGAGACTGCAAAAAAGTGTGGAAAACTAATATTTTTCGTATTGCATAAGACGAAAGGGGGCATAACTCCATGAAAAATTGACGAAAATGTCTGAAACTCGAACTTGCTCTGTAACCCCTTATACTAAAGTGATGGAACTGATTTTTCCTTAAATATCTTGAAGGCGTGTGAAAAAAGTGCGGAAAGCTGATATTTTTCATATTTCCTAAGTCGAAAGGGGGCATAACTCCATCAAAAATTGACGTATACGCCTGAAACTCGAACTTGGTCTGCGAAAAAGTGCGGGGAAACCAACTGCGACAGATGGACAGACAGACCTATAGTCCCCCGGTTTTACCGGTAGGGGACTAATAATATCAAATTCCTAATCAAAATGCCTCCAAACCTATATATTGCCATTTTCACTGCCAAAATCAATCAACAAATAAGAGCTTGATTTTGATTGGTAGATGGTGGGCATTGGTGGCCATATTCTTTCACATATCCACTTCATTTGGAGACATGTTGTCTGCAGGCACTAATCATATTTACTAAGTTTCGGCCTGATCTCTAGCCGGTCCAAAAGAACTTTTTGTTTAAACTAGGTCATCCAACGTGGCCACTAGGCAAATTGACCAATCAAAATCAAACTTGGCTCATCTCCTGCACTAGATGAAATTTCCTGAGTTTGCAGTCAATTGACAAACCAGTTTCAGAAAGGGGGGGGAGGGGGAGAGATATAAATGTTTCTAGAAATAAGACAAAATCCAAGATGCTCGCTTACCAAAACCAGTTATTTTAATAAGCGGATCGATCAATCTGATTAGTCTCAAAATAATATTTAACTGACAGCAAAACCTAAATATCGCCAATTTCACTGTCATTATCCCTTGAACAAACTTAAATTATCTTTAGTCCCTAATCAAATGTAAAAAAAGTCAGAGAAGTTGACATTTTTTTCAAAAACCAGTTCATCCAAGATGGCCATCGGGCAAACCAACCTATCAGTCTTCCTTGAGCAAACTTCATTCAGCTATTTCCATATATGGCGTTGCTAAAGTTTCATGTCAAATGGCTTCAGAGACCATGTTTAACCATGATTCTAAAAATAGCGCAAAATCCAAGATTGCCACTGCCCAAATCAACCAATCAGCTTCATTTGAACAATCTTGTATCTCGATACCCTTGCTTTCTAACAAATTATTTAATTGAAATGTCGTTTTGGTTCTTGAGAAGGCACTTACAGGAAAAGCTTGACGCCGGACAGATAGTCGCTATGGCATAAGCTTACTTTTCTTTTAGGCCCAGTGAGCTAACAATGATGATGAACTATTTCTCTACATGTATATATTCTGCTGTACTCACAGAGCTGATTGGCGAATCAGTGTTTAAACGTTTTAATTTGTTTTGCCAAAACCTGTTTCCATTTCCTCTTAAACAGCAACAACTTCTGATAACATCATTTTAAAATCGTGTCAGTGCTCAGAGAAATGAAAAATGTGGGATTTTGTTAATCAAGTATGCTCAAATTTCACAGCTAATTAGGATCATTTGGAGTAACATTTTGTTGACTTTTTTTATGTTGGCACATTATTATCAAACCTCACTAAACATTTTTTTTAGTGTCTTGTACAGTGATAATACTCGCGTTCATAGATCACGAACCCTTAACATTGCTATTCCTTCTAGAATGTAACCATAGGCAGCAGCAGCAGTTACCAGTCAAATTAGTTTAAAAACATTCAACAGAATGTTTACTAAATTGTAAATAATTTATATTCAATTTTCATGACATCTATCCATCATTATGATTCTGACGTTAGCTAATTAGTGATGTAATTGATTATGACGTCAGATATCGGAGTGACACATTGGATCCCTTTATTACAAACTGTACCGACATATGAAGGCTAATGCTCGTTCCATGAGCTAGTCATGAGCATTATCTATTTGATATAATTCTGCTTATGAAAGCTATCTGCAGAAAGCACAAATAATCCAATGTCAAATCTTGCAAATATTAAACAAACATTTACAAGGTAGCCTGGAATGGCATTGCCTAAGCACTTCTTATTTCATAAAGTCAGTGTAAGATTCTTTGATTTGCAGCGACAATATTTTCAGAGACGAACTGACGTATGTAAGCACAGGATGGAATGACGCAAAAAGTCCTTAGTCGCACATGTTTGGGTGGCATACAATATTAGGCACATCTTTAGGTGGTATACAATCACCATGTCAGGTTTCTCTCTCAAACTGTATGAGGAATTGCAGTGACAAGATTTTCAAATCCAAAAAACCCATTGGAAGGTATATTGCCCAAAATCTTGCCAACTATTTCAAAACTACGCCATACTACGCCATCTTGTCTCTCCCTAGGATAAACAATGTGATATAGATATACACATTAAGTTTATGTATCATGTATTACGTTTTCGACTCAGCTGATCTGGTCAGCATGTAAATTTATAAAAATCCTATAAATAAATCAATATATATCACGCTTGTCCTAAAATTATATTAAACTATTAAATAGTAAATAATTTCATTCTACAATTATTATTATTATTATTATTATTATTATTATTATTATATTAGTACATGAATTAAATATTTTGCATAACAATTAAACATGCCCTCATTTTGCCAATAATGATGCAATGGCCCATTGCCTTGGTGGGTCTCTCTTCCGAGAGCTGATTTCTTAGACTTTCATTGGACAATCAGTCTCAGTGGGAATAGTTGACCGATGTAATTGTGAAACAGACCGTTTCATAAGATTTACCAATGTTAACCCTTTCATCACTGGAAGCTCAGTACTATTTCAATTTCAATGCAACCATACTGGAGAGCAGTTAAATATTTTCAAGCTAATTTGACTGGAAACTGTTGCAGCCCAGCAACAGCTTCCATATAGTCAAATTAGTTTCAAAATTTTCAACAGAATATTTCTTGATACAAATGCAAATTTGTTGTACCTGGATTGAAAGTATACACTATAATACAGTAAGTGAGTATATCTGTGTATTCACACACACACACACACACGCATGCACGCACACACACGCACGCACTACAGGAATGTTGTCAGGAATACTGTTGTCTGGATAAACCTACAGCAAATCTCATGGAATTACACTAGAATGAGCAAAAGCATGATAACATGATAGACAACTTTGATGACAATCACAATATATTACGTCTGATTGTGAGTAGATACAGCACAGCTCAGAAATAATTGAACATGTTTCCAAAACAAAAATGTGTTTGTTAGTAAGGAATGTTCTGTTGAATATTTTGAGCATGATTTGACTGGAAGACATCGCTGCAATGGTAAGGCAGAAATGTCTTCCAGTCAAATTAATTTCAAAATACTCAACAGCAAGCTTAGTTTTGTTTTGGAAACACGTTTTCTTATTTCTGGGCTGCACTTTAGTTAATTGTGTTTAGTAATGTGCTGATAGAGCACAGATGCCGCTGCCATTAACGTGTTAACCGTCACAGTAAAGGAATGACATTATTTATCATGTAAATCATCATTCTGTTGAATATTTTGAAACTAATTTAACTGGGAGTTGCTGCTGATCGAATTAGTTTCACAATATTCAACAGTCTTCCTGTATGGTCATGCTGAAATGAAGACAATAGCATTACAAGAGTTAAATGATTAAAGTTGTTGCGGGATGGGTAAGCAGTAGATTTTAAAGGCAGACAGACATGACACAATAGGTAATGTCTCTTATTTATGTAGTCTACAGTTCTCCTGCAGAAAGAATTATTATATTTACAACATAACCAATCAATAACGCTATCAAATATTGATTTGACATTTTGCATTTGACAGAAAGTTTCCACATAATTTCAGCGTGGTGGGATTGTGACTCCAATGTAATCAGTTAGTGTTTTAAATCAGTTACACGTAATTGTGTTAGCATTGCAAAGTTAATGACACAAATTCTGCACTTGACCTTTTTACAGACCAGAAACGTCAAAGTCTTTATGATTAACCATTTAACTCATAAATTAGCTCAAGAAAATTTCAATTTTATAATCGAAAATGTCCTTTTACAGATCAAGAAAATTTACCAGTCGAATGACTGACTGTTATTGAGCCAGTCATTCCTGTGGTGAATTTTCAAAAATACTTCTTTTGGTCTATAAATGGACATTTCTCAAGACAATTACAGAAGCCAACTTGACTGTTAAATGGCTAAGGAATAGTCTATTGAATAAAATAATTTGCCTGAGAGCGATTGCTTCCTATATTCGCCAGCTTTCATGTATAATTATAATGAAATTGAGACACTGGCATTTCAACGGTCCAGATTATCAATAAATTGCACAGAAAACATAAAAATTAATATTATACATCATAACAACATACAATCATTGGTATTATCAACATTATGGTTTGTTTATTTATTTATTTATTTGTTTATACAACATACTCAGCAGTTAAAACGCCACCACACTTAACAATTTGTACACAATAATAATGTTGCATGCATTGTTATAGATGTGGTAAACAACTTTTGACAATTCTGAACATCACATATCTGAATGGTTAAAATAAATTATTATGTCTCTATGGACATAACTCATATAATGTACAAATAACTATTCGTGTGAAGGGGTAATATTATTTTTACTGGTCCAACCCATATTTACAGATATCAAATTCAAAAATTCTACAAACAATATAGCAACAGACACTGCAGAATGTGATTCAGAATGGCAAGATATTGATGTAGGAGAAAATGAACAGTGGAGACAAGGCTGTGATATCATACACATATATCCACCATTAGCAACTAATTCTAATATTTGAATGAGTAACATTAATTAACATGTCTCTGGACATAACTCCTGTGGTACATTTATATAAGCAGTAACATGACAACTTTTCTATAATATGATGACCCAAACATGATCTATACACCAAATTTATCTAGAATATATTTGCTAAGTTAAATTTTAATTGGTCGACAGCAGCCATTTTTATGCCAATCATTTTCAGAAGATATTAAAAAGGTAATCTGAAAATAACAAACTGAACATCTGAAATAAGCACATTTGTGTCATTCTTTGTTAAAATCATCCAAGATGGCTGCCAGACAAATCAGACAATCAGGTTCTCTTGACCAAACTTGCTTTAGCTCTTGCTCTAGATGAAGTTTCTTGAAATTTATCGCTTGACCACACAATATTGGAGTTTTCCAGAAATAGAACAAAACTATGACTAAACTGACGAATCAGCTCCGTTTGAACAACATTATCGAGCAAAACAGATTCACAACTGTCAAATTCATATTCACCACGCTCCAAAGATTACATATCACCATTTACCATCCAAAATCTATTGACTATCACAAAATGAAATTTGACGGGTTGATGGCAGTCATACTTTTCCTTTGTAGAAACTCACAATTATCCAATTTTAGCCCAATCCCTTCAGATGGCAGCCTGAGAACTAATTCTTGCAAAATTTTAAGATGGCAGCCTGAGAAATCAAGCAACAATTTTGGTTTCGCTATTGCCCTAGATGAAGTTTCTTGAGTTTTACATCAATCAGCCAAGTAGTTTCATAAATCTTTTAAGCGTTTAGTTGTCAAGCCATCCAAAAACAGCCTCTGATGTGGTCAGAGAAGACTTAACTGGAATCCCTGTCCCGATAACCGACCCAGTCATTCCAATGGTAAATTAAAAACAATTGTCTTCTCTTGGCCTGCAAAGGGACATTCACTAAGCAAAAATTTCCTTTATTTTGACAAATCTTGACCAACAAAATGTTTCTATAAATAGCCCAAAATCCAAAATGGTTGCCAGCTACGACAACGAATCAGGTTCATGCCAGTAATCGTTGATCTCTATGACACATGGATGCTTCCTGCCAAATTTACTTGAAACGCAGATGAGCAATTCTTGAGAAGTCTAAACAAACTTGATGGACTGACAGATGGACTACAGACATCCGCCATGGCATAACCATAAAAGCATTTTTCCTCAACAAAATATCCTCATATTCCAATAATTACATGTCTCTGAGCAAAATTAGTCATAGAAATATCATCATCATCATCATTATTATTATTATTATTATTATTATTATTATTATTATTATTATACATAAATTAACCCAGTAACCCTTGAAATTCCAATGTCTCTCATCAGCCCTGACCAACCTACCCATGAAGCTCCATCAACATACATCACCAATTACCAACCTACCCATGAAGCTTCATCAACATACATCACCAATTACCAACCTACCCATGAAGCTCCATCAACATACATCACCAAGTACCAACCTACCCATGAAGCTCCATCAACATACATCACCAATTAACAACCTACCCATGAAGCTCCATCAACATACATCACCAATTACCAACCTACCCATGAAGCTCCATCAACATACATCACCAATTACCAACCTACCCATGAAGCTTCATCAAGATACATCAGCCCTGGCCAACCTACCCATGAAGCTTCATCAACATACATCACCCATTACCAACCTACCCATGAAGCTCCATCAACATACATCACCAAGTACCAACCTACCCATGAAGCTCCATCAACATACATCACCAATTATCAACCTACCTATGAAACTTCATCAAGATACATCAGCCCTGACCAGCCTACCCATCAAGCTCCATCAAGATACGTCACCCATTACCAACCTACCCATGAAGCTCCATCAACATACCATAACACATTACCAACCTACCCATGAAGCTTCATCAAGATACATTCACCCATTACCAACCTACCCATGAAGCTTCATCAAGATACATTCACCCATTACCAACCTACCTATGAAGCTCCATCAAGATACATCACCCATGACCAACCCACCCATGAAGCGTCATCAAGATAAATCACCCATTACCAACCTACCCATGAAGCTTCATTGAACTAAAACCTAAAATAAACACCTACATACATGGTTGGCAAGATGAATGAATATAGTCAATATACTAATCCATAAAATAAGGCTTGGTCCTAGTCCCATGATTAACCTAACAAATGAAGGTTCATTAATGTACCCCCGGTAGAAACAGTCATAAAACGAAAGCTACACACATCTCCATGCATGCATGGATGGACAGACATACGCACCCTGTTTTCACAAAGCATGGGATCAAACATAACTTCATCATTGACATTAAAATCTAAATATATAATGATGCACAAACATTGTCATTTTAAAACAGTATTATAGCCTGACCCTGTACTCTAAAATGAAGGCAATCAGCAGGTAAAACAATGAACGTAACCTCTTCAAAACTACAAACCTGGTGGAACACGTTCTTGATAACATAAGGAATGTTGTGATACATACTTTGAAAGTAGTTTGATTGGAAATTCAAAACGCCTGCCTAAGACTGCAATAAGTTGCAGTCAAATTACTTTCAAGACGATTTTCTGTATGATTTCTTTGAAATATGTATATTGCAAGAGTGAAGGGATTAAATTATCGCTTCCCTCAAAATGCAAGGGGAAGTAATCATAATAACATGGCTTATAAAATGATGAGTTATCTTTCCTAGACAGCATGAGTGAAAGGTAATTAAAGCGATGCTAATCTCATCTCAAATGTTGTATTGCACAGATAGAATATGGTTTATAGATTCCATATCATTCATATCCTGTCACATTTCCTGATCTGTATCGCAATTATCTGTTCTGTAATATCGAGTAAATGTTGAACAGTGATCGACACCATTTTGTTTCCTCAAGCTATTGTGTGTGCTGTCATGTAAGCTCGTATGCATCACATTCTTTATTATGTAATGCTCATCCCATTGAATATTTTGAAACTAATTTGACTGGAAGTTGTTGCTGCCTATGGCAGCAACAACTTCCAATCAAATTGGTTTCAAAATATTCAACAGCTTACCTGTAGGATTGCTTTTATACCACATTACCAAACTATATCTGGCGCCTCTATGACTGAGCGTATATACCGAGGCAGACACACTACGGTTTTTCTGATTGGACAGCCATCATAGGGTGTAGAAATGTACCATTTAACTACTAAATCCTGAATATCTTTCCTTAGCAGCGTGATAAAAAAGCTTAAAATTACCTGGATAGTTTATGACCGGCGTGTTAGATCACCTGAATAGCTATCAAGAGATGGGATTAGTTATCCATTAAACAATTTAATTTGTATTGTTATATCTTTACCTGGATCGATGGAAAAACGGATAAGATGTGTGATCCAATATTTGTGATAGCACATGATTTATACAGGTTATATGGAGATATAGAGCCACTGGCCACTGAGCTGACAACGGAGACGTTATTACTAATAGTTTTACTGCCAGCGATGCACACACCACCACCTGTATTTTAAGACTGGCATGACAACTGTGACCACCGCCATTGCTATTTACACAGAGCATATTCATAACTGCCACTGATTATTAACAAGTTAGTAGTGCTTTGTCAGAGTCAGTTCATTAACTTTCCCCAGGTTACACAGAGAATTTGTTAACCAATCAAATATAGGTTTGTTTACCTTGAGTAACCAATCACAATCACAACAAAAATGACAATGACAGGTTACTGAAATTTATGTTACACGGTCTTACACCTCATCAAAAAATTGATTACTTTCGTATTAGCATTGTTTAACCGTGTAGTATCAATACAAAACTGACAAAACATTGCCATCATGTATATATATATATATATATATATATATATGTATACAAGTTCTTCAGACTCCCAAGGGGAGCATACATACAAAGTTTACTGAAAATCTGTTCAGTAGAACTTGAGTTATCATCCAGAAATGCAACACAAATTCCTTAATTTGGTCACCGTCACATTTGACCTCAAAATAAATAAGCGGGTTCGGACCTGAAAGATCAATTTCCTATCCAAGCATGGTAAGGAATCATTCTGTAGAATGAACAGAACATCCCAATCTGTTCATCCAGAACAGATCCACGGACAGAAAGCGCAAATGCTATAGGCACATAGCAATATACAAATTGTCAGTTAATCCAAGTATCAATCCTAAAACAATTAGTTGCTAGACTAACATTTAATAAAGAGCAGATAAGTTATAATAATAGTGATTATTCTGAGTCACTTCCCTTGCCGGTCCATGCTGATGACAGGTGATTATTGAGTAAGGCTGGTTTCGTCAAAATCTATCCGTCACGGACATCCAGACTTTTGCAGCTTTTTAGACAACTTCTTATGATAACTTTGAGCCATGGAATTAACTATTGACACGACAAAATAGATTACCATGACAATGATCACTTTCTCAAAAATCCATGACAGTAGGTTAAACGACTCCTGTCAAAAAAGAAAAATATGCATTAAGGCATGATATTCTGAATAAGAACATAATTCTTATTTTCTATGATAATAATAATGCTTCTAATACAAGTAAATTATTATCATATTTACAAGTTTTGTCACTGAAATCACAATAGTTTAATTTCAAAGCAATGACATATTAATAATCTGACATCAGCAGGGCTCGAAATTATTTTTTTTAAATCGGCCAAGTGAGTTAGGAATTGCTGGTTGCCAGAGCAAGATGAGCTTGCCCAAATGTCATTGACACCAGTTTTCGCAAATAACACAAAAACATTTTTTCTTCATAATCACTTCCTAGATGTGGCAAAACGTCTCATTTACCTACAAAATCATGATTTCATAGATAGTGGAACCAAATATGGCTGTCTAGTGATGACAAATATCAGTGCCCGGTGGACAAGTAACATTTCAGCTCGCGTTTGCCCTAGGCAATTTGTGGTTGCCGCGGGCAGGTGTTATTTCTAGCTCTGTACATCAGGCTGACTTCTGGGGCCAGTTTCACAAAAGTGCGCAAGTACGATATTGGATGTAAATATATGGCGTAAGTACGGTAAGGGTGTAAATCGGGTTTCACGAAGTGCGTAACTTACACAGGGCATAAATATGGTCGTTACTTACGCGTGCTGAGACCCACACATAAGTTAGAAGAAAACGTCTAACTCAGAAGATTACGTTCAGAATCTCGTTTTCCAGCGTACACAGCGAATATTCGCAAGAGGCTAATTAGGTCATCACTTAGTTCGGGAACACATTTTAGAACATTTATTCAGATCTGTTTATTCATATCTATCTCTTTTGTGCACTTCACACATTTTCCAGAATGCAGTGCTATCGACACAGACAGATCATCACTGAAAAGTTTGTCTTTACTATATAATTTACGCTGTCAAAATGAGTCACCACTTTTCTAATATCCCTATCGCTGTTCTGAAAGAGCTCTGCTGCTCCGCCTCGCTTCAAGCATGTCAAAGCTACAGCTTCGATCCAAAACTACACGCAATATTTTGTTGGTTGAAATAATCATGCCATCGTCCTCTAAAAATGACGTTTCAGATCCATGATTTAATTTTATCTATAAAACCTCTCTATTACGACCATACTAGATGCACAGAGCGTAATTACCGTCAGAATAGTGAATCGAGCCAAGTGTATGCCATCTGTGATTATTTTGAAAATTAATTGAGTGCGTTGTTGCTTCCTTCTTTACTGTCAAATAGTTTTCAAAATAATCAGCCAGTTATTTATAGCCATGTTTAATTTTTTGGCCTAAATTTTATCATTTGTCATAAATAACACAAGTTAATTTTCTTTTTCTGATAAATGAATTTTCGAATACCGGTACACTACAGCGCTGCAGTAATTAGAAGACTATTTTGTAAATTTATCACTGTTGATGACTGGCTCGGTTATGGAGCCAATTCTTCAAGTGGTAAAATTTTAAAAAGAGGTGTCACCTCCTGCCCACTTTCACAATTAGGGTTTAATGAACAAGAGGCCCAAGGGGCCTGTGTCGCTCACCTGGAGCACCATAAATTTTTGTCAAAATTGTTGGTGGGTGGTTTAGCAGTCTTTTAAATGAGTTGGTGGACATTTTTGCATGTGCAATATGGCCGCCAAACAGACTACATTTTGATTGGCCCACAGCGCCCATGTTTTTTTGATGGATCAACTTCCCTTGCACAAATTTTAATGGCCCAAATTTTGGCGTGATCCCTTCAGTGGTTCTGAAGGAGTCATTTTCGTGAAAACCAGGTCATCCAAGATGGTCGTCAAACCATTTGGTAAATCAAGTCCTCTTGAACAAACTTGGCTTACCTCGTGGTCTAGACGAAGATTCTGCAAGTGGTTTCGGAGAAGATTTATAAAGACATTTCCTGAAATTGTCCGAAATCCAAAATGGCCGCTGGCCAAATTGGCCGATTGGGTTCATTTGAACAAATTTGGATCCTTATGCCCTAAGGATGCTTCCTGCCAAATATAATTGAAATCGGCCTGGCAGTTCTCGAGAAGACATTTTAAATTTCCCATTGCTTAAGCATGGGAGTTTTTGCCGAGAAAATTATGCAAGATGGCCGCCAAATCGTTTATCCGACAGTTTCGAAAATTGCAAATTTGAGCTCAGAATACCCAAAAACATATATAGAACCAATTTTGCCCTCAAAATCCATCAAATAAAAAAATCCAATATGTCCGCCAAACACGCTACATTTTGATTGGCCCACGGCGGACATGTTTTTTGACGGAGCAACTTCCCTTGACCAAACTTTAATGGCCCTTAGTCCCTAATCATATCGCCGCCCAAATTTTGTCCTGATCCATTCAGCGGTTCTGGAGAAGTCGTTTTCGGGAAAAGTAGGTCATCCAAGATGGCTGCTGAACCATTTGGTCAGTCAAGTTGTCTTGAACAAAATTTGGTTACCTCTTTGCCTAGATGAGGTTTCATAAGTTTTGAATCGATTCCCCAAGCAGTTCCAAAAAAGCATCCCCTTTTGTTTCTACGAGAATTCTTAATACTTACCAGATGTACTATTATGATAATGTCTATTATCTAGTCTAGCTCAAAATAAACAATTAAAACTCCGCACTCTCCTGGTCCTGCCCATACTGTGTCCGGGAATTACTATAGCCGCAGGTACCGAGTCAATTCCCAATCACAGTCAGATTCGTCTTATATTTGCCTTGACAAACAGCGAAAGCAGCTCAGCCTCACCTCAGCGGGGCGGCTGAGGTGGGGGCCATAGTACAGCTGGTAAGTATTAGGAATTCTCGTAGAAACAAAAGCGGATGCTTTTTTTATTCTACTTCGAATAATACTTACCAGATGTACTATTATGATAAACTCTGGATTTAGACAGCCAGGAAATGCCGGTGGGAGGAGGTGAGGCTCGAACCAGCACTCAACTACCATCCAACAGAGAAGGTTGTGAAGAGACTAGAACCCTGGCATACGCTTGGGTTCTGCCATCTGACTCATAGAGTGCTAAACTTCCATGGTCTAGACCGCGCTCCCCCCCCCCCCCCCCCCCCCTCTTTTGTCCGCACAAAATTCAGAGGGCTGTCAATGGGGATGCAACACCCACCAGACACGTGTCAGCCCCAAGTCTCAGCTAGAGTGCAAAAAAGCTACTACAACTTCTAATTTTGAAAAAACATCAGTATATCGATTAGATTTTCAAATTGGAATGAGTCTAATGTCTGTTTGAGAGGATAAGATACTCTTGGATCAGACTATTTACCTAAGCAGTCTGGTATTTCGACTGTAAGTAAATATATTTATAGTCACTTAATTAATGTAAACACTCACCATTTCGAGTGCTTGATCTTTTCTTGTTCATCACAGGAGCTCGGCCCAATCCACAGTCGTACTCAAGTCATGTGCATAGCCATTGTTCAGTGTAAGTGGAAGACTTTGTTATGTGTGCGAAGTAGTGGTCGGATGCGATTTTGTGTGATATCTGAATAGCGTCAACTATCCAGCGAGAAATAGTATCTTTCGAGGCGCGTAAATGAGGAACTTTGAGACATAACCACAGAGATTTCGGGTCATCTCTCCACTCGTCAGTACGTTTCTTATACATTTTCAGACATCTGACAGGACACCAAGCAGAAGAGTTTGGGTCATGTCTAGTTAAACTTGGCAAATTGATCGGCTGTTCTGGATATTTAAGTGACTGATTCTTTGCCAGGAAACAAAGACGTGGAAGTAGTCTTAAACCTTCACCCGTGATGACAAAACGGTCTTGTTCGGTAGAAAGCGCATGTATTTCGCTTCTCCTTCTCGCCGACGCTGCTGCAACCAAAAAAACTGATTTAATAGTTAACAGTTTAATGTCTATAGATCTAATTGGTTCAAAGGGAGCATGCCCTAAAACCTGTAGAACAAGAGATAGATTCCATACTGGGATAGGAATTGGCTGTCTAGGTCGCAGATTGCTCATTCCTTTAATAACTTCATTCAAGGTGTCATTCTATACTCCTTCAATGGCCAGACTGGGAATGACTGAAGCTAATGCAGACTTATATGCTGCTATGGTTGAAGGTACAAATTTGTCAACTTCGTATAAATGACAGATAAAATCTGCTACGTGTTGAACAGATGCAGAAAAGGGATTGATATCTCTTCCCAAATTTGTTGATTCTATAATTATATGTTTTCGTGGTTGAACCTCTTCTGGCTGACGCAACAAACTTCGCTGCTTGCTCAGAAAAGCCACCCTCAATTGCACGCTGCTTGATAACATCCATGCAGTCAATTTGAACATTTCTGGTCTGTCGTGAAGGTACAGACCCTTGTTCTGAGAGATTAGATCTCTTCTGTCTGGAAGAGGGATTGGATTGCAGACTAGAAGGTTCAGCAGATCCGTAAACCATGATCGGCCTGGCACTTGGCACATTCCCTCTCTTATCTTTGCCAGAACTTTTGGGATGAGAATTGTTGGAGGATACGCATACGCATACATTCCCTTCCAACTTATCGCCAGTGCGTCTACCGCTAGAGCTAGCGGGTCTGGGATCGGTGACACATAAGTGACCATCTTTGCGTTTTGATTCATCGCAAACAGGTCGACATTTGGCCCGCCCCATTGTTTGAATAGAACCTCCGCTACCGACTGGTTGAGCTGCCATTGTGTCGGACGACAAACCGTCCTTCGACTGAGAGCATCCGCTAGGATGTTCAATCTTCCTGGAATGTGTGCTGCCTGAAGAATAACATTCCTCTCTTGGCACCACAGCAGAAGGTTCCAAATCATCATGCACAACTCTGGTGACCTCATCCCGCCTTGGCGGTTCAAATAAGACACCACTGTTGAGTTGTCTGTCCTTATTAGGACAATCTTGTCTTGAATTAGACTCACGAACTTTCGACGTGCCAATACCACCGCTAATAGTTCGATCACATTGATATGTTTCTGCGCATTGGTCCGATCCCATTCCCCTGACACAGACTGATCATCCAATACTCCTCCCCAACCCGTCGACGATGCATCCGTGAAGATGGACATCTGAGGTTGAGGAGGTTGTAGAGGAACACCTCGCAGGAGATTCTGTTCCGATAACCACCACTGAAGGTGGAATTACAATGGTTCTTTTACTGGTATCCTCAGAGATAACGGATCCGTTTTCTGAGACCAGAATGACATTAGATACATCTGAAGTGGCCTGCGCCTGAGTGCCGCATATGGAACCACCTTCTCCAGAGATACTAGTAACCCCAGTATCCTGAGAATTTGGCGCGCCGTCAGATAGTCTCCTAGAGAAACCGACTCCAAAACTGCAATCAGGCACTTGACTCTGCTCTCCGCCGGAAAAGCTACGCCGTCCCCGAGATTGAAAAATATTCCCAGATAAACAAACTCCTGGGATGGAGTCAATTCTGATTTCTCTAGATTCACAATCCATCCTGGATCCTTCAATAAGGCTAGGACTACCTGAAGATTGCTGCGCAGTGACTGGATTCCCCGCCTTAAGCAGCCAGTCGTCTATGTAAGTATGAACAGCTATGTTTCCCCTGCGAAGTACAGAAATCATGGCGAGAACCACTTTGGTGAAGACCCTCGGTGCTGTGGTCAGGCCGAATGGAAGCGCATTGAATTCCCAAACATTGTCTTGGAATGCAAAGCGAAGGTATTTCTGAAAAGGAATTGAAATTGGAATATGAAAATAAGCATCCTTCAGATCTATCGACACTGCCCACATGCCTTTTCTCAGCCCTGTCATTACCGCTGCTACAGTCTCCATCTGAAATTTGGGAGAAAGAATAAATTTGTTCAACGGTTTGAGATTGAGAATTAGTCTCCATCCTTCGGTACGTTTCGGAACGAGGAACATCATCGAATAGAAGCCCAGAGGAGACTGATTGCGGACTAGATGAATCGCATTCTTCTGACGAAGAGATTCTATTTCTGAGCAAATGGCATCTAGACGATCTGATTCCCTTGGAACGGGAGTCCATATTGGAGTCGATCTTAACGGAACTAACGATTGATGGATGAGCCAGTCCGGATCGTAGCCGTTTCTTATCCATTGACAGACTAAACAATCTCGCATGACCTGTTCCCATTGGCTTAAGAACAGTTGAAGCCTGCCTCCGACGGTAGGAATCTGCACACAGCTGGCAGTCAAGATTGCACGAGAAGACGCTAAATCGCTTGGGTGAAGATTCTCGACTCCATCCGTTCCTGACGTCACCGGATCTAGTCCCGCCGGGAATCCGTCAGGACCGACATCCACGGCCGCCCCGCGGCTTCTTGTAATATGACGGTCCGGAACCGCCGCCATGGTTATCCTTACGGTAACCGCCGCGGCCCGAACCGCCACCTTTCTTGTCATCCTCATACGACCTCTTATTAGAGGACTTGTACGAGGACAAACGGCCAGGTCCTTGTGAGCCGGATGGCCGATGGGCATCACGGCCAGAAGGACGGAAGGGAGATCTTGGACGCTGCCTCTGCTGCGCCTGTCGATGTTGCCTGTAGGACTGCTGTGGCTGTGTCCTCTTAGTCGACTTCCACGACTTGCTGACCACTTCCTGCTCCGCAACCATTGACGCAACCTTGGAGAGAGCTTGTCGTGCCGAGCCGCCGAACAAGCCTGGACCGATGAAAGGCGTAGAAGACAATGCAGCCCTCCGGTCCTGGTTCTACACAATCGAGACCCATTCTCCGTCGCTCTGCCAATGTCCTGGTGATCACCCTGGCCAGGCAATCTTGAGACAGGCGCATGGTGTCCCGAATAACTCTGGCACCTGCCCACCCTCCGCCGCGCAGGTCAGCATACCCTGCAGGACGGTACATCCGTGCGAGAGCGCAGCCATGGCTGCCCTCGCCGCATCTTCAATGAGCATCAGCTCATTGAACGGATCTATATTGGTCTGCGAAACCAAAGGACGAGAACGCCCCTTAGCCTTTACAGCCAACGGCCTGTTCAGCGCCTCTCATTCCCCGACGGAAAGCCATGGAACATGGGCATACTGATGGTAGGCCTGCTCCGGAAAACGGACCCTACTCCTTATCCCCTTCGGGGCCTTGGGCAATGCATACTCCGGCTGAACCAGACGGTATGCCGCAACTTCCAGCATGTCGGAAGTATGCGTGTTCAACGGGAGTGTTGGCATGGCAGAAGAGCCACTTGACAGAACGCTAGCCGCTCGCTCTGACATCCGCTCCATCGCCGGATCGCGCTGAGATCCAAGATCAGATGCCAACCCGAGACGGTCGGACATCCATCCAAGGACCTGCACCCATTCAGCTTCGGTGCAGAAAACAGATTCGTCCATTAAAGAACTTCCGTTCTCATCCTCCCTCTCTCCCTTGGATGAGAGGGCCACCGACGATCCATGCTGCGAGCTATGAGACACAACTCTACCAACATAGAGCGCATCCATAGCCCGACTACCAGCGGCACCGGTGTTCAACGAATCGCCGGACCCGGATTCCCCGCAGTCCATCGGCTCCTAGCACGGGAGTCGGGACCACGACCGCTTTACCTACGGCAGGTGACGGCATTCCGATAAGAGCCGCACCCAAAGCCGCCGGGATACCGGCAGGAACCGCAAAACACGGCTCCGCCGACACCTCTGGTTGCACAAACCGTGGATGGAAGATACCCGACGGAACGTCGATATCACCATCCACCTGGCAGACCCGTACAAATCCCGAGGGAGACCCCTGGGAAGTACTAGGCATTGCCATCATCGAAATATCCGGCATGCCGGAATCTTCCATAAGATCTTCCTCCTCCACCGTCGGCTCTTGAGCCAAGGACACAGAAGGAGCAGGTGCTTGACCCTCCGCAGAACTAGCCGGACCACCTAAGGGTTGCCCTGCATTAGTGTGCATCGACGGGACCGTGGAATGAAGACTCAAACATAGCCTTAAACTGGGCCGCCCATACGCCCAGAGCTGAATCCATGCGGTCATTCAGACGACCTTCTAGTCCCTTCAGAGACGCCTGGTCCAGCTTAGCCGCCTTGTCCCTCGCGATCCTCCCCAGACGCGCACGTCGATCCCGATCAAACTCTGCCACCATCGCCGACGACCACTTGGCGCACACATCACATGGGCTTCCCACTTTACACTTCACGCACGCTACACAGTGATGGCCTGAGTACTTGCGCTTCATGAACCTGTTGCACTTCTGACAAAGTGTGTCCTGGTTCTTTGCTTTCTGCGAACACAGAGAAGAATTAAAACGCTGCACATGACAAATGATGATGAGCAATATGCACAATCAACTTGTAAAAGAATTACTTAGAAAACATTAACTTTCTCTTAAATTAATGATAATCAAGCCTTTAGGCAGGAAAATATTTGAAACTTTTTTGAGTGAAAATTTAAAAACAACTTAGAAGTTAACTAACGTTAAACAACCAAGAATACAACGCCGAACGCTACAAACACCCTCGACAATGAAGCGAGAGCTAAAAATCGGCGTAAAACAGAGTGCCTAGACACGTCAAGCCAAGCAAGACATTAATCATGGGCGCCGCCATCTTGGCTAAGGACGCATCCATCTTGAGAGGAACCGAGTCGCAAGAGAAATTAACCGAGTACCTGAATTAAAACTAAAAGTTAACGGGTACAGAAGCGACTCCAACAATGGCTACCATTTTAAAACAATGTGCCAATTTAAGGAAATTTCAAACAGTCATTATGGCACAAATGTATAAATTCTAGATTGATACAACCTGCCCCTGTGATGATTTTCCTTTGTCCTCCATAATGCCACTAATGACGCACTCCAACAATCCTTGTGTTCATCATTAAAATCGAAATTTTAAGAGCTAACAAAACGTGACTTTATTAAGTCGCAAAATAGACGAATCTGACTGTGATTGGGAATTGACTCGGTACCTGCGGCTATGGTAATTCCCGGACACAGTATGGGCAGGAACAGGAGAGTGCAGAGTTTTAATTGTTTATTTTGAGCTAGATTAGATAATAGACATTATCATAATAGTACATCTGGTAAGTATTACTCGAAGTAGAATCGGAGAACACAATTTTTAGACATTTCTAAAAATCAGCCAAAATCAAAGATGACCACCGGCCAAACTGGCCGATCAGCTTCGTTTGACCAAAATGAAATTTCTATGCCATAAGGATGCTTCCTGCTAAATAGAATTCAAATCGGCCCAGTAGTTCTCGAGAAGACATTTTTAATTTTCCATTGCTTTAGTATGCGAGCTTTTGGCGGGAAAATATATATCACAAATTTCGGCATGATAGCGTCAGCAAGGGGTGGGGGGAAGTTGTTTTTGTGAAAACTAGGTCATTCAAGATGGTCGCTGAACCATTGGGTCAATCAAGTTCCCTTGAACAAACTTGATTCAGCGCTTACCCCAGATCATATTTCGTGAGTTTTGAATCGATCCCTCAAATGGCTTGGGAGAAGACGATTTTTAGACATTTCTAAAAATCGGCGGAAATCCAAGATGGTCGTCGGCCAAATTGCCCGATCGGGTTCATTTGAGCAAACTTGAATCTATATGCCTTAAGGATGCTTCACGCCAAATATAATTGAAATCGGCCCCGTAGTTCTTGAGAAGATATTTTAAATTTCTCATTGCTTTAGTATGGGAGCGTTTGGCGGGAAAATGATCCAAGATGGCTGCCAAACCGTTTATCCGACAGTTTCGAAAATTGCAAATTTGAGATCAGAATACCCGAAAACCTATATAAAATGAATTTCGGCCTCAAAATCCATCAAATAAAAAAATTAAAAATGGCTGCCAAGCACACTATATTTTGATTGGTCCACCGCGGCCATGTTTTTCGATGAATCAACTTCTCTTGAACAAACGTTAATCGCCCTTAGTTGCTAATTATATATTACAAATTTCGGCCTGATCGCGTCAGCAAGGGGTGGGGGGGAAGAAGTCGTTTTTGTGAAAATTAGGTCATCCAAGATGGCCGCTGAACCATTTGGTCAATCAAGTTCCCTTAAACAAACTTGATTCAGCGCTTACCCTAGATCATATTTCGTGAGTTTTGAATCGATCCCTCAAATGGTTTAGGAGAAGAAGATTTTTAGAAGAAGATTTTTAAAGACATTTCTAAAAATCGCCCAAGATCCAAGATGGTCGCCGGCCAAATTGGCCGATCGGGTTCGTTTGAACAAACTTGAATCGCTATGCCTTAAGGATGCTTCATGCCAAATATAATTGAAATCGGCCCAGCAGTTCTCGAAAAGATATTTTTAATTTCCCATTGCTTTAGTATGGGAGCTTTTGGCGGGAAAATGATCCAAGATGGCCGCCAAACCCTTTATCCGACAGTTTCGAAAATTGTAAATTTGAGATCAGAATACCCAAAAAACTATATAAACCCAATTTCGGCCTCAAAATCCATCAAATAAAAAAATCCAATATGGCCGCCAAACATGCTATATTTTGATCGGCATCCCACTTCCCGATTGGCAATATGGTTAATCTAGTCATCTGTCTACTTTTTAGTTTGTGGCGTACAAGAAATATGCATAGATTGACATATTTGAACCCAGAACTATTTTGCAAAACAGCTGATCGTGTCGCCATCGTGCCGGAAAAATTAATATTCATGAATTCCCGACCAATCAGACACGTCAATCTTATAGCACGTGATACGGTGTTGCCAATAATGGGTAATGAGCTTGGTGCTCGTATATTAGATATGGGTACGATTCTACAAATTCCTGTCGCTCTCTCACGATCTTTCACGATAAACGATTCCTATTGGAGACGCCGCTATGAAAAAATGTCTTGATGCTATAGAATCTTAGTGTAAAACATTCGCGTTCGCTTCTTAAATGGCTGATTGCAACCAGCAATACTACATAGCATACAATTTGCCATTTATTCGTTGTCAACGCTGAGAAACCCTGGTATGTGTTCGGTTATGTGTAAAAGAATTATTCAACATTGAATGAGGCCTACCCCCAAAATCTGAAACGGAATTTCGAGAAATTCGGATGCAATTATGTCACAACAAGGTTCAAACTAAGGTGATTATTTTGAAGACAATTTCCTGTACCGAAAAACACCTATTAATTAAATTATCTTCTTGTTTTATATAAACACCCAAGAAACCATGTTCCTGAATATTCAGCTTATCAGAGTTTACTTACAGTTTGTGTGCTGGTGCCTGCTTTATGGTGTAACTTGGTTTTCTGTTGAGTCAGCCATTCTTTAAATGGTGTTTGTACGGATGGGCCTAAGCGTGGTATGTATCTGCAATAAGACGTACACAATACTGACAGCCCATGAGAACAAGGCATTGCAAGACACACATATCTCACAGTATTCACACTTTAGTTAAAATTAGACATAGAAACATCTGGTCTACATCTGCATGTTCATATATTGTTTTTAGAGAGGAGATAAGTCTACCAAATATTGACGCATTTTAACCCTTTAACCCGCAAATCTGTTCAAGAAAATTTCAGCTTTCTAATAATAAAAATGTCCAATTGAAGATGAAGAGAACTGTTTTTGAAAATTTACCACTGGAATGACTGGCTCGGTTATTGAGCCAGTCATTCCAGTGGTAAATTATCAGTAAGTCTTGTCTTGGTCTGCAAATGGACATTTCTCAAGACGATTGCAGAAGCTGTTTTTGGCTGATATGAGTGTTAGTGTTAATTGAACATGAACTACAAATATGACGTCTTAGCATTAAGCTTTAATCTGAATCTGGTACAAATCTGCTACGCTTAACACAAGTTATTCATGGGGGGGGGGGGGGCACCAAGTTATAAAGGTAGTTTATTCAATGAAGCACACCTCTGGCAAGAATTGGGGAGTCTAACAGAACATGAATTTGCTCTTCCTCACATATCTTTAGTCCAACGGATATTATTGCACCGATGAACCGTTACTTCAATTTCAGGACAACAGCATGGGGGAAGGTATTGAATATTTTGCGAATAATTTGACTAGAAAATATTGCTATCTTACGTTTGTCTCTTTAAATTGAGATAACAGGGTTTACCATTGAAAGGGTTAATAAAGCGTACAATTCATTCCAACATTACTGAGTTTAAATGAAATCACGGATTTCTTTTTTCACGAGAGAGTTGATACTTACCTCCCTAATACTCTTTGATATTGCTAAATATCGGCTTTCACTCAATAAACACTCAGAATAAAAACAGTTAGGTGCCCCTACTGGGCAGGGAGTCAGAGAGCAGTCCGGCGGATGCCAGCCCCACCACCGCGCATGCGCAGACTAGCACTTCCTCTGACTAATTTATTGGCTGACACACATGCAACTATTAAGAGCCTGAAGACCGAGCCTCTGTGGGATGGAGAGGTCGGGTCCGTATTAGGGAGGTAAGTATCAACTCTCTCGTGAAAAAAGAAATCCGTGATTTCGTTTATTTCACTTCAAGAGTATACTTACCTCCTTAATACTCTTTGATATGGCCAGAATTCGACAGGGAATTCGGCGGGAGGGAGGCGAGGTCAAAAGACCAGCTCTTCCCTATACGCTTTTCTGCGTTTAAGGCACCTCTGAAACTGTGTGAAAACACAGTCAGGATTTGAAAAAACATCGGCTAACACAAACCGATGGATGAGAGATGACCGAATGTCATATGCGCACGCTCACCCCCGCCCCCCCCCCCCCCCACACACACACACACACACCCCCCCCCCCCTTCCTGGGAGGAAGACTCGATTGACCTCAATGTCCCATACGCTCTCTACGTACAAGTGCCATGTACTATATGACAGAGATGAAAAAGCTCCATTTTCGTATACTCTCAATGATGAACCACATAAACCATCACCATTTTAATAACAAAGGGTCACGTGACAATACAATTAACAATGAACAACACATAAACAAGACTGACCTTGTTGAACTTGGCTGCTGACATCATCTTCCCAGTGGTGAAGGCTGATGCAGTCCCAAAAAGTGGTTGTTCCCATTAATTAATTGTGATATATACAAGCAATGAGGAAGCCTCATCAAAAAAGTACACTTGATTATCTTTTCAAAATCGATAAGGCGAGAAGATTAGAGGTGTCACGGAGATAATGGTCTGTAAAACTTGACTCACAGTGCCACTGAGCAACTGACATAATGTCATCCATAGGGACCCCATTAAACAGGGCAGTGGAAGTCACTACGCCCCGGACACTGTGAGCCTTGGCCATGTCAACTTGCTTACCGGTGGCGGATTTATGACAAAACTGAATACATTCTACAATCCACCTGGAAATGGTGTCCTTAGACGCCCTGCCATGGGGTTCAATATATGACAACCATAACGCTGACTGGTCCGTCCGCCACTCCTGAGTACGTTGTTTGTACCGGATCAGCGCTCGGACGGGACACCATGCTTTAGAATTAGGATCATATCTAGTTAAAGCTGGCACAAAAATAGGTTGACCTGGATATTTCAGACTGATTTTTAGCCAAGAAATTTATCCTAGGTAGAAGAAGCTTAAGGCCTTCCCATGTAACCACGAAACGGTCTTCCTCGGCTGATAAGGCATGAATTTCATTCCTACGCCTAGCCGAGGCGGCAGCAATTAAAAATACAGTTTTAAGAGTCAACATTTTCATAGAAATGGAACTAAGTGGTTCAAAAGGCTTATCGCCTAGTACCTGAAGCACTAGAGATAAACTCCAAGATGGAATCACTGGGGGATTCCTTGGTCTTAGATTGCCCATGCCTTTAATTAATACATTTAATGTACTTACTTCATCACTTCCCCTATTAGCCAAGCAAGGGATAACTGTCATTAAAGCTGATTTATAACCAGCAATAGAGTTAGGCTTGAGGCTATAGGCATCATACAGGTGACAGAGGAAATCAGCTACTACCTGAATAGATGAATCCATTGGATCAATACATCTTTTTGAGCACCATTCTGCAAATCTGTTGATTTTATAATTATATGCTCTGGAGGTTGACCCCCTCCTGGCTTTGGCCATAAACATGGCTGCTTGCTCAGAAAAGCCCTCCTTAGTTCTAGATTCCTTGACAACATCCACGCAGTCAATCTGAACATTGACGGATTGTTGTGAAGGGCCTTGCCCTGGAAGATAATGTCGTCCATCAGAGGCAGAGGAACCGGATTGCAGACCAGAAGGTCCAGCAGATGCGTATACCATGATCGGCTTGGCCAATTAGGGGCGATCAGAAACACTTGGCACTCCTCCTGTCTGATTTTCTGAAGAATTTTTGGAATCAAGATTGCTGGAGGGAATGCATATGCATACATTCCCACCCAGCTGATAGCTAACGCATCTGTTGCGAAAGCGCTTGGATCTGGAATCGGAGAGACGTACGTCGTCATCTTCACATTCTTCTTCATTGCGAACAAATCGATGTTGGGTTTCCCCCAATGGTCGAACAGATGATCCGCCACACATTGATTTAGCTGCCATTCCGTCGGTAAAACACTCATCCTTCGGCTCAATGAGTCTGCTAGCAGATTCAACCTTCCCGGAATATGAACTGCTTTCAAGGTAATCCTGTGATCCAGGCACCAACAAAGCAGTCTCCATGTCATCATACAGAAACTGGGCGACTTCATTCCGCCCTGGCAGTTTATGTAAGTCACAACTGTTAAGTTGTCTGAACGAATAAGAACAATCTTGCCCTGAACTTTCTGTAAGAAATGTTCCAGGCCCAGGACTACTGCTCTTAACTCCAGTAGATTGATATGTTCCATTGACTGTTCCAGATTCCAAAGCCTGGATATTGTGGATTCTTCCAGGCAAGCTCCCCACCCCTCCATCGAGGCATCTGTATACACAGTTACTTGAGGGTGAGGAGGGGTTAGCATAACCCCCGCCAGGGGATTCTCTGTCTTCAACCACCATTGCAGGTCGTGAATTAGAGGCTCCAACACTGACACGTTCGAGTCCAGTGAACCTGTACTCTGGGTCCATTGCGTCATGAGAAATAACTGGATCGGCCGCCTGCGTAAGGCCGCCTGAGGAATGACTGGTTCCAAAGAAACAATCAACCCCAGCATTCTCAAGTAAACCCGTGCCAGGACATGACGCCTGTTGCACACTGACTGTATTACTGAGATGAGTATCTGAACCCTCTCCTGAGTAGGATAAACATATCCTGTCTCTAGATCGAAGAACACCCCCAGGCAAACAAACTTCTGGGATGGATTCAGCTCTGATTTTTGGAAATTGATTATCCAGCCTAAGTCTGTGAGAGTCTTCAAAACAATCTCCAGATTGGCTGACAAACTTTCCTGGGTGTGTGCTTTTAACAGCCAGTCGTCTATGTACGTGTGGACTGCTATGCTTCTCCTGCGGAGGTATGCTGTAATCGCAAGAACCACTCTGGTGAAAACCCGAGGAGCCGTGGAAATTCCGAAGGGTAACACCCTGAATTCCCACTGTCTGCCCTGGAATGCAAATCTCAGGAAGCGACTGAAACTCCTCGATATGGGGATGTGGAAATAAGCATCCACATTTCCCTCTCCAACCCTGCCAAAACCGACTTCACAGTCTCTATCTTGAAACTGGGTGTCTCTATGAACTTGTTCAATGGCTCGAGCTTGCGAATTGGTCTCCGCCCTCCGGTGCTTTTTGTCACTAAGAACACGGTTGAATAGAAGCCTGGACACTTCTGTGCCGGCTGAATTGCTCCTTTTTGTATGAGGGAGTTTATTTCCTCCTCTATACACAACCTTTGATCTGGATCTCTCAGAATTTGAGTCCAGATTGGCACCAGACACAGTCGCGATGGTGGGCCTGTCATCCAATTGGGATGATACCCGACTGAGAGCCATCGCAAGACTAAACGGTCCCTCTCTTGCATGTGGTTGGCCAGACGGCCTCCCACTGGTCCACCTAGGGAGAGAGGTGGACATAAGGAGTGCAAGAGCGGCACTGTCTCCTTTGCCAGAAACACCGGAGTGGTTCTCACCGTGGTAACCGGCCCATCAGGCACGATTACCACGACCAGATCCTCGTGCGCTACGACCAGCACCATGCGCACCTCGGTGCACGGGTGGCTGCCTGGCTGGCTGCGCTTGAGGAGCCTGCGCACCCCCCTCACTGCTGGCCGAATCGCACGCGGCTGAGGCCGACGCTGCGATGGTGGCTGGCCTGAAATGGCCACCTCCACCTCGAGCCTGCAGGGGATGGTACGCAGGGGGTGCAGCGTGAACGCGCTCCCTACGGAGCACCTCAAACTGTTCGCGCAGCGCCCTCTGGTTGTTGACCAGTGACCATCTCCTGGAAGTGCCTACATCCTTCACCTCCAAAGAGACCAGGACCTGCCATAGGCGTACGCAGACGCCTATTGTACAGGTCCTGGGACAGGCACAGGTTATCTAACGCAAACGTGCGCCTCGCTCGGACACTTCTGATCACCGCCCGAGTCATACAGTCCAGAGCCAGGTTGATACCATCCTGGATGGCTCTCTGGACTGTGACCGGGCTCGGCTGGTGTGATGCGGATGCTGTTACTACCCCCTGTAACAACTGGGAGACGTGAGAAAGCGCCGCAATAGACGCTCTCCCACTCTGCTCTGCATCAAGTAACACGGCATTGGCCGAATGCAGCGCGTTCGAACACAAGGCTCCCGTGTCAGAACGGGAGCCTGGCCGCGTATCCTCACCTAAAGCCTCGCGGTCATCCACGCTGGGCTTAGGTACCACACCGTACCTCTGGTAGTCCACGGGTACGATGCGGCAGCGCCTTGCAACCTCGCGAGGGGCCTTCGCGAGACGCCCATTCGCCTTGATGGACGTCTCCGCCGCCGAGAACATATCAACGATATGCTCTGCTAGCGGCAGAGATGGCATGGCGCTAACAGTCGACTTTCCAGCTAACCACGGCCTGTGGTCTCGCTGGCTAGCCGACTGCTCCACGGGCAGGTCTGGCCTGACACTTATCAGCCATTGACAAGTGTCAGACCAATCCTCCTCCGTGGCTAACTGCGAAAGCTCTACTAGATGAGGACCTTCGTCTACCTCCTGAGCTAACGCAGTCAAGCTTGACGTTGGATATGCTGACACTCCTGGCAAGCCAGAGAAAGCATGCGGGCCCCGAAAGAGCAGGCATGTTAATCTGACTGGCTTGTCCAGGAGCAGGCGCCGTGGTAGAGCGTGGGGCAGTTACCGCCACACCACGGCCCTGGCCAGCACCAGCAACACTCTCGGCAAGCCGAGGTATGCAGAATAACTGACCATCAGATCCAACCAGGGCCACCTTCTGAGCCATGAATTCTACTCCGTGAGTAGAACCGTGGATCATGTCGCCTGTATTCCCCACCAGGGGTGCACAGACGTCAAAATCCATGGCCACGGCATCAGAAGGGGAACCCAGCAGATAATCCTCTTCTTCCTGGCCAGAAAGATTAGACTCCGGGTCAGCAAAGAGAGCTAACCCGGACTGGCCAGGAAAGGTGCCATAGGAGGTACTGGCACCTGCGGCGTGCGGATACCCCTGGGCTGATAAGCAGCCAGCAGGTTCCAGAGACAACCGTCCACGGACCACCGGCGCGGCAAGCCCGCTGTCAATGTCGTGGAACGCCCCCTCTAATGGGGGCCACCTCTGAATCGTCGAAAACTGGTAACGCCCTAAGGAAAGTCGATTCAGAGGCGGGGATTATCTGCTCCGAAGCAGATGACGAGGACAACAAAGGATTTGGTCCAGGAAGCATGCCACGGAGCAACTCTGGTACCAAATCCTTTATTGTCCTCTTCATCTCTCCCAACATCTCACTACGGAAGGCCTCCATGTCCACTGAGGACGAGGCCTTCCTCTTACCCTTTTTACCTACAACCTCTCGTTTCATCTTCCTATCTTCCTCCGCAACCTTGTCCTTCGCCTGTAAGCATAAAAACTCTTTCATTAGTTCGGCCCCCCCCCCACTGCTTACACACATCACAATTAAGTAATGGCCCACAGGGGCTACATTGGAAACACAGGTGGGGAATAAACTTCTCCTTCAAGAAGCGACCACAGGACGGGCAACCAGGTCTCTGAAACAGGACAGAAGACGAGGACAATGAGTATTTTAGTTACGGTTAGAAAACTCAAAACCAAAAATAAGAGAGGGAAACTGATCATAAAGATCACTATCCATATGAGAAAACCAGCGTTGGGCAAAACTTTAAATGTTAATAAAGAGCAAGGCTGATTATGACGTCATAATTTCAAGACAGAAATTAAATAGATCCGAAAACAAACATCCAGGTGTAAGGACGAATTGTATTCATATCCAGAACATCTAACTATTCAGGATAGATATTCAGACTACACAAACATCAGATACACAATGATAATAGTGGCAATTTATAGTTTACATAATTATCATCACCTCATATCATTAACTAGAATACCTGACTCTTTGTATAGACAAACCATCCAATCTGATGAACTGGAGCACTCCACCAAGACTATGACCTCTTAACTCTCTCCACCTTAGGGGGAAGGAATTGGATCAAGAGGGCAAAGTGAGAAGACCTTCTTACGAGGCCTCCGAGTCACTGAACATAGACCTTTTGGTTAGATAACCTAACAGTACTAGTAGGAAATGGAACCTTGGTGGAGAGAAACAAACCCTCTGTTGATGTGATGTCCCATACATATCCAGACAGATACTTGTGGACATAAACACAAAGAGAGATTAGTATTATATAGCGCCATGTTGACATAAAACAACTATACTATGTGCTTATCACGATAAATGCGAGTCCCAGAAACACATTACACCGGGAAAAACTCGCTAATTATAATAGAAGTCACCTGATGGATAGATCCTGGGCCCTCCTCTGGCGAAGTAATCCTTTCTGCCATCTTAATCAGGGGTTATCAACTTCTATAAACACTCAAGACTTAGAAAAAGACTTGCGAAAAGCTCTAGCACAAAAACATGTGTAGACCCTCTGCCAATAAATTAGCAAAGAGGAAGTGCTAGTCTACGCATGCGCGGTGGTGGGGCTGGCATCCGCCGGACTGCTCTCTGACTCCCTGCCCAGTAGGGGCACCTAACTGTTTTATTCTGAGTGTTTATTGAGTGAAAGCCGATATTTAGAAATATCAAAGAGTATTAGGGAGGTAGTATACTCTTGAAGTGAAACAACAAGCGCTGTCTATTTCATAGTTGAAATTTAGTACATGTTCAATCAGACAACCCTTTAACTGTTACATGTGACAGATAGATTTTCTTTACGACTGTCCCCAACAAAATCGACCTGTCAATGATGACAGGTAGACAGGCAAACATTTCACACACTAGTGAGGTGATATTAATATTAATATTATGCTAGATTGGAAATCGAATCTATAAGATCTAATCTCACTAATTTGCAATATTAAACATACATAGAGTTATGTTACCAGAATTTCTTTACCAAATTAAAAATTTTAGATGAACAAATTTGCCAAATTTGCTGACGTAATTCCACTCAGTCTTGTGACAGAGTATTTACATATGAAATACTAAATGGACCCAGTGCAGGACTTACAATATGATTTTGTTTTGTCTGTGAAGATAATGTGGACGAATATAAATATATCTCCCTGAAAGCAAATATTCCAAGAGCATTCAAGTCGTAATGTATCCATGTCCCAAATTTGAACATAATCTGGGATCATTTTGGCGACTGACTGGGTCAGTGAATTTCATGAATCAGGTTTGTGCCTGGTGCCTGTACCCTTACTCTGGCTTATATATGGCAGGGTACCAGGCATGAACCGGGTCCGTGGAACCATTGACACAATAAGTCGACAAAACAGGCCCCAGATTCTGTTCAAATTCGGGACATTGATACATTATGATGTGAATGCGTTTGGAATTTGCTCCCCATGATTGTACTTTTTGCAGGAACGGTTTGAGACACAAATCTTTCCTATTGCCTATCATTACAGCAATATTAGATCAGGATAAGAACTTACTGAGAGCTTTTAAGAGATCTTGTCACACTAAAGCCATGTATCAATTGATCAATAATCTAAACTTGTTTGATCAATTTGATACGAAATATGAACATGCTTGATCTCCATGGCTTATCATCAAACAATTTATGAATTCATTTCCTCACTCAATCATATGATGCCATAATCAACTACGCGACATGTATGCTGACATCATAATCGTGATGTCATGAATGATTCGATTAATCCCGTCTTTAACACTTAATAATCTGACACGTACGAATTGTATGTTTTTGCTATTTAAGAAACATGCTGTTGAATATTTTGAAACTAATTTGACTGGGCGCTGTCGCTATCTTATGCAACAGCTTACATGTATAGTTTTCTGGAAATTTAAAGTCAGGGAATTCAGAGATCGATCGATCCCAACATTTATGTGGTGTGGGTGGAGCTTAGATTGAAATGGGCGGGTATAGGTAAAAGTGGAAAGTTCCATTGCATTATATACAAGAGAACATGTACATATGCATTACTTACTTGATTAAGCTAACTAGGCTTTCTACATGGTGCTCACTAAACAAGAAAATTACAAACAATTTCTGAAAATGGAAAAACAAAATAACATTCAATAAATGATTAAGAGAAAGAAGAAGCCCAAGGGGCCTGTATCACTCGCCTGGAACATAGGCATTTCAACTAGAAAGGCCATCACCTACGCTGTAACAAGAACAAGGATGCATCCTACCAAATTTGGTTAAAACCGGTTCAACAGTTCTCGACAAGATATTTTAATTTCCCATTGCTTTACTATGGGAGTTTTTGGCGGGTAAACATCTATGATGGCTGCCAAACCATTTATCCGACAGGTTCCAAAGTAGCAATTTTGATATCAGAATACTCAAAAACCAATTTTGGCTTCAAAATCCATCAAATAAAAAAAATCCAATATGACCGCCAAAAGGGCTCAATTTTGATATGGTCAACGGCAGCGACGTTTTTTATGTATCAACTTCCTTTGAACCAATTTTAATTGCCCTATTCCCTAACAATATCTTTCAAATTTTGTCCCGATCTGTTCAGCGTATTCTAGTCATTTTTGCGAAAAATAAGTAATTTAAGATGGCCACTGAAGCATTTGGTCAATCAGATTCCCTTGCAAAAACTTGGTTCAGCTGTTGTCCTGTATGATGGTTCAATGAGTTTTGAATCAGTCCCTCAAGCGGTTTTGGACATTTTTTAAAGGCGTTTCTAAAAACCGACAAAAATTTGAACACCAGTCAAACTTGCTGATCGGGTCAAACTAGCCAATTGGTTTTCATCGAAAACCGTGGATCTTAATTCCCTAAGGACTCTTCCTGCCAAATATAATTGAAATTGGTCAAGTGGTTCTTGAAAAGTCATTTAAAGAATAAGTTGACAGATGACACGACGGATGGTCGCCATGACATAAGCTCATTTGGTGACTCCAGATGGCCAGGTGAGCTGATAAACAAATTATGACATAATGAAATTATTTACTTAGTCATACCATGACGACGCATTTTAATCTCAAAGAAAGTTTAAGAAACCGCACCCGTGGGCTATTGAATACTTTGATAAGTAATGCAAATAGATGACATTCCTTTCAAAATATTTGACAGCATCAATATGATATGCTAAGGCAGTAACTAGTCAGTTAAATTACTTTCAAAATATCTAACAGATTTTATCTTTATATCCAGTGACACAATAAAACACTTTTCTGTTTCACAGAAAGTCGTTTACTGTTTCACAGAAAGTGGTCTGCCTCATAGCTTATTCATGACACACAACATGTATCTGCAGTCAAGATTTCACAATACAGATCACAAGAGAGCAGACAAAGTTAACAAACTCATGAGAGATGCATTAACATGTACAGCTGTTAATCTAGAAACCACCATAACCACTTACAACCATCATAGACAATAAATTTGCCAAGAAATAGATTAATACTTTTAACCCTACTGATAAGAAACTACAAATTCTTTATGATGTAAGGAACATTCTGTTGAATATTTTGGAACTAATTTGACTGGGAGCTGTTGCTGCCTAAGGGAGCAACAGGTTCCAGTCAAATTAGTTTCAAAATATTCAGCCACTTGCCTGCACATTTGTCATGAAATTGAGACGCCAGCATTTAAAGAATTAAAGGGTTCAACAGCATTAATGGAAATGTCATTTTCAAACACAATGGCAGGTACAGAGTGGTGCTTTCCATCCTGAATTGCCAATGTCTGTGCAAATATTCTCATTTATTAGGGTAAAAAATTTTTTTAAAGGAAAAATAGCTTGATCTACTGAGACTCAATACGAACTCACATTTCACAATGAGAAATTACTTAACTCTGGGATTATTGTCTACCAATTTACACATAGAACTGTACCAACAGCGATGGAGAGCATCACAAGCATCTGTGAGCATACTAATGAATTTTGTTTAACACATACACACATAATTAAAGGTATAAAACAAGTTTCAAAACTTCTTTGATAAAATTACATAAAGCAACAGCATCTGATCTTATGCTTGGGTTACCTTACCAACCTGCAGCTTTCAAACCATCCACTGTCATGATTACGGTTATCTGAGAGACTATAACCTCCTGAAACAATGCTGAAGGTATTTTATTGTTGGATAATCACATCATGACAGTGGATGCTTCCAAGCAGCAGTAGCTTTGTCTGGGAACAATAAGGCAGTTATATAATACTATTGTTCTATAATGGTATAATATGCATATTATCCTACACTTTTGGGAGGATAACAGGCCACGACACTCACAATTTATATAGCCATGCCCCAAGCTATTTCATTGGTCAATACTATCCATCTAAGCAAATGATTAGCTAACAATTCAGTACAAACCTGTATATGCATTTTGATAATAGCTTTTCCTATAAGCGTGGCACCAAAGAATGTCCAAAATGGCACCAGAAAGTGACCACATGTGATTCCAGCGAGATCAAATAGCGGATTCGGAATCTGTAAAACAGATTACTATATATTTAACAATAAAGCTTTAGATTTTATTTGTCAATACTGAAATAAACAAAATGGTACCGCAATCTATAATAATGACAAAAAATGACAATCAGAGATTGTTAAAGTATACCCTCACTCCATTTCACCAAGCACAACCTCCCAACATTAGTAATGACCCCTTAAATCGAACTTGAGTTATCATCCGGAAACGCAATATTACATTAATTAGTTCACTGTGACCTTGATCTTTGACCACAAAATCAATAGGGTTCTTCGGACCACCAAGGAAAAAGCTACCACACCAGATTGGTAATGATACCTTAAATAGAACTTGATTTATCACCCGGAAACAATATTACGTCATTAATTAAGTCAACATAACCTTGATCTTTGATCGTTTGACCCCAAAATCGATAGGGTTCTTCAGACCCCCAAGGACAGGCTCCCAGGCCAGATTGGTAACGATCCCTCAATACATGTCGGGTTATCATACGGAAACGAAATATTACATAATTAATGTACTGTAGGACAAATCAGGACAACTAATTGAACAAGGTCTAATTGTAATGTAGGACAAATCAGGACAACTGATTGAGCAAGGTCTAATTGTAATGTAGGACAAATCACAACAACTGATTGAAGGTCTAATTATAATGTAGAACAAATCAGGACAACTGATTGAACGAGGTCTAATTGTAATGTAGGACAAATCAGGACAACTGATTGAACGAGGTCTAATTGTAATGTAGGACAAATCAGGACAACTCATTGCATGAGGTCTAATTGCAATGTAGGACAAATCAGGACAACTGATTGCATGAGGTCAAATTCCAACATAGGACAAATCAGTACAACTGATTGTATGAGGTCTAATTGTAATGTAGGACAAATCAGGACAACTGATTGAACGAGGTCTAACTGTAATGTAGGACAAATCAGGACAAATGAATGGATGAGGGCTCATTTTATGTACAGATTTGATTACATCTAGCATGTCTGGAGACCATTAAGCATTACAACACGAAGGACGCTGTACACCAAATTGGCAATATAAGAAATATTCAATTGAAACTAATTTGACTAGTAGTAGGGTCAGAATTAAAATGATACCACCTCCCTCAACTGGCAGCCATTCGGCGATCTGTGGCCCCCACTGCCCTCTCAATCCCTGGGCATAGGGTTGTTGAGAAATGTGGTTTGGTGTATGCCTCTAGATGGAGGCCCCCAGGGTTGTTGAGACATGTGGTTGGTGTATGCCTCTAGATGGAGGCTCCCAGGGATTGAGAGGGCAGTGGGGGCCACGGATCGCCGAACGGCTGCCAGTTGAGGGAGGTAGTATCATTTTAATTCCGACCCTACTACTAGGCAAAATGATACCACCGCCCTCAATTGGCAGCCGTTCGGCGATCCGTGGACCCCACCGCCCTCTCAAGCCCTGGGCATAGGAATTTGAGACATGTGAGTGTGGTAGGTCTCTAGATGGAGATGGGACTGTGTAGGCTCAGACAAACACGTAGTCTCTGCCAGAGCTCCAACGGTATGATGGGACCACCCATAGTGTCTTCCATCTACCTTGACAACGCTCACCTGGTAGGATGCTAGTGATTAGCATTTGCACCACAGCAGACTCTGGCATGCTCACATGTTACGCAGAGAATCTGGTGCTGAGCAGGTGTCTCCAGCAGACACCCACGTCCTACCGTCTCCACCCCATAGAAGTGGAAGACACTCGATCTCTTCACGTGGGTGAAAACGGTCACAAATGTTTCTCCGCAAGGGAAACGTAATATTACATCATTAATTAGTTCACTGTGACCTTGATCTTTGACCAAAAGAAGGATTCTACTGGGGTCATCCCGGAAGTGGGCCCACTTGGCATCCAATATTATGGCAGTCTCAGCGCCCGGTGCCACTGCTGTAGACGCCAGCACGAGCAGTATGATGAGAATCATGGCTATATATGAGAGTTAAACTGAACAGAGTGAACCCCACGAGAAATATCTGTGCCAGATCGAGCCCTGTTCCATCCGGATCGATAGTGATCTTCATCCCCTCCGGGGCAGGGGCCAGCTGCTTCACTCTGCCGCCGGCTAAGAAACGTAGCTCTAGGACTATATGAGTCATTTGCGGGCTAGTGAGTCCGACTCGCTGAAGCAGTTTAACAGCACCCTTGGCTTTGGAGACATGTGACACACCATCTACCCATAGGATGCCCTCCTGGAGGTTAACAGCTTCTTCTGGTCCATCGAATGGACGACGCAGCAGGAGCTTTCCACCTGTAACCCCGATCCGGTGACCCACCCTCGTCAGGGAGACACCTTCACCTAGGTAGGTGAGGAAGGATGATCCCCGATTGTAGAACTTTCGAACTGTCCCATCCTTTTTCACAACAGTGGAAAGGGGAGTAACCTCTATGTCAATGACTGCGGGAGGCCTATATAGTGGCAACCATGTTTGCCAGTCACCACCAGGTCCAGCGCGGTACCACATCCATTCTTCTCAAACATGAACTGCAGGTTTTTTGCCAGGGTCAATAGCAGACTATCATTGGCCATCGGCAGGGCACCGCTCGAATAGGGTTTGACCAGATGAAAGCTGAGGTCGTCATTTAGGGTGTTGATGTCTGCCACCTCTGTATCCGAGAGCTCAATCAACGGCTCGAGGATGTACTTCCTCTTCGGGAAATTGCACCGAAACACGATCTTGTGGCTATCTATGTTGCGACCCAGGCGCTCCTTCGACACATCCTTGAGGTCTGTGAGCAGCTCCACCCCATCACCACCAATGGAGTTTGCTTCGTACAGTAGGGCGAATGACTTGCCATCGCTCTCTTCTACCTTTGCCAGGTCAGAAAGACCAGTCGAGTGAGCAAATATGGGTTCCATAGGAGGGGTTTAAACAGGAGATATAACCATGCCGATTGTCCGACTGCTGCTCTAAGGTGGTGAGAACGTAATCTCACCATCTTTAGAGGGGAGACGAGTGGTACAGTACCGTGTAGAATGGGTCCTCGTCGAGGTGGCACAACATACATACACGCCGATGTGCTACATCAACCTCCGGGCAGTGCACACAACAGCTCACTGGTAGAAGTCGGCCGGGACGTGATAGAGTATCTCCCAGGTGCCAACAGCAACCTATGGAACGCTATCAGTCCTAGCCTGTCCTGATAGCCCCTCCATTAACATATATGCCAGCACGGATGGGATATCGGACGCCCATTTAGAGTTTACACTCTTATTACTCACTGACCTGGCGACAACATGATATCACACCAGGAATATCTGACCATTGCCGAGATGATGAACCCGATAGAGGGTTGCCCAAAGGCCGCACAGATGCTCGCACAGCAACAGATCTGTCAACAAGAAGGAGAGCGACTACAGCGGGAGAGCTGGTATCAACAGGCTGCCAGCATTGCAAGGAGGCGAAGGAACAGTGAAGGTTCCCGATACTGGCAGGCCCTCCTGGAGGAGAGTAAGCGGGACGCAGGAGTCTTAACAGACGACGATGAGCCAGATGTCTTCACATACACCGATGAGCCAGATGTCTACGATGATGAGCCAGGTGTCTTTGCAGACAAGGATGGGCCAGATGTCATACAGTGGGAAGAGGAGATGGCGCAGAAGTGTAAGACCAAGAAAGCCATCCAGCGGCGGACCTACTATCTTGGTCATAAGGTGACGTTCCAGATGTCATGTCTCAGAAAGCTACTGGCACCCGACATAGCGCTGGATGCCCACTGTCTAAGAGACGTCTGTCTCGACATCAGCAAGCTGGTACGGTTCGCCAGGTTCTCCAAAATGAACCCTTCTATGACTCATGAGCAGATTCTGCAGGTCATGCAGGTTTAATCTCCAGGTATACTATGGCAAAATCAGAGCAACCAGAACTATACCCCTCACTGACTGCTGACGAGGGCGGTACAGTACACGGCTGGCGACTCCAGCAGATAGATACCATCAGGCAGAATCTCGTCCATGAGGCACAAAAGTACAGCAGAACGCGCAGGCGATATAAGACAGCCTACAACGTCCTCGCGTGTACAATCACTGCTGCGGGTGTGATTGGAGCCAGTGCTGGTGTGGCAGCTGTGGCCACTCTCACTACAGGGGTGGGTGCCATCGTCGCCATCCCGCTGGGTGGCGTGACACTAACCGCCACTGTCTTGGCCATGGGCTTGGGGGTGGGGCAGCGGCAGATCACAAGGAGGCTGGAGAAGCATGCTAAGTACGTGACACTGGCACAGAGTATGCTACGGACTATCGACGAGTCTGTCAGCAAAGCTCTCGAGGATGGCCAGGTCACGATGAAGAGTACCACCATATATTGAAGGTCCAAGCCCTGTACCGCACGGAGAAACCTAAAGTGTGTCAGCAATACCTCAAGGCTCCAGCAGGCGGGTTGATATGGAGGAGTTAAAAAAGGAGATGTTACGGCGAGGTCGCCTCGCTGGTCTCTGGAGTCGAAACGACTACAAATAGTGCGCTGCCTGTACGGTAGCTTTAAGAACACCAGTATAGATGGTCTTCCAACTGAACCTCACGAGTCATCCGGAGCCAACCGCTCCGCCTGGGTACTCCCTTGACTGGCCTGAGAGGTCTACTGGATGATATACCCGAGCTAACACCGTTCTCCATCATAGTGGATGGACGGTCCCGAACCAGCTTCTCCGTCAACCCACGACCGCTGACCAACCGCCCCATCACCATCAAGGATGCAAAGCAAGCTCATACTTGGATGGCTGCTACAAGCCTCTCATACTGGAATCAGCAGCTGAACTTTGCCATGTGGTGTGCCACGTCAGGATGTGGAGTAAGTTCCACCCTGCTTCACTCCTATTCTGGTACTCCTGAAGATGGGCTCATCGCCAGCTGTCTCAGATTCCACGTATATTTCACGGTGCGACAAATCCTCCATGAGCTGGGTGCAAGCCTCCCTGATACAAAAGATTCGACCCACAGCTCAACAGTCATAACGTCTCAGCGGCCAGCAGACTACAGAGAGAGAGTTCGGCCCTCACCCAGACTATCAGTGGCATGGTGGTGACAACAGCGGTCTAGGGATTATGTACGGTGACCCGAGACGTGACTACTCAGGACTCCCCTATCGAACACCGCGACGAGTAGGCCGTCGGAAGACAGCGACATTCTCATTCGATCCAGAATCCGACCCTGGAGCGCTGGTGCAAAATATGCACATTACTGGCTTGCGGCAGGACTATCCAGATGTCTGGAAGTACTTTGTCCCACACACCACCTCAGGCCTCAAACCAGCAGGGATCGTTCGAATCAACCAGTCCCTGGAAGCACTGTGCTACTGCCTCCTTACAGCACAGACCAAGCTGTCATTCCATAGATAGTGTCAGCAGAGCAGAGGTCCAGGCCATGTTCATCCGTCTCGTTGAGGATATGATCATCGTGGCAGACCCCAGTAGTCTTATTGCTAAGTTCCAGCAGGGGTTGCAGAAGGCCCGTCGCAAACTTGACTTTGCTATTACATGATCGTGAACATCGAGGACCTCCAAGTCAGGGGCTATAACAACATGATAGTCATGGGGAGTTCCCCCGGTGTCCAATTCGGCTTCAACACTGACATCAACGCACCTACGCGTAGTACAGGCATGGCAGCACATAGTCGTTCCGACCCTGACACTGCAGCCAGTCGACATGGCCGCTCCAGGCGTTCCGACCCCGACACTGCAGCCAGTCGACACGACACCGCTTCCCGTGGTAGCTTTACGAGTGTTGTCAGGCCTAGCTATCGTGGCGCTCGGGATCAGCCTACTCCACTGCTAGCAAATCAGCTATAAGACTATCCTGACTCTCTACAGTAGCATTGGGGGCCACGGTGAGACACTGAACCAGCTTGGCAGGCCCTACAGCCCCTACACACGCTGCCAACATGCACATCCAAGGGCTGGATGGTTCTGCAGCGCATCCTTTTTCCAGCTTGTAGTATCGCAGAGCCTTGCTCAGCGTCCGGTGAGGCCATGGCGGTCTGCAACTGCTGGAACACATCTGACAGATACTCCCGATCCTTTTAGAAACCTTTAGCCCGCAGGAGCTGCTAGACGATACTCCCGCCCATGATAAGGTATTCGAGGAAGCAGATCTGTCCTTTAACAAATCCTAGATAGAGCTTCACAGCTGTCAGCTCCTCTGTCAGCTCAGCACCGGAGACCTGAGCGAGCTCATCTGGTGTCTTCTTCTTGTATTCCTTCAACTCCCTCCGGAAGACCTCATAGTACTTCACGCATAGCGTGAGCCCGGACATGTTTAAGATGTCTCAATAGAGATGAATATTCCCGAGTACCAATCCGTCCACCTGGCAGACGCAGACTGGGAAGATCTTACTAGCTCTCTCGACAGGGGACGCATACGTTTAACCGCGTTGTATACTCAGTGCTTAAACAATGACGTCAACGGTACAGATCGTGAAGCAACAGCCTGAGAGCCAGGCGAGTCTTCATAAGGTAGAGAACCTGCTGCGAACCAAGACACAGAAGTTACTGACCAAAGCAAAACCTCGTGGCGGTGAATGTGGCCGTGGTGAAGATGACAGGTGGAAATGAGGTTCTTCCTGCCGCCACTGCGGCTGTCCTCGCCAAAGTGGTGAGTGGGGTGGCCGGGCACTGTCTCGGAATAACTCACCCCCATCCCAAAGATCGCCCTCAGTGGTGCCTCCTACACTGTTGCCGCCAAGATCATGGGTGAACGTGTTACACTAATGGAGGCTGCGGTTCTAGGGCTAGCAACGAGTGCAATGGCTGAGATCATCGTCGCCTACGTTTAAATCCTCTGAATAGTGAGAGATGGATCACGAGACCCCTGCAGCATATGAGGCATGGCATGCCGGAGGGCATTGTGTAGCCCATAGTTGAGCACGCGGACTGAGGATTGCCAATGCCCGGGAATGGTGGACCGCCCACAAGGCGTGCCCCTGCAGAGGGCCAGTACCCTGAGCACTGCTACCTATTCCCTTGGCCGACTGCGTGGTCCTCCTATGCACAACTATTTCACTGGGGGTATGACTAGTAGGTTTAAGCTGTCTGTATATAGCACTATGACTCTGTCACTCACAGACCTAGAAAGCAGAGCTAGGTGATCTTGCTCACTTGGGCGAGGCAAGCCTCGGTTCAGAGGACACTGTTGTCCCTATCTCCTTCCTAGACTTCGATGAGAAGGGAGACCCGCGGGAGATCCCAGGTACCATCACAGCCCGAGACCCCATAGGGAACACTGATACGGTAGGACAATCAGCCATTAACAAGGTCAAGACTATACAAGGGGATGGGCATCAAGGAGAGGGCGACGATGTGAGGTATGCTCGGAGTCGATGAGGCTGGAGCCATCAAGGTTATGGCTGAGTCCTTTGCACAGGACCCGGTTACGGATCTCCTGAAATCGCGGAGCTCATTCCGACAGGATGGCGAGAATCTCAAGGTAGGCACCATCAGGCTGAGCCATATCACTGTTGATGGCGCAGCGGGTGCTACCGCCAGCCTCCAGCTACCAGAGGTGAAGAAGTCAGGATTCTTTGGTTTGCCATTTAAGACCACAGTCATGGCTTCCCGTGCATGTATCATACAGATACTGGATGTACTAGACACTGTGGGTGCTGACACAGGCTCTCTACGCTATCTTCTCAGCTGCTGCTGAGATTTCATGCTTGACGCCTCCATCGCATCCTTCGTATCCGCCGTAGGTGCAGGATTCCCTGCCAAACATCTACACTCTCAATACATCCTTCTGGTGTCTGACTCCGCCGCTGAGGCCGTTGACAGTAATGATCAATGGTACAATGGCCCAATCACCAAGACGCAGAACCTGCAAGCACTGATGGAGAAGCTTCTGGCAGCCAGACTGACAGAACCACTTGTTCTAGTTATCGATGACCCTGCAATGGACCAGAAGACATTCACCTACCTCAGCAACATCACCAGGTGCATCCGGCACACAAAGATAACTGTCTTCATCCTCTTTCAGAAGTACACCCGCGAGATCTCACCGGACATCCGCCACAATGCGTGGTTGCTATACTTCCGCTCCAAGTGTGGACATGCCCTGCTCGAGACCATATACGACAGCCTAACCATCAAGGAGACCAAAGGGGACTTTATCGCAGGTGTACTGAGGGCAGCTGATCTGTACCGCTTCATCTTCAGCAACAAGGAGACGGGTGAGCTGTCACACTTCAAGCCATCTCTGGAAAAGGTGCAGACCTTCACCTACAAGCTGAATTCAGCCAGGAAACTAGCCTGCTCTATACGTCATCGCTGACAGACTGTTGGCTGCAACTTTTTTTCATTCATCAGAAGGTTGAGGAACTTCGTCCGCGGTCTCCGCTACTTCGTCAGATGCTTGAGGACCTTCGTCAGAAGCTTGAGGAACTTCGTCAGAAGCTACTTCGTCAGTTTTGTACTGTCGCCGAAACTCTACCCACTGAGGGTCCTTGTCTAGGACTCTCTTCCTCTGGAACTTCTCACGGAAGATCCACTTTGTCCATGCGCGACGAGAATCTGACTTGCGAGCGGATTTGATGAGGTAGTCCTGGTAGTTATCTGGGAATTTCAGAAATGCTGGCAGATTACTGGCCAATCTCCTGCGCCCTCTTTGTTGAATATGTGCTCAACAGCCTCCTTGCGGCCAACAGTGAACCCCTTCTGAGTACCTTCTGCATGACCGGTGTCGTGGCTCTCCGCTACAGCGGCACTGACCTCCTCCCTGAAGTAGTTATTTGCTCCAGACTGGAGGCTAACCAGCATATCTCGCTCTTCCTGGCTATGGAGGCTAAATACAGCAGCCCACTTCCCGACCGTTAGTAGATCTTTGGGTTTGACCCTCGTCCTTTGGAGCTAGAACAACAGGACGGTTCGTTTGGGCCACAGGTAGGTTGAGTGCCCTGCCTTGGGTGCTGTCAAACTTCCGGTAGAGTATCCGAGTCAGGAGTTCTTTTGTACTACGAGCTGGCGCTCCTTCCTCTATGGCGGCCAGTATCTCCACATCAGACGGAGGTGTGACCGTGGCTCACTCGTGGATAATGTTGATGTCATGAAGCAGTCCTCGGACCCTGTCACAGTGGGACAGTGCACGCCGTGGCTGTGACTGTAGTGCCGCCAATCTGCTGGAGAACTTTACCAAACATGGCAGCCGTTTAAAACCTCTATATACCCAGACCTCTATATACCCAGACCTTAAACATGCTGCAGTATGTGCAACATCCAGATGGGGCCATTGAACCCGCGACATCGCACCGCACTGATCCTCGGAAGGACTGCCTGACGGTCATTTGACCCAGTTTACACGATGAGAACCGTTGTCCGCTGCTGGGAAGTACATTGACTTTACAATCTCAGCACAGATCCATGAGATCAAGAGCATGACACTCGAGCTCAAGCTTCAGAGCACAATAGAACAGACGGTAGAGCTCCCGCAGGTTCTGAACAGGTGGGAGATCGTGCAGAGCAACAGCACCGTCGACACCACCTATGTGAACGATGAGTACCGAGTCCTAGGTCCACTGGCTCGTGAACCAACCTTCTATGCGAAGGGAAAGGGGTACTACGCTGTGGGGTGCAATGAGGGGTTCACGGAATTCGAACTACGGGCAGGTGTCGAGAAGCCCATGGCAGTTCCACTCTTAACCCTCCTCGAGAACACACACGTGAATCTGGCTGCCATGCAGGATAGGCTGTTCCTCCAGGTGTACACTAGGCAGCTCGCATATGTGATGATGAATGCTCCAAGACTTCATGTCTGGCATGACGAGAATGACCAGGAGCTGAAGCAAACGGGTTCCAAACAGCGGATCATGCATGTGGAGTGAGATCACCAGCAGGTCCAAGCCACAGCTAACCAACGGGTAGAGCTGACATTGCATCGTTGTGCATCAGACTGTGTCGCTGTTGCGGTCCTGGTTCAGAAGGGAGGAGCCATCCAGCAGGTGGATAAGCTAGACGACGTCAAGCTTGTGGTTGCTGGGACCAATGTTCTTGGTGAGGTACGCGAGCTGGCTGATTGCCAACTCTACAGGCAGAAAACTAAGTCATATGCACTTCTGCGACTAACCAGTGGAAGCGACGACCTCAAGTCGGCACTCGAAGGCCGTCACCACCTCGGGGGCAGGGACATCCCACCTAATCAGGGAAACCGGCTCAGCCTCAACATTGGAAACCTCATAGCTGGGACTCGCTCATTAGGTGTCACGGTACTTTACTTTGGCTATGCTAAGGTATGCGTGTCGAACACATCAGGTATTCAGCTTAAGCGCGCGTAGAGCACGACTCCTGTCGTCACAGCTGCAGCTGCCACCACTACTATAAGCTCTGCTGTCTTCTGACCTGTCGATGCTTCATAGTCGAGCGTTGGTTTAGATATTTTTACAGCCTCGTAGTACTCATCGAGACTCTCATCTGCCTCTTTGATGCTCTAGTTGGCCTGAGCTCGGAGTTGTCGTCGGCATGCCTCCCTCTGGCGCATATGCTTGAGTGCTTTGCTGTACTCAAACTTCTCCTTAGACAGCCTCTCCATCGTCTGGTTATGACGCTCACGCTCGACATCTGCTGCCTTCTTGTCAGCAAAGCTGAGTCCCCAGTTCGCTAAGGCAAACACGCCCGCATTCAAGATTGCGGATGCCATGCTATAGTCTACAGTTTAAAGCTACTATATAGCTGTCCCCAGCGACGGATCCCCAGAGCGAAGTATGAACCAGAGGCTGATCCAGTCGAGGATATAGATGACGAGGACTATGAGGACTATGATGAGGAGGATTATGATGCAGACTACGAGGTCGGTGGTGAGTATGATGATGTAGAGCCTGAATCCTGCAAGCTAGTACACAGAGTGAAAGGAATCTATCGCACTTACGTAAAAGGTTCTATCGGGCCGCTGGCAGCAGTTTGGGCTCTGATCGTTCTGTTCACAAAGAAGGCTGGCAAGACGGTCCGCAAGATCACCAACAATGCTCTCCATGGTGTGGAGAAGATTTCTGAAGCCATACCAGCCATCGCCTCAGGAATAGGTACGTTCTTCAGAGTCGCAGGCCCTTGGCTACCGTACGTTGCCATAGCACTCGCGGCCATCTGGGCCGCCGAACATTTAAGCCGTACTATATAAGGATGGCGTCTCTGTACGACCTGGTCAAGACACTTAACTTCCGAGGGTTAATCGATAAACTACCGTTCAGTGAGGATCCAGCAGAGACTAGACGCCGGTGTACGGAGGTGTTTGAGGAGGTCTTCAGTGATAGTCGAATGAATGACGGCCATCTGTATAGAGTTCGCCTAGGCCGTGTGTGACAGGACGGGAGTGGACGTCAGTGATAAAATCACCCAGGCCGTGCGTGACAGGACGGGAGTGGACATCAGTGATGAAATCCGGGAGCTCCGTCTTTCTTGAGGAACTCTACTATCAGCCTGGTGGATATTGCCGTGAGCCCCCTAACTACTCGAGGCTGGATGTCGCAAGGGCCACAACTTCACATTGGAGACAGTTAGCCAGTGGCTCAGCTGCCAGGTGATGTGGCAGATACGCAGACCTCGTCCACGGCACATCAGGCGTGCCCATTTCGATGAAACTGTCACGAACAGAGTTCACCAGGCAGATGTTCTATTCCTCCCACATGACTCGGTTGGTCGTAAGACCTACAAGTATGCCCTCACCATCGTCGATGTCACCAGCAGGTACAAGACTGCAGCACCGCTCACAGACAAGTCAGCTGGCCAGGTGGCCCAGGCATTCCAGGGTGTCTACGAGGCTTCGGAAAATCACCTGCAGTGGCCGGAATTGTTGCAGGAGGATGAGGGTAAGGAGTTCAGAAGTGAGACTGCAGCCCTCATGCGGAAACACGGTCTGGCAGTTAGGCGAGGCGAGGTAGGGCATCACCGTGCCCAGGCTATCGTTGAGCGGTGGAATTGGACACTGGCCGAGAGACTGTTCCCACACCAATACGTCCAGGAAATGGCCGTGCCGAGTGAACGTTCTAGAGTATGGGTGAGACCGCTGCCTGCTGTGGTGGAGAGATCCAATGCTGAGGTTACTAGGCTAATCGGGAAGAAGCCGGTAGAGGCTATCAGACACTCTGAGTCCGAGTTTTTCCTGCTCATACGTCACCATACCCTGGTTGCGCGCCTCGGTTTTTAGCTCTGTCCACCCCGCCATGTAGGGCGCTGTAGAACCTCCGCCAAGAGACCTCATTCTGCCGCTTTGACATTCCCTTAGCCGAGCACTTACTTGCAGCTGTGCTCTCCACGTAGTAGCCTTTGGAGCAGAAAACGATGCCACGAGAGCCTTCGAACTCGAGCTTGAACAGTCCCGGAGTCCGTCCAGACCATTTGTCCCAAGCTAGCCAGTCTCCTCGAGATCTTCGAACCATGCACTACGCAGGGCCTTGTCTACCACGCGTTCATCCTTCGTGAAGCTGGTGTTGCTATGACGTTCTAGGGCCTCGATGAGCTCACGTAGGCACTGTTGCCGAGGAGTTTGAAGAGATCTGCCAAGAGCGCTTTGCTCTTATCTACATCTCCCGAGCGGCGGGACTCCGTAACATTCTCCACGAACCACTTGAATGGGCGCTTGGCCTCATAGTCTATGGTGCGGTATACAGCAGTGATCTCCAGGCCATGGGTTATATACCACTTGAGTGTCGGGGCGTACAGCAGCCGCTTCTTGCCAGAGATGGCACCGACCAGCTTCTGGGTGGTGGGACGCTTCCTCCCTGTTCGCCCTAGATATGCCAGCATCTCAGAAGAGATTGCCTCTACCGGGATCTCGCGGTTATAGAAGAGAGGAGGCATTTCCTCAAACTTTGCTCACAGAGCCTTGGGGACCTCTATATCCACCTCAGCAAACCCAAACCAGCTGCCTGCTAGGAGAGCCTCCTTAAAGCTAACTACACCACTGGCACCGGACCAATGGCGCACTGTCCCCTTACCACATGGCATCTCTTTGGCCATCGTTGACAGGTACAGAGCATTTGCGTCGTAGCCGAGTAGACGTTGGCAGACACGCTCACTCCGGCGGATTCGAGTCACACCGGCCTCATGGTATCTGGTGAACACGATGCTGGGACCTCCAACAACAGCACTCTTCAGCATCTCGTAGGCTTCCTTGCCCGGTGAATAGAGGCTAACATCTGGCATGTACTGAGCAGTTCCACGTAGGAGGTACTGCAGTGACACACCTGGGAGACACCACGTCTTTGAGGATGTCTATTTCTCGTTCTGTGTAGAACTCCCGCATCCGCTCTAGGGCTTCGATGAATGGACTGACGTCCAGGTTGTTGTAGTATCGCAGCCAGTCGACGAATGTCCGCATTCCATGCTCGCTGAATGTCTGGTTACACTGTTCCCACTCTGATCGCGTCTAGAAGTAGCCACCCTTGAGCTTAGATGTCCATGCTGAGTAGTCAGGAAGCCCTGGATAGTTGAGCTTCTCATGTGTGTCAAACCATTCATACAGGAACCAGCTCTTCTGCTGTGTACACCCCGTAAGCTTTGACCCATACCTTGTAGGAGACTCCTGGGCCGAGGTAATTCAGCACATAGAGAAACCGTAGCTCAGGTGTTATGAGGAACATGGTCTGACTAGCCTTCTTGGCGACTTTCACTGTACCTATACTGTCAGTCAGCTCATCGACAAAGTACTTCTTGATGAGGTTCAGGTCATACCGCCCAGAGTTGAACCCCAGTACAGGCACTTGGTCACACCACTCGTTCATCAGTCGCTGCTGTTGCTATGGGAGCTTGTCCAGGTCTGTCATTATGTACTGTGCCCTAACCCTTGTCCGGATTAGATATGCTCGCCATTGGATCACCAGCATGAACTCTCTGATCAGTTCTTTGGGGTCAGGATTGCAGAGGTGAGTGGGCTCACTCATGGCGCCATCTAAGGAGCAGCCAACTGACACAGAGATAGGTATGTGAGTACTCTCGATCGTGAGTCTCCGTAGGATTAGTCTTGATACCATCTAGGAGTGCCTCGAAGTCGTAAACTATGAAGTGTGGGTATGGGACAGTCCGAACTCGTTTAGGGACACTTGGACAGCATTTTATACAGCACTCCCACTGTACCACAAGTGTGCATCCAGATGCTTTCAGCTTCCCTCTCTCAGGACTGTCTTGCGGTATCTTTGTTCGGCATCCTCACCTCGCTGGTGTTGTGGGCACCCGTGCCAGTAACAGCCATGGAACTGGTAAACGGTGTTGGTGGTCGGATCATAACCATCTACGGGAGTCCCCTCGATGCAACGCTCACCACCGTGCTGACACTACAGGGTGTATGTGTACGCCTCTGTTTCTCGACTCATACTCGATCCAACCAGTAGCCGCTGAACTGGATGGTTGGGCCGGATAGAAGGCTTTCTCATGCGCAGACTGTGGCGCCTCAACCTTCTCACCAGGACACACGATTGTTGTTTTGCTGCCTGTACAGTGATCAGTGTGGCGTTGAAGATTGCATGCCTGTGTAAACCTCTGCTGACAGTGACTGCAGACTAGTGTATGTGCCAGCTTGGAGATGTTCTTGATATAGAAGGCGTGGTGGTCCCACACGCCGATGGTCATGGTGTCACGGTAGTGAGCCGCTTGCCTGATCAAGTGCTAGGTGCCCTCTTCAGTTGGTTCATATACGTGAATCCCGCTCTTGGCGAAGAACTCTACCGTGTCCAGCTGATCCAGCGAGGTCTTGCAGACATCAGGTACTGTCACTGTCTTGCCGTAGAACTGTGTGGCAAGCTCTCGTGCAGGAGCTGTACTTCTATCAGCTCTCGCTCCTCGGTGGACTGCTAGACATCTCCAGAGACACATGTCATCCCTGTAGGTGTTGAGGGCAGTCATAATCTTCTTCTGTCGTAGCCAGTCTGGGAGGGGGCCTGTCCCAAGCAGAGGTTGGCGGTCGATGACAGCCCTGACCTCAACATTGATTGATCGAACGAAAGCCCACTCGGTGTTGGGTCGATCGATATTTTCTGTGTCGAGGCAGGCTTGCTCTCTTGCTGCCACCCCGCCCTGAGCTGCTCCTATCGTGTTCAGCCACGGGCTCCCTGGAGCATTCTTGTGGAAGAGCATCACCCTACCGTCTTTGATGTGACGGATGCGATAGGTATGGGTGTAGCGGAGGTAGAAGGCATTCTGGACAGTCTGCTGGATCTTTTGCATGATCTGGCCTGTGAGGTCTCCTAGACCTCTGAAGAATGTCCAGCGTACTGACCGGCGTCCTCTGTCCTCTATCTCCTTTTCGCCGAGACGCTAGTCGAGAATGTGTTCGCTTTCTCGCCTTATGCTCCGGGCTAAGGGTTCAGACCTCAGCCCCTCATCACTCGCTTAGTGATCCTGCATAGGGGAGGTAAGCGCTCCAGTGGATGGGCCGCCATCCGCCTCGCTACAGTCTTGGCTTGCAAGCTAGCAGTCACCTCCTCGTGCAACTGACGAAGCTCACGTATCCGCTGCGCTTTCTTGTGGGGGTTCCAACGATCATCTTTGGTAAGCGCTGAAAACCTTCCCGTCTTCATTGCTCGGGAGAGTCGCTTCTGCAACTCCTCGGCACGGGCCTGTCCGATCATCTGGAGCAGGTCGGCTTTCTTGACAGAGTAGCCTCTAAGGCCGAATTGCTTTGCAATAGCGCAAAGCTGTGCAACAGTAATCATGGTGTATATCACTGTGGATGCCTGTCTCTAAATGGGTGTTCAGATGTGTGTGAGGTTGATCACAAGGCGATCAGGCCCATTGTGCGTAATATTGTTTGTAGAGGAGCGTTTACACGTAGTTGAGTGTTTTGAGTGTTTACATGTAATGTATGGTTGTGCGTTCACACGTGGTATACCATTATCGATGCTGTGTCTAATTGGGTGTTAACGCATAGCAGGTGGGCTAAATAAACTACTATTCCTGAATTTGGCCCAGTCGAGGGTCTGTGGTCTACAATCATGGGTTTTGCGAGTTGGTCTTGACGTGATGTCATGCTTCTCGGATAACGGGTAAAGAGTAATTGTAGACATGGAATCATGTGATCATGTAGAGCCGATCGGCCGGACGGGTACGGGCCGTCCCAGCTAGGCGGGTATGGGACGACCGCGCCGGGTGCGTTCCAAGCATGCCCCCTGGATAGGATAGTACGCATGTATAAAGCCCTATGAGGTGTCGTTAAAATGGCTAAGTCTGTAAGAACACGTAGCAAGCATGCGCACGCGTCAGATCTTCCCTGGCAACACGTGTCAGTATTGTGAGAGAGAGTATGCTTATATCGTACCGAGTTGGTACTGGTGATCTCTTTAAATCACTTCATTCTCGTCATTCTTGGTACCGATCAGGACCGGAATGAAGCGAGAATTTCACAACTTTTTACCTTTTTAAAATCGGACCAGAAATGGCCGAGTTATCCACAAATGCTAATAACACATACCGAGATTTGAACCTGTGATTTTAAAGTTTGCTAATAACACAAAACGAGGATTTGACACAACGCATTAACTACCTCGACCATGTATGCATTAGTAATTATAGCTTCTTCTTCTTTTCGATCGCTGGTATCACACTTGGAGAGCCATTCTCAAGATGAAATCTGTGGTTTTCTGCAGTTCTTCCACAGGCCCATACAGCTTTTCAAGAAAAGAGGTTGACAAAGGCCAGATCTTATAATATCTTGTAATTATAGCTGATAAGTTATGTGTTCTCACGTTGCTGTATTGCTGCGCTTCTCAGTCATTCTAGATCTTGAAGTCACAGTGAGACAACTCATGCTCAGACATAAGATTACTAAGAGGCGAGATTTTAGTGGTGTTGCGTTGGGTCAATCAATAGAGTTGTTGAATTGCATAGGGTTCCCAGGCTGCAGACTGGGGTTCAAATACGCTCAAAAGACCTCGCTAGAATTTACCTGAAATTTTGAAACTAGGTAAGACACTAGGGCCGGGGTAATATGACCAGGTTAGAACGACCTACCGTGCCCCCACCCCCCACCCCCAGTGTGGGGTCAAAGCACCACAGACACACACCAGCTGGCTGGAATAGCAACAGGGTGGGGTAGGAGATAGGTGGGGTAGGATAGGTAGGATAGGTACATAGATAGGATAGGTAGAAAAGTGGCACACAGATAGAAAAACCTCCTTAGGACACCGGTCAGAATAGAGGCCGGCCACTGGCTAGTATCCTGAGGCGGTTCTCCCGGACAGTGGCATCCGCACAGGAGTTTTATATTCGCCACAGCCTTCCATGTCCGGGAGAACCACAGATCCCATCTCCATCTAGAGCGGTGGCGGCGGCGGCGGCGGCGGTGGTAGTGACGGCAGCGGCAGTTGTTGAGTAGTAGTGTTGGAATTAAAATGATACTACCTCCCTCAACTGGCAGCCGTTCGGCGATCCATGGCCCCCACCGCCCTCTCAATCCCTGGGGGCCTCCATCTAGGGGCATACACCAACCACCTGTCTCAACAACCCTGGGGGCCTCCATCTAGAGGCATACACCAACCACATGTCTCAACAACCCTATGCCCAGGGATTGAGAGGGCGGTTCGCCGGACGGCTGCCAGTCGAGGGAGGTGGTATCATTTTAATTCCAACACTACTACTTGACTTCTCATCAAATTAGTTTCAACAAATTCAATGGAATTTCAATCTTACAGAGTATGGATAAAAAATCTTATATAACTATAAAATTGTATCTAATCTTCAGTACACAACAGACAAACCTACTCTGTATAATTAATGGCGTAGATAAATGTTAGACCAATGTCTCTAATCTTACTGAAGCACAAGCTAGAATCCCCAGGAATCCAATCTTCTGTACGATACTGTGTACACCCAACTTCATTCTTTCTACAAAACTCTGAAAATAAGATTTAAAATAATGGTAAAAATAAAAGTTAACAATCTAAACAGAGAACATGTGATCACATGGGTGAGACAGATATTATAGCATAGAATCGAGTCGTAAAAATGGAAAATGTATCCGTGAAAACGTAATTGCTGACAATTGGTTGATTAGCCCATATCAAGCATTTCAAGTCCCTAATCCTAGGTCCCATTCATGTCATATCTAGGCTGGTTTTATTTTCACTCTATTATGTCAATACGGCTAACTTCTCTCTTTATACTGATATCAATTTACCCTGTGTGGAGGGGGCAACGATTGAAGAAAATTGTCCATGTTTCCAATGATGGCGAGATAGTCCGCAACTCATACGCCATTGGCTCATGAAAGAGACAGTCATTGACTCGCTTAAAAGCCAATTATTAGCTTTCTAAACAGTCAATCACTGGCTCTAGGAGCCAATCATTGGTTTCCTAAAGAGGCAGTCATTGCCGCCTAAAATCATTGACTCCCTCAAGATTATTAGCTCTCTAAGGAGCCAGTCAATGCCTCCATAAAGAGCCAAGAGGAAGTGTGTTTGTGTAGTGGTTAGTTCTCTGGACTACTTCGCTGGTTAACCTGGTTTGTGGCTCAGTGATGGACTATGTCACCGCTGCTGGAGACTAAACGAAATCTAGGATTTCTTTTTTCACGAGAGAGTTGATACTTACCTCCCTAATACTTTTGATATTGCCAAATATTGGCTTTCACTCAATAAACACTCAGATTAAAACAGTTAGGTGCCCCTACTGGGCAGGGAGTCAGAGCGCAGTCTGGCGGATGCCAGCCCCACCACCGCACATGCGCAGACTAGCACTTCCTCTGACTAGATTATTGGCTGACACACATGCAACTATTAAGAGCCTGAAGACCGAGCCTCTGTGGGATGGAGAGGCCGGGTCCGTATCTAGGGAGGTAAGTATCAACTCTCTCGTGAAAAAAGAAATCCTAGATTTCGTTTATTTCACTTCAAGAGTATACTTACCTCCCTAATACTTTTGATATTGCCAGAATTCGAAAGTGAATCTGGCGGGAGGGAGGCGAGGTCAAAAGACCAGCTCATCCCTATATGCTTTTCTGCGTTTAAGGCACTTAAACTTCTGAAACTGTAAGAAAAAACAGTCAGGATTTGACTAACCATCGGATAACACCACCGATGTATGAGAGATGACCGAATGTCATATGCGCTCCCCCCCCCCTCCTTCCTGGGAGGAAGAGTCGACTGACCTCAATGTCCTATACGCTCTCTACGTACAAGTGCCATGTACTACAGGACAGAGACGAAAAAGCTCCATTTTCGTAACTCTCAACAATGAACCACACAAATACACAAACCATCACCATATTAATAACGGGCAACGTGACAATACAATCAACAACGGACAACACATGAACAAGACTGACCTTGTTGAAATGGCTGCTGACATCATCTTCCCATTGGTAAAGACTGATGCAGGCCCAAAAAAGTGGGTGTTTCCATAAATTAATTGTGAAATATATAAGTAATGAGGAAAAAACCTCCTCAAAAAATATAAACCGAGTTATTTTTTCAAAATCGACAAGGCGAGAGGATTAGAGGTGTCACGGAGATAATGGTCTGTAAAACTTGACTCACAGTGCCACTGAGCCACCGACATAATATCATCCACAGGGACCCCATTAAATAGGGCAGTGGATGTCACTACGCCGCGGACACTGTGAGCCTTGGCCACGTCAACCTGCTTCCCGGTGGCGGATTTATGGCAAAACTGAATGCATTCAACAATCCACCTGGAAATGGTGTCCTTAGAAGCCCTGCCATGGGGTTCAATATATGACAACCATAACGCTGACTGGTCGGTGCGCCACTCCGCCGTACGTTGTTTGTACCAGCGCAGCGCCCGGACGGGACACCATGCTTTAGAATTAGGATCATATCTAGTTAAAGCAGGCAAAATAATAGGTTGACCTGGATATTTCAACGACTGATTTTTAGCCAAGAAATTAATCCTAGGTAGCAGCTTAAGGCCTTCCCCTGAAACCACAAAACGGTCATCCTCGGCTGATAAGGCATGAATTTCACTCCTACGCCTAGCCGAGGCCGCAACAATTAAAAACACAGTCTTCAGTGTTAATAGTTTCATAGAAATGGAACTAAGTGGTTCAAAAGGCTTATCACCTAGTACTTGAAGCACTAGCGATAAACTCCAAGACGGAATCACAGGTGGATTCCTTGGTCTTAGATTGCCCATGCCTTTAATTAATACATTTAATGTATTTACTTCATCACTTCCCCTCTTAGCCAAGCAAGGAATAACAGACATTAATGCTGACTTATAACCAGCAATAGAGTTAGGCTTGAGGCTATAGGCATCATAGAGGTGACAGAGGAAATCAGCTACTACTTGAATAGATGAATCCATTGGATCAATACATCTTTTTGAGCACCATTCTGCAAATCTGTTGATTTTATAATTATATGCTCTGGAGGTTGACCCCCTCCTGGCTTTGGCCATAAACATGGCTGCTTGCTCAGAAAAGCCCTCCTTAATTCTAGATTCCTTGACAACATCCACGCAGTCAATCTGAACATTGACGGATTGTTGTGAAGGACCTTGCCCTGGAAGATAATATCGTCCATCAGAGGCAGAGGAACCGGATTGCAGACCAGAAGGTCCAGCAGATCCGTATACCATGATCGGCTTGGCCAATCCGGGGCGATCAGAAGCACTTGGCATTCCTCTTGTCTGATTTTCTGAAGAATTTTTGGAATCAGGATTGCTGGAGGGAATGCGTATGCATACATTCTCCCCCAGCTGATAGCTAACGCATCTGTTGCGAAAGCGCTTGGATCCGGAATCGGAGAGACGTACGTCGTCATCTTCGCATTCTTCTTCGTTGCGAACAAATCGATGTTGGGTTTCCCCCAATGGTCGAACAGACGATCCGCCACACATTGATTTAGTTGCCATTCCGTGGGTAAAACACTCATCCTTCGGCTCAATGAGTCTGCTAGCAGGTTTAACCTTCCCGGAATATGAACTGCTTTCAAGGTAATCTGGTGATCCAGACACCAACAAAGCAGTCTCCATGTCATCATACAGAGACTGGGCGACTTCGTTCCGCCCTGGCGGTTTATGTAAGTCACAACTGTTGAGTTGTCTGAACGAATAAGAACAATCTTGCCCAGAACTTTCTGTAAGAAATGTTCCAGGCCCAGGACTACTGCTCTTAGCTCCAGTAGATTTATATGTTCCTTTGACTGTTCCGGATTCCAAAGCCCTGATATCGTGGACTCTTCCAGGCAAGCCCCCCAGCCCTCCATCGATGCATCTGTATACACAGTCACCTGAGGGTGGGGAGGGGTCAGCATAACCCCCACCAAGAGATTCTCTGTGAGCAACCACCATTGCAGGTGGTGAATCAGAGGCGCCAACACTGACACGTTCGAGTCCAGCGAACCTGTACTCTGGGTCCATTGTGTCATGAGAAACAACTGGATCGGCCGCCTGCGTAAGGCGGCCTGAGGAATGACTGGTTCCAAAGAAACCATCAACCCCAGCATTCTCAAGTAAACCCGTGCCAGGACATGACGACTGTCGCACACTGACTGAATTAACGAGATGAGTTTTTGCACTCTCTCCTGAGTAGGATAAACATATCCCGTCTCCAGATCGAAGAACATTCCCAGGTAAACAAACCTCTGGGATGGAGTCAGCTCTGATTTCGGAAAATTTATCATCCAGCCCAAATCCGAGAGAGTTTTCAAAACAATCACCAGATTGGCCGATAAAGCTTCCTTGTCGTGTGCCTTTAACAGCCAGTCGTCTATGTACGTGTGGACTGCTATGCTTCTCCTGCGGAGGTATGCTGTGATCGCAAGAACCACACGGGTGAAAACCCGAGGAGCCATGGAAATTCCGAAGGGCAACACCCTGAATTCCCAGTCTGCCCTGGAATGCAAATCTCAGGAAGCGACAGAAACTCCCGTGGATGGGGATGTGGAAATAAGCGTCCTTCAAATCTATCGACGCCGTCCACATCCCCCTCTCCAACCCCGCCAACACCGAGCGCACCGTTTCCATCTTGAAACTGGGCGTCTCGATGAACTTGTTCAATGGCTTGAGGTTGAGAATCGGTCTCCACCCTCCGGTGCGTTTTGTTACTAAGAACAGGGTTGAATAGAAGCCCGGACACCTTTGTGCTGGCTGAATAGCTCCCTTTTGTACGAGGGAATCTATCTCCTCCTCGATACACAACCTTTGCTCTGGATCTCTCGGAATGGGAGTCCAGACTGGCACTAGAGACAGTCGCGACGGCGGGCCTGTCATCCACTCTGGATGATACCCGACGGAAAGCCATCGCAAGACTAAACGGTCCTGAGTTAACCGTTCCCACTCTTGCATGTGGTCGGCTAGCCGGCCTCCCACCGGTCCACCTAGGGACAGAGGTGGACACGAGGCATGCAAGAGCGGCACTGTCCCCGTCGCCATAAACACTGGAGTGGTTCTTACCGCGGTAACCGTCCCGTCAGGACCGATAACCACGCCCAGATCCTCGCGCTCCCCGCCCCGCCCCGCGCGCACCTCGGTGCGCGGGCGGCTGCCTGGCTGACGGCGCCTGAGGAACCTGCGCCCCCCTCGCTGCTGGCCGAATCGCACGCGGCCGAGGCCGACGCTGCGACGGTGGCTGGCCTCTGACTTGGCCAGCACCACCTCGAGCCTGCAGGGGACGATACGCAGGGGCCGCGGCGCGAACGTTAGCACGACGCAGCACCTCAAACTGCTCGCGCAGCGCCCTCTGGTTATTCACCAGGGTGACCGTCTCCTGGAGGTGTCGACATCCCTCACCTCCAAAAAGACCAGGACCCGTCATAGGCGTACGCAGTAGCCTATTGTACAGGTCCTGAGACGGGCACAGATTGTCCAGGGCAAACGTGCGTCTTGCCCGGACACTCCTGGTCACCGCCCGAGTCATACAGTCCAGCGCCAGGTTAATACCATCCTGGATGGCTCGCTGGACCGTGACCGGACTTGGCTGGCGCGATGCGGATGCCGTTACTACCCCCTGTAACAGCTGGGAGACGTGGGACAGAGCGGCAATCGAAGCCCTCCCACTCTCCTCCGCATCACGCAACGCGGTATTCGCCGAACGCAACGCGTTCGAGCACAAGACCCCCGTGTCAGAACGGGAGCCTGGCCGCGCATCCTCACCCAAAGCCGCGCGGTCATCCACGCTGGGCTTGGGTACCACACCGTACCGCTGGTAATCCAGGGGCACGATGCGACAACGCCTGGCCACCTCGCGAGGGGCCTTCGCGAGACGTCCACTCGACTTAATGGACGACTCCGCCGCCTCGAACATGTCAACGACATGCTCCGCCAGCGGCAGAGAAGGCATATCGTTAGCAGTCGGTTTCCCAGCTAACCACGGCCTGTGGTCACGCTGGCTAGCCGACTGCTCCACGGGCAGATCAGGCCTAACGCTCACCAACCACTGGCAAGCGTCAGACCAATCCTCCTCCGTGGCTAACTGCGAGCGCTCTACAAGACGGGGGCCTTCGTCTTCCTCCTGAGCGCCAGCAGCAGAGCTTGACGGCGGGTACGCTGATACACCTGGCAAGCCAGGGAAAACATGCGGGCCTGACAGCACCGGCATGACAATATCACTGGTTTGACCAGGAGCAGGCGCCGTGGCAGAGCGCGGGGCATATACCGCCCCACCACGGGCCCGGCCAGCACCAGCAACACCGTCGGCAAGCCGAGGTATGCGGTACCGCTGGCCATCAGCAAGGCCCTGGGCCACCACCTGAACCGCGGACTCTACTCCAGGGTGAGTAAAACCGTGGAAGAAGCCGCCTGTATTCCCCGCGAGGGGTGCACAAACGTCTTCATCCATGTCCACGTCGTCAGACGGCGACCCTAGCAGGTAATCCTCATCACCCTGGTCAGAAAGATTAGACCCCGGGTCAGCAAAGAGAGCTAACCCGGGCTGACCAGGAACGGTGCCATAGGAGGTACTGGCCACCACAGCGTGCGGATACCCCTGGACTGATAAGCAGCCCGCGGGTTCCAGCGACAACCGTCCACGGTCCCCTATCGGCGCGGCAATAAGCCTGCTGCCAGGGTCGTGGAACGCCCCCTCTAATGGGGCCACCTCTGAATCGTCGAACAACGGAAGCGGTCTAAGGAAAACCGATCCAGAGGCGGGGATTACCTGCTCCGAAGCCGATGATGAGGACAGTAAAGGATTTGGTCCAGGAAGCATGCCACGAAGCAACTCTGGAACCAAATCCTTTATTGTCCTCTTCATCTCTCCCAACATCTCGGTCCGGAAGGCCTCCATATCCACCGCGGACGAGACCTTCCCCTTACCCTTCCTACTTACAACCTCTCGTTTCCGCTTCTTCTTCTTCTCCTCCTCTACCACCTTGTCCGTCGCCTGTAAGCACAAGAATTCGGACATTAACTCGCCCCCCCCAGTGCTTACATATGTCACAATTAGCCAAGGGACCACAAGGGCTACATTGATAGCAAAGATGAGGCAAGAACCTAACATGCAGAAATCGTCCACAGGACGCGCAACCCGGTCCCTGAAACAGGGCAAAGGACAAGGAGTATGAGCAAACTAGTTAAGCTTAGACACTCAAACCAACTCAAAGAGAAGGAAAACGATCATAAAGATCAATATACATCAGAAACCAGCATTGCAACTTAAATTGCTGATAAATACATAGCCAGGCTGATTATGACGTCATTAATCCCGTGACAGGAAAAAATCGATCCCAACAAAACATCCAAGTGCAAGGACGAATTGTATGCTGAATGGATACGTCGACTACACAACCATCAGATACATATAGATAACTCTTTTCTGGCAAAAATGTTAATTATCTCCCTTTGCTTACTATAATTAACATCACCACATTATCAATAACTAGATACCTGACACCTTGTATAGACAAACCATCCAACGTGACGAACCGGAGTACTCCACCACCTGCACGCCTCTTAACTCTCTCCACCTCATGGGGAAGGAATTGGATCAAGAGGGCAAAGTGAGAAGACCTTTATACTAGGCCTCCAACTCACTGGACATAATTTTGCATTTTTTGGTTAGATAACCTAACAGTGTTAGTAGGAAATGGAACCATGGTGGAGAGAAAACTAACTCTCAGCTGCTGTGATGCCACCATCTAGCGTCATACAGACCTGTGGACATAAACAGAAAGAGAAATTAGCCTTAGGTATCACCGAGTTGACATAAACCAACTAACCAAGGCGCTTATCACGGTAAACGCGAGTCCCGGAAACACAATACACCGGGAAGAAAAACTCGCTAATTTTACTAGAAGTCACCTGATTTAAAGGTCCTAGGTCCCCCTTTGGCGAAGTGATCCTTCCTGCCATCCAAATCAGTGACTATCACACCAAAATAACACCACCAAGTTATGTTAAAACAGTTTATAGAGCAAGGAAAAGCTTTTGCACAAAAAAACATGTGTGATCTCTCTGCCAATAATCTAGCAAAGAGGTAGTGCTAGTCTGCGCATGCGCGGTGGTGGGGCTGGCATCCGCCAGACTGCGCTCTGACTCCCTGCCCAGTAGGGGCACCTAACTGTTTTAATCTGAGTGTTTATTGAGTGAAAGCCAATATTTGGCAATATCAAAAGTATTAGGGAGGTAAGTATACTCTTGAAGTGAAAATGGGCAATCTACTCCCCTGTTGTATCTCTCCTCCTAGACAGAAACAGACAGACAGACCAAGACTCATCTATACAAATGTATCTGGATATTAGATAGATTATTTAGGCTACTGGTTGTTCAGAGTATAGTCAAAGATTGGCTTTATAAAATGAAGGTTATTATGACAAATAGAACCAACAAGCAAACCACTTCCATATGAGCACTTTACAGGCAGGGTTAGAAGATTCGCCCATTGTATTTTCACAAGAATCCATGTGGATTCGCACTGGAATTCAAGGGTCCTTTTATAAATTAGACCGTAATGCAATCCAATTATTAGCAGACATTTAACGCTTTACTTGCCAGAGAAACCAAGATCAGCTCCTGCAGTGGTCCTGAGGAATTTCCATTTTCAGGCCAAGAAATTTTCTTTTTAATTTTATCAATGGCTAGTCAATCCAGTGATAAATTTTCAAAAATAGTCTTCTCTTGGCCAACAAATCGACATTCATTGAACAGAGATTTTCTTGAACAATCCTGATCATTAAAGTGTTAACATAAATTTATATTGTCAATAACAGCAAATAGAATAATTCACAGCATTCTGGATTCTTCTAGAGCTGCATGGCGAGAATGTATTTGTATTCTTTGTGAAATTCTGACACTGACAGGGGAGTAAAATATGTTCATTACAGAGAACAGAGCAACAATGTTAGCGGACATAGAAATGTATCCATTCATTAAATACAGGTGTTTTCTAGTTAGCAGCGCTTAACTGCTACAGAAATTTATTTATTCATTAAATACAGGTGTTCTCTAGTTAACAGCTATTAACAGCTACAGAATTGTATTTATTCATTAAGTGCAGGTGTTCTCTAGTTAACAGCTATTAACAGCTACAGAAATGTATTTATTCATTAAATACAGGTGTTCTCTAGTTAACAGCAATTAACTGCTACAAAAATGTATTTATTCATTAAATACAGGTGTTCTCTAGTTAACAGCAATTAACTGCTACAGAAATGTATTTATTCATTAAATACAGGTGTTCTCTAGTCAACAAAAGTTAGATGACATAGAAATGTATCTAGAATACCAGTGCTCTGTAGATAACACAAGCCAACTTCCACAGAAATGTATCTTGCTGGGTCATATAGTGGTGTTTTTTAGGACAGGTGATATGTCAATATATTAACTTAACCCTTTAATGGTCAAATGGCCAGAAATGTCTTCTCTGGTGGTCATGAGGAATATCCATCCATGTGCGGGACAAGACTTTTTTAATTTTACAATTGGAATTACTGCCTCGACAGCCAAGCCAGTCATTCCAGTGATAAATTTTCACAAAAATCTTCATTTGGCCTGCAAATCGACATTTATTAAGCAACAATCTAGATTTTCTTGAAAAATCTTGACCATTAAAGCTCAAAGAAATTGTGGCTCAAAAGGTATAGTTGTCTACAGGTATAGCGAGAGTATGATGGATATAACATTAACGAAGCACTGTTTACCAGATCTTCTGGATGTGTGTTCTTCTCTGCAATGAGATCTTCTAACTCTTCCAATTCTTCATCGTCTATATTCTGACCAGAGAGTCGAGCCGCTCGAGCCATGAAATATGGTGGTAGTTCACCGATGGCAGTACCAGCTCCCTGTTTCAGTAAACACAGCAGTTATTAGTATAACAAATCAAACGAAATCTAGGATTTCTTTTTTCACGAGAGAGTTGATACTTACCTCCCTAATACTTTTGATATTGCTAAATATTGGCTTTCACTCAATAAAACACTCAGATTAAAAACAGTTAGGTGCCCCTACTGGGCAGGTAGTCAGAGGTAGTCCGGCGGATGCCAGCCCCACCACCGCGCATGCGCCGACTACTACTTCCTCTGACTAATTTATTGGCTAACACATGCAACTACCAAGAGCCTGAAGACCGAGCCTCTGTGGGGTGGAGAGGCCGGGTCCGTATCTAGGGAGGTAAGTATCAACTCTCTCGTGAAAAAAGAAATCCTAGATTTCGTTTATTTCACATCAAGAGTATACTTACCTCCCTAATACTTTTGACATTGCCAGAATTCGAAAGTGAATCTGGCGGGAGGGAGGCGAGGTCAAAAGACCAGCTCTTCCCTATACGCCTTTAAGCGTTTAAGGCACTTATGACGTCTGAAATGTGTGAGAACACAGTCAGGATTTGACAAACCATCGGATAACACAACCGATGCATGAGAGATGACCGAATGTCATATGCGCTCCCACCCCCTCCTGGGAGGAAGACTAGATGACCTCAATGTCCTATACGCTCTCTACGTACTAGTGCCAAGTACTATAGGACAGAGACGAAAAGGCTCCATTTTCGTATACTCTCTATGATGAACCACCTCCCACATAAACCATCACCATATTAATAATAATGGGTAACGTGACAATACAAGTAACAATGAACAACACATGAACAAGACTGACCTTGTTGAACTTGGAAGTTGTCATCATGATCCCAGTAGAGAAGCCTGATGCAGTCCCGACAAGTGGTTGTTACCATCGCTAAAGTGCGAAGTATATAAGCAATGCGGAAGCACTCCTCACAAAATCTAAAAACGATTAATGTTTCAAAATCGACAAGGCGAGAGGGTTAGAGGTGTCACGGAGGTAATGGTCTGTAAAACTTGACTCACAGTGCCACTGAGCCACGGACATAATGTCATCCACAGGGACCCCACTAAACAGGGCAGTGGATGCCACGATACCGCGGACACTGTGAGCCTTGGCCACATCAACCTGTCTCCCGGTGGCGGATTTGTGACAAAACTGAATACATTCTACAATCCACCTGGAAATGGTGTCCTTAGACGCCCTGCCATGGGGTTCAATATATGACAACCATAACGCTGACTGGTCGGTACGCCACTCCGAAGTACGCTGTTTGTACCGGAGCAGCGCCCGTACGGGGCACCATACTTTAGAATTAGGATCATATCTAGTTAAAGATGGCAAAAAAATAGGTTGACCTGGATATTTCAATGACTGATTCTTAGCCAAGAAATTAATCCTAGGTAGAAGCTTAAGGCCTTCCCCTGTAACCACAAAACGGTCATCCTCGGCTGATAAGGCGTGAATCTCACTCCTACGCCTTGCCGAGGCCGCAGCAATTAAAAATACAGTTTTAAGCGTTAACATTTTCATAGAAATGGAACTAAGTGGTTCAAAAGGCTTATCTCCTAGTACCTGAAGCACCAGAGATAAACTCCAGACTGGAATCAGTGGTGGATTCCTTGGTCTTAGATTGCCCATGCCTTTAATTAATACATTTAATGTACTTACTTCATCACTCCCCCTATTAGCCAAGCAAGGAATAACAGTCATTAATGCTGATTTGTAACCAGCAATAGAGTTAGGCTTGAGGCTATAGGCATCATATAGGTGACAGAGGAAATCAGCCACTACCTGAATAGATGAGTCCATTGGATCAATACATCTTTTTGAGCACCACTCTGCAAATCTGTTGATTTTATAATTATATGCTCTGGAGGTTGACCCCCTCCTGGCTTTGGCCATAAATATGGCCGCTTGCTCAGAAAAGCCCTCCTTAATTCTAGATTCCTTGACAACATCCACGCAGTCAATCGGAACATTGACGGATTGTCGTGAAGGACCTTGCCCTGGAAGATAAGGTCGTCGATCAGAGGCAGAGGAACCGGATTGCAGACCAGAAGGTCCAGCAGATCCGTATACCACGATCGGCTTGGCCAATCCGGGGCGATCAGAAGCACTTGGCACTCCTGCTGCCTGATTTTCTGAAGCACCTTTGGAATCAGGATTGCTGGAGGGAATGCATATGCATACATTCCCGCCCAGCTGATAGCCAACGCATCTGTTGCGAAAGCGCTTGGGTCTGGAATCGGAGACGTACGTCGTCATCTTCGCATTCTTCTTCGTTGCGAACAAATCGATGTTGGGTTTCCCCCAATGGTCGAACAGACGATCCGCCACACATTGATTTAGTTGCCATTCCGTGGGTAAAACACTCATCCTTCGGCTCAATGAGTCTGCTAGCAGATTTAGCCTTCCCGGAATATGAACTGCCTTCAAGGTGATCCCATGATCTAGGCACCAACAAAGCAGTTTCCATGTCATCATACAGAGACTGGGCGACTTCGTTCCGCCCTGGCGGTTTATGTAAGTCACTACTGTTGAGTTGTCTGAACGAATTAGAACAATCTTGCCCTGAACTTTCTGTAAGAAATGTTCCAGGCCCAGGACTACTGCTCTTAGCTCTAGTAGATTGATATGTTCCTTGGACTGATCCAGATCCCAAAGCCCTGATATTGTGGACTCTTCCAGACAAGCTCCCCACCCCTCCATCGATGTATCTGTATACACAGTCACCTGAGGGTGGGGAGGGGTTAGCAAAACCCCCGGCAAGAGATTCTCTGTATTCAACCACCATTGCAGGTGGTGAATCAGAGGCGCCAACACTGACACGTTCGAGTCCAGCGAACCTGAACTCTGGGTCCACTGTGTCATGAGAAACAACTGGATCGGGCGCCTGCGCAAGGCGGCCTGCGGAATGACTGGTTCCAATGAAACCATCAACCCCAGCATTCTCAAGTAAACCCGTGCCAGGACATGACGACTGTCGCACACCGACTGTATTACTGAGATGAGTCTTTGAACCCTCTCCTGAGTGGGATAAACATATCCCGTCTCGAGATCGAAGAACATGCCCAGGTAAACAAACTTCTGGGATGGAGTTAGCTCTGATTTTTGGAAATTGACTATCCAGCCCAAGTCCGTAAGAGTTTTCAAAACAATCTCCAGATTGGCCGATAACGATTCCCGGGTGTGCGCTTTCAACAGCCAGTCGTCTATGTACGTGTGGACTGCTATGCTTCTCCTGTGGAGGTATGCAGTGATCGCGAGAACCACACGGGTGAAGACCCGAGGAGCCGTGGAAATTCCGAAGGGTAATACCCTGAATTCCCACTGTCTGCCCTGGAATGCAAATCTCAGGAAGCGACGGAAACTCCTCTCTATGGGAATGTGGAAATAAGCATCCTTCAAATCTATTGACGCTGTCCACATTCCTCGCTCTAACCCCGCCAACACCGAGCGCACAGTCTCCATCTTGAAACTGGGCGTCTCTATGAACTTGTTCAATGGCTTGAGGTTGAGAATCGGCCTCCACCCTCCGGTGTTTTTCGTTACTAAGAACAGGGTTGAATAGAAGCACGGGCACCTCTGCGCCGGCTGAATGGCTTCCTTTTGTATGAGGGAATTTATTTCCTCCTCTATACACAACCTTTGATCTGGATCCCTCGGAATCGGAGGCCAGATCGGCACGAGAGACAGTTTCGATGGCGGGCCTGTCATCCAATCGGGACGATACCCGACTGAAAGCCATCGCAAGACTAAACGGTCCTGAGTCAACCGCTTCCACTCTGGCAAGTGGCCGGCCAAACGGCCGCCCACCGGTCCACCTAGGGAGAGAGGTGGACATAAGGAGTGCGAGAGTGGCACTGTCTTCTCGGCCTGAAACACCGGAGTGGTTCCCACTACGGTAACCGGCCCATCAGGCCCGATTACCGCGACCAGTTCCCCGCGCGCCCCGCCCAGCACCGTGCGCACCACGGTGCGCGGGTGGCTGCCTGGCTGGCTGCGCCTGGGGAGCCTGCGCCCCCCTCGCTGCTGGCCGAATCGCACGCGGCCTAGGCCGGCGCTGCGATGGTGTCTGGCCTCTGACCTGGCCAGCGCCACCTCGAGCCTGCAGGGGACGATACGCAGGGGGTGCTGCGCGAACGCGCTCCCGCCGGAGCACCTCAAACTGCTCACACAGTGCCCTCTGGTTGTTGACCAGAGTCACCGTCTCCTGGAGATGCCTACATCCCTCACCTCCAAAGAGACCAGGACCTGTCATAGGTGTTCGCAGCAGCCTATTATACAGGTCCTGGGACGGGCACAGATTGTCAAGGGCAAACGTGCGCCTCGCCCGGACACTCCCGGTCACCGCCCGCGTCAAACAGTCCAGAGCCAGGTTGATACCATCCTGGATGGCTCTCTGGACTGTGACCGGGCTTGGCTGACGTGAAGCGGATGCTGTTACCACTCCCTGTAACAGCTGGGAGACGTGGGACAGAGCAGCAATCGAAGCTCTCCCACTCTCCTCCGCATCACGTAGCGCGGTATTAGCCGAATGCAACGCGTTCGAGCACAGGACACCTGTGTCAGAACGGGAGCCTGGCCGCGCATCTTCGCCCAAAGCCGCGCGATCATCTACGGTAGGCTTAGGCACCACACCGTACCGCTGGTAATCCAGGGGCACGATGCGGCAACGCCTAGCCACCTCGCGAGGGGCCTTCGCGAGACGCCCATTCGTCTTAATGGACGTCTCTGCCGCCTCGAACATGTCCACGACATGCTCAGCCAGCGGCAGAGATGGCATAGCGGTGGCAGTCGGCCTACCAGCTAACCACGGCCTATGGTCACGCTGGATTGCCGACTGCTCCACGGGCAGATCTGGCCGAACGCTTACCAGCCACTGGCAAGCGTCCGACCAATCCTCCTCCGTGGCTAACTGCGAGCGCTCTACTAGACGAGGGCCTTCGTCTTACTCCTGAGCGCACGCAGTTGTACTAGACGGCGGATATGCTGATACCCCTGGCAAGCCAGGGAAAGCATGCGGGCCCGAAAGAACAGGCATGCTAAACTCACTGGCTTGACCAGGAGCAGGCGCCGTGGTAGAGCGCGGGGCAGACACCGCCCCACCACGGCCCTGACCAGCACCAGCGATACTCTCGGCAAGCCGAGGCATGCAGTAACCGTGGCCATCAGCACCGCCCAGGGTCACCTTCTGGACCGTGAATTCTACTCCTGCACTGACGTCGTACTCCATGGCCACGTCCCCAGACGGCGACCCTAGCAGGAAATCCTCTTCCTCCTGGCCAGAAAGATTAGACTCCGGGTCAGCAAAGAGAGCTAACCCGGACTGGCCAGGGAAGGTGCCATAGGAGGTCTTGACACCCGCGGCGTGCGGATACCCAGGGTCTGATGAGCAGACCGCGGGTCCCAGCAACAACCGTTGTCCACGGCCCCTCGGCGCGGCACCAAGCCTGCTGCCAGGGTTGTGGACCGCCCCCATCAACGGGGCCACCTCTGAATCCACCTCGAACAACGGACCGGACCTATGGAACTCGGATTCAGAGGCGGGGATCACCTGCTCCGAAGCAGATGCTGAGGACAACAAAGGACCTGGCCCAGGCAGCATGCTGCGAAGCAACTCTGGGACCAAATCCTTTATTGTCCTCTGCATCTCTCCCAACATTTCGGACCGGAAGGCCTCCATATCCACCGCGGATGAGGCCTTCCTCTTACCCTTCTTAACACCCTCTTTCTTCGCCTTCCTCTCCTCTTCCATCACCTTCTCCCTTGCCTGTAATGATAAAAAGTCAGCCATTAGCTCACCCCCCCCCACTGCTTACAGACATCGCATTTTAGCAACAGTCCACAGGGACTGCAGCTAAAACACAAATGTGGAGCAAATCGGTCCTTTAAAAATCGACCACAGGACGGGCAACCAGGTCTCTGAAACAGGACAAAGGACGAGGACAATGAGCAAGTTAGTTACGGTTAGAAAACTCAAAACCAAACTAAAAGAGAGGGACAGGATCATAAAGATCACTAATCAAGAAGAAACCAGCGTTGGACAAAACTTTAAATGTTAATAAAGCGCAAGGCCGATTATGACGTCATCAATCCCTTAACAGAAATTAATCGGTCCGCAACAAGCATCCAAGTGCAAGGACGAATTGTATTCATAACTAGAACATCCTCCAAAGGATATTCAGACTACACATCATCAGATACAGAATGATAACAATGGTAAAAATCAGTCATTATTTTTTCAAATAATTCATATTACCTCATATCATTAATTAGATACCTGACACCTTGTATAGACAAACCATCCACCGTGATGCACTGGAGCACTCCACCAAGACTACGCCTCTTCACCTTTCTCCACCTTGGGGGAAGGAATTGGATCAAGAGGGCAAAGTGAGAAGACCTTTATAGTAAGCCTCCAACTCACTGAACATAGACTTTTTGGTTAGATAACCTAACAGTATTAGTAGGAAATGGAACCGTGGTGGAGAAAAACAACCCTCCTGTGCTGAGATGTCCACTAATAATGCAAATCCATACCTGTGGACATAAACACAAAGAGAAATTAGTCTTATAAAGCACCATGTTGGAAAAACCCAACTCAAACAGGCGCTAATCACGGTAAGCGCGAGTCCCGGAAACACATTACACCGGGGAAAAAACTCGCTAGAATGTCATTGAAATCACCTGATAAAGAGATCCAGTCCCCTCCTCTGGTGAATTTGTCCTCTCAGACATCTCTCTTCACTATACTCGAACACAACAGACGTGAAATAGGCTTAAAACGCGTGAAACTTGAAGATAACTGCAAGCACATGTGTTCTCCTTGCCAATAAATTAGCAAAGAGGAAGTAGTAGTCGGCGCATGCGCGATGGTGGGGCTGGCATCCGCCGGACTACCTCTGACTACCTGCCCAGTAGGGACACCTAACTGTTTTTAATCTGAGTGTTTTATTGAGTGAAAGCCAATATTTAGCAATATCAAAAGTATTAGGGAGGTAAGTATACTCTTGATGTGAAACAATTATTGTTATGCCGTTAAAAGAAACCGGCTCCATATTTTTATGAATAAATCTACGGAATGCTGGTGTTGCCTTGAGACATTCAAACAGGACATATGCAGCCAGACCCTGGCAAACCGCTTCAGCTAGCGGGCAAAACATTGGGCCTCCCGGGCACAAAACCACAACATCACACATTATACGCTTCAAGTCAGATATCAATGAGCGAACAAGGAAGAATAAACAGGACATACACAATTTTGTGAAAAACTGAAAACACATTTTTCTGACATATCTAGCTGTTAAACGTTTGACTGCAGAGGTTTTGTAGATGACCTATTCCAGAGGTTATATATCTGGACCCACTAAATATTTTGAAAGCAGTTACACTGAAAGTTGTTGATTGCTATGCTACCCTTTTTCAGTCAAATTGTTCTCAAAATATTCAGCAGATCCAGAGTAATTGCTAATTGAAATTATTGTCTGGTGGCTTGAAGTTGTGAGACAGTTAAAGGAACAGTCAGCTCACCTTATACTATGCATTCAGATGATACAATACATGTCATACACAAACTATTCATGCCAGTCTTAGTCTTTGTCATGCTAAATGATGATACATTCCTTCAGTACAGGAAGACTGACCTGATTTACCTTTCAACTAATAAAAAAAACCTAGGCTATCCGTCTCGGTATAAACCCGCAATCATATAGGTGCATTCTATAGTTTGGTAGTGTGGTATATGGCAAACACATAGATCAGATGTTGAATATTTTGAAACCAATGTGACTGTGAGCTGATAATTTTCACACTTCAAAATAAGAACAAGTTTGAGATTTTATTTATCTAGTAGATTAACATATAAATGAAAGCAAAAATTGTCTAAATGTTATACAAATGTTTATAATGGTGTAAATATTCAAATGTATACCATTGCTGCATCCAAATCCACCATAATTCAAACCTGTGTGACCAAGTCTAACCAAGTTACATAAAAAAGTTTGATTATATTAAACGAAATCTAGGATTTCTTTTTTCACGAGAGAGTTGATACTTACCTCCCTAATACTTTTGATATTGCTAAATATTGGCTTTCACTCAATAAACACTCAGATTTAAAACAGTTAGGTGCCCCTACTGGGCAGGGAGTCAGAGCGTAGTCCGGCGGATGCCAGCCCCACCACCGCGCATGCGCAGACTAGCACTTCCTCTGACTAGATTATTGGCTGACACACATGCAACTATTAAGAGCCTGAAGACCGAGCCTCTGTGGGGTGGAGAGGCCGGGTCCGTATCTAGGGAGGTAAGTATCAACTCTCTCGTGAAAAAAGAAATCCTAGATTTCGTTTATTTCACTTCAAGAGTATACTTACCTCCCTAATACTTTTGATATTGCCAGAATTCGAAAGTGAATCTGGCGGGAGGGAGGCGAGGTCAAAAGACCAGCTCATCCCTATACGCTTTTCTGCGTTTAAGGGACTTAAACTTCTGAAACTGTAAGAAAAAACAGTCAGGATTTGACTAACCATCGGATAACACCACCGATGTATGAGAGATGACCGAATGTCATATGCGCTCCCCCCCCTCCTTCCTGGGAGGAAGAGTCGACTGACCTCAATGTCCTATACGCTCTCTACGTACAAGTGCCATGTACTACAGGACAGAGACGAAAAAACTCCATTTTCGTAACTCTCAACAATGAACCACACAAATACACAAACCATCACCATATTAATAACGGGTAATCGTGACAATACAATCAACAACGGACAACACATGAACAAGACTGACCTTGTTGAAATGGCTGCTGACATCATCTTCCCATTGGTAAAGACTGATGCAGGCCCAAAAAAGTGGGTGTTTCCATAAATTAATTGTGAAATATATAAGTAATGAGGAAAAACCTCCTCAAAAAATATAAACCGAGTTATTTTTTCAAAACCGACAAGGCGAGAGGATTAGAGGTGTCACGGAGATAATGGTCTGTAAAACTTGACTCACAGTGCCACTGAGCCACCGACATAATATCATCCACAGGGACCCCATTAAATAGGGCCGTGGATGTCACTACGCCGCGGACACTGTGAGCCTTGGCCACGTCAACCTGCTTCCCGGTGGCGGATTTATGGCAAAACTGAATGCATTCCACAATCCACCTGGAAATGGTGTCCTTAGAAGCCCTGCCATGGGGTTCAATATATGACAACCATAACGCTGACTGGTCGGTGCGCCACTCCGCCGTACGTTGTTTGTACCGGCGCAGCGCCCGGACGGGACACCATGCTTTAGAATTAGGATCATATCTAGTTAAAGCAGGCAAAATAATAGGTTGACCTGGATATTTCAACGACTGATTTTTAGCCAAGAAATTAATCCTAGGTAGCAGCTTAAGGCCTTCCCCTGAAACCACAAAACGGTCATCCTCGGCTGATAAGGCATGAATTTCACTCCTACGCCTAGCCGAGGCCGCAGCAATTAAAAACACAGTCTTCAGTGTTAATAGTTTCATAGAAATGGAACTAAGTGGTTCAAAAGGCTTATCACCTAGTACTTGAAGCACTAGCGATAAACTCCAAGACGGAATCACAGGTGGATTCCTTGGTCTTAGATTGCCCATGCCTTTAATTAATACATTTAATGTATTTACTTCATCACTTCCCCTCTTAGCCAAGCAAGGAATAACAGACATTAATGCTGACTTATAACCAGCAATAGAGTTAGGCTTGAGGCTATAGGCATCATAGAGGTGACAGAGGAAATCAGCTACTACTTGAATAGATGAATCCATTGGATCAATACATCTTTTTGAGCACCATTCTGCAAATCTGTTGATTTTATAATTATATGCTCTGGAGGTTGACCCCCTCCTGGCTTTGGCCATAAACATGGCTGCTTGCTCAGAAAAGCCCTCCTTAATTCTAGATTCCTTGACAACATCCACGCAGTCAATCTGAACATTGACGGATTGTTGTGAAGGGCCTTGCCCTGGAAGATAATATCGTCCATCAGAGGCAGAGGAACCGGATTGCAGACCAGAAGGTCCAGCAGATCCGTATACCATGATCGGCTTGGCCAATCCGGGGCGATCAGAAGCACTTGGCATTCCTCTTGTCTGATTTTCTGAAGAATTTTTGGAATCAGGATTGCTGGAGGGAATGCGTATGCATACATTCTCCCCCAGCTGATAGCTAACGCATCTGTTGCGAAAGCGCTTGGATCCGGAATCGGAGAGACGTACGTCGTCATCTTCGCATTCTTCTTCGTTGCGAACAAATCGATGTTGGGTTTCCCCCAATGGTCGAACAGACGATCCGCCACACATTGATTTAGTTGCCATTCCGTGGGTAAAACACTCATCCTTCGGCTCAATGAGTCTGCTAGCAGGTTTAACCTTCCCGGAATATGAACTGCTTTCAAGGTAATCTGGTGATCCAGACACCAACAAAGCAGTTTCCATGTCATCATACAGAGACTGGGCGACTTCGTTCCGCCCTGGCGGTTTATGTAAGTCACAACTGTTGAGTTGTCTGAACGAATAAGAACAATCTTGCCCTGAACTTTCTGTAAGAAATGTTCCAGGCCCAGGACTACTGCTCTTAGCTCCAGTAGATTTATATGTTCCTTTGACTGTTCCAGATTCCAAAGCCCTGATATCGTGGACTCTTCCAGGCAAGCTCCCCAGCCCTCCATCGATGCATCTGTATACACAGTCACCTGAGGGTGGGGAGGGGTTAGCAAATCCCCGGCAAGAGATTCTCTGTATTCAACCACCATTGCAGGTGGTGAATGAGAGGCGCCAACACTGACACATTCGAGTCCAGCGAACCTGTACTCTGGGTCCATTGTGTCATGAGAAATAACTGGATCGGCCGCCTGCGTAAGGCGGCCTGAGGAATGACTGGTTCCAATGAAACCATCAACCCCAGCATTCTCAAGTAAACCCGTGCCAGGACATGACGACTGTCGCACACTGACTGAATTAACGAGATGAGTTTCTGAACTCTCTCCTGAGTAGGATAAACATATCCTGTCTCTAGATCGAAGAACATCCCCAGGTAAACAAACTTCTGGGATGGAGTCAGCTCTGATTTTGGGAAATTGATCATCCAGCCTAAGTCTGTGAGAGTTTTCAAAACAATCTCCAGATTGGCCGACAAACTTTCCCGGGTGTGCGCTTTCAACAGCCAGTCGTCTATGTACGTGTGGACTGCTATGCTTCTCCTGCGGAGGTATGCTGTGATCGCAAGAACCACACGGGTGAAAACCCGAGGAGCCGTGGAAATTCCGAAGGGCAACACCCTGAATTCCCACTGTCTGCCCTGGAATGCAAATCTCAGGAAGCGACAGAAACTCCCGTGGATTGGGATGTGGAAATAAGCGTCCTTCAAATCTATCGACGCCGTCCACATCCCCCTCTCCAACCCCGCCAACACCGAGCGCACCGTTTCCATCTTGAAACTGGGCGTCTCGATGAACTTGTTCAATGGCTTGAGGTTGAGAATCGGTCTCCACCCTCCGGTGCGTTTTGTTACTAAGAACAGGGTTGAATAGAAGCCCGGACACCTTTGTGCCGGCTGAATAGCTCCTTTTTGTACGAGGGAATTTATCTCCTCCTCGATACACAACCTTTGCTCTGGCTCTCTCGGAATGGGAGTCCAGACTGGCACTAGAGACAGTCGCGACGGCGGGCCTGTCATCCACTCTGGATGATACCCGACGGAAAGCCATCGCAAGACTAAACGGTCCTGAGTTAACCGTTCCCACTCTTGCATGTGGTCGGCTAGCCGGCCTCCCACCGGTCCACCTAGGGACCGCGGTGGACACAAGGCATGCAAGAGCGGCACTGTCTCCGTTGCCATACACACCGGAGTGGTTCTTACCGCGGTAAGCGTCCTGTCAGGACCGATAACCACGCCCAGATCCTCGCGCGCCCCGCCCCGCCCCGCGCGCACCTTGGTGCGCGGGCGGCTGCCTGGCTGACGGCGCCTGAGGAACCTGCGCCCCCCTCGCTGCTGGCCGAATCGCACGCGGCCGAGGCCGACGCTGCGACGGTGGCTGGCCTCTGACTTGGCCAGCACCACCTCGAGCCTGCAGGGGACGATACGCAGGGGCCGCGGCGCGAACGTTAGCACGACGCAGCACCTCAAACTGCTCGCGCAGCGCCCTCTGGTTATTCACCAGGGTGACCGTCTCCTGGAGGTGGCGACATCCCTCACCTCCAAAAAGACCAGGACCCGTCATAGGCGTACGGAGTAGCCTATTGTACAGGTCCTGAGACGGGCACAGATTGTCCAGGGCAAACGTGCGTCTTGCCCGGACACTCCTGGTCACCGCCCGAGTCATACAGTCCAGCGCCAGGTTAATACCATCCTGGATGGCTCGCTGGACCGTGACCGGGCTTGGCTGGCGCGATGCGGATGCCGTTACTACCCCCTGTAACAGCTGGGAGACGTGGGACAGAGCGGCAATCGAAGCCCTCCCACTCTCCTCCGCATCACGCAACGCGGTATTCGCCGAACGCAACGCGTTCGAGCACAAGACCCCCGTGTCAGAACGGGAGCCTGGCCGCGCATCCTCACCCAAAGCCGCGCGGTCATCCACGCTGGGCCTGGGTACCACACCGTACCGCTGGTAATCCAGGGGCACGATGCGACAACGCTTGGCCACCTCGTGAGGGGCCTTCGCGAGACGTCCACTCGAGTTAATGGACGACTCCGCCGCCTTGAACATGTCAACGACATGCTCCGCCAGCGGCAGAGAAGGCATAGCGTTAGCAGTCGGTTTCCCAGCTAACCACGGCCTGTGGTCACGCTGGCTAGGCGACTGCTCCACGGGCAGATCAGGCCTAACGCTCACCAACCACTGGCAAGCGTCAGACCAATCCTCCTCCGTGGCTAACTGCGAGCGCTCTATAAGACGGGGTCCTTCGTCTTCCTCCTGAGCGCAAGCAGTAGAGCTTGACGGCGGGTATGCTGATACACCTGGCAAGCCAGGGAAAACATGCGGGCCTGATAGCTCCGGCATGACAATATCACTGGTTTGACCAGGAGCAGGCACCGTGGCAGAGCGCGGGGTATATACCGCCCCACCACGGGCCCGGCCAGCACCAGCAACACCCTCGGCAAGCCGAGGTATGCGGTACCGCTGGCCATCAGCAGCGCCCTGGGCCACCACCTGAGCCGCGGACTTTACTCCAGGGTGAGTAAAACCGTGGAAGAAGCCGCCTGTATTCCCCGCGAGGGGTGCACAAACTTCTTCATCCATGTCCACGTCGTCAGACGGCGACCCTAGCAGGTAATCCTCATCACCCTGGTCAGAAAGATTAGACCCCGGGTCAGCAAAGAGAGCTAACCCGGGCTGACCAGGAACGGTGCCATAGGAGGTACTGGCCACCGCGGCGTGCGGATACCCCTGGACTGATAAGTAGCCCGCGGGTTCCAGCGACAACCGTCCACGGTCCCCTCTCGGCGCGGCAATAAGCCTGCTGCCAGGGTCGTGGAACGCCCCCTCTAATGGGGCCACCTCTGGATCGTCGAACAACGGAAGCGGTCTAAGGAAAACCGATCCAGAGGCGGGGATTACCTGCTCCGAAGCCGATGATGGGGACAGTAAAGGATTTGGTCCAGGAAGCATGCCACGAAGCAACCCTGGAACCAAATCCTTTATTGTCCTCTTCATCTCTCCCAACATCTCGGTCCGGAAGGCCTCCATATCCACCGCGGACGAGACCTTCCCCTTACCCTTCCTACTTACAACCTCTCGTTTCCGCTTCTTCTTCTTCTCCTCCTCTACCACCTTGTCCGTCGCCTGTAAGCAGCACAAGAATTCGGACATTAACTCGCCCCCCCAGTGCTTACATATGTCACAATTAACCAAGGGACCACAAGGGCTACATTGATAGCACAGATGAGGCCAGAACTTTTCATGTAGAAAACGTCCACAGGACGCGCAACCCGGTCCCTGAAACAGGGCAAAGGACAAGGAGTATGAGCAAACTAGTTAAGCTTAGAGACTCAAACCAACTCAAAGAGAAGGAAAACGATCATAAAGATCAATATACATCAGAAACCAGCATAGCGCCTGAATTGCTGATAAATACATAGCCAGGCTGATTATGACGTCATTAATCCCGTGACAGGAAAAATTCGATCCCAACAAAACATCCAAGTGCAAGGACGAATTGTATGCTGAATGGATAAGTCGACTACACAACCATCAGATACATATAGATAACTCTTTTCTGGCAAAAATGTTAATTATCTCCCTTTGTTTGTTTACAATAATTAACATCACCACATTATCAATAACTAGATACCTGACACTTTGTATAGACAAACCATCCAACGTGACGAACCGGAGAACTCCACCATCTGCACGCCTCTTAACTCTCTCCACCTCATGGGGAAGGAATTGGATCAAGAGGGCAAAGTGAGAAGACCTTTATACTAGGCCTCCAACTCACTGGACATAATTTTTCATTTGGTTAGATAACCTAACAGTGTTAGTAGGAAATGGAACCATGGTGGAGAGAAAACTAACTCTCTGCTGCTGTGATGTCACCACCTAGCGTCATACAGACCTGTGGACATAAACAGAAAGAGAAATTAGCCCTAGGTAGCACCGAGTTGACATAACCAACTAACCAAGGCGCTTATCACGGTAAACGCGAGTCCCGGAAACACAATACACCGGGAAGAAAACTCGCTAATTTTACTAGAAGTCACCTGATTTAAAGGTCCTAAGTCCTCCTGTGGCGAAGTGTTCCTTCCTGCCATCCAAATCAGATACTATCACTCCAAAATAACACCACTTAAACAGTTTAAGAGTAAGAAAAGCTTATGCACAAAAAGACATGTGTGTTCTCTCTGCCAATAATCTAGCAAAGAGGAAGTGCTAGTCTGCGCATGCGCGGTGGTGGGGCTGGCATCCGCCGGACTACGCTCTGACTCCCTGCCCAGTAGGGGCACCTAACTGTTTTAAATCTGAGTGTTTATTGAGTGAAAGCCAATATTTAGCAATATCAAAAGTATTAGGGAGGTAAGTATACTCTTGAAGTGAAATAACTTCGACACCATACATTTGTTAGTCGCCGTACCACCATGACTATACACTATTGACAACCTTTAAATTCACTTAACTTTCATACACGCATACAATCACTGACTAATGTGAAATCTTTACATCTAGCCAACAGTACACGTGTAGGTTATGTCTACTGTTAGTATGGCACTAACAATGTACTCATACATTCGTTTTCATGTTGCATTTCTAAACACTGGTTTTAATTCAGCTTTATACACCACCTGCTATATGATCAGCCAGTGCAGCTATACCATGTCTGTATATCATCTAAAATATGGCAATGGGTACGTACCCACATGATGGCCTCCAGCCTGACTTTGCTCATGATCTTCCAAAGAGTGATTGCAACATTCCCGCCTGTCTCTGGGCAAACAATCCTGAATATACAAAGAACAAATAGTTGTATTTGTGAAACATTTGTCACAATTGTGGAGCTGAAATGAATTCCTTAAACTTACGGTATACAAACTGTTTTCACTGACATTAACAGTCTGCCTGCTGCATTGCTGCAGAATACGTTTTGCATGTGGTCTTCTTCTTTTCAATCACTCGGAACCCCATATTGAGAGCAGCTCTCAAGATGAAATCTGTGGTCTTCCGCAGTGCATCCACAGGCACATACAGCTTTTTTTGAATGGAGGTGAGAGAAGCCAAGATCTCCTCCCTCAGCAGCTGATATGTGCAATATTGCAGTATGTGCTCTGCTTTGCTTTTCCACAAGGACAAGCCAGGGATGTGCCACGGAGGGACCGCCTGTACATGTGTTGATTTAGTCTGTTGTGTCCAGTTCTCAAGTGAAAAATAACCACTTGTTGCAGCCTAGACAGCTGATGGTAGCCATCTACTGAATGTGGTGTTCTGTACAGTGACCTGATGATTGTCTTCACTTCTGTATGGGTAACCCTGTTATCTGTCTGATTCTCTTCTGTACCCAGCTTTGCCCTCCTGTCTGCTGCCTCATTTCCTTAAACACTACAGTGTGAGAGGATCCACGGCAACGCTAGTCGAAAGCACTTGATCATCTGCAATGCTTCTTCAAGATGTGGCGGTTTGCCTGTCGCGACTGTCTCAAGGACAGCTCTGGCATCAGGTAGAAAGACAATCTGTGCATTAGAGACTGCTGTTTTCTCTGTAGTTTGTGCAGTGCTGGCCTGTTGGTATTGCAGATGCTCCTCGCTGCCCGTTTGGATACTGTATCTGCACCTGGCATCTCCACTCCTGATTGCATCTGTGGTTGACACATCTGTGTAAATCTGTATCCATGTTTCCTGGGAGTACATGTCTTCCAGCATGGGTAATGTCACGGCTTTCTTGCTCACATGACTGTGCTCTACTTTTGTTTTGAGCTGGGGTACTGTGGTGCAAATGGTGATTCTCTCCAGTTTGCTTTCCCAGGGAGAGGATCAAGAGAAGGGTTTGCGTTCTATAGTTGTACTGGCAGGCGTGCTTGATGTTTCTTTTGAAGCGCATTTGTCTCTCACAAAATTTAATCTTTTTGGTCTTCCTGGTGACAATTGAGCCTGTCTGCTGTTCATCAGGTGGTCTTAGGATGACATGAACTTTACAGCTTGAATCAATGTCTTACATTCCCTTCTTTTGCTCAGTTGGGGTATGCTTGCTGTCTGTTCCATTATTTCTATTGGCGCTGATTTCATTCCACCAGTGATGAGGCGCAATGCCCGGTTTTTTGCATATGGTCTAGACATGCTGAATATTTTGAAAACAATTTGACTGAATGTTTATGGTGGCGCTCACCAACAATGTTCAAATTCTGGTACCAATATGTGGATGACACGTTCACATCCCTGCACCTCTACAACATCCAACCTTTCACTGATCACCTCAACAGCATCGACCAATGCATCCAATTCACCAGCGAAGTCGAAGAAGATGGCCAGATTGCCTTCCTGGATGTCTTGGTACATGTCAGTGATTCCGGAACCACCAAACTTACCGTGTACAGAAAACCCACACACACACAGATCAATATCTAAATTTTCACTCTAATCACCATTTGGAACACAAAAGGTCAGTCGTCAGAACTCTATTTCACCGCGCAGACTCCATCATCACAGAAACATCAGACAGACAAGAAGAACGTCATCACATCCAACAGTCTCTCCTAGCCAACGGTTACACTTCGTGGATAAGAAAACTACCTCCCCCACCTCGTAATAAACCAACAGACAGGGTTGTTTGATTTAAATCAAATGATCAAAATCAGTGATTTAAATCATGATTAAAATCAGTCCAAAAAAATCAAAAAAATCATGATGCGATTTTTTTAAAAGTCAGTGTTTTTTTAATAAAATCATCATATTGTATTACTTGCTTTATTTCATCTGTATACACCCAATAACCTTTAAAAACTGTTGTTTTGACCTTGCCTCACAGTTGTTTTATAGGTGTTGCTTCTGTCCCTGATACTATAACCCCATTATCCCCATTTACTGCCCAGACTTTGCTAGATTATCAAAACATTCAGGCTAACTCCTTTCTCTGACTTTGATAAACAATGTATGTAAACTGATGGACATTGATGGATAAAAAAACATAGACAGCACTCGTGTAAGAGAGATCTGGTTTACATGCAGCCAGGTTAAGAAAACACATTGAATCCCACAGTACATATAAGCAAATAGAATGTTTCTTAACTCATCATTTGTTCAAAATAAGTTAAGATGCCTGGAAGAAAGCAAGATCGCATTTGGATGTACTTTGATAAGGATGTTGAGATTGGTAAATCTGGTTGTAAGGCTAAGTGTAAAGAATGTGGCAAATCTATGCAAGGCATAGTAGCACGTATGAAGCAGCATCATAGTGAATGTAAGACTGATACACAAGATACACCAGCAATAACAGTCTCTACGCCTAGGAAGCGCCCTGCCCCAGAGGCAGGGGAGTCATCACCGTTGTGTACGCCTACCAAGAGAACCAAAATCAGTGCAGGTAAGAGAATATAATATTTTGTGAATAAAAATTTAACTGACAAACAGACTGATAATCTGACCGACAGACCACACACTAACTCAGCCTAACTCTTGACCAAGTAATTAAAACTGATTAATAGCTAATCCTTCAGTTACAGTCTATATGTTTTCTACAGTTAAATAATTTTGCAAACAAATACACTGCCTTATTTAAAAATAAATTAAATAAACAAGGCAATCAAAGGGTTACCACCTTAGTTAGTCTATTACTGTGAGATCTTTATAGGACAGCAGTGTTGTTCAAGAGCAGACCCCTTTATTGATTGTGTGAGGTGATAACACCTGTGGTGTTACATAACAGTTAAGCAGTCAGGTAGTTAATTGGCTTAATTTGGACACATTAACCTTATCACTGCATAGTACTGTAATTTTAATCCCAAATTCCTAAAAAGATTTATGTCAGAAAACTATAGTGAGACTCATCTAAAAACTACTAAATATTTTGAAAACAATTTGACTGAAACTTCTTGGTGAGTAAATCACCAACAACTTTCAGTCAAATTGTTTTCACACTATTTAGCAGGTTTTGAGTAATGCAGCTTGAAACTATTCTCAAGTAGCTCAGAGCAGTCAGCCAGTTAACCCTTAGCACACTAATGTCAACATTATCCCACATGTGTCTACCTTTCCTGGCTGAAACAGTAATATTGCTAAATTAATAACTAAAAAAATTTACTTGAATATTTTGAAAACAATTTGACTGAAACTTCTTGGTGAATAAATCACCAACAACTTTGAGTTATATTGTTTTCACACTATTTAGCAGGTTTTGAGTAATGCAGCTTGAAACTATTCTCAAGTAGCTCAGAGCAGTCAGCCAGTTAACCCTTAGCACACTAATGTCAACATTATCCCACATGTGTCTACCTTTCCTGGCTGATACAGTAATATTTTATTTTGCAGGTCTAGACCACTATGTTTTGAGAACATCCCAAATTGAGAAAGACGCCATCGATGAGCAAGTCGGTCGCTACGTGTACGCTACTAACACACCATTCTCTGCAGTCACACATCCAGAGTTCATTAAACTAGTCCAGATGCTGAGACCAGGCTACTGCCCACCAAGTCGGTATGAAGTAGCCGGTAGTTTACTGGACAAGGTTCAGCAGTCACTGCAGGATGAGTGTAAAGAAAGGCTTGAAGGCAAGACTGTCTCCATGTGTTTAGATGGTTGGAGTAATATACATAATGAACCTGTAGTTTGTGTCTCTGTAACCACTTCGGATGGTGATTCCTATCTTACTGAGACTGTGGATACCTCAGGCCACAGTCACACTGCTGAGTACATGAAACAGGTTGCTAGTAGTGCTATTAAACATTGCGAAGAACAGTTTAAATGTAACATAGGTAGCATTGTAACTGACAATGCGGCTAACATGCGTAAGATGCGTGAAGAACTGAAGAAAGACCACAAAGACATTATTGCCCATGGATGTTCAGCCCACCTCATGAACCTACTTGCTCATGACATAGAGATCAAGGGTGTTAAGGAACACGTCACACAGATTGTGAAGTACTTTCGCAATACACATTTACCAGCAGCATGGTACAAGGCAGAGGGAGGCAAGCGACTCGTCCTACCACAAGATGTCCGCTGGAATACGCTAGCTGACTGCCTTCAGTGCTACCTGGATAACTGGTCCATCATTTTGAAAGTGTGTGAGGAAAATAAGGATAGTATAGACACAAATGTGGCTAGTAAAGTGCAAAATATTGGGATAAAGAGACAAGCAGAGGACTATTTGAGGCTCCTTAAGCCAATCTCCATTGCCCTGGATATAGTACAGAGTGATAGCTGTTTTCTCAGTGATGCAGTTAGTGTATGGAAGAAGTTGGAAAAAGACTTTGAAGAAGGTGGGGTATCATTAAGCATTATGAAGAAGTTCCACGAACGATGTAAGCAGGCACTCACTCCTGCCCACTATCTCTCCTATATTTTGGATCCGCGTACTGCTGGTAAAGGATTGTCTACCAAGGAAACTGACAGTGTGATGGAGTATGTGTCTGTGTCATCCCCAGACATGATACCTATAATCATGAACTACCGGGCCAGAGCAGATCCATTTAAGGATTACTTGTTTAGTTCATCTGTTCTGGAATCTGTGTCTCCCTTTGCCTGGTGGAAATCTCTATCAGACAGAGTCAGTGACCATGTGCTAAACATGATATATGCAATACTTGGTGCTACTGCCTCTAGTGCAGGTGTTGAGAGAATATTCTCAACTTTTGGTTTTGTGCATTCAAAAGTGAGAAACCGTCTTGGTACTGAGAAAGCTGGCAAGCTTGTTTTTGTTTACAAGTTACTTAACAAATGAATCATCATATACATGTATAACTATATTGATCTGATTTGAAATAAATTAATTAAATTGACTTAAAATTGCATATCTTATCATTAATTAGTAATATAAAAAACATGGTTATAAAAATCTGATTTAAATCAAAAAAATCGATTAAAATCAAAAAAATCCGATTTTTTTGATTTTTATAAAAAAATCATGATTTTTATCAACCCTGCCAACAGATGTCGACAAACTTCCACTAGTCGGACTTCCGCACATCCAAGGCCTATCAGAACACCTTGGCAGACTCTTTAGAGAACACCACATCAAAACCTACCACAAGCCTGTCAACACCGTAAGATCACAACTAGTAAGACCCAAAGATAAACTGACCACAGATGAACGCTCTGGAGTCATCTACAAGATTGAATGTGACCAATGTGAGGGGACATACATAGGCGAAACCAAAAGGCCTCTCAGCACCAGAGTCAAAGAACATCTTAAAATCAATTCCAACTCAGTTGTGGCAGAACATACAGAATCCACTGACCACGTCATCCCTGCCAGCAGTGCCTCGGTCATCAACATTGACACCAACTTATTCAAACGGAAGGTTAAAGAGGCCATAGAAATCTACAAGCATCAACCAACCATGAACAGAGACGAGCGCTACTTTATACCAGCAGTCAACCAGTCCATGCTGTCACGTGACTCCACAAGATCTGACCAGAGTGACGTTGCCAGCGACAGTCAGTTAGTGCTGAAGAAGTGACCGAGATGGTCACGAAAGCTACACTCAAACAATTTCTACATCCCGGAGAGGTAACTAATTTTTCCTTATTATGAATCATCCTGGGATCGGGACCAACTTTTTCGGATATAAACGTTCAAATTGGTTTCAAAATACTCAGCAGGTCCATAGGTATTACCCATTGGAATTATTGTCTGGTGGCTTGCAGAAGTCAGACGGTTACGGTTGAATTTCAATGATGATCACATTTAATCGTGTTTCGGCTACATGTGACATCATGATAAAATAGCACATGTGTGTAGATGATGAAGAAAACAATGTTATATACTTGTATATATGTCGCGCTAACTAACAAGGCTGATAATACTCACTCATTCGGATATGGCGGTTCAGGGAAGTCCACAGACATACACTCATAAGCTGCTATTGTCACTGATGCTATATGTGGGCCCTGGAAACAAATAATATTGAATATTAATTACTCTCCTGCTGTCTGTATCAGATATTGGTGGGGACACAGATGGAACAGGCCACACATGTGATTTGCCGACCCCCAAATCATATAAGGGCTAGTTTAATTGCGTGCAATGTTGCGCCCACATCTGCATTTGAAAAAGGTCATGTTTTTTTCTAAGCCACACAGTATCTTAACATGCTCTTAATCCATTAACGCTTTGACCCTCGAATTTGCTTAACAAAATTTTAATTTTCTCATTAAAAATGTTCAACGTCGATTATCGAGCCAGTCAAGAAATGTTCTGTTCAATATTTTGGACTTAATTTGACTGGAAGCCATTGCTGCCTATGGCTTCAAAAAATCAAATTAAGTCCAAAAACATTCAACAGTATGTTGTATTTTGTTTTGGAAACAAGTTACATTATTTCTGAGAATAAGAAGCTATTTTCATTGTTCAGCTTAACAAGAAGACTGTTCTTTGTACATGTACGTTTGATCATGGTTGTTATGGTTACCTGCGCAACAATGGAGGATACCAGTTTATCCATCCATCATATGTCATTAATAAATTACGTGACGTGTGTGGATAGCGTCATAATTAATTACGTCATGAATGATGTAGTTAAGTTCATCACGAATGCTTAATAGATGATGGACTAAACATTGTTGTACAAATTATATATCATTACTATTTAATAAATACACCGTTGAATATTTTGAAATTAATTTGACATAGGCAGCAACAGCACCCAGTCAAATTAGTTTTAAAATATTAAACAGCTTACCTCTATAGTTTTCTGAAAATTGAGTCAGGGAGTTCAGGGATTGATCGATACCAACAAGGGCAAAATGTGGGTGGAGCTTAGCTAAAGATTGGTGGGACATAGCTAAAACTGGATTCCTCCATTCCCAATCTACATGTACAAGTGATATTAACCCTTTCACACTCAAACTGATCGGAAATGGCTTCTGCAGTGGTCTTGAGAAATGTCCATTTGCAGACCAAGAGAAGAATTGATAAACGACCCAGTCATGCTAGTGGTAAATTTTCAAAAGTAGTCTTACCTTGAGCTGCAAATTGACATTTTCTATGAAAAATGTAAATTTTCTTGAAGAAATTTGAATGTTAAACATCTGTATAAAATACTACTCACCAGATACAATAAGAAAGTGTGTAGTCCTGTTCCTAAGCCTACAGAGGAGAGGATACCCAACCCGACCCAGTAGCTGCACCAGAGGAAATATTTCTGCATCACAGATATAGGCTGAAATGGAGAGGAAAATCAGCAAATACATTTAAGAGAAAGGTTTAAAACAAGTGAGCTTTGTAGGTAATTCTATTAGGTGCCAAAAGAAAGTGGTTGCTTTAAGACAGGTAGACTGTCAGCATTCTGTTGGTGCAAATTCACAGGTTTAGTGCTTGTACAAACAAAACCTTTAGGCCTTGCAGACCAGAAACAACAAATCCTTTATGATGTAAGGAGCAGCCTCTTGAATATTTTGAAGCAAATTTGACTGACTGGCTTTAGTCAAATTTGCCTCAAAAAGGTTTAACAGCTTTCATGTATAGTCGTCTTGAAATTGAAACTGACATTTCAAGGGTTAGATGGTTAACCAAAATAATGCCAAATAAACCAATTAACGGCACAATTTTATTCAACCGCCAAATTGAAATTACATTCCACAGCATATTCCATCAGTAAATTTAATCTATCCACTTTCGCTAAATGAATTACTACTATTACATTTCAGTCTGGCAGACAATTACTTTCCTGCGTCAGTCACATATATTACAACTCATCCAGTCAATCTAACATTAATTTGCCGATCGGGTTACAATAAATACAATGTGATATAATAACGTGTTCATTTTACCCTTCACAGATTTCACAATCACAAGAATCATCTCCCTTGCATTTGAGATGAGCAAAGGATTAAATATCAATTGATGATTTCTTTGCTTTCCAAAACATTCCAGGACCATGAAGATAGAGATAGTTCCTAGAACCTCATCAGTTAACTATACAACCGTCTCGCTGCGACAAGACGCCCGACAATAATTTCAATGAGCAAAAACTCATGACTCGCTTAACAGTTTGAAAACAATTTGACTGCTGTTTTGAAGGTTGTTGGTGGCCAACAATTTTCAGTCAAATTGTCTTCAAATATTAAGCAGGTTCAGAGACATAACACATGGAATCTCGCCTGCAAAAACTCAGCAGTCAGACAGTTAATGGTCAAGAAAATCACGCGTTTTGTCGAGTCAGTGGCCATTTGCAGTTTCACATTAACGAGCCAGTCATTCTGGTTGTAAATGTATAATAATAGCCTGCTCTTAATCCTTTGCCCCTTGAATTTGTTCACGAAAAATTTAAATCTTTCCATAGAAAATGTCCATTTGCAGACGAAGAGAATAGTCTTCTTTTGCTCTGCAAATGGACATTTCTCAAGACCACTGCAGAAGCCATTTTTGGCTGATATGAGTGTTAAAGGGTTAATCTGCAAATGGCCAATGCACAAGACCCGTGAAGAGGCATGTTTGCCCATTAAAGGGTTAATGAAATATATGTACTTACTTTTTGATGTGGCCCATCTACATAATATAAACAGAGAACTATGAGGAATGTGAGTAGACCTAACGCTACTGCTTTCTTTCTCAGCCATAATCTACAAAATAAAACAGTCAATTTAAGTCACTTAGCCCATTCAACTCTATCTACACTCCAAATATGACAAAGTTTCAAATTTTGACATTAATTTGACTGGAATCCTCAGATCTTAGATCAAATTCATTCATGGTAAAATAAAGCAAGATCATATCACTCACCTGTATTTGAACTAGGAACATCAAAATATGAAGATTCTGGGAGCAAACACAAGCATTTTTGTAAAACTATATGAAACATGAATATCTAAGTTCAAAAGGTGAAAATTTATACAGGAAGCATGAGCTGATAGGTCAGAAATGTAAAAAATTTGGTCTGAAATAACAGAATATAAGAAACAGATAAAATATTAAATTCCTAATTAGTAGGCCACTTAAGTTTGAGTGGGGGATGGCAACTGTATTTCTTCATGAATCAAACCCCTTGACCAACTTAAAATGGTCTTAAATCCTTAACCATATTTCCTAAATTTCCGCCCGATACCGTCCAGTTCCAGAATTGGGGTTTTTCAAAAACTAGGTCATCAAAGATAGCTACGAGACAAATTGGCCAATTGGGTTCTCCTAAACAGATTTTGTTCAGCTTTTGCCCCATATGGTGCGTCTTGAAATTCACATCAATCAATCGCAAAACCCAAGATGTCCACTGCCCAAATTGACCTACATGTATCAGATTTGTTTGAACAACTTGCATCTCTATGAACCAAGGCTTCTTCCTGACAAACTTATTTGAAATTGTCCCAGTTATTCTTATGAAGTTGTTCAATGAAAAAAGCTGATGGACAGACAGCAGATGGCAGACGAATGGATAGCCTCCATAGCATAAGCTCAGTTGATCTTTCAGACCAGGTAAACCAACAGTGTAACATCAGAAACCCTGGCCACTATGACCTTGAGCTATGAAGGCTACATCAATACAGCATATATATGAGGACAAATGATTAGTCGCCTCAGAATGAGAGTACATTTAATGAAATTTTCGGGCCAAAATGAAATATACTGAGCCTAAAAAGTTTAGCAACAGTTAAATTTGGTTTGTTGTATTAAAACTATGTGTCCATTTATAACCAAATTTGCAGGCAATGTTTCGTCAATGTAATGTATCGCTGACCATGAAGAAATGCAAATCACTTCTTGCATTTCTCGGCCGCACGCTTACTGCATGTGAAAATGCATTTTTCATGCACTAGCCGACATTGGCGGGTAGCGAAGGCAAAAATTCACTATATTACAAAAGCAGATAACGAACGTTAATAGAAAACGCTTAAAAGTTTACCCTACCGAACATGGGCCGCCGCCCAGGGCTACCCGAAAATCAGCGCCATGAAGCAATGGGAAGACTCGCTGCTGGGCAGAGCATTCGTGCTGTTGCTCGACATTTTAATGTTCACGCCTCAACCATTTCCCGTCTCCGCCAACGTGAGCAGGAAACTGGACATGTTAATGACAGACTACGATCTGGCAGACGGAGAGCAACAACACCACCAGAAGACCGCTACTTAGTGACGTCATCACGGCATCACAGGTTTGAGACTGCGCCGCGGCTGTCCCGTAATTTGCACACCGCTACCGGCACTACAGTGCATGCACAAACTGTGCGAAACAGACTCCATGATGCTCGACTGCATGCCCGTCGTCCACTTGTTGCTGTTCCGCTTACAGAGCGTCCCATCGAGAATTGGTTTACATGGGCAAGAACTCATCATCGATGGCGTACTCAACAATGGAGCCACATTTTGTTCAGTGATGAGTCGAGGTTTTGTGTGGATTTGGCGGATGGTAGGCAATGGGTTTGGCGACGTTTAGGAGAACGGTATGATGCAGCCAACATCATTCAGCACGACAGATTCGGTGGTGGCAGTGTCATGGTGTGGGCTGGAATCCATGAAAATGGCAGGAAATTTAACGGCTCAACGTTACTGTGAAGAAGTTGTCGCTCCTGTTGTCATCCCTTTTATGCAGCATCATGCAGACTTTATGTTCCAGCAAGACAACGCCCGTCCTCATTCAGCTAGGGTCACCAGTGATTTCCTTGAGGCTAACAATGCTCCGGTGTTGGACTGGCCAGCGCGATCACCGGACCTGTCTCCTATCGAACACGTGTGGGACATTCTTGGCCGTATGGTGCGTGAGAACCATCCACATCTTCACAACGTGCAGGAGCTGGAAGCTGCACTGCTCCACGAATGGGATGCGATTCCTCTTCATGACATCAGGTGCTTAATTCGAAGCATGAGAAAGCGATGTACGGCGGTGGTTAATGCGCACGGAGGCCTACCTCGCCGAACTCATAGTACTTTACAGTCCCCGCCGTTCACTCAGATCAGAAAGCAAAAAACAACTTAACATTCCTAAATTCCGAATGAATACATATGGCCAAAAAACATTCTCTTACTCAGCTCCCATCCTATGGAATAAATTGCCTATGGACATCAAAACATCCCCAAACCTGAGCACATTTAAATCTAGACTCAAGACATGTTACTTTCAAAAATGTTATCCAACACCTTGATCTGTATTTTTTTTCTTTTTTTTTTTCTAGAATATTCTAGATAAGCTTTCTAAGCGCTTAGAGCATGCTGCGCATGGATTTTGGCGCGTTACAAATGGACTATTATTATTATTATTATTATTGTACCCTCAACGAGACTTCTGGTAGAGTACACTCTCACCATACAGCCTGCATTAGACTGGAACCAGTCTATACTCACTCCTCTAAGACCTAGGTCAAGGTGCATGCGTGCGCATGTACAGAGGATACTAAGAGTAACATAGAATCACTTTCCAAATTTAGATGCAAGAAAAAATAGAGATTCTCAAATCATTCCCACGCTGGGTGGCTGAGGGCTGAGGACAGGTCGTAGTGATTGAACGGTAAGTATGTTTATAGTGGTTAATAAAACTACAGACCAATCCACAAGGGGGGTCTGTTGGGGGTTGTTATTACACCACAAACATCTATTACCGTTCAATCACTACTTGCTAAACCCGTAGAATTGGTCAGTGCCCAATTTAATAACCCTTGGTGGGTGGAGATTTGAGAACCATAAGCAAGCATAAAAATTAAACAACTCATATCCAAATGTTAATAAATTTACATAATAGTGCATCCATAACAAATCACACAGTAATTATCAAACAAGGAAAATTGTCAACTCAATGAAATAAACAAAAGGAGAATATTCTCACCATTTCTGACAGACATACAGACTAGCGAAACTGGTGAGATGTGCTTGGTAAATGGTCTTCGGCGTGTTTTGTTAAGATCGTTATATTTCTAAAAAAGGAAGCCGCTGGGCTCTGAGCCTTTAAATAGAAAGAGGAAACGTTGATTCAGATTTCCAACCTGCAACTTACATGATGTCGTCCAATGATGAGCCGACGAAAAGAGCGAAGGAGGTAGCTATATCACGAAAACCTTGACAAGGGCTAAATTGATCTCAACAGGGGCGGCAATCTCTTAGCATAATTTAATAGTCTCATAGATCCATCTGGCAACCGAGGCCTTAGAAACTGGTGTAGCTACCTCCTCTGCGTACGGGACCTTTAAGCCCGAAGAATTTAATCTTTTAAAATTGGTACAACATTTACAGACTTTTAAGGCCCAGACAGGACACCAGAACTTGTCGGGCGGCGAAGAAGACGATAAGGATTTAAGAATAATCGGCGTGGCTGGGTAATGGTTAGACTGTGTCTTCAATAAAAAAAAAACCTTCCGGGATATAAAACTAGACCTTCCCAAGATTCAATAAATCTGTCTTTTTTCTGTGACAAGAGTATGAATTTTGGATGTTCTTCTAGCTGAAGCGTCGGCAACAAGGAAAAAAGACAGCCTTAAGAGTCAATAGTTTGAGACTGATAGATCCAATTGGTTCAAAATGGAGACCTGCCAATACTAGTATAATCAAGGCCAAATTCCAGGAAGGCAAAGACTTAGCCACTGGAGGACAAATGTTGCCCAAACCTCTAATAAAACCATTGAGAATCTTTGATATCGGCATTAGAGACAAGGAAGGGAAGAAGCCATGGAAAATGTAAAACGCCTAATGGTGTTAGCTGATAGTTGTAAAGAATCAAAAAACTATGATAAAAAATCTAACACCTGGGAAATAGAAAAAGAATCGGGCAAGTAACCATGGTTTGAATACCGTACTCCAAAGATTTTAAGTCGACCTTTCTAAACATGACGTGTCGACTCCCTCCTAGAAGAGTCAAGGATTTCCTGAGATCTTGAAGAAAACTTGATCTCAGGGACCGGACACTCGATATTCTCCAATCGCACAAACTGAAAACTTCTGGGTTTGGATGAAGACACGTGCCCCTTACTTGCGAGAGAAGATCTCGGGACACTGGAGGAAGACGAGGAAAGTCTACCAGAAGATCGAGAAGGTCTACGAACAAGATTCTCTTCGGCCAAAAAGAGGCTACCAAAAGAATTTCGCAGATCTGGTCCTTGACCTTCAGAATCAACGGAATCAAAAAGTGGGAATACGTAATCAAACATTCCTCTCCAGGACCGTACACTACCGGATCTATGCGGGGACGACCATGATGCTAAAAAAAATCGCTTAAACAACCCACTTAGAGTGAACAAACTTGCTAGGTCTTACCAACTGGACCGCAAGAATGTTCAGTCTGCCTGTGACATGACTGGCCACTAGAAAATTTTTTTTGTTTCTTGCGGCACCACAACAGAAGATTCCAAGTTTCCATACAAAGAAGTGAAGACCTCATTCCTCCATGCCTGATGAAGTAGGAAACTACCGTGGAATTGGCCTCTCACTCGATCCGACCACGAGAGGAGCTTTCTTGACAGCTCACAACTTCAAGATACTGATGAAAAGCAGTCTATTCCTCCAGGGCACAAGAACGGAAATCGACAGGGAGTTCCAGACTACTCCCCACCCCCTTCTGGGAAGCATCTGTGACAATAATTGCCTGAGGTGGTCTTGACTAATGGAACACCTTGTCTCTGAAGGAAAGACTACGCCATGAAACAGGTCGAAAGAGACGCCTAGATGGGTGAAAACTTGAGAAAGGACTAGGCATGACTTTTTGAGAAATTTTATAATCCAACCTAGCCTGCATGACAAACTGCATATCTCTGGAATAATTCTTGAAAGAGATGAATGTAGAAACTATACTCGAGGAAATAGATGACCAAGGATAAATTGTCAGAATTGATAGATGAAGAAGAATTCCTGCTGCAGCTGAAAACTATGCAGCGGGATTAAATCCTGAATCTAGATTTCCTTATAAAAAATGTGTCTACAGACAGCTATATGACTCTAGATATGAACTCTTCCTTTAACAAGAAAGAAAATGGAAATGAAATACTGAAATCTTTAATAATACTTATAATATAATAATAATTAACATAATAAGAGACCCAGAAATAGATGTCAGAATGAGATCAATAAAAACATAATAGCGATAGAGCAAGAACTCCCACTCTATCACCAGAAGAAAGAATAAAATGAAATCTACATAACATGAAATGTTTCATGCTAAACCCGGGCTTAAATACTAGAAAATCGTGGCGAGTTAAAAAATGCTCTCCACGATCAGGGATAGGCGAGTGATCACTCCTCTAGCAGAATGAAAATTTGTAAATACATTTGTATGATATTAAATCTGCGCTTACATGTAAAAAGTAAAATATCTAAACCCTGATAAAAAATTTGAGATTAAAGGAGAGCTATTAATTGCTCTCCTTGGATGAAAGTAATAAAGATCAAAGATTAAATTACAATTGAGGCAAAATATTGTATTCAGATACAGCCTTGCATGATGCAGAATGTAAATCAACTATCAACAAGAGCTCCGCAAACGGCGCATAATACCCCGCCATGATGACAAACTAATAAATGACAGCTATTAGAAAATATTTATTTCTTCCTCAGACCAGTAATCCTCATTAAGTGTCAAAGCGTTCCGCTAAACTGTCAAGGAGGTATCGTTCGGAAACCAATTTTCAAGATGGCTGCCACTGACTGGTGGCCATATTGGATTTTGAATTATCGTAAATTTCGATAGGTTTCTTCACCAGACATATTCCAACGACCCTAGGAAGTGATCCGATAAATGGTAACAGAGATATCATCCAGAAACCAACTTTCAAGATGGCAGCCTGTGGCTGGCGGCCATCTTGGATTTTGGATCAGTGTCAATTTCTATAAGTTTCTTCCTCAGACCTAGTCCAACCACTCTATGAAGTTTCAAAGCGATCCGATAAACGGTAACGGAGTTATCATCCGGAAACTAATTTTCACGATGGTCATCGGTGGCTGGTGGCCATCTTGGATTTTGGATCATTGTCAATCTAGATAGGTTTCTTCACCAGAGGTAGTCGAACCACCCGATGAAGTTTAAAAGCGATCCGATAAATGATAACGGCATTATCATCTGAAAACCAGTTTTCAAGATGGCCACCGGTGGCTGGTGGCCATCTTGGATTTTGGATCATTGTCGATTTCCATAGGCTTCTTCCGCAGAGCTAGGCCAACCACTCTATGAAGTTTCAAAGCGATGCGATAAACGGTAACAGAGTTATCATCCGGAAACCAATTTTCAAGATGGCCATAGGTGGCTGGCAGCCATCTTGGATTTCGGATCATTGCCAATTTCGATAGGTTTCTTCCCCAGACCTAGTCTAACCACTCCGTGAAGTTTCAAAGCGATCCGATAAATGGCAACGGAGTTATCATTCGGAAACCAATTTTCAAGATGGACGCTGGTGGCTGGCGGCCATCTTGGATTTTGGATCATCGTAGATTTTGATAGGTTTCTTCCCCAGACCTACTCTAACTACTCTGAAGTTTCAAAGCGATCCGATAAACGGTAACAGAGTTATTATCCGTAAACCAATTTTCAAGATGGACACGGTGGCTGGCAGCCATCTTGGATTTCGGATCATTGTCAATCTAGATAGGTTTCTTCCCCAGACCTAGTCCAACCTCCCTATGAAGTTTCAATGCGATCCGACTAACGGTAAAGGAGTTATCATCCGGAAACCAATTTTTAAGATGGCGACCGGTGGTTGGCGGCCATCTTGGAATTTGGATCATCGTCCATTTCGATAGGTTTCTTCCCCACACCTAGTCCAACCACCCTAAGAAGTTTCAATGCGATCCAGCAAACGGTAACGGAGTTATCATCCAGAAACCACTCTGCCGCCTGCACGCCCTCTCGCCTGGATGGACGGACGGATGGCGGCATTACATAATACCCCGGGCATTACATGATACCCCGCCAAATTTTTTGGCGGGGTATAAAAAGTGAGTAATCGAATGAAAAGAAAATTCAGTAACAACACCCTTACCGCCTCCCCCACCCCCACCCCAGCCTTGAAGGGGAGACCTTAAAGGAAAGGAAAGAAGACTTAGTGTTAAAGTTGCCAACATTATCAAACCAGAGACATAGGGAAGATATGATTGAAGTATTTAACTACTTAATAATATATAAGATCCTGAAGTAGCGCCTGAATTAAAGCTATCAACCGAAAAATCCAGCCTATTAAGAGGATATAAACATAAATTAAGCAAACAAAGATCTAAAAAAATAATAAGACTTGAAGCATTTCCATCTAGAATAGTAAATATTTGGAATAATCTGCCAACCAATGTAGTTAATGCACCCAGAATAAATGCTTTTTAAAAATAGATTGGATATGGCCGGGAGAAACCAGGATGTATTATTTAATTATAAAATGACCATGATTACCGGAAGTCACACAGTTAACCAGGAGCCAGAGAAAAAAATGTGGTTATAGAGGACTAGAGACTGCGACCACTCAGCACCTAGTAAGACCTAGTAAAGAACCTTTATGAGTACAACTAAAAAGAGGAAGGAAAATAACAATAAATCGAGGAACCTACTAATTAGACAAGAAAAAAATAAGAGACAAGGCTATTAAGAAGACATTAAACTTACATGACAGAAAACCTGATCTCACACAACAGTCCCCACAAGACAGAAACCAAGGTACAGACAAAACAATTGAGTTTTACAGGATCTGTTGTGTATGAAACCATGCTGGCACTTGGTAAATAGATTGGCTGTTTCCAGAAAATTTACAATGCTGTACCTTATAAATGACTTTAGGCCTTTCACAAGGTAGAGGTAAGACTGATTGGCCTGTAGTTGCCCACGTCGTTTTTGGAGCCTTCTTTTGTGTATACAGCATACATTTGCCATTTTCCAGATGTCGGGTAGTACACCTTCTTCTAGAGACTTGTTGAAAATTATGCATATAACGGTGCACTAATTTCTTTAGCAGCTTCCTTTAATATTCTCACTGGTATTTCATCTGGGCCATTGCTTTTATTGGGATTGAGTGCTTTCAATTTATTTTCGATGGCGATGGGTGTTATTATTGTCCTTTAATACAGTACCGTTACTTCTGAGGCTAATGGTTGGTGTAGAATGAAGATCTTCTGAGGTGAACAAACTTGAGAAAAAGTTGTTAAGAATTAGATTTTTCTTTATCATCTGTAGTCATAGTTCCATTAGATGGGTTGCGTAGCTTGCTAATTGATTCTCATAGCACCGTTTTACTCTTGACATAGTTCCAAAAAGCTTTATGATTTCCCTTGCATTCGCTTGCCACCTTCCGTTCACATGTCCGTTTTGCTTTCCTGATGTTCGCCGTCGCTTTGTTCCTAGCAATTTTGTAAAGCGTGTAATCTGTGATTTTCTTTGTTTCATTATACCTTTTGTATGCCCAGCTTTTACATGTGAGTGAATGTGTTGCAGTACAGTCAAGCCAGGTGTTTCTTCTTGCCATGTTGTTTTATTGTAGGAATGTAATGCTCCTTCATTGTGATCAATTTTGTGTGTAGGAAGTTCCACGCTTCTGGTGCATTAAGTTCAGGTGATTCCAGTCAGTTGTTCTCAAGTCTTCTCATTTCTGTATAGCATCCTTTGCTCAACAGTAACTTTGGCCTAGCTGCTTGTTTGCTTGTGCTTAAGATGTGTGGGTGTAGTGATATTTGTAGAACATCATGGTCACTCTTACCTAGTGGAGGTAGGTGGGTTATTTCGTGGACGATGTTTTGGTTGTTTGTTAAAACTAGATCCAAAAGATTCGAAGTCTGGTTTATTCTATGTCGTGTCGCATTAGTAACCAGTAGGAAAATAACCCTGGTTGTATTGAGAAATGCATCTTCTTCTAAATTTGCCGAAAGTCCAGTGCTCCAGTTAATAGATGGGAAGTTGAAATCTCTGAATGTGATCTGCATTTTCCCTCTCAGCATGTCTTAGTAGATTTAGCAGGCTATTATTATTTGGCCCATCCGAGTTTGGGCTTCTGTAGATGCATCCAACAAGGATCTTTTCCTTTTGCTCTGTCATGCATGTACTCCATACTGATTCATTAAACACGTGATCATTTAGGGTGTCAGAGTTTTGAGCATTCTATGATTCATGGGTATAGATGATGACTCCTCTTGAAGGATTACTATTTAGCGAGAGATTGTAGGTATCGATCTGCAATTCGCTAATGCTTAGATTTGTATTTTTGGTAACACCTCCGTGATTAGTGTGATGGTAGGACGAATCTTGTGTACTAGTGCTTCAGGCTCAGCTTTTTTATTAATTAGACTATCTGCATTTGTGTATATGCATGTATCGGTTACTGTTTTAGAAGTTGTACTGTTCGCTATTTGAGTGTGTTTTGGTGTTGTTGATCTTGTGCTGATGTCTGCGCACACGCCAGTTAGTACCTTTACTTGTTTTTTGCATCTGACTTTTTTGTGTTTTTGTTTTGTTATTTCCTGCCTTCCTTGTTCCAAAGTTGATGTTATTGTGTTTTCATTGTAGCACATAGTGTACTGAGATGCCTCATTTGTATGTACATCAAAAATTTCATCATTTAGTACTGAGAATCGGTTTGAGAGTTGTGTTGCTATTATGTGATGGTTGAGCTGGTTTGTAGCTGGGTTTATCTTCTCTATGGTGTAGCCTGGCCATAACAAAAATCCTGTGATTCTGAGGTGGTGTTCATCACAGAGTGAAGGTGATAACTGATGCTTTCCGACAATAGGCAGAGGCCTTCATGGTTAGGGTGGACGTCATCCCCAAATAGGTTGTAGTGTGGTAGTATTATGCTCATGTGCTCTGTGGACATGTAGCGCCCGCTAAGTCTTTTGAAGGTGGAGCTGCCGATAAGCAGCGTTCTCTTTGGTGTGTTCTTCTGGTGTGTTGTCTGCTGACTGTTGCGGTGAGAACTTATCCTTAGAGGTGATCTTGGACCAAGATTCTTGGTAGACTGTTACCCGATGTTTTGAGGGTTGAATCAATGTATGTATATGTTTCCGTTTTTCTATGTCTGTTGTTGTTTGTTTTTGGTATCTGTGACATTGAGGATCTTTGTTCATGTTTGTCATCTGGGATTTTTAGTTCACTGGGTTTGTTGTTCTTTGGCATTGAAATTGTGCTCTTTATTCAGGAAGATCATTGGGGTAGATTGACTTGTTGGTCCTTTGGAAGTCTTTCTCTGTGTGTTGGTAATGCTAAGGCTTTTGTTCTCAGTTAGTTTTGTAAGTTGTAAATCATGTACCTGTGATTGGAGAGTATTATAGTTTTTCCTCATTTCTTGTATCTCATGTAGAACCTCTACAAGAATATCATTTGATGGATGCTTATCCAAATCAACAGTTTCTTACATGGCAGTATCACGTTTTAAGCTGTCACTGGAGGTACCTGTTAAGCTGCTGTTGTCCTCAGTATCTTCAGTTGCATGGCGTAATGTGAGGATAGATTGAACAGCGGGTTCTGTAATGTCCTCCTGCGGTACTGTATCTATTGAATCATCTGCTGGGGTTTCACTGTTAACTTTAACCTGTTGTGTGATGTCATTGTTCTGTCAAGCTCCTGTATCGGGTTCTCTGTTGGTACCATGGTTTTGTAAGTCTGTTGAGTTTGTCTGATGCTGTGGTGGTGCTGATGTATTGACGTCGTAGACAACATCGTGCCTATTTAAGTGCCAAGCCTGAAACTCTGCTATGTAGTCAGAGATGACTGCACACTTGGGGCACGTATACCTGCGATTTGAAGATGTCAAGGCTGCAAGCATGTAAGGGGGTAAGGATGTACATGTATAATGCATCCAGACTTTACAGTCATAACACCGCATCATATAAATGTTGTCTTCTTCCTAATAGCTGCATTTTTGTTGATTTGGTGTCTCTGTGCATATATCTGATCTGCAGGAGCCACTAATTTAAAGGCTTACATTTGTGTGACCGCCATCTCTATTCATGCACGTGACTGCTGCCCCTACAGCATCATCATTTTCAGTGGTAGATGTCAAGGCACCTTCAATCTGTTGTGTTTCCACTGCAGTAACACTAACACTGATTCCCGGTGAAGATGAAGATGTCATGGGAACTTCAGTCTGTTCCGGGGTGTTGACGTCATTGCTCCTCTCTGTGGGAATCTTTGCTGCATTTCTCGCGTAGAAACTTAGACAGAAAAAGAAATAAATAAATAAAAAAATTAACTAAATCCGAAAGAAGAAAGTGTTAAATAATGAAACATGGGAATGTTAAGACCAACTGAAAATACACGCTTGACGGAAGAATAGAACTGCCTTATCGACTGTGTTCTATATAAACCTACGATAGGCGCATATGAAAATAAGCTAAACCAAAAAACCCATACGGGAACCAGTCGGAAGAGAATAAATGCTGAATGTCTGTATAAATTCAAGACTGTCAATGTCTCTGTATGAAGATTTTCAGCCAGTGAATATTCTGATTCTTTAAAGCAATTGAGAAAATATTACTAACTCTTAGGTCAGATGATGACTAGGACCTAAGGAAACGAACACGGAAATTGATTTCCCTGAAACCGTAAGTGACCCTGGATGAACAAAAAAACGGAAGCGGAAAAAATCTTGGAACCGGAAATATGTGAGAAGGAAGTCAAGGAAAGACCGGAAATACGTCAACTGCTTAAACCGGAAGCACCAAGTGGAAGCTGACCAAGATCATGAAGACCCGGAAGCGGAGAGCGGGAACTGGAAACTGATGTTGGCAGTTGACCCAGGTCCTGCAGACCCGGGCCAACAGAATACCCGGAAATGGCAGAAATGGAAGAACACGGACCGGAAGAAACAATCGAACTATCCTCACAACCAACAGAAAATAAAACAGGCGACCTACGAACGTTGTGCATGACTGGAATGGCCAACCGGACACGTCCAGCACCACCACTTGAAGGTCTTGCCTGGCCCCAAGATTTACGTGGGTTTGAGAATTTGGTGATCTGCATGAACCCACAATTCTCTTCCTGATATCCTTTTTCTTGGCCTTAGGACTCGCCACCTGTCTCGTGGTGAGGGACACGGGCTTCCCACCCTTACGGACATGGTCTTTAGGATTCGGAATGGTTCCATCTGAGTCACTGTCCGCTTTCGCTGCTCGAATTGCCAAAGAAATACGTTCGTCCAAAGACTGAGTTTAGACAGTGGCAAACGACTCAAAATGGGTGAAAGGAGCCAAAACCGCATTGCTATTCTGACTAGAAGATGGAGGCCCCCCCCCCCCTTCCACTGCTGCAGGAGTGCTTTCTTTTTCTAATTTAGGAGGGCTAGATTGTTTGCCCTTTGCAGCAATAGGAGGGGAGCGATCAGAGGCCACCTCCGTTTTTTAAACGAAATCTTTGAAGTAAATCTTTTGTAAAGCAGGCGACCACCCCTTGCAAATACCACACATAACTTTAGGTGTACATGAAGTACACTTAAGGCACACGTGCCCAGCGAATTCAGAGGGATGATGGCGATCACACTTAGACGATGTACATTTCACCATTCAGCTGACTTCAGAGAATCCTATAAACGAAAAAATAGGAAAAGATGAAGCATATGGCTTCTGAAATCTCTAGTCAACTCTAACAAATGCTTAACAAAGGCAGAGAAAGCACATGCTAGAAAAGGCGGGAAAACATAAATTAAAATCATAGATCTGTATAAGTAAAAGGTTACCTTTTAGAAATAAACTTTGAACTCTTCATGTGAAGGGTACCTAGGATTGATATTTATACCAATCCCACTTGCGTGTTTATGAGTGTATAAATGGTAAGGTATAGTTGACTACCACGAAAACCACAAACAAAGAAACAAAAGTACAAATAATACATATAAAACCATAAAGTTACTCTACCACGTAACTTAGATAATAGGGACTTCATTGCAGACATGATAATAAGAAGCAATCCGCTTAAATAAATATCTGACACAGATGGCAAGCACCAAAAACTTTGATCGCCGCAAAACAAACCTTTCTGTTAGCAGCAAAATTTGAAAGTGATTCTATGTTACTCTTAGTCTCCTCTGCACATGCGCATGCATGCACTTTGACCTAGGTCTTAGAAGAGTGAGTATAGACTGGTGCTAGTCTAATGCAGGCTGTATGGTGAGAGTGTACTCTACCAGAAGCCTGGTTGAGGGTACAATGAGTTGGTATAGGCATATGGGGGGGGGGGGGGGGCATGAAAGCAGGTATAAAAATCTTTTCTGGTGCTAAATGCACATTGTTTGATTTAGCAAGTAATGATTGAATGGTAATGGACGTTTGTGGTGTAATAACAACTTTGGATCACTGACCCCTGTCGGATTAGTTAGGTTGAGTCAATGTAGATTTTGTGTCTTGAAGATTGTCAAAGTTACCCTGACTTAGTGACCTAAAGAAATTGTTCTGCTTTCTAACAGCATAGGTAAAAACAATATATTCAAGAGGTAAAAACGATATATTCAAGATCAATTTCAATAGCACCAACCAGTTCCAAAATATAAGCTAACAATGATTTGCCAAATGCCAAGTCCTCAAGAGCATTGCACCAAGTTCACAGTGTCCATGACCAAGCAGCTTTGTCGGAAAACTGATACCTGTCATACTGTCTGCTTTGCAAATGAGACAAACACTAATTATTAACCATTCAGTGATCATAGCTCACTAAAAATGCTCCCACCAGCAGAGATCACATTAGAATGGTCGAGACTCATAGTCAGGGCTCTTGAGGGTGTGACCTGACACTCACATACGGATATCATAAGCAAATACATTTAAGTAATGACATCTGTGATAATTTAAGCAATCAATGTGCTATGATATGATTGGGTGTAAAGTTACAAAGACTAAACACCTTATTAACACTTTCACCGATGAATTCCCCCTATCTCATTTCACAGGAAAGTCGCTGAATATTTTGATATTAGTTTGACTGGAAGCCGTTGCTGCCTCAGTCAAGGTAATTTCAAAATACTCAACAGAATAAGTTTTATACCATAAGGATTATACTTTTTCAGGGATTTTGTCAGTGAAAGGGCTAACGATCACTGACAAACCAATTTTTTGGCCGGCTTGACCATGTCAGCATCCTAATATTGTTAAACATTCTTCTATAATCCTATCCTGAACATACTATTATAATCCTATCCTAAACATACTTATAAAATCCCATCGTATGGTAAACATACTTATATAATCCTATCCTAAACATATTTATATAATCCTATCCTAAACATACTTATATAATCATATCCGAAACATACTTATATACTCCTATCCTAAGTAGAGCAATCGTCTCTAAGAAGGAATATTGTAGGACTGTGACAGGATGCTTCCATAAAACCAAGGCTTCTCGTTCTTTCTGTTGATTCTCTCTGAGTTTGCTCTCTGAATATTTGCTGGACGCAGCACCATTTGACTTCAGCTTATTGCCATTGCTACTTTCAGTAACTTTGCCATTAACATCGGGACTTTTATCAGCTCCTCGTTTCCTCACACGTTCCGCCTGATCATATGATACAGACAATCGTAAGACCTAGCAAATAAAGAATAATAGCTAAACTAAATACATGTCCAACGAAATGCTGATACTGGCCAGGGTTGATCTAAATCTGTCCAGAAATAATTAACCATTGTTGATGAAGCACAAATGAACAGACAGAGTCAAAACAGTTGAGCTAAAAACATGTATATGTCTGCATAGTTCAAAAGGGATGCTTTGAAGAATTATCATGTTGATGATTACAAAAAGCATTTCCTATGATACATGTACATAGGTGATCCTGTTTATGCTATCAATTATTGCTCGTTAGAAAACACAATTGTTGAACTGGATCAGGATTGTGATAATGGATAACCTCCCTGTATTGATATGGCAGATACAGGATATGTAAAAACATTTTCGGAGATTCATGCATATAAAGTAACATTAATAAACAAAGTGAGTTCCATGTAGGTGACATAGTAATGGTATTTAAAGGAATGAATGATTTATGACAAATAGCATGTCTTAAGGTAAATACTACCTGTGACCATTATTGTGCTAGCTAATCATATCAATTAAGCCATTAATTCCCTAAAATCCAGCATCTCCATTTTGAAGCAACCATACAGGAATGGTTGGTCATACAAAGTATGAAAATAATGTGCCTGGAAGCCATTGCTGTCTTAGGCATTTTGGTAAAATTTATTTTAAACTATAAAGTGCAGTCGGTGGCATGTGATCCCAAATCCCATGCTTTCGATAAAGTTCTGACATTTCTTACTGCCCAGAGATTCTGCTGTATCTTGTATGATGAAGTGGTTTTGTAAAACTAGAAAGACTCTGGCTCACACATTTAGCCGTTTTTGTTTGTCAGTACACAACTATGTGGTGGCGTGATATTTGGCAGAGTACACAAAAGTATTGTATTACACAGGGCCAGCAAGAGATAGTGTTGTTCCGATTAATCGATTTGATCGATGACTAATTGGTTGCATGTTCAACCAACTGATCGATCATGATTTCAGAAATCGATTTTGGTTGTTTATAAATTGACTTTAGTAATATATCTTAACTGGTCAAGCTACAAAATGAATACTTTTTGGAAAAGAATTTAAATTTAATTGTTACAACTATATAGTATTACTCCTTAGTCTAAGACATTAATTCTTTCAGCACTGAAATAGTATGCTAATATCAAAGCAACCATACCAATAACATGTTGAACATTTTGAAACTTATTTGACTGGTAGCTATTGCTGCCTAAGGCAGCAACAGCTTCCAGTCAAATTAGTTTCAAAATGTTCAACAGATTATTTCTTAAATTATTACGAAATTGTCATACATGTGACTTGGTTTGAGTGGTAATTATCGTTGAACATGCTATAATTACTGCATTCAAAATGGGTAAAAAATGAGAACCTGTTATGATCAATCATTAATTGATCATCGCTTAGTATATAAAACCAATCATCGATCACAAAGATAGTACCAATTCCCAACACTAGGCAGAGAGCAGGGCTTAGGGAAAGTGTGAAAGCCGAGTATGATGGACAATCACACTGAATATGATTGACCAGTGTATACAGACTGATAGAGTTAAAATCAAATAAACCTTTGGTGAAATAAATGAATAAATGTTCATTGAAAAACGAACATTCTGACATTCTAATCATAAATCAACCCCAAAATAACCCAGTAAAGTATGCAAAATTTGTCCAAATTAATTTCATTATCATGCAGACATGTACATTGTAATCCTGGTAAAGATTAAAACTGCCTTTAACCCTTGAATTTATTCAAGGAAAATTTTAATTTTCTCCTAGAAAATGTCCATTTGCAGACTAAGAGAAGACATTTTTTTTTAATTGCCACTGGAATGACTGGCTCGGTTATCGAGCCAGTCATTCCAGTGGTAAATTTTCAAAAATAGTCTTCTTTCGGTCTGCAAATGGACATTTCTCAAGACCACTGCAGAAGCCATTTTTGGGTGATATAAGTGTTAAAGTGTTAATGTACTGAAATTGGATAAGCCCTTGATGTGATCGGTGGATTATATGTCAGTTGAAGAACTTTTACATTCTACCTAATCCCGAGGTCGGATTCTACACACCGGACTGCATTTAAACCACTAAGTTGAGCCACCCTTCACTTCATGTATGACTCGACAAAAAGGTGTCTCTATATTAATAATATACTACATGGACCTACCTCAGAAGTGTTAAAAATGTAGACGCTTTGAGGTGCAATCTGAGGCCTACTAGACAGCATAATATAAGTCACACAACAAAAATTCATTACTGCAGTACGTAGCCTAAAGAAACGCCCCACCCCCTTCCCCCCCAACTGTACTTTTGAACAAAGTGTGAGGGGCCCCCCCTTATGTGCCAGGCCCTAGACTACAGCCTAGTTAGCCTAATGGGTAATGCAACCTTGAAGAGAGTATGCTATTAGTAAATGGTTAAATGTGATCAACAAAGCCTTCTCTTTTGCATGTTTGTTATAATGCTACAAAAAGCATGCATCATGCCAATGTGTGGTATTTTACAAGAAATATTATTATTACAAAGCCAGGTTGGATATGCAAAGTGTGAGTTTACTCCATGCTAAAACAGTGTTGCAAAAACTAGAGTTCTAGCGGTCATACCAGCAGGGATTCTCATAGGGGTCAGCAGGGAATCTTTTGAGGGTATATACCCCCACATGCAGCTTAGGACCCCCAAAAGTAATGGCAGTGGGCTAAATACTAAATAGTTCTAGAGGTTTTTGCACAAAAATACCTACAATTTTCAGCTAACATAGGACCACTATAATTCATAGTTGTGAGTGCATGTTACCCTCTAATTTTGGGAACACCAGATTTTCAGCCTGGGAAGCCCATTCCCCCACCCCCCCCCCCACACCACCCTTAAATCTGACATAATGGCTAGACTCACCAGACTTTTCTCATGATTAGATATTAATAAAAACTCAAGGACTAATATTAACAAACAAAAGTGCATGTGAACTTGCCCTTGACTGGGAGAGCTTTAGCCTTCATAAGTGAACCTTGGACATGTACATGGTTGATAAGAAATATAGTGATATTTCGTTATCATCTTACGTGTTCACTTACTTTACTACATATATTATATACTAACCATCTCACTGTACATTCCCCGAAAAAATTTAATACAAAGTGTCGACTGAACTATTAGATAAAATACACAAAATATTTTTCAAACTAATAACAATGACATTCAGTCAAATTGGTTTTAATTAAATAAGACAAAATCACAACACTTTCATGGTCAAGAATACCAAGATTGGTCAAGCAAATAAGATTTTTTGCTTAAGAGAATATCCATAAATTACAGGCCATGAAAGAGGACTACAGTATTTTTGAAAATTTACTGCTCAACTAACTGGTTCAGTTATAAAACCAGCCATTCCAGTGTTAAATTTTCCAAAATAATCTCATGGCCTGTAAATGGATATTTCTCTTTAGGCCACTGCAGAGGCGGGTTTATTAAAATTCCTTGCTGTCTGACATGCCTGTAGTACTAGCCAAATATTTGTGACAGGTGGATGTTTTAATTATGCATTAGCTGTAATAATTCCAGTAATTAATAAATAAATGTGTCTGCTTGGCAAGCACTGGTAAATTATTAAGACAGATGATTACTTTTTTGGCCCAGTCTTTCCTATAGATATACAGATATATCATACATTAACTATGCATTCAAGTGATTAGCATGCTTATATATGTTGTCATGGTTGCAATCTAGGTATTATTATCTAAATATTTGAAGAACCTGTTTGGTAGAAACTAAAATTATTAGATACACATGTATATTTACACTATCAATCCGCACATCCCTACTCCAACAAAAATTCCAGCCCATTATGGACAATTCTATCGACTACGAAGAATCTGTAGCAAGGAAATCGATTTCCACACACATGGCCTTGAACTCATTGGATATTATCAGAAGAGACTATCCTCCCGAGCTTCTTCTCAACAGTTATCAGAAAGCTTGTGCACGCTCAAGACATAATTTACCCATACACAAACTAAAAAAACTTGTAGAAAAACACACACATCCCATATATTATGGATTTTCACACTCAAAGATATAAAACAAAGAAAATCATCCCAAAAAAAAATTCAGAACTACTAGAAAGCAGTCATAAATGCAGAAGCACATCTACCACACCACCCATGTTTGGCTATAGAAAAATCCTACTTTCAAAGACGGCGTTGTTTCGGCCAAATTTGGTTTTCCCGCCAAAACATGATTTCAAGAGAAAAACTTTCTAAAACCTTTCTAACCATGCACCAAGAAAAAATGTTTTTCTGTCAAAACTCACAGAATGGAAGGTAAAACGTCAGTTCACATGCTCTCACACAGGCCTAAAATATAGATGTAAAGTTAAAACATACTGTGATGCTCGCAATGTCCTATACTTACTCACATGCACATCTTGTCACAAACACTATGTGGTGGAAACAAAACCTGAGTTTCACATATAGGTGAAAGAACACTTATGGGATATTAAAAAACACAAAGATACCCCTGTTGCACAACATTTTATTTCGCCCAATCATAGTGGACAGAACGTGTCCTTTAAAAAGTTAATATATGTTCTCCCTCACAATCCTAAGGATCCTGATAAAACTCAGTTTAGAAAAGAACAAGTGAGATACTGGATACACCAACTCCATAAGCTGGATCCTATAGGGATCAATCATGCAGACTGTTGATTCCAAAATCTGAGTTGTTTTTAGAAACTCAAATTATGCCTAGTCAACTATTACGAGGATAACTAGCATGAATTTGTCACGCCTAGAAGGATATGTGGATTGATCTGCATAATGGCATAGTAACACTCAGATTCTACGTTTTACATAGATACCTGTAATGCTTAAATGGCCCAGGTGCATACGATATTTATATACAAATTGCTAATATAATATCAACTTCGATTGCAATTTATGAATATGGTCGTCTCTCGTGAGGTGGGGAAATTTGAGTATTGTCACATTCAACCCCTAACATAGGGCAGTCCGTTTTGCCCTACCCTGACATAGCATACATCAATGGAAAGGTGAGATTCTGTTCGCTCAAACCATATATAAAGCCCCTCACGTTTTTTAAAACAGGAGAGGCTAGCATAACAAAACATCTAAAAAATCAGTGATTTTTATGTGTCTCCGTTTCCCCCCCCCCCCCACCCCCCACTACAGCCATGTTGGAAAAATTGCCACTTTGTTGCACTACAATCTTAACATGACACTAATTTTAATTTGGTCTTTTTTACTGGCATGGCAAATATCTGCCTCAGGATGTAAAGCTCAAGTCTGCTGCCTAGCTACCATACTTCTCAGCAGACAGCCTAAAATGCGTTGTTAGCTAACCCTGTCCCCTTCCCCCAAAATCTTAGACATGTTGACTTGGTCAGACTTTCTATCTGCTTTGAAATAGACATAGACAATTTGAACAGATATGTTTCAAATGCTCATAGGCTCTAGTTTATGGAATGCACTGTTGATTTCAGTACATGTGTCAATCATCTTAGTAGCAGCTTATTGAATTACCCTGAATTTTTGGTAACACATCCAAATTCTCGACAAATATGAGACCTTATCAACTTTCAGTAAAACCAGAATGAGCTGTTTTGATATTAGACCATTAATAATACTTGATTCTGAATGCTCATGAGCTAAGCTTTAAAATGGTATATAATATGTCTAGCTTTCGGTTGATTTTCCATATTTTACAGGCTAATGAAAAATCCTGAAAAAAATGTAATGCAACCCCAGTCTGTAAGCAAGACAATTTATAAGCACTAACTTGTACAACAGCTGGTTCTACAAGCATAATTTAGCATTGTTTTCTTATGTGTTTCAGACTGAATCATGAGTAAGAAAGAGTAGAGTCCAGTAAATCACTGGTTAGATATGAAATAAGTTTTGAACTCGGAAGATAGTGGTTAGTTCTTCAAGCGTTGTGTTGCAAAATCAGTCATTGTAATTTAAGTTATTATGACGACTGGGTTTGCGATTACAAACCTGGAAGATTATCATTTTCTACCACCAAGAACAAGCCTATCTTATTTAGAGAAGTTGTACTATATCTGATTTAACAACACTTGTAATTTAAGTGGCTTTAAAGTCATCTGTTCCAATTTATTTAGCTAAAGATTAAAATGTTACGTTTACTTTCATTGAATATCGTGACATAGCAAATAAAAAGCTAGTTGTGCAGTTTCTCATCTCAGAAGAACTATCTTCTTATCTACAGTTACTGAGTTTCAAAGTAATAGCTCAAGGACTTTTTCATTTTAGATCATATTTCTCACTGAAGGGATATTTTGAGAAAAACGCATTTAAAGTTTACTATTTACATTGATTTACATGTAAAATTAATTAGTTTTATTGCCTAAATTGAAGGAAATTTCAATTTCCCTTTCTCCGAGCTCTAACAATACTTACCATTACATTACTCATTGATAATACAGCTACCCAGTTAGCGGGCTCTAGGAATCTAGATTTAGAAAGCTTTACCAGCTCCTGGAACCCGGTTCCTAACAACCGGGTACCCGCCTGCCAGAGACACTCATATTGTTTGCATAGCTACCAAACAAGCGAATACCCATGGCTTGCCTCCGTGGGGCTGGGAGCCAGGTTCCATAATGTAATGGTAAGTATTGTTAGATCTCGGAGAAAGGAAAATTGAAATTTCCTTCATTCTCCTTCGATCAATACTTAATATTACATTACTCATTGATAACACCAGATTTAGTCGGTAACCTGGTGGGAAGGGGCAAGCCATACAAAGCATCTTTTGCCACTGGAGAAAGAACTTAGACCTAACTTGACATACAGAGACCTAAAAGGACCGACAAGCTAGGGACCGAGTCACATTCGCATCACCGCCTCCTCCCCACCCCCTCCACCTTTTCTCCTAACAAAAGGGAGAGAACTCACGAACATGCATCTCGCCTGAAAACACAAATGTGCGAAGAGGGTTAACAGCTCTTGCACATATAAGCCTGGGAATGAGCATGAATATATAAGATGAATGATCATGATACATAAACATAATACAAAAAACTGTCAAACTAGAATTACCTCATGAATTATGGATTCCAGACATGGAACCACCAACCAACACACCTTCGACCAAACGTGTCCCATACGGTTGAATTCCTCTCGCTTGACCATGTCTGTTCTTACTACTTTTGCTTTACAATGTTACCAAAAGATGCGCAGTGTGGCCATTAGACTATCGTTTCAAAACAGCTAAAGCGAGTGAATTGGTGGAGTCTGACATGTCCCTCATATAGTAATCCATGAAAGAGGACTCACAGTGCCTTTGTGCAACAGCCATGATGTTTTCTAACGGGACACCATTAAATAAAGCAGTCGAGGCGGCTATTCCTCTAACATCATGAGCCCTAGCACATTGCACCTGGTGCCCAGTCGCCACCTCGTGGGTAGTCTGAATGCATTCAACTACCCAAGGAGCGATAGTATCCATGGATGCGACGCCACATGGCTTCTTATGGCAGATCCACAGATGTCTATCATTCGACCGTAGCGAGTTCATCCATCTTTTGTATTTAGGCAAAGCATGAACTGGACACTAGTAAGTTTTGGTATAATGATCAGTTTGCCGGGATATTTCAAAGATTGATTCTTTGACATAAACTCTGCTCTTGGCAGTAGACGCTCTCCGGACACAATAAATCGGTCCCTCTCTGCTGAAAGTGCATGGATCCCACTGCGCCTTCTAGCTGAGGAAGTTGCCAATAGAAAAGCCGCCTTTAGAGTCACTTGCTTTAGACTAGTACATTAAGCACTAAAGATAGACTCCAGGCTGGAATGACTACCTGTTGTCTCGGTCGGAGATTGCTCATTCCCTTCACCATCACATTCAACTGGGCCACCTCTGGACTATCCCTGTTGGCTAGACAAGGGATAACTGATGCCAAAGCTGACTTGTATCCAGCAATTGTGACAGGAGCTAGTCCTGAAAAGAACAGCTCACAGAGAAAGTCTGCTATTTGCAGAATAGTGGATTGAAAGGTATCAATACCCTTTCCTTCACACCAGTCTGCAAATCTGTTAACCGTGTTGTTATATGACTTGAAGGTTGACCTCCTTCTCGCAGCTGCGATGAAATTTGCAGCTTGTCGAGAAAAGCCTTCCGACGTGGAACGTTGTTTGAAAACATACACGCAGTCAATTTGAACATTTCGGGACGCTCGTGTAGGAAGCGTCCCTTGGCCTGGGAGATTATGTTCGGAATCTTGGGTAACTGCATTGGATTGTCCACCAGCAGATCTAGAAGATCCGTGAACCACGCCCTGCTGGGCCAAAATGGCACTATTAGCAGGACCAGGCACGGTTCCTCCCGGATCTTCACCAATATCTTGGGCAGAAGAATGGTGGGTGGGTACGCGTAAGTGTGCATCCTTCTCCAGCTTATCGCCAGAGCGTCTGTATCGATGGCATTTGGATTTGGAATCGGCAAGACATGTCATGATTTGAGCATTTTCCTTTGTGGCGAACAAGTCCACGTTGGGTTTGCCCCAATGCTCGAAGATCCTGTAAAGAACTGGAGGGTTGAGAGACCATTCTGTTGGCAGAATTCTCTGTCTCCGAGACAAAGCATCCGCCAAAATGTTCAATCGCCTAGGAATGTGAGCTGCTTTCAAAACAACCGAGTAATTCCTGCACCATTGAATCAAGTGCCACACATTCATACATAGTGTGGGTGACTTGGTCCCGCCTTGGCGATTTATGTATGATACTACTGTCGAGTTGTCCGACCGTATCAATATCGCCTTCCCCCTGACTTTTGGAAGAAACTTTTCCAATGCCAGTTCCACTGCCATCATTTCCAACAGATTGATATGCAGCTGGCTCTCTTGGAGAGTCCATGTGCCCGAGACCTGGTGCTCTCACAGGCAGGCCCCCCCCCCATCCCTCCAGCGATGTATCCGTGTACACGGACAGCTGGGGGTGGGGTAGGTGCAGCGAAACCCCTACTACGAGATTCTGACACTTTTTCCACCATACAGGATGCGACATTATTGGCTCCAAAACTAGCACCAGCTTTGACAGGGGTTCTGTTCTCTGTTTCCACAGAGACATCAGATACAACTGGATAGGTCTTCGCATCAGAGCAGCGTATGGGGTTACCTGCTCCATGGAGACCATCATGCCAGCATCTGAAGAAACTGCCTCGCCTGAATGTGGTTTCTCAATTGAAACCTCTTGAGGATGGCTAACAGAGACACCACTCTGGGCTCTGACGGGTAAACCCTGCCCTCCTCGAGATCGAATCGCATCCCTAAATAAACGAACTGTTGAGTGGGTGTCAACTCGGATTTCTCCTTGTTGACTATCCAGCCTAGATCTGAAAGTAACTTCAGAGTCAGAGCAGTATCCACCTCTAACCTGGCTGATGTGTCTGCTTTGATCAGCCAATCGTCTATGTAGGTGTGATGCGCCACGTTCTCTTTTGTGAGAAATGCTGTCACCGCAAGGACCACTCTGGTGAAAACCCGTGGAGCTGTCGACAGGCCAAATGGGAGGACTACAAACTCCCACACTTGATTCTGAAATGCAAATCTCAGAAACCTGTGACAACTCCTGTTCATTGGAATGTGGAAATATGCATCTTTCAGATCAATTGATACACACCACATTCCCTTCCTCAATCCTGCCATTACCGACCTCGGAGTTTCCATCTGAAACCGAGGCGTATGGATAAACCAATTTAATGGCCTGAGATTGAGTACGGGTCTCCATCCCGCTGTGCTCTTGGGGACAAGGAACATGTTTGAATAGAAGCCTGGAGTGTTCCAGTTTGCTGGTTTTATTGCTCCCTTCAGAAGCAAACCTGACACTTCGTTTTGAATGGCTTCTAACTTGTTTGGTTCCCTTGGTACGGGTGTCCAGACAGGTGCCAAAGACAGATTCTGTGGTGGAAAATCCCACCACTCCGGCATGTACCCCTGGGACAACCATCCCAGGACCAGACTGTCTGACGTCACACCTCGCCAAGCCTCGACGAAACGCATGAGCCTTCCACCCACTATAGACGCATGGACGCCTAATGCGGGTGTCTGGCTCGCGATCCGCTCCCGCCCCTCTCTTGATGAGAGAGAGTGAGAACCATTTTGGTCTTGGCTTGGCTGGCCTAACTGGCACCGCTGTTCCTGTCGCACAGGTGCGGTCCAGGCAGATACGAAGGGAGCCCTCATACCCTCAGGTACGATCCGCTCCCTTCTTTCCGCCCTTAGAGGACTTACCATTCCCCTTGCCCTTCCCGCCTCTCAGGCGATCAGGAGCAACATTGGGGAGGGTAGGGGCCTCCACAACCTTCTTGGCCTTCTTCGCCGGAGGCGGCTGAGAAGACCCAGTAGAAGCAGAAGCAGCACTAGGCTTAGCTTTCACATTGCTTTTGTGCTTCTTCTGCTTCTTAGAAGGTTGCCCGGTTAGCGGCTTGGCTACAGCCCCTTGTGCGTGTGCCTGACGCACTAGCTCCAGCTGTAGATTAACCGCCAACCGATTCTGCACGATGTTGGAAGTGTCTTCTAAGATGGCCCACGCTTGGCCACCAAAGATGCTAGGGCCAGTAAGGGGCGTCCCAAGAAGACGCTCCCTAACGGCAGTAGCTGGACGCATATGGTCAAGGACCATCTGCCTCCTAGACTTCGTCACTCGCGCTTGCACCCTTGCCAATGCGTCCATAGACAGCACCAGGCCGTCATTGACACATGAAAGCGCCACAGGTGGCACAGGGTGACCTGCCCCCGCTTCAGCACACACCGACTAAAGAAGGCGATAAGAATGATTGACAGCACTCATTGCTGCCCTCACCCCCTCATCGCTTAGGGACAGGACTTGGTGTACCTGAGACTTGGCCACCAGCACCGGGGCGGGGCCACCCGCTCCAGCACTCTGGACACCCAGCGGTCATCCTCGGTGACCGTTGGGACAACACCATATCTGTCATATTCCCCCCGTGGAATACGACACCTCGCCCGCACCTCCCTTGAGGCCGCAGGTAGCTGGCCCTTGGTCAGGAGTCGTTTGCTATAAATAGCATCCAATAACTCCATAAACCTTGGATCCAGTCCAATAGACTGGATCCGGGCTGCGGGCAAGATTCCCGTCCTAATCGATGCCACCGATGGACGGGGTGCATACTCCTCGGCTGTGGTCGACACCACAGACGGGTCTACCCTGGCTAGCCAAGCCAGAGCCTCTGACCAGTCTGTCTCCGAGGAGGACAACGGGTGATGTGTTCACGGCCCTACCAGCAACGCCCTCCCGGCTAGGAGCCATTGCTGATATGCCAGGAACTCTGGTACTATACGGTTCCGCCGCCACCCCATGAAAAACACCAGTCCATGGAGAAGGCCCGCATGGAAAACCGTGCGGACCCGTAATGGTTGAAGAACCGTGGCCAAACACGGGTGCCAACGGCACCCCATGCCTGACCGCCGGACCAGGCGAGATAGGCGAGTACCACGCCTGGCCAGCCACACCCATTACTGTGTCAGTTGGCGGCAAACCAACCATCACAGGACCGGTGCCCGGTACCAGAGTGGCCTCAACCATGGGCGGAGCCGCTGCCCTGGCTTGCGCCAAGCCAGACAGATGGAGGACAGTTCCGTCCAGGATGAAATCGACCTCCATGCTCTCCATCCACGGCATCTCAGGCCGCAGTAATCTCTCCTCCTCGTCTTCAGACACCGAAGTCGTCACTAGATGAGCAAACCGTGGAGCCCTCCTGGCGGACAGCTCCCATGCATGACGGACCGGCCACCGCTACTGGAGGTGGCCGCAGAGAGAGCCCATCAGGCCGGAGCCCGACGGGACTGCCAGGGAGCCATACGAGACTGCTCCATCGGTGGCCAGTCCAGAACCCTGTCCAAGGACAGGGTCCGAACCAAGCACGGGAAAAGACTGCCCTACAACTTTTGGAAGCGGGGACGACACCAGCGCAGGCAGAACGCTAAGAAGCCTTGCATAGCAGGACCAAACCACGCTGGCAGTGCCGTCTCCACAACCTCCGGTTGCAGACGTGGAACGTTCCCAAGGGCCGAAACGGACGCTCCACGATTTGCTTTCGGACTGCCTGACCCCGCGTCAGACCCTGCCAAGTCCTTCTGGGCAAGGAACTTGACCACCATGTCGGACGACCACACTGCACAAACGTTACACCTACTGTTAAGATTACATTTGGTACAATGGAAACAGACATGGTCCTTGAATAGAACCCTCACGAATTTATGGCACTCGTCACATGATGGCAGGGCTGGCTTGGCCTATAAATAAGCACAAACCTACAATAAGCAAGCGGAACGAAACAGGAATGGAAGGCAGACAATTAATTTTCAAATAATTTGATCATAAATTAAATGTGAACCCTCCCGCACCGCACCCCGCAACGTTACAGCAAAGATCGCATTGATTATGACGACAAGAACGAAGCAGGCAATAATACACCCATAAACTGATCCTCAAGGATGTATAACAGAACCAGGAATCATATCGCATAGCATTCGGGGTATATTTACTAATCAATATAAATTATACTCCTAACGAAGGCCAAAACGATATGTGAAGAAACAACAAAATGTAAACAAACTACTGTAGCACACGGTAAAACCGCAGATCACACACCTAAATCAAGAATTTTGAAACCACCGATCATTGCAAACAGATCGTGATAACACGCAAAACTTGAAAATTCCAAAGTTTTTCTGGTACCAATAAAGTACGCAGCACCCAGAATCAGATGCGCAAATTAATGAAACATTTTCTTCACATAAAAATCCGAGACAACACAGGTGTTACGTCACCCACTCGGATCTTACGGAGAATAACGTCAGCCGATTTTCGTGTTAAAACACCGTAAAGCCAACACCTTATTTCATATCTGCCGATCGCCTGTTGCGGTTAAAGGAAGGCGATCAATCTGGCATATTTCATTGTTAACACACGTCCCAGATTCTTTGGGGTTAGAAATTGGAACATGCGACACAGACAAAATTTTAGAGACGTAAGTCTTTTAACTATGGAATAACATGGAAATATACGACCTGGTTATCATCGGAAGCGTCCATATTAATCCAAAATATCCTTTTGAGAACGCACAAGCTATCACAATTAATCACACAAAAAAGACTTAGGCTTAAACAATCTTAAGACTTTCCAACTGCAAAAACCATGTATTCTCTTGTCGCTATGCAAACAAGAATGAGCTTCATGGTAGACGGGTACTCAGCAGTTGGGAGCCGAGTACCCGGTTCCAAGGAGTCAGTAAAGCTTTCTAAGTCTATAGTCCTAGAGCCAGCTGTCAGGGCCAGCTGTCAGGGCCAGCTGTATATCAGAAGTAATAGAATGGTGAGTAATGATCGAAGGAGAAAAGTGTTGCTGTAACAGCTTTCAGTCCATGTATTCTAAAATAATCATCATAAATTTCAGTCAACACTTTCTACGGATTTGCAGAGCAATTTGACTGTAAGTTGTTGCTGACTAAGGCACCAACAACGTTATCAAACTGTTGCCCATAGAATCACACGGCGCTCAGTATTATTATCTAAGTAGAGTAAGTATATGGCTAAAATACACTTTGCCTGCACGAAGGAAATATTTTGCATAGCTAACGTGTACGTTTCTGTTCGATCCATGCATTTCAAACAAATGCACAAATCTGTCAACGAAACATACAACCGTTTGCTAAGCATTCATTCTTGGTGAGCAGGGCCTACACTAACTTTACCTAAATAGTAATATAGTGATTGCACGTGTGTGGGTAATAATTTGACAATGTTGTTGGTGCTTTAGACATCAACAACTTAGTCAAATTGCTATTCAATCCGTAGCGACTCGACTAAAATTATGATGATTATTTTAGAATATTGCGACTGAAAGCTGTTGTAGCAACAATTTTCATTCAAATTAGTATCAAATCTGTACCAGGTAATAATCGCATTACCTAATAATTATTTTGACAATAATTTTACTGAATGTTGTTGCTGTCATTGATAGCAATAACTCTCACGCAAATTATTGTAAAAATATATATATATATAAGCTTTCTCTAATTTTCTTCTGTAAATTGACACACTTGAGCTGAACAGTATTGTAATGCAGCTTGTCGAATGTACTGCCTTGAATTCATAGAATCGCGATGACGTCATCACAATCAAATTTCCCATAATACCCTGGGAACGACACCATTTATGGAGGGGCTAATTTAACATTACGAGCAATGGGCAAAATTCACTCATGATTTGATGTTTTCTGATACCGGACGGGTTTATTACAGATACTCTGATACAGGATTTAATGGTTTGAGCTTCATGGAAAATGTAAACAATGCATTGCTTTGGGCAGTCCTCTTCAGCATGTAGTAAGTTTGCCCCAACTTTAATGGCGGCTGATCACAAGATGCCCGGATGTGCGAAACTATAAATAGTATGCCTTACGTGCATGCTTATGCTTCCAGAGCTGGAGGACAAATGACTATTTGCACATGCAGGCAGGTTGGTTTTGTTTTAGAAATCCTGGCCTATAAATAATAAAGACAACAGACTAAACGAACATGGGTCCAATAGATATAACGATTATGGAGTCAGGAAATTGCATGCTTGTTAGCATTGCATGCTGGGTAGCATAGCATGTTGGTTAAATTCTACAGAAATTAGCAGGCATCGCATATCTCGTGCAAAAGGGTCTATATTTAATGGAACACGAGAGCTTTAAGTAACAGTATTAAACAGGAATTTAGCGTACCAATTCTTTCTTTGCTCCTTTAGAACTTAGTCCTCGACTTTTTAATTCAGCCCTCAATTCAGTTAACGTCTTCAAATTAATCGTGTTCAATTGGTCATTCGGCTGAGAATCGACGGAACGTGTGTCGGGCCGAGTAGACATTATTTACACGTTTAGTTAAATCTCATACGGATATAATAATACAAAAAATATGTATCCGCGTTGCACACAACATATTTATGACACTTTTAACTGACATAGTCACATAGTTCAATGAATTAAACACTTGATGAAATCTATATCAACTGATATGTATTATTACGAAAACTAAAAAACTAATGCCAAGTCATCTGTCAACATAATACAGAGCTATGAAAGTTGGACACACATTTTCGTATTCACAACAGTAATTGGCACACTGGCCAATAAAATCAGAATTGGAATTTAACGAGATTTGTACTCGGTTGAACAGTGGCAAGTCCGCTGATGCAGACGGTATCGACAATCTGTATGGCTAATAAAATCCCCAAATAGGTTAATTTACTGGCTAATAATCCCAGAAAGGAAGTCAAGTCCCTGTATAAGGTTTCATATCAAGGTAGCTTTTCAGAATTCTGTCACTGTGCCACTGTCTTGTGTGTCATATATACATGTATATTAATGTATAAATGTTTTGTAATGTGTGTAAGGAGTCCGTCACTCAATAGGCCATGCCTTTAATGGACTGCCTGCTTAGATTATATCTACATGTATAGAAAAACCATGAAATAAAGCAACTTTGAACTTGAACTTGCTGAGCACCTGAAAGAAGGCGGAGCTGCAGCAATTTATATAGGACTCTGATTCTCAATGCAATTGGTCACCTAAGAACCATTCCCGCTGTCCTTAAAGTCGGTCTGCTAACACCAGTCTACAAGAAGAAGGAAGTCCAAGCCAAGCCTCCTCATATCGCGGGATAACGGTGACGTCAGTGATATGCAATACCGATGTGAACTAGAACTTAAGGTTATCACAGTCAGTGCAACAGCCCAATGCAAGGCCACCACCTGGATTCGCCATTCGGTCAGCGAAGCAATCCAACACAAGACCACCACAAACACGTACCTGCTACCATGCCAGCACAGCGATCCACTGTAGTGCCTCTTAGCCGCAGCGTCTTACAGAGACATGAAAAGGATCATAACCCTACCAAGCCGTCAGCAGGAAACCATCCTGGATCTGCCCAGAAGCAGGCCGGCAAAGCCAGAATTAGCACGCCTGGAGGCCAAACCAGCACCAACTCACGAAGCCAGAAACCCTCTCGGAGCCAGCAGCGTGATACAGCCGATGAAAACAATCAGGCAGCCACCATACCTAGCGAAAACACACCACATAACACGAGTACACCTGAAAACCAGACATCTCTCCATATAAATGAGCCTAGTCTTGACAGCCCATTGGATATAACCCCAGATGTGCAGGATAGTGTCGACGAAAAAAGCACACCAGACTCATCTCATTTTTTAGAGCAGAGCCCAAGGAAAAAACCAAGACCGATGGAAAGGAATCATCAACGGCGGCAGTCAATATAAACATTGCCACATATAATATCAAAGGGGCGCGATTCAACAAATCCAGCCTAGTAGAATTATGTGACTTAAGCAATATAATCGCTCTGCAGGAACACTGGCTACATATGTATGAATCCCACATTCTATCTGATTTCCATACAGATTTTCATGCAGAAGTCAAAACGCACGATGATGCCATCCCCAACCATAGTCTTCGCAGCAGAGGTCAAGCAGGTGTCGCCCTACTCTGGTATAAACAACTTGATCAACTCATTAACCCTCTGCCTGATGGTAGCAACAGAGTAATATGTGCGACCATAAAAGGACACAAGTCTAATTACCTACTAGTAAATGCATACATGCCATCATATGGCAGGTCACGCCCTACCGAGACACTGCAGATGTACCAAGGAATTTTAGCCGAAATCAACGAGATCATGATGAAGTATGCTGGGCACGAAGTTATCCTGTGTGGCGTCATGAATGCCTCTCTGTACCGCAACTCACCAAACGAGTCTGATATTGCCTTCAGGGAGTTCTGCAACAGCAAAGGTTTAAGCCCCATTGCCACCTATCCAGTAAAACCAACCTTTTTCTGGAATAGGAAGCGGGACGACATTGGTAAGGAACATGAACTCCACACATCACAAATAGACTATGTGCTCTCCACATGCAGCTCAGTCATAGAAGAGGTTTCTACACTTGACTATAGTACATTATTTGCCCAGTCCAATGGCTCAGATCATGACCCGATTATAGTGAAACTGTCTATTGCAAAAGCAGAATACACACACCAAAAACGCCGTCAAGCATGTAAAGGAGTACGGAAATCCTCATGGCAAGGCAGACATTCAAAGTTCCAAAAATGAAGTGACACTCCGTACACAGCCCATACTGGACTCTCAACTGGAAACTCCAGAGAAAGTCGAACTAGCAGTCGGTGATCTCACACGTGCACTCACAGGAGCCGCAGCAAAGGCCGTCCCTCGTAAGACCATGATATTGAAGCGAGGACTAAGATCAATTCCGAAGCATATATTGACCCTACATAAACAGTCCAAAGCAGCCTTCTGGTGCTGGAAGGTAGCGGGGAAACCAAGAGAGTCAGTCCTTTTTGACGAAGTCAAGCAACTCAAAAGAATGTCCACAGAGGACAACGGCAGGCGAGAATAGCAAAACAGAAGGAGCTATATACCCAGATACAAGAGGCCAGCACAGGCAATCAAGAGCTGTTTTTAAAGCTAGTGAACCAGCAGAGAAAGTGCCAAACAGCAGTCACCACCGAGTTAATGGTAAACGGCGACAGTCACAAAACTCTGACAGACTCTGTCAGACAAGCGTGGGCTGGTTACTTTGAGAAGCTTGCTACACCATCTGATAACAGCGACATTAACAAGGAGTACAAGCGACAGGCAGAATCTGACATCACAGGCATAAGACATCTGGCTACAACGAATACAACCTACATGAAACCAATAACGGCAGAGGAAATCTTTAAAGCATCCAGAAAGCTTCATAAAGGCAAGGCTGCAGACAAATATGGTATTGCATCTGAACACCTTATCTACGCCATTAATATCCTATCAGTGATCCTTACACATATATTCAACGCAATACTTGACATCCAACAAATCCCTCAGGCTTTCAAGGAAGGCATCCTTACACCAATTGTCAAGAAATCTGATAAGTGCAAAAAGCAGCCTGACAACTACAGAGGCATACTGGTTTATTCCACTATTGGGAAACTCCTGGAGATCGTTCTAGTTGAGAGGATGTCACCCTATATAGAGCATATCCAAAGCCAACTACAGGGAGGGTTTACAGAAAGTGCAAGCTACCTACACACCGCCTTTGCCATTTCTGAAACCATTGCAAAGTTCGAAGAAGCAGGTGATGACCTCCTGGATGTCCAAAAGGCATTTGACGAAGTATGGCATTGCGGCCTCTTCTTAGAACTATATAAGTTGTGGATACCTACACAGATGTGGAGTCTGCTCAGCGATTGGTACAAAGGACTAACCAGCCAAGTAAAGTGGGAAGGTGAGCTGTCCAGACCGTTCAAGATTCTCCAGGGCACCGGGCAAGGGAGATCTTTTTCTCCAAGCAATTATAAAGTGTTCAACAATCCCCTCCTCAAGATGATTGAATCTGCTGGAACAGGAGCCTATATTGGAGATATCTGTGTAGCCGCACCAATGTGTGCAGATGATGTCGCCCTCCTAGCAAAACACCAGTACCCAGATGCTCAAGTCGCATTGACAGCAACTCAGAATTTTGCAAGTGGCCATCGGTATGTCATAGGGATGGCTAAAACCAATGCTATCATTTATGATACACCCTCGCAAGAATCTGGTGTGAGCTACAAGACCGAGAACCTGGCAGTGTCTGAGGAGACCACACACATCAGCACTCTAATGAGCGCTTCCAGCAAGGTGAACCAGAAAAGGGTGGAAAAGAACATCGCTTCAGCCCGAAGTGCAGCATACAGTCTCTTCGGTGCCGGCCTACACGAAAAAAATGGTCTGAACCAGTTGTCTGTCAGAAAATCTGGTTAATATATATTCTGCCAAGGCTAACTCATGGATCCGAGCTTTGGAAATTGACCGCCAAAGAAACCGAGCCACTAGAGATTTTTGCCAGCTCAATCCTGAGGGAGTTACAGAGCTTTTCTCCAAATACAGCAAACCCAGCTGTATATGGGCTTCTCGGAATCATACCTGTCGCCGGTGAAATACACAAGAAGGCGCTCACTCTTCTAAGGAATCTGGTAGCAGACTCAACGCGTCGAGAGCATATAATCATACTGCGACAACTTGCAATGAAATCTCTCTCCAGTAAGTCATGACTGTCATACATGCAACAGCTCCTCTTGAAATATTGTCTACCATCAGCCCATGTTCTCGTAGCACAGCCTCCCTCAAAAATAGAATGGAAACATCAGGTCAACAAAGGAATAGCAAGCTTCTGGGCCGCGCACCTATGGGACACAGCATCTGGAATGTCAACCATGCAGTTTATGTTGCAGTCAATGATCACACTTGACAATGGTCCAGCTCCAATCTGGTCAGAGTCCACAGCAACTCTACGGGAGACTGAGAAGGCTATCGTCAAGGCCAGACTCCTGACCAGAACCTATCAACTCCAGTCTACCTTGACAAAATGGGACAGAAAAGGCACCATCTCTCCAGTCTGTCGGCTATGTAATGACGACAACGAAGATACCTCACACTTCCTGGTATCCTGCGCTGCCTTGGCAGAGACTCGACAGCCACACTCTCTCCAACTGTACAGAGCAATCCAGTGCAAGCCGAATGACGAAACCGTGACCCTGCTGCTACTCAATCCACTGCATCCTGACATACCAGCATCAATATCAGTAAAACCCAGATCCTTGATTGAACGAATCAGCAGAGACTGTATTCTAACCTGTCACAATGAAAGAACCCGTCTCCTGCCAGCTCTACGTCAGGACCACTGACCCACTGCACGTACATGTTTCTTCGTTCCTGTTTGCTGTTGTGTTTTTTGCATCATAATTAACTATCGTTATCGTGTTGCTTTCAATATAAACTGTTTTAAAACTCCACACGGAGGTGCCTCATCACTTGGGGGAATCTGCATGTAAAAGAAGAAGAAGAGGTGGTGCTAAAGCTTCGCATACAGCAGAAAATACTCAAGTTTCAAAACCATTTACAGTTTGGTTTCACCTCGGGGATATCCCCTATGTACAGTGCCCTGCTGCTACAAGAGTGTAGTGCTGAGTCGCGAAGCAAAAAGTTCAGTAACTATGCTGCCCTTCTCGATACTTAGATAATTAGAGAGTGCTAACTGGCAGTATATGTATGAACTCAATATCAGAGAAGCGTGGAACCACCTACATGAAAGTCTACGTATCCTGAAGAACCAATATATTCCAATATCTAATAAACGCAATAGGGAAAGAAATCTGTGTGGCTTAATCACAGTGCATCTCAATCGCTCATAAATAAAAATAGAACATATAAAGAATACAAGAAAACAAAGGCACCACGTGATTATGCTCTTTACCAAACTGCACGAAATAAAGCAACATGGTGTGTCAGAGAAGCAAAGCTGTCTTTCGAACAGAGAGTGGCTTCAGAATGTAAAACTAATGCCAAATCATTTTGGAATTATGTCAAAAGTAAAACTACACATAGGGAATCAATAACCAGTTTGAAAGACCCAATGAATGGTTCATTATCCACAAGTGATAAAGACAAATCTTATATTCTAAATAACTTCTTTGCCAGTGTATTTACGACCGAAAACTTAGACTCTGTTCCAATCGTGTCCCTCACAAGTAAGGAACCTGTTTTAGCAGACATCATAATAACACCTACTGCTGTAGAAAAGAAACTCAGGAACTTAAACCCTAATAAGAGTCAAGGCCCAGATGAAATACCAGCAAGATTACTTAAGGAAGTAACTAAGGAAATCAGTGTACCTCTCTGCAGAATTTTTAAAAAATCTTTAGAGGAGGGCATGTTACCCACCATCTGGAAGACTGCTGATGTCTGCCCTATTTACCAAAAGGGTTGTAAAAGTGACCCTAGAAACTATAGACCAATCAGCCTCACATGTATCCTGTGTAAAGTTTTAGAGTCTTTGTTACGAGATGAAATCATCAATTTTATGGAAACAAATTACCTATTTTCCAAATGCCATCACGGGTTTAGGAAAAGCAGATCATACAAAACTCAACTCATGGAATACATCAACTAGCTTGCTTCTAAATTAGACACAGGTGAATCAGCAGATGCAATATATTTAGATTTCTCAATGGCTTTTGACAGCGTCCCACATACCAGGTTACTTATGAAATTAAAAAGTTATGGCATTGGGAATAAAATAGTTCAGTGGATCAAAAACTACCTAACTAGCAGGAAACAGAGGGTAAAAATCAATGACACAATCTCAGAGTGGGCAGATATCACTAGTGGCGTTCCACAGGGGAGTGTTATTGGACCTACCCTGTTTCTAATATACATAAACGATTTGCCTGATTTAGTCACATGCTATTGCAAAATCTTTGCAGATGATACGAAAATATATGGTAATCCACTAACCCATCATATACAAGATGACATTAACAAAGTATATAACTGGGCACTCACATGGCAGCTAACCTTCAACACAGCTAAAACCCACGTTTTACATTTTGGCTGAAACAACCCCATCACTAAGTACTATATGACAGATTCCACCGAAATACAGACAATCGCAATGTCGGGGAGTGAAAAGGACCTGGGAGTGTATACCGTTGAAAGTTTAACATTAGACATACGCATCAATACTATGGTGTCCAAGGCTAACCAAATACTAGGAATCATAAAGGGAACAGTTCGACACATAAATCCTAGCATCTTCATTTTACTTTATAAATCCTTGGTGAGACCAATACTAGAATATTGTAATTGCATATGGTCGCCCAGGTTTAAAAGACAATCCCAACTAATAGAACTGGTCCAGCGTAGAGCTACAAAAATTATACCAGAAATGAGAAATTACAGCGTTCCAGAATGACTTACCATGCTAAGCTTAATGTCATTAAAATACAGGCGTATCCATGGGGACCCAATTGAAACATATAAAATCATACACAATCAATACAACAGTGACAAAATACCTTCTTCACACCCTCCACCAATACTCAGACTAGGTGACACAAACTTAAGTTATACGCACAGTGTAGCATTAAAGATGTTCGTAAATGTTTCTTTTCCAACCGAGTAGTACCATACTGGAACTCACTAACAGCTGAGGCTGTAGGGACACATACTCTTGAAGTATTTAAAATAAAGGTAGACAATCACTATAGGGAAATAATCCATAACTATGACTAGAATCTACATAAATTCAGAACAATAACAAGCCATAGGCTTATGTTCTGTGGATATGATGATGATGATGATGATGATACCAAATCAGCATTTGACGTGGTGAACCATGCGAGTCTTGTAAACAAACTCTATTTTGCGGGCATAAAAGGTATTACACGGATCCTCATCAGAGAGCTCCGCGTGAATGCTACTACCAGAGTAAAATGGAATGGCCAGCTTTCAGATTCTAATCTAGGTAAGTTTCTGAGCGCAGGTTTGTAAAACCTCTATGCTCAGCTCCTATGCACGAATAAACTTGTTGATCCGAAATTTCCGGTTATGTCTGACTTTTAAATTTTTAGAATAATGCCCTCTTCTGTTTTTGTATTTACATGGAGCTGGCTATAGATATATTCAGTAGCATTTAATATACATATAGTATATACATATATGAGATCCTTCACAATGGCTGTATAACTTCTGTTTATATATATATATTAGTCTGCTGTATGAATATGTATCATAGGCGTGAGCTGCTATGTGCCGCCTACGCCTGTGATGATTTCATACAATCATGACAAGTGTCTATATATGTACATTAAGTCTCTCAGCCTTCCTCTTCAGTCACATCAATCTCTGTGCCATCTGTTCTGGTCAGTTTTTGTGTACAGTCATAGACATCTGCTTGACATTGCCATAGCGTGTCTAGTCGTTTTTCAAATGATATGACTGTTGGTGCTGAAATGACAGATTCAGGCAGGCTATTCCATAGGTTACAAACTCTCAAGGAAAAGAAATTCTTCCTAAGGTTCGTTCCTCCCCTCTTTTGGTAGACATTCAGGTGATGACCACGGGTTACTGAATCATGTTGCATCTGAAATATGGAGGTATCGTCTGGGTCATAAATTCCCATTAACATTTTGTATGTCTCTATCATACCTCCCCTTGCTCGCTTGTATACCATGGTCGGTAGGCCCAATGTTTTCAATCGTTCAGTGTATGTGAGGTCTTTGAGGGATGGTACTAGCTTGGTCGCTCTCCACTGAACACCTATGGAATTAATGTGGTTTTTTCAGATATTGGAACCATACTGCCTTAGCGTACTCGAGGTGTGGCCGAACCAGTGCCTTATATACGGAAGTACGCTATGTCAAAACCGGGTGAGAACTGGCAAAACCAGGCGAGACCAGGCACAACCAGGCGAGACCAGGCGCAACCGACCAAAAAAACGGGCGCAACCGAGCATGTTTGAGGGTATATGTCCATCGCCTAATAAGCTTTGGTTTCTAGATGGATTACCTGTTTCAAATATTGTATAGGTAATCATGTTATTAATATGAAAAATTCCCAATAATATACCGGCCTTAATAGACAGGTAGACAAAATAAAATACAAGCCGGAACTGATTCGTCAATGGCTAAGACAACAATTCAACAGCTGCGACTCCACCTCACTCTATTATTGCAGTTAAGGCCACTACTGTGATGGTCAAAACCACTAATTACACACACACACGCGTACCTACACTATATGTGTGCATAGGACATACGTAATCTATGAGTACCAATTGTTCTAGGTGTTATCCATTGATGATTGTTACACGGGTAAGTCAATGATTACGACTCCACCCCACCCAGTTGGTCTATTGAAAATCCTAAATATATTTGTGTATAATCAATGTGTATATAATTCAATTCCATCGCCTAGGGAAAACAATCCGACGACGCGTGCTATTTCTTGTCCAAGTGTTAAGGATTAAGTTGAAGTTGTATGATTTTGAGCGTTGATCTATGAATGATCTTATGCAAGCCTATATTATTCTAGCCAATATTAATTCAATACTGCTCTCGCATAAGGCTAGCCAGTCATTTCAGTGGTAAAATTGTCAGAAATAGTCTTCTCGTAGTAAATATCTTGATTTTCCAGACAAAATTTAGGCACTAAAGGGTTAATATCTATTTTACTGTCTAAGCTATGCAGCTCTGTGATACTATACGTTGTTTTTGGTAAAGGGAAATGTCGGCATGCGTGTGAATCTCAAATTTAAACAAATTCGAGCCCCCCCCCCCCCAGCCCATCCGCAAAAAGTAAATTATTGATTTTACTAACCCGCAGCAATTTTCACTAGCCCAATGTTTGTTCTTACAGGCCCAAATTTGAATATTTCCTTTATAGTAAGTCATATATGGAAAGCCTCTTGAAGACCTCTGACAATGTTATCGTAACCCATTAACACCCATACCAGCCCAAAACGTAATCAAGCCAGTCATTCCAGTGGTAAGTTTTCAAAAATAGAATTCCCTTGGGTCTGCAAATGGACACTTTCTTTGAGGAAATTGAAATTCCTTTCCAAAATTTGATATGGAATATATTTGTTTCTCAAACTTTATTTTCTCCGGAGATCACTTGGCCTACTAACCCAGGCGTTTAGCTAACCCGCATGAAATTGTACTATAATCGGTTCAGCGGGATGGTGTTAAAATCGGCCCATGCTATTAGTCAGTTATAGACCGGTTACCATGTATAAATGTTGTTGAACAACTGTCATATAGACTACGAAGACCCAAAGGCAGTCTATTTTGAAAATTGACCACTTGAATGACTGGCATTCGCTTGGTCTACAAATGGATATTTTATGAGAAAAAAATAAAATATATTATATAAAAAGGTTAACGCCGTATTCACCCTACTCACAATGGTCAAATACTTATAATAATAAGACTAAACTAACATCATTATGTGATTCACGCCTAAATAATAGTGCGCATTTAGCTCCGTGCCTAGACGTTGTTTAAGCAAATCGGTAACCGCCTCCTGGTCTGCCCCGCCCACATTTGACGACTGCTCTCCAATCAGAGGGCCAGTAGATCGTATCGGGCAGCTGTTAGGCGAAATTAAAATAATAATTTATTCTATTCATTTCGACCGCAACTAAATATTTTAACAAATGCTTACATGCATTTAACAAATGAAACATTTTTTCACTAGCCTACTACTATTATTATTATTATTATTATTATATATTTTTCAGCCTGGACGATCAACGAGAGTGGGTTTGGCACCTAGAGCGTACACACCCACACACACATATCCGTGTTGTGTTTGTAGAGTTAGCTGTATCAAAAATTGCATGTTTTGTGGACAATGTGATCGGTGGGTTCACTATAAGTGTGACAATTTAAGCTTAGGCGATGCAACGACTTTGAACAAATTAAAGATTGACTATCATTGTAATAAGTGCACACACACACACTGGTGGAAAATTCGATTTCCAGATGGCCCATGACCGATTGTTCATGGCAGCATGTAAATCATATAAAATTCATGCCATTTCTATGTTGCTATCCGGTAATGAAGCTGCATCACTCGAGCTAAGGATGCGAACGGCCATGGAACTGGTGATATTTGAAGACCATTACCGTGGCAAATGGTAGAATACACCCGTGCACATGGTGTCACCAAACTACACTACCACAGCAATTGACTGCTGTACCAAGGGTCAGTTTTCCTCGGCTTGGACGATGATGGCAGCCGCGTCAGTAGATCGCCGCGATATAAAATCTATCTATCCAGCAGTAAATGGGCATAAAGATAAGAATATTGGCATATTAAATGTAGCATTCTCCGCACGGGAATCTGCCGTTTATGGAATGGAAGCGCTCCCCATCATGTGGACGTCATGTTCTCCGGTTCCACCAAAAGCAAACGCATGGAGACCGGACCACTTCGTTCCCTTGAGAGTTAACAACAATGTCAATGCCACGCCACGTAAGCGGTCCTATTCTGACGTGTTACAGAGTCCACCGCAATCAACATCACACAAACAACCTCCAAGCAAGAAAGCTTGTTTGTCTGCCAGATCATCTCAGCTAGCTTCAACACCAATAGAAATGATAAGCTTATTGCATCCTTTTACACACTCGCATGCAGGTTGTGAGAAAATAGGAATAAATACAACAAAATTTTAAAGTTTACTTTTAGAGGCTTATAATATGTACCTCGATGTAAAGAACCACTATCAATATTAACTTATGACGAATTAATTCCTTTTTGTATAAATACCATTTTCTGTAGTAGATTTCTCTCTGCCTGCCTCTCTGTCTGTCTGTCTGCCGCCTTATTATTATTATTATTATTATTATTATTATTATTATTATTATTATTATTATTATTATTATTATTATTGTTATTATTATTATTATTGTTATTATTATTATTATTATTATTATTATTATTATTATTATTATTATTATTATTATTATTATTATTATTTTATTATTATTATTATTATTATTATTATTATTATTATTATTATTGTTATTATTATTATTATTATTATTATTATTATTATTATTATTATTATTATTAATATTATTATTATTTTATTATTATTATTATTATTATTATTATTATTATTATTATTATTATTATTATTATTATTATTATTATTATTATTATTATTTTATCATTATTATTTTATTATTTTATTATTATTATTATTATTATTATTATTATTATTATTATTATTATTATTATTATTATTTTATTATTATTATTATTTTCAGTCTGACGAATTAGAATGCAATGTGGCGTCGATACCAAGTCAGGAACAACATCGAACCGTCACATGTCTTGCAGATGAAGTGAGTACTCAAACAGTCAAATTATTTTCTAATTATTTTCCAAATATCCATCAGATTTGGTCATGGTTGCTTGATGGATTTCCAGAGGGGGGGGGGGGGGGGCAACCAACCCGGCGGGGTTCTTCCCCCGGAAAATTGTAACACCTAGAAGCTCTCAGAGTGCCTCTCCTACGCTTCCAAGAAACCATCGGATCCATGTAAAATCACTGGATTACTCCATCAGTGGATCAGTGGAACCTGCGGACGCCCATGGACCAAAGATAAGAATATTCAAAAATATTAACCACTGGTATTTCATTGGTAAAATGTCTAAAATAGTCTTCTTAAGTCTGACTTTGTGCAACTAGTTACTTTTAAGGTTTAATATCCATCTCTTTATTAATGTAACATAACATTTTTATTAACCCTTTAATGCCGAATTTTTGTCAGGAAATTTTCAATTTTCTCATTGGAAATGCCCATTTGCAGGTCAAGAGATGACTATTTTTTATATTTGACCGCGGGAATAGCTGGCTCGCTTGTCGAACCAGGTATTCCAGTGGTAAAATTTCAAAAATAGTCTTCTCTTGACCTGCAAGTGGACATTTCCCAAGAGCACTGCCGCGGCCGGTATTGGCCGGCTTAGGCACGAAAGGGTTAATGTAACATATATTTTTTAACCATTTGACACACCAAAAACGGCTTCTGAGTAGGCCGACCGTAAAACTGGGTTACCTCGCCAGATTTCGGATTAATTTTTTTCTAACTGGAATACTTTAGAGCACTTGGGCTTGCCCTCTGTATGAAACCAAGGAGTTGAAAATTAATATGTGTTTACTTCTTGAGATAGAAGCCATTTTATATGGCCTGCGAAGTTACACTGTCTCGCGAAGTAACCCCGTTTAACCATAACTAACTACTTTTTAAGGGTTAATATCGATCTTTATTAATTTACATGGCCTTTATGTTTCAGCTTGGTGCTAGTATGTTAGCGCAGTCGCCACCACCGAAGCTATGTAATTCCTTTAGCTCACTGTCAGATCTTACGATGGACGACACTCGCGAAGGACCGGAAGACGTACATACACAACCAGAAATATCAATTAACACCAAATCCGTGCCAAATGCAATCGGTGGACGTCCGTTACCACAGGGAGGTAGAAAATGTAACTTCCTGGACGTGAATTACGTGATCAACGAACTCAGGGAGCCAACCACCGAGCCACTTACCACCATGCCTAGAGGAATCAAAGAAAATCAACACTATATAGTGGATAACAGCGAGAACATTCAGAGACGGGAGAATGGACAACAGAGTCAGTTCTGGGACGATTGTGGCGCGTGGATGTCGGGTGGTCCATCAACAAAGACAACTTTTGTTTCAACACCTGGTCAAAGGGTCAAGAAGGTCGTACTGAAAGATGGTGTATACTGCCTGGAACAACAACGTGATAAGAAGACAGTGTTCTAGCCTCTTGAACCACAACCGGACCCATCTTCAGTCACAGTTCTACAGAGATACCACGCAAAACATAAGGTATCGATGGAGTATGATAAGAGAGTTTCATGGATAGAAGGTGAAGGTTCCAATGCTCGAAAATTAGCCTGCCACGAATATAGGGGTGAACCTCCACGCGTCAGCACGGATTCAGAAACCGCATTAAACACGTATATAAGAACTAAACCAGCTGCGATTAAGAAAATTAAAGAAAGTGTTAAGACAAAAAAGCCAGATGCGTTGTATACCGAGTTAATCACTAATATAGAAGATCGTACGAGAAATTTTAGACAGGTATATGATACTAAATATAGGGAGCGAAAGAAGGAGAGACCAGCTGGGGTGAAAACTGGCAACTTTGCATATCAAGTGCAGATTGTGGAGAATATGGTACACACCCATCCACTCGTTGAGAGGGTCACAACCACGAGAGACAAAGTCCCCACTGTAATTTTATTCACATAAGAGCAAATCAGTGATATTAAGCGTTTTTGTTGTTCCGGACCAACCTGCCACAATACCGTTTTAGGATTTGACAAGACTTTCAATTTAGGTCAAGTACGCTTAACCGTGGGTACCTTAAAAAACTTAGCAGTAAAACAGCGTAAGACTCAGGACCATCCAATATTTCCTGGGCCGATGTTTTTGCATGGGAATTCGGATTTCAAAACCTATGCCTCATTTTTCCAGCACCTAGCAGTTGAGCTTGCCGATACGCCAAGCCGCCAATGATAGGGACAGATGACGAAAAAGCGATGGCAAAAGCGATAGCATTTTCATTCCCAAAGAGTACAAAACTGTATTGCACCCGTCATTTGAAGTGTAATGTTTTGGATTTCCTAAAGGACAAAGTCGGTGTAAGCGAGAAAGATCGATCAAGAATCTGTAGCTCAATTTTCGGCACAAACGGTGTAGTTAGCGCAAACGACTCCATCGTATTCGAGTCGCGTGTGCAGGATGTAAGTGGGTCGTTGGAAGAATTTCAAAAATTTAAAACCTATTTCGATTCCCGTATCGTACCATTGTTGAAGTCTAACCTAGCTGCATCTCAGACGCCAGGATACGACGACGGACTGACTACTTGGACGAATAACAATTGTGAAAGCCTAAATCATGTCTTCAAACAGGCCATAGATTGGAAATCTCAGCCGCTAAGTGAATTGGTTGAGAAATTATACTCAGTAGTCCTTAGACAATATCGCGAGTTAGAGCGTAGTTTGATCGGACAAGGTGATTATGTTCTCTGTGATGAGTACAATCGATTCGCGGTTCCAGAAGCAATATGGTGCACCAGGGAGAGCGACCAAAGAAAGAGACATTTCCAGAGGTTCCTTAAAGCAGCTAAAGAAAGAGACTCATGGACAATAAGGTCAACAGACGGAACGAGAGTCGTTATACCATCAAAGAGTGGGTGTAAAAAACCTGGGCAAAGAAAACGAGTGAAATGTGCCAAAACAACAATCATTCCAAAAGCATCATGTGCTATTAAACTTGAGCTACGGTAGAAATGCTAGCCAGTCAGTCCTGTAGTAAAATTGCTGTCCATTCCATAAATACAATTTTTGAAAACATATCACTGGCATAACTGGCTCGATAACTGAGCCAGTCATTCCAGTAGTAAATTTAAAAAAATAGTGTTCTCATGGACATTTTCTATTAGAATTCGGTAGGGCGTAAGATGTATATATGATATAAATTAAATGTAATATTTAAGAAGATAGAATTGTCTTATAGAAAATGTCCAAGAAAATACTATTTTGGAAAACTTATCACTGGTATAACTGGCTCGATAACTGAGCCAGTCATTCAAGTAGTAAAATTTTAAAAATAGTGTTCTCTTGGACGTTTTCTATAAGAATTCGGTAGGGCGTCAGATGTATCTATGATATAAATTAAATGTAATATTTAAGAAAATAGAATTGTCTTATAGAAAATGTCCAACAGAATACTATTTTGGAAAACTTATCGCTGGTATAACTGGCTCGATAACCGAGCCAGTCATTCCAGTAGTAAATTGTCAAAAATAGTGTTCTCTTGGACATTTTCTATAAGGCAATTCGGTAGGGCGCCAGGCATAAATTAAATGTAATATTTAAGAAGATAGAATTGCCTTATAGAAAATGTCCAAGAGAATACTATTTTGGAAAACTGCATATATAACCTCAACCTTAAGCTTAATGTGTGGAGCGTATTGTATAGATAGCGTAAATGTGACGCGTGCGTCTGTTCGTGCATGCTTGCGTACGTGTGTTTTATTATATTCTATTCTTTTCTATTCTAGTGTAATGTATTGTATTGCCTTGTATATGTCAACATTAACATATAATAAATATAAACTGCGTTGATCAGTTGTTTATCTTGTTTCTTGATACGCGCATAACGGAACTTTGGATCAGTTGTTTGTCTTGTTTCTTGATACGCGCATAACCGAACTTTGGATTGACTTCATGTAGGCCTATACGGAAATATAACAGCAACAATAGACTGCAGCATGGGATTGTCATTTACGAAAATATTAGATTTATGGTAGAGATCTATACAAGCTATATATGTCTCTGTCATAATATTCTTGTTTTCTTAAACTGCAAACTCTGCCCTATCCATATGACTTTGTCCCCATCCCATATATATATAGCCTATCATATTATATATTATAATCCCGCTTTCATAAATTGCTTGAAAATATATCTAACGCCCAGAATATGCGCTGATGCCAGTCTAATTTGATTTAAACAAATTTATCTCTCAGGATTTGACCTGGTTGCGTCCGTTTCTTTGGTCGGTTGTGCCTGGTCTCGCCTGGTTTTGCCAGTTCTCGCCCGGTTTTGACATAACGTAATTCCCCCTTATATAGTAGCTTGAAATTTTCCTGTACCAGGTAAACAAATGTCCTACGGATGATGCTAATGATTTTATTAGCTATGTTAACCTTTTCAAAAATATGGCTGTCAAATGTCAATTTCGAATCTATAATGACGCCTATATCTTTTTCCTCTGTGACATGTTCAAGGGATGTCTTGGCTCCATTTTCAGATTTCATCCAGTAGTCACATGAATTTGATTCTGTCGTTGATAATGTCATTACCTTGCATTTCATTGGGTGAAATTTCAGTAACCATACTTCTGACCATGTCTGTAGGTTTGTTAAATCTGTTTGCAGTTTATCACAGCCCTCCTGGTCCTTGATTTGGCGTGATAACTTGGTGTCGTCTGCAAACATATACACATCCGAATCGACAACATTTAGCAGATCATTTATATAGATAACAAATAGTAAGGGACCGAGCACACTACCTTGGGGAATACCGCTTGTAACATCTGACTGCATTGATGTTGCAATGTTGACCCGGACCTGCTGTTTACGGTTTCTCAGGAAATCTTCTGTCCATCCTAGGACCTGAGCACTTATGCTGAGCTTCTACTTTCCCAATTAGTCTTCTGTATGGGACTTTGTCAAAGGCCTTTTGAAAGTCCATATATATTGGGTCTACCACACCTCCATCGTCCATAATCTCTGTCCAGGTGTCCAAGACTTGCAACAACTGGAGGCCAGTTGAGCGGCCACTAATGAATCTGTATTGCTTGGGGCTGAAGAGTAAGTTTACTTTCAAGTGTCCGTATATTTCGTCTCTTACAATGGATTCCATTACTTTGCATACAATACTTGTGAGGCTGATGGGACGATAATTTGAGGGGCTTTTTCTGCTTCCTTTTTTAAATATTGCAGAGATGGTTGCGTCTTTCCAGATTTCTGGCAGGGTACAAGAGTCTAAGGAGGTCTTAAATATTATGGATAGTGGCTTACTCATGACCGGACTTAGTTCTTTCAGTACTCTAGGGTGCAGATTGTCAGGTCCCGGAGATTTAGTTATGTCACGGTTTCCTAATTTCTTCCTCACCATTTACTCTGATATCACAATATATGATAATGGCTCTTGTACCACTGCTGGGTGAATTCCCGGAATGTCACCCTCTGGCTCTACTGTGAAAACTGAAGAAAAGTAATCTGCCAGAACATCTGCCTTTTCCTCGTCCGTTACTGTAAGAGCACCAGTTTCTGGGTCTATCAGATTTGCTATGCCAACCCTTGTTTTTGTCTTGCTGTTGACGTAGTTCCAGAACTGTTTGAGGTTGCTTTTGATTTCCTTAGCTATATCTTTTTCAATTTGTCTCTGTTTTTCTCTGGTTAAATTTCTTACTTTGTTTCTTCTTCTTCTTTTCGTTTGCTGATCATACCGCCAGTCCTGTAAGTGACTATCGACATGATCATTGTTTCTTGATCTGCAGTAAGTCTTATAGTCAGTTTGGTCACGTGTCCTCATATAGCGCTTCCATAGTCGATGCTTTTCTGAAATTTTACATGGTGATGCTGTGTCAATTGGGGTTCTGTTCTCTCTGCATGGTTTACTTTGAATGATTTTACTTGGAATGCATTGACTGATTGCTGTATTTACTTTGTCCATAAAAACCTCCCATTGAGTCGTCACATCTAGTTCGCTTGGCTTGTCAGCACCTCGTGGTCTTGTGTCGTCCTTTATATGTTGAAGTAAGTAATTTCTTTTACAGCATTCAAAAAAGTAGTTAGCATCACTTGTTGGGTTGTCAGAGGCTGTCACACGCTTTTTCCAATCTATCTCTGGTCAATTGAAGTCGCCAAGTAGTAAAAGATGACTGTAGTTTTGGTTTGATATTTTGTCAATGAGATCATTTAGCATTTTGTTGTTTTCAGTATCACTGTTATGGCTTCTATATACGCATCCAACTAAGAGTTTATCCTTTTTTGCCAGTTTTATATCAATCCATATAGATTCAGGCCAAGTTTACGTCCCTAGTAGGGTAGCTGCTCGAGTTACTAGAGTAGCACATAAACGGCTGGAGTACGTACTCTAGTACCTACTCGGGGCGACCCACCTATCAGCAAGCGTAAATCGAGTAGTCACGTGTTTGTATTGAAATCAATGTAATTTAAACACGTGCTCATTTACGCGAGGGTAACTGATCACATGCTCATCTACCCTAGAGCAGCTACGAAAGTTTTCGCCTAAACTCGCTATATGAGAAGCTGGAGTCTGCTTCGGCTGGCATTGCATCTAGATCGTTATGTACATATATTACAATTCCTCGTTTCGCTTTTGAGGAGAGATAGCACAAAGCCAGAGGAAAGCAGCAAGATTTGTGCTAGCTCTTCCTCTTACCTTTATGCAAGGCGTTGGACAAGGAGGAATACTGTCAACAGACTTGTACAAGCTGTACATCAGTGATCTGCTTGACAACTTAGATGCCTCAGGAAATGGAGCCAGCATTGGAACTGTGCATTGTGCAGCACCGACATGTGCAGATGACGTCAGCTTAATAGCAAATAGTGAAAACAACCTGCAGAGTTTGTTGAATATTTCTAGTCGTTACAGTGTTAACCAATTTTATGAGCTCCAGCCAAAGAAATGTGTCATTCTCTCTGACTGTAAGAAGGAGAAGACTCCATTCTTCTTAGGTGATGTGGAGGTATCTGCACCAGGCTGTACATCTCACTTAGGGATACAAAGAAGTGATCAAATTATAAATGCTCGCCCTACAGTAGATGAAACATCAGGAAAGCCAGGCGTGCTATCTACTCGCTTATGGGAGCAGGGCTTCACGGGATAAATGGCATAACACCCTTGGCATGCATGCATCTGATAGAAGTCTATATCCTTCCAGTTCTGCTACATGGGATTGATGTACTTATTCTCAACAAAACTAAAGTGAGACTCCTTGACTAGTTCTATCATAAGCTGCTGTTACAAATCCTGGGCCTTCCAGATAGTAGCACATCCATATTCGTATCTTCAGCTTGGCACTCTTCCGACTGAAGTGCATATACACATACAGAAGCTAACGTTAGTGAGGAACATTTGTGCAGACCAAGAATCCATACTCTTCTCGGTAGCTCCGAGGCAGACTGCTATGAAAGGATACGATCGGAATAGCTGGTTTACTGACACTCATAATATACTCGCAAAGTACGATCTCCCTTCTATCCACGTTCTTCTAGTCTAGATCATCCACCGGCAAAGGGAGCATGGAAGACTCTTACTAGGAAGTGGGTCAACAGGTTATGGTTGGATGAGCACAATAGTCAGATACCGCTATATTCATCCTTACAGTATCTGAGTAACTGTTCTATAAACCTTTCATCTGCCCACATAGCAATTGAGTCGGTCACTACTGCTCCACGCGATATGCGCACATTACCGGTACTGCTGCGCTTGCTGACCAACTGCTATACCCTGCAGTGCAACAGGACTAAATATAGTCGATAAAATCTGATTGCCCACTATGTAACAATGGATCAGAAGACCATCACCATTTCCTAACAGTTTGTCAACCTTTAGCAGTGTTTCGGAGCAAGTACCGGGACCTACTACAGCGTAGCCTATGCGCATACTGAGCATGTCTGGGACGATAACAGCATTCTAACTTCATTCCTTATGAATCCATCGTCACATTTGTACATGTCAGATCTCACGTGTCAGTGTGTCTACTCAGTAGAGAAGATAAGTTGCCAGTACTGCTTCACTTTGAACAATTTTCGAATACTCCTGACTGCTGAAAGGAGCAATATGAACACCGAGAGTGACAGTGGTATATCTGGTATATGTCACATACAACAACACCACCACCAACAACAACAACAACAACAACAATAATAAATAAACTGTTGCATGTGTGTGCGTGCGTGCGTGCGTGCGTGCATGCGTGCATGCGTGCGTGCGTGTGTGTGTCACATACAACAACAAAAACAACAATAAATAAACTGTTGCATGCAGGAGCTGGCCTCATATATATATATGAGGCCAGCTCGTGCATGCAACAGTTTATTTATTGTTGTTGTTGTTGGTGTTGTTGTTGTATGTGACGCACGCACGCACGCACGCACGCACGCACGCACGCACGCACGCACGCACGGATACATATATATATATATATATATATATATATATATATATATATATATATATATGTGCGTGCGTGCGTGCGTGCGTGCGTGCGTGCTTGCTTGTGTGCGTGCGTGCGTGCGTGCGTGCGTGCGTGCGTGCGTGCGTGCGTGCGTGCGTGCGTGCTTGCGTGCGTGCGTGCGTGCGTGCGTGCGTGCGTGCACGCGCGCGCGCATGTGTGCATGAGTATGTTTTTATGGGCCTACTTAAATATGATCTATTGTACATTATAAGTCTGAGGCGAGACTCACATCCTTTCTCACCGAAAGTCTGTATGGCTAATAAAATCCTCAAATAGGTTAATTTACTGGTAAATAATTCCAGAAGGGTAGTCAGGTCCTTGTATAAGTATTCATATCAAGGTAGTTTTTTTAGCATTCTGTCACTATGTCATTGTCTTGTGTGTCATATATATGTTAATGTACAAATGTTGTGTATTGTATGTAAGGAGTCCATCACTCCATAGGCCATGCCTTTGATGGACTGCCTGTTTAGAGTATATTTATAAGTATAGAAAAACCATGCAACTTTGAACTTGAACTTGTGTGAGTGCTCCAACCAAGTGGAGGTATATCCGTATACAGAACAGAACTGGCTGCATTGTCTTAAAGTGCCTATATAGAAAGAAAGTTATGAAAAACTGAAGAATGGAATCGCATTATAATCCCAACTCTAATGGGGGCAGAAAGACCAAATGGCAGGCGATCTAACAGTAAGAGCAAGAAGGGCAGCAGACCTCAATTAAGGTAGGATCTAATCTAATCTTATTTTAAAGATATCGTCATAGAAGCATCTTATTTTAAAGATATCGTCATAGAAGCATGATACATTAGAGTACGGAAGATATCTTCGTCGTAGAAGCAGGATCCGCCATAAAGCATGGATCGGCCCTCGCTTGAAGATTACATAAATATTAGCCACCACACATGATCCGTTTACCCTTCCTTAATTGTAACCGAACATTTCCCACCAAATAGACACTAAACTACAGTAACTATTTCAACTAACAAGATTACTGACCATATGCTGATATGGATACTAATGGTGGCAGAACTAAGATGTAATGACGTTTAAGAACATGAACATTTTATCAGCCTCTGAGTAAATTACTACCATCTAAGAGGCATACATATATCATTGCTGGGATTGCGTTTAATCTTTACTAACTTTTAATGATTACTGGAAACTTATGATCTTATGAGCTTTTTATCATTACCGTAATGAAGTCACATGTTGTAGATATCTGATTGTCTTCTGGGGGGTCATGACCCCGGGGACATCTTATATTTGGAGTCTAAGACCTCAGTGGATTACTATATTTGAATACCAGGCGAGCTAAGGAACGGATAACACAATGGGCAGGGATGTAATAGCGCGATCTAGTGTGTGCATCAAGTCGACGCAAAACTGACACGAAAATGTAGCTGATACAATAAGTGAAATTGGAATAGAATAGACTAAGACTTAGGGCAGTGAGCTGATGGAGTCTGTCGGTGGTTGAAAGATGAAAGTTGTTGCTGCAGTCGCGGCATAACCTTTTATAATATTCAGCAGAAGTTATGACCAATAGTTTTCTAAATATTCAAGCAAGAGGTCGGTACACTCTGTCCGTAGCACAGACTGAATGACTCATAGAATGACGTAGTAACGTGGCGACGACCGACTTACCATAGGACCGTGATAATGTGACAGAGTTTCTATATTTCTATAGAGGCGACCCACGACACCAGATACGACACCAGATGTTGGTGAATCAGATGGGCCACATGGTCACTACGTCATGGCACCCTTGTAAAATGCAGGCGCAAGCCTAATAAGCAAGGGGTCGGACGAGGACGTAGTAGCGTCTGGCGCCAAGAAGATTAGAAAACCAGACGAAAAGTTGACAGAAGACGTCCATCAGAATAAGATATTGAGAAAAGATTAACAACGATTGTCGAAACAATATCCATCACTGTCAAGTTTGGGGGAGGTTATCGGATACAATTCTACACTCATGAGTCAACTAAACCGCCTTAACTTGTTCGGTGTTCTTTTCCTAAGAGAGAAAATCGGAGTTTGATTAGTCAGGATGACGTCACAATCAATGAGCATCGAATCAAACTCTAGAAAGAAGAACCCAAACGAACATGGTAAAGAGCTCCAGAGAAGTATAAAAAGTGGACTTTAACTTTAATCGAGATTCCGGTCGAAGTTAGATTGAGAGTCCCGTCGTTCGTGCACATTGAAATAGTGTTAGGGTTAGGAAACATTAAATTTAAGTAAAATAATCAAATATAGTCAAACTTGTATAAAGTCAGTATCTTTTATTTGTGGCAGCAAAAGCCACCATAGTTATATGTACAGTTAGTTTAAGCTTAATAAATCTATCACCTTGATAACCAAGGCACGAGTTTGATTTTATTAAATCTGGACACTACGGAAGACCACCGTAACGAATCCATACGTTCTGAAACATCAGTCAGATCAGGCCCGGATAACAAACTAAATATCATTACTTACATCTATCAACGAGGCGAGCCGTTATCCATCTCTTTCGTTCCTGGTAAAGGTGGTTGTCGCAGCAACCGTCCATACAAACCTCAGCCAAAACGAAAGAGACTGTAGAGCAGCGTGTATATTAAGAGCACGTATCATTAGTGTGGGGAGATACGTCACAATTTTAGGTGACGTCATACAAAATCTTCAGTGGCGAGCCTGCCAGGATCCAGATAAGCTAAACAGTGAGTACATAGAAGCGTATGGCCCAAGAACAAGGGGGATGACCGACGACCATAATTGTTAAAGACGTAGCGGACCGAGTGGCGACATATCTAGCGGTAGCCCAGCAATCAGAAGGGTGTCAAGTCACGCAGCATAGGGAGTACGGACATAATTCCCTGTGTAAAATTACCACGGCTATCAGTTGCCCAGAACATCCACGTGTGGCTATAGTGGTGGTTAGTATCCACTACAACTAGAGACGACAATGGCGATGCCGAGATGACCCACCGACCCGACGATACCGCCGATAGATAGACCCCCGGCAATGGAGTTGAGAGCTGAGACGGTAGCTGCTATGCAGCTGATGGGAACCAACCAAGGTCTGAGCCGCGGAATAATCCGAAAGAAAACCGCTACCTTAGCGCGCGCCATCGAAATCGCCGAAGAAGAAGAGAAACCAACGACCTTCTTCGTGCGATGAGGATCGACAATGGCAGGAGGGAGGAAAGTATGGAAGTAGACGCTCTAGAGCCCAAGGAGGAACGCGAGGTGTGGTCAGTGATAAGGACACTGAAGCGACAAGTCGCGCAGCAAAACCGCATGATAGAGCAATTGTGCGGGTTAGTGCGGGATCTCCAAGACAACGCCACCCCACAGCAGGCAGCACCAAGAAAGGCATGACCGGAGAAAAAGTCGGCCAATCCGCCACCAAGGAAGCAAGGTCCGACCCGATCCAAACCAGCGCCTAGAGACTTGGCGAACATCACCTGCTATAACTGTGGCAGAAACGGCCACTACAAAAGTGACTGTAGGAGTCCAGCACAACCAGCACCGAACGCACCCCGGAAACCAGTGGTCAGACCGAGACCACAGCGTCCACCAATGACTTGTTTTACATGTGGCCGAGAAGGACACACGGCCCAGAATTGTTTTGGGACACATATGAGCCGGCAGGCGACTGCTGCCATAACAATAAAATGTTTTGCGTGTGGCAAAGACGGCCACTACATAAGAGGAATGGTCCTGCCGGGATCCCAACAAAAGGGTCCAGCTGACCGCAGGGCAATCAAGCATCCCCGCACTGACGATATAGAGATCGACGAGGTGAACGATCACCGACGACGCACGACGCCCAGTGACTGTTCACGTAATATCTGCATGGACCTAAACAACGCTAGACGCAACCGTAACGACTACGTCGATCGCGATGGTTTTGTGTTCACTGGGGGAGGGGACGGATGAAATGGGCCGTTATTCATACGGTGTCGGACACAATTCATCCTCCCGCCAGAACAGCTACGCCGAAGTCGTCAATGGACGAAGGAACCCGGGAAACGACGACGGAGAGAGCCGTTGGTGAGATCACCTACCGAGCGGTTCTTAATCCGTCTAAAAATGGATAAAGACGGTCCATCGGATCGGGGTAAGTACGTGCATGCCTTAGTGGATACTGGTGCTAGCACATCCTTGATTCGCAAGGATATATGGCGTAGCATGTTGAATGCTAGGCCATTGAAAAGAGCAAGAACGCTCTTAACTGTAAATGGTTCCCCGATAGAGTTGTTGGGGGAAACACAAGTAAAATTTGAGAACGCCCGACCCATCCCTAGTACGATTGTGGCCAGAATGAGGCATGAATGTTTACTTGGAGCGGATGCTTTGCACCTGGGAAATGCAAAGATTGACTATCAGGCCAAAATTGTAGTATGGTTTGGCCAGGTATATCCCTTTGAATATCCGCATAGAGAACAGACAAATTATGTCTATGCAAGCTGTAAGGAAACGACCGGATATAAAGATATCGACAAAGTCATGGCGGACTTTGCAGATATTTTTTATACGGCTCGTCCAAACACTTTAGGATTGGTTCCCAAAGTCAAGTGCACGGTACCGACAGGGGATGCCTACCCTATTAGGCAGAAAGCGTACCGTCTACCGCTAGCCAAGCAATATATAGTCAAAAATCAAGTGGCTGAAATGCTGGCAGCGGGCGTCATAAGACCGTCGTCGTCCCCATGGGCGTCACCCATTACATTGGTTCCTAAGAAGGACGGGGGGACGAGATTTTGTATTGACTATAGGAAATTGAACTCCGTTTGTCGTAAGGATAGCTATCCTTTGCCGAATATATCGGACATTTTTGATTCTATGGGCGGCGCTACGATCTTTTCGACTATGGACTTGAAGTCTGGCTATTGGCAGATACCAATGGACAGCCAAGACATAGCGAAAACAGCGTTCGTTTGCAGTCAAGGTTTGTTTGAATTTCTTCGGATGCCATTCGGTTTTGCGAACTCAGGTGCCGTATTTCAGAGGGCAATGAACGATATTTTCCGAGAATTCGTGGGAAAATGTCTGCATGTTTTTGTCGATGATATAGTCATATATTCAAGAAACCCGGCTGAACATGCACAGCATTTGCGTACAGTTATGCGTAGAATTCAAGAATATAATTTGCAAGTTAAAAAATCGAAATGCGATTTCGCCCAACCATCAGTTGATTTGTTAGGATATCGTGTTTCAGCACAGGGAGTGGCTCCTCAGGTCCAGAAGGTCAAGGTCATAAGAGAAATGTCACCGCCACGCGACGTGGGTGAGGTGAGAAGTTTCCTGGGCGCTACAGGGTATTACCGCTCTTGTGTGCAAGGCTATGCCGAAATTGCTATGCCTTTGATAGAATTGACTAAGAAATATAAACGTTTTGAGTGGGGTCAGGGAGAACAGCAAGCGTTTAAGAAATTGCAAAACTTGCTGTGTAGTGAGACGGTTCTCACATATCCGAATTTGAATGCTCCGTATAGATTGTATACTGATGCGTCTAGCCATGCGATAGGTGCGATACTGGTACAGGTAGATGACAAGGGTATTGAGCGGGTGATTCAGTCGACGAGGGAGTGTTACCTCACGTCCCTCTGGAAGCATTCGACATACCATATGACGAAGTGTGTGCCGAGCAGACCAAGGAATACCCGGAGTTGTTAAAAAACATCCCGGAGGAGTATATGGTCAAGAATGGCATTTTGTATTCTTTAGTTACGCCTTCAGCGTTGGACGCTGAGTACCCCAGAATTGTCTTACCTACCCTGTTCCGTGAGAAAGTGCTCCGGATGACTCATGAACGAGCTGGTCACCAAGGTCTGCAGAAGACCATCGGTATGGTGAGGGATTCTTTTGTATGGAGTCTTTAAGAAAAGACGTAATTCGTATGCTTGAAACATGTACGAAATGCCAGGTCAACCGACCTGTCACTACCCGACCCAGGTATAGTGAAATGCCCATGGCCAATTATCCGAGTCAGATAATTGGAATGGATTTGATCGGTCCATTATTAGAATCGAATAAGGGTAACGTGTATATCATGACGGTGATCGATCACTGTTCTGCTTGGGCAGAAGCATATCCGATTGCAGCGAAGACATCTCAAAATGTGGAAGAAAAGTTCTTCAACGAGTATGTCGCGCGTCATGGCGTCCCTGAAATTGTAATAACCGATCAGGGTAAAGAATTTTGTTGTCATTCTCTGGAGGAGCGGTTCAAAGAACACGGTATCAACCATAGGCGATCTAGCCCGTACCATCCACAGACCAATGGACGTACTGAAAGATTCAACGGCACTCTTAAAGAGTTGATCCAGAAAGGGGTGAACAATGCCTCGAGGGCGTGGGAGGACGAGTTGGGTGCGGCTTTGACAGCGTACCGCAGTACTCGTCATTCAACGACCGGGTATACGCCATTTTATTTGACGTATGGGCGACGGGCGAGATTGCCGAAAGCCGTTCCAATCGATGCGTCGCAGGACCTTGGTGAGAGACTGACGTATCTCAACAATGCCTTGCTGCGTGCTCATGAGGGGACAGCTAGATCTCGAGAGGTTCACCGGGAACAAATTAATAAGCGTGCGAACGCTGGTGAGTTTAAAGTGGGGGATTCGCTGGTCGTAAAAGCTGAAGAGAGGATGAAGTTGACCTCTCGCAGTGACCCCGAATATGAGATCTTTAAGATCAATGGACCTGTGGCGCACGTCCGCCATCAGAGGTCTGGTAAGGTGCGTGTACTTAATATATACACCTGTGCAAAAGTTAAGCACCACCCTATTTTTACGCACATGCGAGGGTATATTCATGTGCTATGAAGAAAGCAATAGCATAAACATTTATGCACCCATCCATCTTAGTGCAAGAGGTAATAATGCAACTAGAGGAATGCTGATTATGATGGTGGGGAAACACTGTATGTTTTTGTTTGAACTTGAAAACTAGGCCTGAATATGATTACGTTGACACAACTGACAACTATTGCCCTACAGTTGACACACGTGGCTAGATTGTCATTAATGGTGTCTGAAAACGAAGTCTAACATCTGTGCACGAGTTTGAGACTGTCATTATTAATACCGGGTATATCCACCTTGTGCCTGGATGACGGCCTGGACACGACGTCTCATGCTGGTCACCAACCGACTGATACGCCATTGTGGTATTCGTTGCCATTCAAGATGGAGTGCGTCTGTTAATTCCTGTAGGTTCTGCACAGGAGGATCCCTCCTTCTCACCATGTTTCCCAGAATGTCCCAGATATGCTCAATAGGGTTCCTGTCAGGGCTCATTGCTGGCCATGGTAGGGTTTCGATGGCATTCTGGCGGAGGTATTCATGCACAGCTCTAGCACGATGTGGTCGGGCGTTGTCATCCATGAATATAGGGTGGGTTCCAGGTGCATGATTTACAAAATGAGGGACCACAACTCTATCCAGTATGGAATCTTGATATCTTTGTCCATTTAGTGTTCCAGGTACAGTCACCAGATCCAGCTTACAATCAAATGAGATGCACCCCCATATCATAACGGAACCTCCACCAAATGGAACTTCTTCCATGATGTTACGTTGGTCGTACGCCGTGCATCTGGACCTCCATACACGAGTTCGACCATCTGTGGCATGAAGCAGGAACCGACTTTCATCGGACCAGTGTACCCGTCTCCAGGATCTCATGTTCCAGTGTCTTCTTTCGTTGCACCACCTCAGACGCTCCTCTTTGTGGTGTGCAGTGAGGAGAGGACGTCTGACAGGTCTCCTAGCTTTCATGCCAGCAGCATACAGTCTCCTTTTGACGGTAGACATTGACACTCTATTGCGCGTTTCCCATTGCTGGCTGAGCACTCTGCTGTTGGTGAATGGAGATCTCCTAACAAGGCGTACTACGGCTCGATCATCACGGGCAGTAGTCTTCTTCGGTCTTCCAGATCTAGGGCTGTCCTTCACCTCGTTAGTTTGCCCATGTTTTGCAATCAAACGACTGATTACAGTATGGTTAATGTTCAGCTGTCTGCCAATCTCTCTGCATGACATACCAGTGGTATGCATGCCAATGATTTGCCATTTCACACGATCACTTAACCTTCGTCTTGCCATAGCGGTTCACAATCAAGAGCTAATTCTCTCTATACAAATAAACCACGGTCATGAACACAAAATTCCTAATCTTGTCGCCTAAATCTGTATGTAATGTTCTACACCTCAAACTGGACTTTTACATAACTGAACACGTGTGCTGTTTCCCGCCACGCACGGACATCAAGCGGCGTGAAGTCATGCATGCATTTGCATTTCGTACTTGGAATTATGTCAGCTAACGCGGGGACAAAAAGTATGGCAGCCTAGTTGTACCATCATGTTTCTACGTTCTATTGTTTTTGCTGGTGCTTAACTTTTGCACAGGTGTATATGTAAGTTGCGCGTAGTTGACTCAGAAATGTGCTGGAACGCGGTATGACCACGTCCCATTCGTAACCCTACCAGGGGGACGAAGGCTAGCCATCACCCCAGGGCGATGTTGCCCGAGCCAGAACCTATGGTCACCGACGCTGATACGACACCCCAGGCTCGTAAGAAGCGGCCAGCTTCGGATATGGGGCCAGAGGTGCGTACAGGGGGTAAGAGGGTTGACCGGAAAAAGGTTCAACCCAGTACGAGTCGCAATCAAAACCATGAGTCACGGAGTGACAACATCGAAACTCCTAGACCTATGGTGATAGACACCCCGGAGGCGGCACCAGAGCCTGCCTCTGAACCAATGGAGATGCTTCCATCGCATCCTTATATGCTGCGCAAGCGCAGGCATACGCCGGATGATGATTTTGACATCAAGCAACTCCGGATGGATATGAAGCGAAAGCGCGGGCATAGGCTGGATGGCGGAGCCAGTGGCAAGTGACTCCGCATTGGTGTAATAGACCCCGCCCTACGCGATGACGTGCTATACGCTGATTTCATCAGTCGTATAAATGCTGTCATTCGGCGGCACAACCGCCAGTAGTATGTATTGTATCGCTATACTATAACATCGCGAATAGCTAGTGCATAAGGTGTAATAACGATTGAAGCTAAATTCGTTCGCACGATACAAAAATGTATTCGTTTAATTTGTGTATAATGGCGTTGTGGTTTAGCGTGGTATTGGGTATGTGTAAAGACTCGAGTATACACCGCCTACCGAACGGCGTCATGATAACCAAACTAGAGGTTGTGTCGGTAATACGGGCCGAATGGACAGTGATAGTATCCATCGACCATCCTTACCTACCCGCGGAATTCATGGGATGGTTGGCCCAAATGGCCAGTCTCGCCGCTAGCATGGGTACGAAAACATCGTTTTTGAGCGGGAACGATATATACGGATTACAGCATCGAATACGGGGGGTAAGAAAGATGGCAAGCCAAACACAGCAAACCATGAGTAGTCGAACTGGCGCTAGGCAGAAGCGAGGGTTATTTAACTTTGTGGGCGACATCGCATCATCGCTGTTCGGTACCGCTACATCTGGGGATATAAACGCCATACGAGATGTGGTAAAGAGGGCGATGACGAGGATGAACAAAGTGGTGCATTTTACCAACCAGTTGACGTCGCACGTCAAATTAGCTTTCCGAGATATTGGTATGAACACGGACCGTATTAACGAGTTAGGCGACAACTTGGCCACTGCAACGGGCAACATGAGCCGAGCGCTCAGGCAGCAGGGGATTCGATTGTTGGAACTCTATGCATTGGTACGGTTAGGACATGTTATAGACTCGGCTGAACATGTGGTCTATGACTACCAGAAGGCAGCCGAACAGTTCCATAGGCAAACGGCATCCTTGGAGTTGGGTCGTCTAACGGAAGAACTTTTTGGTCCCGATGATCTGACGTCCGTGGCAAAACAGGTTAGTGCGGAATACAGGCTGGTGAAACCGTATCAGTGGTATTACAGAAATGTAGTGGTATATCCATTGTGGCGGGACGAGTTGAAGCTCCATTATGTGGCGACACTACCGTTAATTGACGGAGGACGATATATCGAATATGGACTACACTCATGGCCTGAACCACTGGCCAAGACAGGGTATTACATGCAAGTGATGCTGGCCCGTACCAGCATTGGTCTAGATACCAAGACTGGGTGGTACTTTACCGCGTCGGAGTGTCGTGGTGCTGACCCTAGGGTGTGCCAGGGACAACTACGGGTCGACAAGACCCACGTGCCCTGTATTGTGAGTGTATTGACAAATGCGACTGATAGCAACTGTAATATTCAACTAACGAAGTCGAACGTAACCACTAGTAAATTATTTGCCAATGAGAAAATCGGAATAGTGTTGCAAACGTTCGGCGAGATGGTGGAAATCCATTGCGACGGACGACTGACGGACCGATGTATGGTGAGTAATGGTGTGTATGCATTGATGTCTGGAGAATGCGGGTATAGTGGGAGGGGCTGGCGATTCGAGCCTGTAGCGTCTTATAGTCGGACGTACACTCGGATAGCCCTAGCCATTGAAATGTCCCACTTGGATGTGTCCGGCGTTCTAAATCAATCCATGATAGTTGACCATTTAAAGCCACAACCGTGGAACCATTTACAAAAGTCTAAGTACGTACCGCTAACACCGTTATCCATGATCGACCCAGTGATGGTCGATGGCATTGGGGTACATTCTTTCGTATCATATTCTACGGGTTCCTTCGTAGTTGTGTTAGTAATTGTGCTTATATTATATAAATGTGGCGTGTTATCACGCATGTGGAATGCGCTTAAATGCAAGCCACGTGCGGCCCATAAATGCAAGCCACGTGCGGCCCATAGTAGTGAACCGCATATCATTGCACCAACTATTCAGACCCAGCAGCCCCGGAGACCTGCAGCTCTACCGGAGCCGCTGCGGATGGCAGCCGGGTCGTCGCCTAATGCTGACGCCGGGACTGAGATCGACCCGACGGCTGCCGAATGGATAGAGATGGAGACGTACATTGACGTGGTGGATCCTAACGTAAGCATAGACCACTGGGAGGTATCACCATGACATTTTGGCACTAACTTTATATGTTTCCACTGGAACAGTAATTGGTGAATATTAAATGTTGTAGCACGAACATTAGTATGGTGCCATGTTGGTACTGTATTATTTAATACGAAAAATTCACATGATCTGTAATGATATTTGCACTGTGGGATTAAGGACTGACATTTATGGTGACGTCGTCACGATCAGATGACATCATTAAAATAATTGATTGTGGTGTATTATATTATTGTATTGCTTGATTGATCGTATTGTTTTCTATGTTAAGTTACGCGTGGATCGAGGTTATCGACCATGGTTTAATGATGCTATTAATGTGTTTCCGGGGGCAGTCTTTTGCTACCCGGACATGTATGTTTGTATAATTATCAACCATACACTAACGAATACTACTAATGTATTTCCGAGCATTCCGCTACTCGGACAAGTATTGGTGTATAGTATATTGACCTGTAATGTTAAGTTGTTGATGATTGGACGACTATCGGGTGGTATCCGTTCAGGCTGCTGGTATAGGTTTGGGTTGTTGATAGTCCACAACGAGTTAGTTGACACTCTCTTAAGGCCTTAAGAGAGATGGTCAATTAACTTTGGTTAAGGGGCGTATGTAGATATCGAATTGTCTTCTGGAGGGTCATGACCCCGGGGACATCTTATATTTGGAGTCTAAGACCTCAGTGGATTACTATATTTGAATACCAGGCGAGCTAAGGAACGGATAACACAATGGGCAGGGATGTAATAGCGCGATCTAGTGTGTGCATCAAGTCGATGCAAAACTGACACGAAAATGTAGCTGATACAATAAGTGAAATTGGAATAGAATAGACTAAGACTTAGGGCATTGAGCTGATGGAGTCTGTCGGTGGTTGAAAGATGAAAGTTGTTGCTGCAGTCGCGGCATAACCTTTTATAATATTCAGCAGAAGTTACGACCAATAGTTTTCTAAATATTCAAGCAAGAGGTCGTTAGGGTGCTACGGACAGAGTATACGTAGCACAGACTGAATGACTCATAGAATGACGTAGTAACGTGGCGACGACCGACTTACCATAGGACCGTGATAATGTGACCGAGTTTCTATATTTCTATAGAGGCGACCCACGACACCAGATACGACACCAGATGTTGGTGAATCAGATGGGCCACATGGTCACTGCGTCATGGCACCCTTGTAAAATGCAGGCGCAAGCAAGGGGTCGGACGAGGACGTAGTAGCGTCTGGCGCCAAGAAGATTAGAAAACCAGACGAAAAGTTGACAGAAGACGTCCGTCAGAATAAGATATTGAGAAAAGATTAACAACGATTGTCGAAACAATATCCATCACTGTCAAGTTTTGGGGAGGTTATCGGATACAATTCTACACTCATGAGTCAACTAAACCGCCTTAACTTGTTCGGTGTTCTTTTCCTAAGAGAGAAAATCGGAGTTTGATTAGTCAGGATGACGTCACAATCAATGAGCATCGAATCAAACTCTAGAAAGAAGAACTTAAACGAACATGGTAAAGAGCTCCAGAGAAGTATAAAAAGTGGACTTTAACTTTAATCGAGATTCCGGTCGAAATCAAGAGCTAGAATAAGTTAGATTGAGAGTCCCGTCGTTCGTGCGCATTGAAATAGTGTTAGGGTTAGGAAACATTACATTTAAGTAAAATAATCAAATATAGTCAAACTTGTATAAAGTCAGTATCTTTTATTTGTGGCAGCAAAAGCCACCATAGTTATATGTACAGTTAGTTTAAGCTTAATAAATCTATCACCTTGATAACCACGGCACGAGTTTGATTTTATTAAATCTGGACACTACGGAAGACCACCGTAACGAATCTATACGTTCTGAAACCTCAGTCAGATCAGGCCCGGATAACAAACTAAATATCGTTACTTACATCTATCAACGAGGCGAGCCGTTATCCATCTCTTTCGTTCCTGGTAAAGGTGGTTGTCGCAGCAACCGTCCATACAAACCTCAGCCAAAACGAAAGAGACTGTAGAGCAGCGTGTATATTAAGAGCACGTATCATTAGTGTGGGGAGATACGTCACAATCTTAGGTGATGTCATACAAAAGCTTCAATGTGTTTATCATCTTTTAATGAATTATTGTAAACAGACCACCCATGTAAACCTCATGTCACTAAAATACAGAAGGCTTAGAGGAGACTTAATCGAAACATGCAAATGTATCCATGATGATTACAACATTGACAAAAACATATTCTTTGACAGATCAGGTAACACACGTACTAAAATTCACACATTCAAGCTCAGCACTAAACGCAGCAGAAAGGAAATTCGTAGGCATTTTTTCCCAAACCAAATTATTAACACATGGAACTCACTCCCTTCTGTTGTGGTCGAGGCACCCACGCTCGGCGTGTTTAAATCAAAATTAGATATGCACCTAAATGACATAATATACGATCACGACATAACAAACTAATAGATATTTAATAATAAAACAATCTAGAATTATACCCAAATGCTAGGTGCAGAAGGGTGTAACCATGTTGAGCGTAGGTGGCACACCGCAGATAACCCATCTGCCCCACAGCACCTCCCAAAGTCAACCAGGGTCCTGATTAATGTCAATGAATAATGCCAACAAAACAAATAAACAATTGTGACTAAACAAAGTGCAAACACTAGTAATATAATACCAACACAGCTCCAGAGGCAATAACAAGCCAAGGGCTTATGCCTCGTAAAATAATGATGACGATGATGATGATGATGATGATGATGATGATGACCACTCCGGTCATTACCATGACTGTATAGTCTACGCTCAAAATCATTGGATCATACAGCTTCAACTCACAAAATACTTATCTGTGATATATAGATCATTTACAAACTGCAATAATTTTATCTGTGATACATAATGAACTTTATTTAAGTACCAAACTGTGATAAGCTAATCTGTGATACAACATTTCACAACTGGTGATATAACCTCACAAGCCAGTTATCACTTATCAGTCAGCATGTCTTCATCAGATGTAGTGAAAACCTCAAGCTTGACGCATACACCAGAATCAATGCAAATAATAAGGCGTAGCTCCAGGAATAGAAATACCAACTATAAATACCAGTCTCCAGCCACAAGGCCAGATAGAACAAAGAACTATGCTCTGAATAAACCGCGAGCACTTGAAAAGAAGCTGAACCATACAAAGAGGATGTCATTGTCTGTGGTTTGGAGTGATAGAGGGAGACAGTGTAGGCCTACCATCGAGTTATCAGCTGCAGTGCTTGAACTTCCATACAGCATGCTGCACTCTGAAGAGAGACAATATAGTCAAGGAGCAATAATGGACTGGCTGGTGCAAGTAGGGAAAAACAACTTCAGTATAACAGGTTCGTTGTGTATCTATAGCACATCATCCAATGCTCATATTAATGGAAAACTGACACAGGAGCTATTTTCTGCACTTATTCCAGCATTCGCAAATTGGGTGAAAAGTCAAGATGTTGCTAATTTTAATAGCAAGCTTGAGGAAGATCTAAAGACAGCTATCTCCTCATATAAGTTAAAATCAACATATAGCGCAAGGAAGGAAACACAGAAGAAGAGCAGAATCATCATTGCAACAAACTATGATACCTCTAACACTGCACAACCGCATGAATCCATAAGTAGAACGATGGAAGATACAAGATTAAAGGCAAAAAGTAGTGCCTCGACTACAAGATCAGAACGGCAAAGTATCCCATTGAGTATAAGATCAGAAATACAGACCAGTGGCTCAGACATCAGAGCAGAAGCTCAAAACATCTTAGACATAAGAACAGAGATACAAAATAATACCTCAGACATAAGAGCAAAAACTAAAAAAAAAACTCGAATGTAAGATCAGAAATGCAAAATAACTCTCTAAACACCAGAGTAGAAAATCAAAGCAACTCTAATATAAGATCAGAAATAGAAAGCAAAGCTGCAAATGCGAGATCGGGAACACAAAATAGTATTTCAGATATAAGATTAGACAGGCCGGAAGCGTAGCTCGCAGGGGTATCCGCTGCTCCGCTCCGTTGCACCGCATGTACAGGATGCGCAGAAGGGCTGGTTAGCTGCGGTTCTCAGGGTTACGGATCCAATATCGCGAATCTCCGAAAAGTACAAAGACCGACTTCTAGAGCTTCTAGAGGCGGTGGAACGATAACATTCCAGTGGGGCATTGACCATTGCCACTGAGATTGAACCTCACCATCTCATCCCAACTATTTGTGTCACTGATATGACGGTCCATGACTCAATTTAGGAGCCTAGACATGATAATTAAAAATATACTGTACAAACAATGGTACTCATTTGTTAGCACGAGGGAGAAAATATACAGTACATAGAACTAAGTTGGTGTCTTGTTAACGTGGATTCGTCAGAGGTACCTCACCAATCCTTATATATCCGTGAGGTATCCCTGCAAGGGAACGTCCTAACGAGACCACTTATGTAGTTTAATATAAGCCATTATACCCCTGACAAAAATATTATTGTTGCAAGAGGAAAGTGCCTCGCGCGGGCCGCCATTACAGGAAAATGCCTTCAATGCCGAAGCGGAGGAAGAGAGCTGGCAAAAAGGGCCACTCTCTTGTTCAAACCTATCCAAAGTGTAGTGTGAGTCAACCTAGTGAAATTATAATTAATGTGATGCACGCTGTATTACGTGAAGATGGGGGTGGATGATTTCCATAGAATTCAACACCGTCATCTTATGTAAGTCCAAGATACTGTATTGGTAGTTGCCGCTTTTATTTATGCTGTCCTTCTGCTAAATCCTAAACCAGTTAGTTGTTAGATTTATATCCTAGCTTTGGCTGCAAGTGGCAGGAATTTCTACCTATCTTTGACACATGGGCCTGACTGGCGAAGATACTTGGTTTCCCTAAGGTCACCCTCTGGAGCATTTCCCTCAGAAAGGCAGCGAGTGGACATGTTACTGAGTGACAGCTTCAGAATCACATAGCGATCCGGATACATATCACACAGCAACCATATACAACATCACTAGAACAAGTCAATATTACACAAGCAATTTGAAAAGCGCATAAAAGTTTATGGTGGGGAGTGAGAGGCAGATATCCATCTCTAGTGGCCTTCCTGTGAGGGCGTGGTGGGTGCGGAGTTAGATAGAGATCTACGTCCTATCCGTTACCCGGTGTGTCGGGGGTGGACCATCTAAGATCCGGCTCCGGGGACTAATGTTTGCCTGTTGCTATGGTTAAGTTTCAGGATGTCCAGAGATGCACTGCTGGCTGGTTAAAATAATATCTTTTCGCAGTACTTCCTACTTTAGCGGGGTTATCTATGCTAACTGGTATCCGAAGATACAGAGGAGGTGTATACGAAATCGACACTTTGGTCTTCACCGTTTGGAAACCCCAATAGTTTCCTAAGTCGGATCATGCCAACGTGGCGATGGGAGTTTCAGACAATTAATAAGCCTTGCTGCTGGAGGAGCATAGAAAGAGACAATCACTCAATATAACAAGAGGCCCTAAGGTAACTGGCCAATTTTAAACAATCTAGCTGGTGTGCGGTGTTACATATCCGCTACATCCGGAAAAGAGGCTTGCACAAATGTCTCCTAAGGAGCAGTTGTCCCTAACTACTTTTAAACCTATCCTATCGAGCTAGAATAGCCAGGTTTAGTTGATCACATGTCAGGTTCGCGCAATGAGAACATGAACAGTGACCTCAATGTAAAATTGATGCTGGGGGAAAAGTGATGCCTAGCATACTGCGGTCCTAGTATTTTATATAAAATAAACAAAACAAGTAACTAGGATGGCTGCTGCCATATATATATATGATATATATATATATCTTTGTATTATTGTATTTATTCATCTCTTTACAGGTACTGATGACTAATAGGATATATACTAACTATCACAGTATTCATAATAAATCAGGTCATAGGACCTTACGGTGCTCGTTAGTCAAAAGCACAAAAATAAGGATAATATTTACATTTAACACGACAGGTCGGTACCTGTTAGTCATCAGTACCTGTAAAGAGATGAATAAATACAATAATGCAAAGATATAGCTAAATGAGTACCTATTAGTCATAGGTACGGAAACAGTTCATAAATCACTGTAGATGCTGTGTCACAGATGAGGAATGCGAGATGGTACGATTCTGGAGTTGCTGGGAAATCTCTGCAGACGAACTGTTGATGCGGCTCACTCTTAAAGACGGCGAAGAAGAATGACTGTAGTTACAGATGTCTACTAGATAGTCATAATAGCTTATACAAATAATTTAAGCAGAATGTTAGAAAGTTCCGTACTGTATCGGAAGTTTTAAAGTTGCCCATAACGTGAAGGGCCACAGTTCAAAGTTATAATTGTAAAATGCATGTACATTCCTGGGTACACCATACATGGTACACCGCATAGCTCTTGCGGCATACCAGGCAGAGTCCCACCAGACTGCGGCCTAAAAGTTAATTAACACACGGCATGCTGCGCGGAAGTTTGATCACCACTTTTCAGCGTGGTTCGGCAGATTTGATGAGTTGTCCACCAAGATTCACCACTCGTTCTACATACTGGAGAAATTACATCGGGGCCACGAGGCCCATCCGCAGGAAGGCTCCTCTGAAGTGTTGGAAGTGAGGGACTCTTCTATTCAATTAGTTGCCCCCGGATGGCCGCCCAAGGGCTTACAAAAACTTAGATGTGGATGCTGCGATTGCGGGCCAGAGACTAAGAACTGAAATCCGAGAGGCACTGCTGCGGTTATAAGATAACCACAGTCAGTAAGCAGTTGTCCACATCTTGCACTGCTCTGGCCACACAACCTGCTACTCGTTCTCTCTCGACGAAGTGTGGTCTCAATTCTTGGTGTTGCGCTCCTTTTATGCTACTCGTGACATCATAGGCAGGACGCTCAGCCAATCAGCAGGCGATCTGCAGCCAATCAGTGTGCAGATAGGAAGGGTGGGGATGCTACCACGTGATAGACATCTTCCCCATTCATTTAGTACATACACGTGTTTACGACGTCCCAGTAATATTTTGAAAATAATTTCAATGTGCTAAATTAGGATAACTCGGCCATTTATGGTCCGACTTTAAAAAGGTGAATAGTTTTAGAATCCTTGTCTCATTCCGGTCAAGAACGACGAGAATAATTGATTTTAAAGAAATTACGTGCACCAACCCGGCACACTTCAGTATGCATTTCCTCCCAACGCTGACACGTGTTGTCAGGGAAGCTCTGACACACACTATGCGATCTCACGGGCTTAGACATTTCACAGAAACCTCTCTCATATGGCTTTATACACGCATACCATCCTACTCAGTGGTGGGGGGGGGGGGGGGTGGGGGGTGCTTGGAACGTATCCGGAGTGGTTGTCCTGTACCCAGCTGAGCTGGGATGGTCCGTACCCATCCGGCCGATCCGTGCTATACCACCCCCTTCTACTTTGAAACCCGTGGCAAACGATACTGCATCGTGGATCGAAAGCACGGGAGCACACTAGGCGAGAATCATAGACTTCTTGAGTAGGTGCGTAGCCGAGGGGAGTAGTGACGTGAGAGACGCGTAGTTTATCAGAGACGAGCACATAGAGGTGTGAAAGACTTTGGGAGGGAGACATACTTTGGTTTTGATCTTTGGCCTGGTATTTATTTTTCCAGGCCTTTTCTTTTTTTGTTTTCATATTGCTGTGCATGCTCTTTTATTTATTTAATACCATGATTCGGCTAAACAATAGCTCACATGGGCGTTCTCTTGGTGACGGATAATTAAATTTCCGCCGAGAACAACCAAGCTACAACGTACTTGAATTAAGATATATAAATCACAGTATAACATCAATTACGTACGCATACTGATTATATGAGGGTGTGTATACAGTGCGACCCGTTTTGGCGGGTCCGCATGCATAGCTCTCGCCATTCCAAACCCATCTCATCATACAAACACGAGAAGAAAAATAATAAGAAAAATAGTATATATAATAATAAGAACTGGTTCACCAGGCAGCCCCAGCTATAGCTGGGACGGCATGATGGGAAATAAGACATATTTGCTGTGTTGTGTTGCGTACCTACACCGCACATGGTGTGTTTACAACACAGGAATCTGCAGCGATTATTTTGCTGAGACACAGCTAGGCCGTAATTTGCGTAGCTGTGTAGGATGACCGTAGTCAGCCAAGGGACGGGGTTTCAATTTTAAAAACATATATAATAAGAAGAAAAAGACTTCAAAAATAAAAATATAATAGTTCACTTTTCCGCACACCTAGTCAAACATTCTGCTGCATCCACGACAATAATGGCCACAAGTGTCTGCTGAAAAGTTGCCCCCAGCGGGTCCGAGTTCCACGATCCGAATATGATGGTGGTGGGGGTGATCTACTGGTGCTGATATTATATTGTCGATGTTAATGTTAATGTTCTCCGTGCTCAGGTCTGATGAAGTTGCGGATAAGTTGGGTAATGCACTTGTTGCAGTGGTGACGATAATGTGTGGAGTCCTGATGGTGGCTGATTCCAAAGTTGCTGTCATCACTGTGGATGTGGCTGTGGTGGTAGTGGTGCTTTCGTGTGGTCTGCTGGGTGTGGCGGAAATGCTACGCTGAGGTGTTGCTCCAGTGGGTGCGGATAGATTTCTAATTTTTACAGCCTGAATAAGTCTACTTGCAGATGTTCTAGGTACCACTCAGATGTCAGGTTGGTGAGCTAAGCGACGGTTACCCGAGTATGGTCTGTCCGGCATGGTAGCTTTTCAGATGGCAGGATCGACTGACATGATGGTGTTGCGCATGGATGTCGGAGTGCTGGCATGCAGCGCGGAAAGTGGTGATGGTGGTGTCCGTGAGATTTATCTCCTCGTCGATAACTAAACTGAAAGGAGATATAGAACTGTCCGAAATGTCCTGTAACACTGGATCATGAATTGTCACAGGAGTATCATTACCGAAATGGATGCGGATGTTGTTGCAGTGATGGTTGCTGCCGGTGTGGTTACTGTGGGTGCTTCCGGTGCAGATGTTGCAGTTGGTGTCGATGCCGATGCTGCAGGCGCTGCTTGTGTTGCTATTACGGGTGCTGCTGGTGTTGTGGTGATGGATGCTGGAGTGCTGGTGCTATTTGCGGAAAGTCAGGTTGTGGTCTCTTCATGCATTTAGTTTTGGCCATCTTCCAGGTCCGAATTAATACAATTGGAAGCCTATTTTCGAAGTGTGGTTCGAGGACGTCTATATCCTTGTTCTGTTCACCAGGTTTTAAAGTTACGACCAACACACGATGTTTTAAAGATAACGCGTATGTAACACCATCCTGCATGGCGGAATATAAGCATTTGCGGTCCGCACAGTATGCCCTCTGAAGTAGCGATTGACGTGAAGTTTCACGCCCGAATTTCTGGGAAATGCATGCTTGCACGGCTGTCCGTCATATGAAGTTGAGGTACACGGATATTTCTTGCCAGTGTTCGCAGGTGGTGATTCTTCTGAGCTGTCGGACAACACAAGATCTTCCACAAGCGACATACTACTCCCGCATGATTGTTCTTCTTCTTCTTTTCGATCGCTGGTATCACACTTGGAGAGCCGTTCTCAAGACGAAATCTGTGGTTTTCTGCAGTTCTTGCACAGGCCCATACAGCTTTTCAAGAAAAGAGGTTGACAAAGGCCAGATCTCTTTTCTCAGCAGCTGATACGTACTGCAACACTGAAGTATGTGCTCTGTGGTCTGTTCTGCTCCTCCACAAGGACAAGCGGGCGATGTAGTAAGGTGGAACCGCCTGTACATGTGTATGCATGATTGTTATATGTGGAACTGCATGCACCTAACTAAACTTTTCCTAACTCTCATAACTCTTCATAATACTTTCTTGGCCAATTATAACATGAAACTAATAAGAAGAACAGCAGAATTTGATTTACGACACGAAAATGGCCTAATGCCTGATCTTCCCTAGTGTCAAGTTTGAAGGGAAGATGAAGTTTTAGTGCACGCTTTCTTCCTTTTATACTTTTTGGTGACGTCACAGGAGGGCGGAGGACCATGTCTGAAAGTTCTGGAGTGACTCAGTAACTCATGTGTATGGGTTTATTTAACTTTCTTTCTCCTGGAGTCCGATTACATGTGTCCTTCATCAAAAGAAGGTATATATATATATATATATATATATATATATATATATATATATATATATATATATATATATATATATATATATATATATATATATATATATATATATATATATATATATATATATATATATATATATATATATATATATATATATATATATATATATATATATATATATATATATATATATATATATATATATATATATATATATATATATATATAAGAAGGTAGGATATTTAAAAACGTCGACCCAGGTATTTACATAGTTACCTATGCATACCTGCCAGTCTGCAAACGTCCGTCAAACCTCCTATGTGTGAGTGAGTGAGTGAGTGGGTGAGTGAGTGAGTGAGTGTGTGAGGGGTGAGTGAGTGAGTGAGTGAGGGAGTGAGTGAGTGAGTGAGTGAGTGAGTGAGTGAGTGAGTGAGTGAGTGTGTGAGTGAGTGAGTGAGTGAGTGAGTGAGTGAGTGGGTGGGTGGGTGGGTGGGTGGGTGGGTGTGTGAGTGAGTGAGTGAGTGTGTTATGCTTTTTTGTTTATTCCGAACGGGTGAATAGTTTTGAGTTCTTTGATCCAGTAGTGTTCTCTGTTTAATCTTAGTTTTTTGTTATCTGTAAAAATTCTTTCAATTGGTCTTATCGTGATGTCTTTCATAGAATGTCTTGAATGGTTGAAATGCCATGAGATTCTCGTGTCTGTTTGGTGTCGGATTGCATGGATATGTTGTGTGAGTCGTTTGCTGAGTGTTTGACTTGTTTCTCCTATGTATTGAGAGCTGCATTGTTTGCATTCTATGAGGTAAATAATGTTGGTGGTATTGCAGCTCATTTGTGTGTTGATTTTGTAGTCTTTACCAGTGACGAAACTAGTGAATTTGTCAGCAGTGTTCATGTATTGTTTGCATGTGATGCAATTGCTGTTGTTGCGTTGTTGGAGTGTCCCTACTATGTCGTGAGTGTCATTTGGTGTCGGTACGATCTTATTGTTAGCATCTCGATTTTTTATTTTAATTAGGCTAGAGTGGACTAGGTGGTCCCTAATGCTTTTATTTTTCTTGAATGCTACTACTGGGTAGTTGGGAAAAATTGGTGCTAAGATTGGTGAAGACAAGATGTACTTTTCCCAGTAGGTTCGAATGGATTTGCCTATGTGTTCTAATGATGGGTGGTATTGTAGTATGCAAGCTGGCCTAAGCTGTTTTTGTATGGGTTGTTTGTAAAGAATGTCTTCTCTCTGTGTGTTCTCGGTTTTTTCTATGATGGCTTTAATTTCTGTCTCTTTGTATCCCCGGTGGATGAATGCATCTGTGAGTTCCTGTGTGCGTTGTTTTAATATAGTGGGATCTGTGATGATGCGTTTGTATCTTAATGCTTGGCTGTAGATTATGGAATGTTTTGTGTTTTTAGGGTGGCTTGATTGTTTGTGAAGATACTGTTGTTTGTCTGTAGGTTTTCTGTATAGGTCCAATTTAAGTTTGTTATCTTCTTTGTATACCATTGTGTCCAAAAATGGGATTTTTTCCGTCGAATATTCCAAGTCAAATTTTATTGTGGGATGCTCTTTATTCATGTGTGCGTGAAATTCAAGTAGTTCGTTCTCACTGGTGTTCCAAATGAAAAATATGTCATCTATGTATCTAACTAAGTGAGATGGAGTGCTGCCCATCCATGTTGATAACATTCTACTTACTATGGTGTACACGTAAATGTTAGCATATTTGACAGCAAACTTGGCTCCCATGGCTGTTCCATGTGTTTGTATGTAGTAGTCTTCATTGAATTGGAAGCTGTTTTTTGTAAGAATGTATCTCATTATTTGGGCCAATTCGTCTGGGTAGATGTGTGCAGGTGTGTGGTTATTGTTGTTTGTGTTTGTTTTTTCAAGTGTATGTCTGTAATGTTCTGTGACAATCTGTATGCCTTCTTCGTGTGGGATGTTTGTGTATAGTGATCTGACATCCATTGTGCATAGGATTGAGCCAGCATCCACTGTAGTGTTTTCTATATGTTGGATAAATGCAGTGGTGTCTTGTAGTAGATTTGGGATATCATTTTCCGTGTCTTTTAGTAGGTGGTCTGTGAATTCATTAATGCGTGACGTGGGGCCATCGCAGTTGGATACAATCGGGCGTCCGGGTGGTGGTATTTTGCCTTTGTGTATCTTAGGGTTAATGTAGATGCGTGGAGTTCTGACTTTGAATTCGGTGAGATATCTGTGTGTCTGTCCTGTGATGGCTCCGGTGATTAGAAGTTCGTTAATGTATGCATCTATGGTGTCTTTATATTCTAAAGTGGGATTTTCACTCTGAGTTTGGTGTAGTATGCGACATCTGTATGTTGTCTGTGTACTTCTGCAATGTAGTCTGTTTTGTTGAGAATGACTATTGCGGAGCCCTTGTCTGCTGGTCTGATGACTATGTTTGTGTTATTAGCTAATGTTTTGAGGGCTGTTTTCTCATGGTGTGTGATGTTGGATCGTGGTGACTTGTCGGGTGGTTTGGTGATAAGCTTGGTGAGTGATGCCCGGAGTTTGTTGATGGCATTGGGTGTTGTGCTTGGTCTCCATTCTGAGGGTAGTTTGAATTTGGATGGTGTTTTGGGTTTTTCAAGGTTGTTGCTGTAAAAGTAGTATTTGCATTCTAACTTCCTGATGAATTGATCTATGCAATGTATGTGTGTGTCTGGTGATATGTGGTGTGGTGTGGGTACAAATGAAAGGCCTTTGTTTAGAATGGAATTTTCTGTTTTGGTAAGTTTGTGGTTGGACAGGTTAACGACAATATCTGGTGTTGTTTTTTGTTTGTTGATGATGCGTTGTTTTCTGCGTTTTTGTAGTTGTGTACCTGATGTTAAACGTCTAATTGGCCGATTATTTCTAAGAGTAGTTTTTTCACATTTTCGTTTTTGGATTGTTTTATGGCTTCGCATATGATTTGGTTTGTGGTGTGCTTGTACTTGTCTGTGATGTTGTTTGGATGGGTTGGGTTCTGGGTTGGTGTGTTGAGTGTGTGATAGGTTGTGTTCTGGGTAGGTACATCTGCTCTCTTGGTGGTGATGGATGTGCGTGGTGGATGGGAGGTGGTTGTCTTGAGTAGGGTATTATAAAGTGTCGGTTGTTTGTGTAGTGGCGGTTGGTTTGTGATGTTTGTTTTGGTCCAACTTGCCCTGGTTTGAAGGTGGTTTGTGGTGAATGTGGTTGTTCTGTATGTGTGGTGCTCCCCCGTTTTTTGGCAGGGGTAGTGTAGCTCGCCGGGTAGTGTCGGGCCATTCCGATGTCTCATGTCAACTAGCCGCACCATAAGTGCACGACGAGTGATGATGCTGGTTAGCATCCAGTCTCAGGGTGATGGACCTTGAACGAGACTTCCCTGCGGGAAACAAATACCGGCTTCTAAGGCCGGTGGAACTCAATTGTTCCCCGGGGGGGGGGGGGGGGGGGCCGTGCGACCATTGTCGCGAACATTAAACACAACGGTCTCATCCCAAGAGTTTGTGTCACCAGTGTGCCTGTCCATAGCAATTTCGTGTTCTATGGACTTACAAGATTTGATTTTGTGACCTAAAAATATACGTCTATACAATGAGTTTGCCCAACTAATTGAAAAATATGCTAGTTAAAACTACAATAAGCGCATACGAAAATACAAGACATAGAGGCAGGTAGATGAACTTTTAAACATGGGGCTCCCGGAGGTACTACATAGACTCATAGGGCTGCAGAGGTATCCCCACAAGGGAGGCTCCCGTACACGAGACATAGCTCTTTAACTTAATATAAGTTATTATACCTCTAAGCTGAAAGGAAGAAGGCTATCTCAGACGAAAAAGTGATGTGACCCACGCGGGCACTACTCCTAGTGCTAGTTTGGGTGAGGAGTATTATTCTAGCGTGGACCGTCGTCACTAAATCCTTGCGAGAGGCAAGTGCCTCGCGCGGGCCTCCGTCTCGGGAAGGTGTCGCCATGGCTTAAAGCGGGAGAAGAACAGTAGGCAAAAATGGGCCCACTCTAATATTTCAAACAAAAATGCTGTAGAAGGAAAAGACCATACCTAGTGAGATTATGTCTATAGTGGTGCGTACTGTTTTACGTGAAGATGGAACGGAAGATTCCCAATGGATTCCTTTGCTAACATCTTATGTGATTACTAATATGCTGGATTAGTTGTTGCTGCTTTATTTCTGCGGGCCTTCTGCTTTGCTCAATTCCGTTTAGTTGTTTTCAGAACAAGAATTAGTTTAGGCCACAACTGGCTGATATCTACCTAGCTATTAGAGACGGCTGTCATGGAGAACAGATGCCCGAGGACATCAATACTGTTGACAGCGCTCATACATGTTACTTAGTGGGATCTCCGAACTGGGTGAGAATCCAGACATTCCGCTTCGCAACCACATGAAACATTACAGGACATGGTTTACATTTCACGAAAGCATTATTAGGCCATATCTCCTATCGTTATGGTGGGAGTAAGAGAGACGAATGCACACCATAAATGTCCATCCCGTAAGGGCATGTCAGATCTAAATATCATGCCCAGACATTTTAACAGAATTCGGCGAGAATACGTATCTCGCCCGTCACCGGGTCCTATGGAACTAACCATTTTACCTTTCGTTAGGTTTATATACAAGTTGCCAGTTTTGCACTGCGGTGCGGGAGAATTGTCAGTAAATAAAATAATAATTAATATGTGTGTTTTCGCAGTGCTTTCCTACATTAGCTTAAAGTACTATCTACTAAGTATCCGAAGATACACGGGAATGTGTATGTGATACCGCACCCTAGCCATCACCACTCGGAAACCCCAATAATTTCCCAGAGTCGGATCAGCCCATGGTCCTGATAGGGACATCCAAACAATTAAAAAGCCACAAGGCTAAGAGGAATATGAAGAGAGACAAAATCTTGGAATTATGAGTCTTACCGGAGTGTGGGGCTAGATTATCGCACTGCTGGAAGAGAAGAGTATATTACATAGTATGTAATGATGAAATTGTCTCTAATCATTTTGAACCTATCCTATCAAGCTGAATAGAAAAGGTTTAGTCGGTAGCATGCCGGGCTAAACAGAGCTATAGCATGGACAGCGACCTTAGTGAAAAATTGTTGGTGGCGGGAGAAAATGCTGCATATATAAATGTTGCTGTTTAGTCTTTCCTACGTGTACTGCATTCCTATATTTTCTATAACTTAAGCAAAACAGTTTAACGGATGGCCACTGGCCATATACATATGTAATCTAACCAGAACAAACAATACGGTGGCAATGATTAAGATATATATATATAGTAATACAGGTTAACGAAGCTACTATAGTGTGGTTAGCAACACATTGAGGAAAATGAAAATAACTATTTAACAAATACAGAAATTATGACTATTGGTCCTAAGACCGTCATGGTTCCTTTTAGTCATCGGAACCGTTAGTACAGATACGAGATAATTAACAAAACCTATATAGAGAAACAATTAAACGGTCAAGTATAGTTACTTGAATACTTGGTAGTCATTCCCAAGTTAGGCTACCATGTCACTGAAATTGACATGTCCATCCGTAGTCGACGTGAGATGATGTGCTCTCCGGAAGCTGGAAAGTTCCCGCAGGCTGGTTCCCGCAGGTTGGTTCCCGTAAGCTGTTTTCTGCAAACAAGAGTCATGTAAGAACGTTCATGGTGGGAGTAGGACATCACTTAGTGCTGTATGCCTAATAGAATGTCTAACGAGCAGTCAGTAAAAGATATGATAGTACTATGTGGTGATGAAAGTTCCCATACACCGATGGCACAGATGGAAGGTGTAAACAACACGATCACTAGCGGGGGTTGTTAGAGGCAAATGAAGATACAAAACAAAGCTTCACGGTGCTGGGTAAATCAACCAGCTCTGAAGACGCACCGGGCAGAATTTACTTGCTGCGGTCGAAAGTTGAAAGAACTTACACGATTGGTGTGGCGGCGTTTGAAATACCACTTTTAGGCGTGGCCGGCAGATCTGGCGAGTCATCCATAAAAAAACATCCTGCCTCTACATCTGTAGACTCACATATTGAGGCCACAAAAGCCTCACCGCAAGTTTGTGTTCCGAATGTAGATGTAGTATTCGTGAACGATTATCAAAAGTTCCAAATTACTCCCGCAGATGGGGAGTCACAAAAACTGTTAGTGCGGTGGGTTGGCTACTGGTAGCTATGGAAATGTGACGGAAACTGAAGTCATATGCATAATATCTGTCGATCGCAGCTAGTACAGGTCCAACCTGTTCGACCCCTGGCCGAGGATGCTCTCGATCAGGTAGGTAGGTATTTTGGTATTTATTGGCCGCTTACACCGAGATGTATTTGGGCCATGACTCAATCTGAGAGGTGCTTCCCCGAAGGGTTGCGATGCTTCCCCGAAGGGTTGCTAAAACAATCGTTAAAACTGAACAAAGTCGAAAAATTAAGTTGTTGCTGGGAGTGTGTTGCCTGATGTTTCCTAATGTATTGTAGTTGGCTAGCGTCTATGTTGTATGCAGTGTTGAGGAAGGGGTGGGAGGGGGAATTACTTTATTTCTCAAGGTGGTGGGGTGGGGCTGGAGGGCAGTCTGTAAAATAAAATCTAAAAATTAGAAATCAGGACAATTTAAAAATAAAAAATATTATGATGAAACTTAATGATAATACTATCAACTGAGAAGAAACAAATTAACATAATGGCATGTGATTAACTGAATAAGAAACGGGAAGAAAAAACTAAAGATCTAGTGTGTGCAGAAATGAGGACCTGAATACTAACTTAGTATTATAACATGTTGCCGTTTGAAATGATAAATTGATTGAGTATTGCTGTTTAGGTATTGATGGGCCTAGTCATTGTCCGTCATCAGTCAAGGCTCAGGCTGCGAAGAAGGCTGTTCTCTTATATTTGTGCAGATTGTTTGTGAAGGAGAGCTTCAGCATTTACACCGACAGGGATGGTGATCTCTCGAGCAAGGCCATGTCGATCATGAAGGTGTGGATCTCATCAGGCGTGGAAGGCAGTTTTTCCCAGTCTCCAATCGTCAGGGTTACACATCTCGTCTCCATCTCAGTTCGTTCGCCGAGTCTTCCCCAGGTCAGACAGCACGTCTTTCAGCAGATGGACCGGCCACTCATCGACTACACTCGGCCAACAGCATCCTTTTAGGGCGGATTTGGCAAATCTGCCTAATTTTTTATGTTACCCTTGTCCGTATGTGGCTATACACAAGTGCCTCTTTTTAGGTAGGTGTGTGTATACCCACATACAGACAAAAGTTGTTTTGACGGCTCATGGGCAGGGTCAGTGGGCTTCGGCCCACTGGCCAAAGATTTCCATATCTATCCTGCCCCTGCACCTTTACATGTGCCAAATGTGTCCGAAAGCCTATCAAAAGTGTCACTTTCTGAGGGATTCCAACCTCAGTCCATGAGTTCTTTAACGTCCGATTTGCTTCAATGCTAATCAGACGGGACCAACTTCTTTACGTCCCTTCCGAAGGACGGTTACACTGGATCGCTTCTCCCTTTATACTCTCCATAACGTCACAGGCGCAGGCTTCATCCAATCATCGTTCGAGCAACAGCCAATCAGCACACAGCTAATAATAGCGTCGTCGAATGTTCTAGAACATTCTAGAAGCTTTATGTCCACGTGGTTATGACATCAGGGAAATATTTTGAAGATAATCAAGAAGAGTTTTCCTTGATAACTCAGCCATTTCTCAACCGATTTTGAAATGGTTTACAGATTTGGAAAGCCCGTCGAATTCTGGTCTTGATTAATGCCAGATTTAACGGGAACAGACAATCAATAGGAATTACAGAATACCAGCTCGGTACACTATAAGTGCCATCCTATCTAGGTCACAACTATGCGCTCCATAGAAACAGCGTCCCGGCGCGTGCATGCGCATAATGCGTTTTAACGAACTTAGTAATTTTTCGACATGCTCTCTCTCCCATAGGCCTATATACGCTTATAGCCCTACCCAGAGGGGCGTGTTCAGAAAACGAATCCTAGACGGGTGGCGCGTACCCATCTTAGCTACACCACCCCCTCCTAGTTTGACATCCACGGCAAACGATCGCGCATGGCGGATCGACGCACGGATGTACGCTAGGCGGGAATCATAGACTTCCCGGGTAGGCGCATGGCCGGAGAGGACTAGTGACGCATAGACTCGTATTCAAGAGACAGAGCACATAGGGGTGCCAAGAGGAGGGGAGGCATACTTTTAGTTTTTAATTTTTTTTACCCTGGAATTATTTTTCCAGTCCTTTCTTTTTTGTGTTCTTTTTATTATTAATATTACGGTGCGTGCTATAACTTTATTTAGTATCTGATCCTAAACAATAGCTCACATGGGTGTTCCCGTTAGTGCGGATAATCATAATCTCTGCAAAGATCAGTTTAAATATATATAAAAATATAATAACAAAAAGACAAGGTATATAAATATTACCTATGTAACATACCCTTATGAGGTATGTTTTTATTAATCACACCGAATTACTTGCATACCCCGGGCATGCAACACGTATCACCAAGTATTATTATTATATATATCTAAAATATCTATTTGCGGCCCGTCCTTGCGGGTCCGCAACGGGCAGCTCTTGCTGACCCAATATCCGTCCTGACGTCTAAGACAGGAAGAAAATTAATAAGAAAAATAAGATATATAATAACAACTTAAAGCTGGTTTATTAGGCAGCCTCAGTGCGGCTGAGACTGCATGATGGGATTGTGACGTTATTACACTGCGGGAGGTTGTATTCTTTACGTCGCACACGACGTCCTTGCAACATTAGAGTCCGCAGTGCTCAACTTATATGAGACACAACCGGACACTTAAAGTGTGCAGCTGTGTAGGATAACCATAGTCATCCTAGGGGCGGAATTCAATTGATCTAACATATATAATAAGAAGAAAAGTATGTCAAAAATAAAGTAATAATTAACACATTTCTACGAATCGCCTATTAACATTTCTGCTGAATTACACATGATTACACATCAGCAGCGAAATTTGCTCATCGAGTTTGGGTTCCCCGACTGACGGTGGTAGGTCGCGGTGAATGCACTGTCATTGCTGAAATGCTCTCACCATTATTATTATTATTGGCACTGTCCGAAACATCCGAAGTGATGGTGGCGGAAATATGGGCATTAATGATGTCTCTCACAGTTACCGCTGGTTCCAGGATATCCGTCCGTGTAGCAGCGGCGGTACTAGTAGTTGCCAATGTTGCTGATGCGGTGGTGACGGGAGCTGACGTGATGATGGCAGTTGTAGCTGGCGTGGTGGTTGCTGTAGTTGTCGTGGTGATGGTGGGGAGCTGTACCATCGGCTGAAGATGTGGTGCGGGATGGGATACAGCAGGAGACGACATCTTTCGGAACTTAGTGTACTTTAGCAGATGACTAGCAGTAATGTTCGGTACGAGATGGATATCCTGTGTGTGGGCGATCCGTTTCTTTCCCGCGTATGGACGTTCTGGCGTGGTTCCCTTCCTGACTGCTGGGTCAGAAAGGCGAGGAGGCGGATGTTGAATAACACGGGTCGGAGTTATGCTGATTGTCGCAGGCTGTGATGGTCCCGGTCCTTCATCTATGGTAAGCTCCGGTGGAGATGGAGACTGCAGATAACTGGAAATGTCTATCTCCACAGGTGTCGTAATCACCACTGAGATTGGCTGACTGGCTGCTACTGTCTGTGATTCTACGGTGGCGGGTGTGGTAACCATAGCTGACTGGCTAATAACTGATGCGGGAGCTGCCGCACTGGATTTTACGAGAGATTTCTGCTTCGTACTTTGCTTCAGGACCGGTGTGGATGAAATAATAGGTACCAGCGTAACACTTCCAGATGCGACTGTGGGCAGAATTGCACATCTGGCTGTCGGTACGTTACTTGCTGTAGTCGCGGGAAGACGATGTCCAGTGGGATATCTACGGGTAGTGTTATTCGTGCGGGCCATTTTCCCGGTCGGGAGAACCTTGACCGGGAGCCAAGATTCGAAGCACGTGGCTAGAATGGCACAATCCTCATTCTCTTCCCCAGGAACTAACGTCACTTCCAACACACGATGATGATGCCGAAGCGCAGGAGTGATCCCGTAGCGAGTAGCGGTGTAGAGGTACTGGCACGTCACACAAAAGGCTGATTGAAAGAGATGATCCTTATTAATATGAAAGGTGCGGTTGGATTTCCTAGTGAAAGTTCTGGTACATGGCTCTCCGCTAGTCAACAATGAGTTACACGGGAACCGCTTCTTCGGAGGAATCTGACAATGCGAGATCTTCAAGAAGTGACATCTCATTCCTGCATGGTAGTTAGTTGCAGGAACTTTATTCACAACCTAATGCCCTATCTCTTCATGGTTTATAACTTTCCAGGCCAAATATAATAACAAAATAATAAGAAGAAAAACAGCAGAATTTAGTTTGTGACACGAAAGAATGTTATGTAATGTTATGTTTTTCCCTGGTGTCGAGTTTTGACGGGAAGACAAAGTTTCAGAGCGCGCTTCCTCCTTTTATACTATTTGGTGACGTCACAGGCAGCGGATGACCACACCTAAAATGTTTTACAGGTGATTCGGCCATTCTTATGTGAATATTTCCTTACTTTTCGCCTGGACGTCATAGGAGTAATTCCTCCCATATAAGGGGAGTAGTTGTAACTATAGGAGGGATGGCTCATTAAACTTGTCTTTATTTCGCACATTCAACAGCCTCCGATCAACATAAGAATGCGGTATTACTTTGTCCTTGCGGCGCCTCACCTTTTAGTTAGAGTGAAGCGGTTTTCCAGGTTGGATGCTTATAAACTTGCCTATTCGAATTTTAGGCTGGAGCACCTGATGGGGTGTGTGGGAGCCAGGTGACGTCAGCGGTAATCTCCCGGACTCACTCTCGCCACTCCTCCATCACGCTGTGGTAGTTGCGGTTTTGGGCGGCTCTTTTGTTTAAAGCGTTTGATCCAACTCACTGGAAATAGTAGTAAATGTCACGTGGCTCTAAAAAGCACGTGGTTGATCGGAACTGGGTATGCTGTCTATGGCGACGGTCAAAATGCTGTTGCTGAAATGTAGTCTGTTGCAGAGGCGAGAGATAAAAATATATATGTTACATCAAGATCTTTATAATGTCCCGTATTTGCGCGATTTCTTTAACATGTGTCTTGGTAAGTGTCTGTAATAGGTAGTTCTCAGTCCGTGTTGATTATAGACTGGAACACACGGGAGAGAATTTTTGAAATTCTCTCTGTGATTTTACTGCAGGATTTTTTATGCCACTTTACTGGCCCGTGCGCTAATGATTTGTAGCACGGTAGAGCAGTTGTGCTCTTAATCAAAAATTTAACAGTAAAGTTGCAAGTAATTTTTATGCGTGGTTTAAACAGTTCTATTCATGCGGTAGATCAACGTTACTGATCCCGTCAAGATAGCTCCGAGCGGGAGGGCTGGCCAAACATTCTCCTCGATGGGTAGAACTAGCTCCATCCCGGCCTAGACCAAACACATTTGTACCATTTTAGTAATGGCTAAATTACAGTACAACTCGCAAACATGTGTGACACAATTTTTACGATTACAATGCCGTCGTTCGGAGATTGTGAATACAGTCAACCTGAGTGTCTGTGTTTCTGTCATGTTGGTGATTTGAATCTGTTATGCGTGACTGGTTCTCTGTGGATGGTACTTGCGCTGTGGTGATGGTGACATGTTTCTGGCCACCGGGTGCGGGAGGTGGGAGGGAGAGGCGGCGTGAATGTCAGATTTATCGAACCCTGAGGATATTTCACTCTGTAATGGCCGAGCCCATGGGCGGGACAGAGTTACTTTAGAGCGAAGATGACCTGTTGGATGCTGTCGTAACTTTGATTAAACCATTGCCGATTTCAACTTTTCAATAGCAAAATCCTACTCGTGACTGACTACAAGGCGGGCATCTTGCTCTCTTAATAATATTGGCTGTTATTACGTGTAGATGACGTATGTAGTTTAGCTGTTTCCGTACGACATCGGGAGAAAGGGGTATGGGAGGAACGTTGGACAAACGTCCTCCCGTGATGCGTACTGTAGATGGCGGTAGTGCATTCCTGATATCCATATGATCAGTTCTCCCGTAACTGGATAAGAAGGTGTGTGCGGGAGATTTGTTGGTTGCGTTCTGTTGATGATAATGCTGTTGTCGGGATGTCCGGGCTGCTGTATGATGCTAATGTTATAGGCGAAGTGGGCGCATTCAAGTTTTCCATGCTGGTGAATGCCAAGTCTGTTGTTATTTATGGGAGATGTAGTCTGCGGGAGGTATTACTCCTCCCGCTGTTCTGTGCGGGAGGAATTTGTTACAGGAATTTTTATGTCTCTACTGGTAATTAATTAAGACCGGTAGGTACTGCTAAATGCTGTTGATTCCGATGTTGAATGTCTCCGTTATGCTGAGTATAACTGAGCAAGTCTGTGATGTAGGCGCAATGATGAATTGACGTATCCAGTCCTGAAGGCTGGTGTGTTCTTTGTAAGTGTTAACGTTCTGTCTGTTGCGTGATGTTCTGACTGCTCACGGGGCAGTATGGTAGGCCTATTGGATGTGGGATGTGGTCATCTCCCGTTACACGACAGTTGGTGTCCTGTCGTAGTTTTTAGACATGGGGAAAATTTGAGTCGAGAATCTGCTTAAACAGGCTGCTTCTCTGCCCACCATGGGGGTAATGTTGGTTGGTGGAGTGCGGGATGCCACCTCCTCTGTTGCAGCAGTCTCTCTCATACCTGAAGATTGACGGTCAACAGATGAAGAGTGGAGTGTGAATTGGACCGGGCTGATGATGTCCGAACTTGGTGTGTAGATAAGGGACGCCAATTGGATTTGGGGTGTTGGTGCAGCAGGAGATATAGGTGCCACATGGGAGGGAATTGGTTTGGAGATTTTGGGAGGTGGTCGGGTACACCTTGTTGTATGGTTCTGCGGTTCTAGATACGCCAAGGCTTCATCCAGCCTCTTCACTTCCATGCTATTCACCACATGTTCCACTCCACAGGAAGCATGGCTTGGGTCAGCCTCAGCTTCTGCTTGTGGTAACTCTATGATGGGGGGGGGGGGGCATAGCATGAAGTGGGTGGGGTTGGAAGAGATCGGAGGAACAACTTTTCCATCCGGTCCCTTGGACAAAACAAACACAAAATTCTTCAGATACGACTTCCCAGATCTAGTAGACCTGCGCTGAGGAGGGAGAGGGCGAGTACGTATCTCGTCATCATCGTCAGCGTTAGGCGCTTGTTCATCCACATTCTGGCTTGGTAGAACTGTGGCTAAACTAGCACCGCAGTGCTCCACGCTAACCATGGGAATACTAACTTCCGTAGAAATATCTGTCTGGGTACCGGTGTCATGAGAAACGCCCAGTCCGAGCTCTGGTGCTGGGTCGTCACTGACACAAGGTTTAAGTGGATCGAAGTGGATGACTGAGGTCAGGCCATCCAAAGCACAGATGCGGTACGTCACGTCCGACGTCTTACCTACTACCACATAGGGGCCTTTCCACTGGTAACTCAGTTTACTTGGCACGTTTGCAGACCGTCGTGAATCATGTACCCAAACCATTCTTCCTGCTTCATATGGATCTCCATGCACTCTCCGGTCATGCCATGTCTTTTGCCGCCAGTGTGCAGTGGATAGTGTTTCTCTCACTAACTCATGGGCTTGTTCTATCCTTTGCCGCAAGAGTTCGACATAGAGAGATGGTGAATTTTTCTCCCCTGGTATCCGTGGCATGGCCAGGTCCAGGGGTAAGGATAATTCATGGCCTAACATTAGCCGAGCAGGGGTGTAGCCCATGCTGAAATGTTCCGAAGTGCGGTAAGCCATGAGCACATATGGGAGCCGTAGATCCCAGTCTCTACAATCAAGGCATGTTTCCTTGGTAAGCATCCCCGCAAGAGTTCTGTTGAATCTCTCTACCATCCCGTCGCTCCGGGGGTGGTATGGAGTTGTCCTTGTTTTGACGATATGGAATAATTTGCAGAGTTCTGATATGAGCTGGCTCTCAAAATTACTTCCTTGATCGGAGTGCAATTCATAAGGCACACCAAAGCGGCAGAACACATTGCTGGCCAAGACCTCCACTACGGTGGATGCCTCTTGGTCCGGCAAAGCAAATGCTTCTACCCACTTCGTAAAATAATCTTGTAATACGAGGATGTATTTATTTCCATTATCCGTCGTATTCAAGGGTCCGAGCACGTCGATAGCCACTCGCTCCCACGGTGCACCAACAATCTTAATTTGCGATGGTGCGATATGGTGTTGGCCAACAGCGCGTCTTTGGCATGGGATACATTGGGCAACCCATGCCTTGACACTATCGCGAATCCCGATCCAGTGGAATCGCAGTTTGATATGGGCAACAGTCCTTTCCACAGCCAAATGTCCGGCATTATCGTGTAGTTGTTTCAATATAAGGTGTCGATAACTTTCCGGAACTACCAAACGGTCATTAATGTACAGAACGTTATTTATTAATTGACATTTTTCGAACCGTTGGTAATAATATTTAGCCATGGGGGATAAAGGGGTCACCGATTCCTTAGGAGGACGTACCCCCTCCTGAATCCACGTGATATATTTTGTGTCTGCACGTCTGTTGTTTGGTGGTGTGCGATTTTCTCTGGATTCCACTTTGCGCACCTCAATTTGGGGAACTCCGGAGATGGCTGTGTTGACTGTGTCACGGTGTCGGCCTCTTCGTGTTCAGCCTCCGCGCCGATTCTGCTAAGGGTGTCGGCATTTCCATGCAATTTGCCAGGACAATGAACAACGTTAAAGTTATAGGCCTGCAGGGATTCCTGCCATCTCGCTACCTGGCCCTCCGGATTTTTTAAGTTCCTGAGCCACCGTAGTGAGGCATGGTCTGTACGGAGTGTAAAAGGTCGCCCGTGTTTATAATATTTGACGAAATGGACCGCCGCCAATAATTCTCGCTTAGTGGTTGTGTATCTTTTCTCCATTTTATTCAGAGTACGCGAACCATATCCCAACACCTGCTCTGTTCCGTCTTCGGTGACCTGTGATAGAACTGCGCCGATAGCAAAAGCTGACACATCAGTGTCTAAGATGAAATCGAGGTTTGGATTAGGGTGAGCAAGAATTGGGGCGGTCGTCAAGAGTTCCTTCAGCGCCTTGAAGGAGCCTTCACACTCACTCATCCCCTCAAAGGGTCGATCTGTCTCAGTGATCTGGTAGAGGGGTGAAGCAATCTCGCTGAAATGTTGGATATAATGGTGATAGTACTGGCATAAGCCGAGGAAACTCCGCGTCTCCGTAACTGAAGAGGGCCGTGGCCACTCTGCTACTGCCTTAGTTTTTTATGGCTGTGTAGCCACTCCATCACCAGATATGACATGTCCCAGGAACTCGACACTCTTTCTGAAGAGATGACATTTTTTTGGTTTGAGTTTCAAATTGGCCGTGCGGAATCTTGAAATCATGGTGTCCAATTTGTTTAAGGTTTGCTCAAACGTGGGTCCAAAGACTATTACGTCATCGATGTAACAGAGACAGATCTCCCATTGCAGTGTGGTTAATACCTGCTCAATGAGTCGTTCAAAAGTTCCGGGAGCGTTGCACAACAATTAAGGCATCTTGCGGAATTGGAAAAGACTGTCCCTACAAACGAATGCTGTCTTTTCCATATGGCTACTTGCCAGTAACCGCTAGCTAAATCAAGGGTACAAAACCACTTCGCTCCGGACAAGGAATCCAAGGCCTGATCTATCCGTGGTAACGGATAAGCGTCTTTAATGCTAAGATGATTAAGGCGGCGGTAGTCTATACAAAACTGCAAGGTTCCATCCTTTTTGCATGCTAGCACTATAGGGCTAGCCCATGGAGAAGCTGAGGGTTCGCTAATACCTGTTCGCAACATGTCTTTTACTTGTTGGTGTGCTTCCGCTTCTTTATGAATGAGAAGACGTCGTACCGGTTGTCATACGGGGCGATTATTGCCTGTATCAATGGAGTGTTGTATGAGATGAGTCTCTCCAAGATCCATATCTCCGGAGGAAAAACTATCGCGATATTTATGTAATAATTTCCGAATTTCTCGTTTTTGTGATTGCAGTAATCCAACAGTGGCATGCAGATATAAATCGTGTAGATGTTCCGGTAAATCATCAGTCAGCGGTGGTGTTGTGCCAGAAAGTGCAGGTGTTTCCAGTGAAATTATGTCCACTAAATGGCCGCAGCGTACTCCTGGTTCCAGGGTGATGGGATCTGCGGTACCATTGAACACTCTAAATGGTATCTTCCCTTTATCAGTGGTGTCCACTATTATGCGGGGACTTGCGCATTTTGAGGCGATCATATAATCAGGGTTGGGTTCCAGCATGGCGATGTGTGTGCTGCTTCCTAACTGTGGTGCAGTGGCCCATAGGATCCATTCCTGTCCCGGCTCAACCGTGGCAGTACTTGAAAGTATTACTGCACACATATCGTATAATGACGATGCTGGTCCGAGAGGTATTCGTCGGCCGTGTATGTCGAGTTCCTGTTGTCTGCAGTGTATGATGGCTTCACTGGCACTGCGAAAATCAGAGCCAAGTAGGGCCTTCGTTATGAATGGAGGCGATGACAACTTTCTGCGTGAATTGCATTTCCTCTATTTGGATGACTAAATTAACCACACCGGCCACGGGTACATCTGCTCCCGTAGCCGGCTGTAGGTAAATATTTGTAGGCTTAAGGGGGGGGGGGGGGGGGGGGATTTTTAGAAGGTGGGATGCTCTCATACAAGTGCTGGTTAAAAACTGTAATAGAAGCTCCGGTGTCGATGGTGGTGCTTGTAGAAATGCCACTAAACAGACAGGCACATTTGTAAATTACTTTTCGATGAACCTGCGGAAGAGTTTCCAATGATGCTGTCTGCGATAATGGCGTTGGAGCAGCATCACTCTGTATATATTCCGACTGTTTCCGTATTGCTTCTCGTAATGTTGCAGGTGACTGAGTGAGGAATGGGCCAGTCCATCGTCTCCGCTGAGGTGTAGGCTGCGGTGAAGACAAAGCTGAGGATAGCAATGGTGGTGGTGTTATTGTCGTTTCTGTGTGAGCAGTATTGGTATAGACAGCGGCGTGTACGGGATGATGGATAAGTTCTACCTGTGCAAGCCATTTCCGGAAATGCTTCATAGGATGTTTTGTTGAAGCACAGAAGAAACAGCACAGTTTCCATGGACGTGCGTTCTTCCGTCTATGTTGGTGCTTGCGAATTCATGAGGTGGAATGAATCGTCTCTCCTGAATCGCTACTGTCTGTGGATGCAGAAGATGCTGCTGATTGGGGTGGTGTTCTGCATACCACCAGGGGGCACCGAGAATCTGGTGTCTTGGTGGCGGGACGTGGTGCTTTCAACAACGTGGTTTCAGCGGAGGTACTACAACCTACTACTGCCGTTTTACATAGGAAAGAAGGTTTGTTATGTGTGGAAAAAGAAAGGGATGTCCTTGCTGCGGATGGGGGAGGCAACGTAGGCACGGACATATTGGAAGCCATGCATTTTGGTGTTGGTGCGAAAGCTGATTTCCGTGGATGATGGTTAGGCACTGAACGTTGTTGTGTGAAAGCCGCAGTTGAGCCGGGAGAAGGATACGGGAACCGAAGTGGCTCCATGTAATTCGGTACCCTTCGGAGTTTGACTGTTTCTCTGGTTGTGGTGTGCTGTGGTCTGGAGAAGGCGTTGTGGAGGGAGATCGGTTAGGACACCGCTCCCTCCAATGTCCTGGCTGACCGCATCCGAAACAGGTGTTCGGTGGCGGTGCGGTGCTGGTAGTGTTTACTGTTCTAAACTGTGTGGTGGCGAGGTTGGTGCTGAGTGTGGTTCCCAAATTGGTGAGTGCGGAGATCTGTTTATTAATCTCGTCTATCCGCTCTCTCATGTTGCCATTCTTGTTGTTGCGCTGGTTTCCGCGCCCTGGGCCTCCACTGTACCCTACTCTGTGGCACGGCCCCTACCTCCAGGCGCTTGATTCTGACTGGTCTTCTGCATATCTGATGGGGGTGGTGTCTGTGCAGTTGGTGTTGCTGATCTGGGGGGAGCACTACTGGCCGGGGCGATAGCTGCACCCTCTATCTCATTGATAGGATGGAGTTGGCGCCGGTTATTTTTCTCCCGCTCTAGAAAGTTCTCGATGCGAGTTTGGGCCAAACTTCCGTGGTCAGAAATAGTTTTTCTTTTAGTGCGGGTTCACCACTTAATGCATCGATGAAGGTATCGAGATGTCAGTGAAGTACGCCCTCCGTATTGGTGCTCGGATATGCGTAAGTGACTAGCCTTCGAATTCGGCTAGCTAACTCAGGAAGAGTTTCTCCCGCGCGTCGTCAAAGATTTTTAAGTTGCAGACGACTAGTTTCTCCAAGAGCTGTGTCGGCAAATCGCTCCATGAGTGCTCGTTCCAGTTGGGTGTAGGTAGGTGTAAAATCCGTTCCCAGATCCGCAAGAACATGCAGAGCTTTTCCTGAAAGTTTTGCTGCAAGATACTCACCAATCTGTCTATCGTCCCAGCTGTTAGTCCGACTTATTATTTTAAACTGGATTTTATAGTTGGTCCAGTCATTCGCCCGCTAAATTCGGGAGGGAGGATTACCCGGCCAAAACCGCGGGAATAGTGAAGTGGTTGAAATCTGGGTGGTGCGGGTATCTGAGAAAGTCAGAATTGTACTGTAGTCGGTCGTGGTGCCGGTGGTGTTGGTGTTGGTGTCTCCCGTCGATGCCAATGTTGAGGAGCTAGGACGTGCGTACTCAAATTTACTGAGTGCGCCCCATTTGTTGAGCCATAGACCGCATGGGTCTATGAATGGGAGGCGGATTGCGGTGAAGTGTGGTCATTCCTCCCGCGGTGAGGATTGTCGTTCCTCATATAGCGGTGGTGCAAGTGGCTGACAGTTATGATATGTGGCATGACTAATGTACCGGCGAAATGGTGGTGCTGATTCCTCCCAACGACTCTGCGGTGTTCCCCTTGAATATAGTGTTTCGCTAGAAGGGGGCAGTGCGGGAGGTTGTCTATGTGGTGGATTATCACCAAGCCATACTGTCTCCGTAGATGACACGGGTGAACGATAGTAGTCTGAAGGGCTGTAGATATGCCCGTAGACGGGTCTTTGTCGGAGTCGTCCACGATTCGGCCCTGATGGAGTTGGCCTGTCGCGGACGTCTGTGAGGCATCTCGAAAGGTGCCATCGCTAATAGGCGAAAACAGGTTATAGTGCGGAGTTGTTGATTCCGCTGAATCTCTGGCATAGTTGGTGAGCATGTGTGCTGAGAATCCGTCGTATGAGGCTACCTCTTGATCGAGGGAGTCCTCGCTGAACGGAGCTGGTATTGAACTGAGCTCACTATATGGTGTGGGCGTGAGTTCGCTGCGCGTATTTACTGTTGTTCTTCGGGCCCCACATTGGGAGCCACTTGTAGCTCGCCAGGTAGTGTCGGGCTGTTCCGATGTCTCATGTCGACTCACCGCGCCGTAAGTGCACAACGAGTGATGACGCTGGTTAGCATCCGGTCTCAGGTGACGGACCTTGAACGAGACTGCCCTGCGGGAAACAAAAACCGGCTCCTAACACCGGTGGAACAAAATCGTTCCGGTGGGGCCGTGCGACCATTGTCATGAACTTTAAACACAACAGTCTCATCCCAAGAGTTTGTGTCACTAGTATGCCTGTCCATAGCAATTTCGTGATCTATGGACTCACAAGGTTTGATTTGGTGACCTAAAAATATGTCTATACAATGAGTTTACCTAACTAATTGAAAAATATACTAGATAAAACTACAATAAGAGCATACGAAAATACAAGACATAGAGGCAGGTAGATGAACTTTTAAACATGGGCACCCAGAGGTACCACACAGACTCGTAGGTCTGCAGAGGTATCCCCGCAAGGGAGGCTCCCGTACACGAGACATAGCTCTTTAACTTAATATAAATTATTATACCTCTAAGCTGAAAGGAAGAGGGCTATCTCAGATGAAAAAGTGATGTGCCTCACGCGGGCACTACTCCTAGTGCTAGTTTGGGTGAGGAGTATTATCCTGGCGTGGGCCGTCATCGCTGAATCCTTGCGAGAGGCAAGTGCCTCGTGCGGGCCTCCATCTCGGGAAGGTGTCGCCATGGCTTAAAGCGGGGGAAGAATAGTAGGCAAAAATGGGCCCACTCTAATATTTCAAACAAAAATGCTGTAGAAAGAAAAGACCATACCTAGTGAGATTATGTCTATAGGGGTGCGTACTATTTTACGTGAAGACGGAATGGAAAATTTCCGATGGAGTCCTTCGCTACCGTCTTATGTGATTGCTAATATGCTGGATTAGTAGTTGCCGCTTTATTTCTGCGGGCCTTCTGCTTTGCTTAATTCCGTTTAGGTGTTTTCAGAACAAGAATTAGTTTAGGCCACAACTGGCTGATATCTACCTAGCTATTAGACACGGCTGTCACAGAGAACAGATGCCCGAGGACATCAATACTGTAGACAGCACTCATACATGTTATTTAGAGGGATCTCCGAACTGGGTGAGAATCCAGACATTCCGCTTCGCAACCACATGAAACATTACAGGACATGGTTTACATTTCACGAAAGCATTATTAGGCCATATCTCCTATCGTTATGGTAGGAGTAAGAGAGACGAATGCACACAGTAAATATCCTTGCCATAAGGGCGTGGCAGATCTAAATATCATGCCCCAGACATTTTAACAGAATTCGGTGAGAATACGTATCTCGCCTGTCACCGGGTTCTATGGAACTAGCCATTTTAGCTTTCGTTAGGTTTATATACAAGTTGCCAGTTTTGCACTGTGGTGCAGGAGAATTGTCAGTAAATAAAATAATAATTAATATGTGTGTCTTCGCAATGCTTTCCTACATTGGCTTAAAGTACTATCTACTAAGTATCCGAATATACACGGGAATGTGTATGTGATACCGCACCCTAGCCATCACCACTCGGAAACCCCAATAGTTTCCCAGAGTCGGATCAGCCCATGGTGCGGATAGGGACATCCAAACAATTAAGAAGCCACAAGGCTAAGAGGAATATGAAGAGAGACAAAATCTTGGAGTTATGAGTCTTACCGGAGTGCGGGGCTAGATTATCGCACTGCCGGAGGAGAAGAGTATATTACATAGTATGTAATGAAGAAATTGTCTCTAATCATTTTGAACCTATCCTATCGAGCTGAATAGAAAAGGTTTAGTCGGTAGCATGCCGGGCTAAACAGAGCTATAGCACGGACAACGACCTTAGTGACAAATTGTTGGTGGCGGGAGAAAATGCTGCATATATAAATGTTGCTGTATAGTGTTTCCTACGTGTACTGCATTCCTATATTTTCTATAACTTAAGCAAAACAGTTTAACGGATGGCCACTGGCCATATGCATACGTAATCTAACCAGAACAAACAATACGGTGGCAATGATTAAGATATATATATATAGTAACACAGGTTAACGAACCTACTTTAGTGTGGTTAGCAACACATTAGGGAAAATGAAAATAACTATTTAACAAATACAGAAATTATAACTATTGGTCCTAAGACCGTCATGGTTCCTTTTAGTCATCGGAACCAGTAGTACGGATACGAGATAATTAACAAAACCTATATAGAGAAATAATTAAATGGGGAAGTATAGTTACTTGAATACTTGGTAGTCATTCCTAAGTTAGGCTACTGTGTCACTGAAATTGACACGTCCATCCATAGTCGACGTGAGATGATGCGCTCTCCGGAAGCTGGAAAGTTCCCGCAGGCTGGTTCCCGCAGGTTGGTTCCCGTAAGCTGTTTTCTGCAAACAAGAGTCATGTAAGAACGTTCATGGTGGGAGTAGGATATCACTTAGTGCTGTAGGCCTAATAGAATGTCTAACGAGCAGTCAGTAAAAGATACGATAGTACTACATAGTGAAGAAAGTTCCCGTACACCGATGGCATGGATGGAAGGTGTAAACAACCCGATCACTAGCGGGGGTTGTTAGAGGCAAATGAAGATACAAAACAAAGCTTCACGGAGCTGGGTAAATCAACCAGCTCTGAAGACGCACCGTGCAGAGTTTACTTGCTGCGGTCGAAAGTTGAAAGAACTTACACGATTGGTGCGGCGGCGTTTGAAATATCACTTTTAGGCATGGCCGGCAGATCCGGCGAGTCATCCATCAAAGAACATCCTGCCTCTACATCTGTAGACTCACATATTCAGGCCGCAAAAGCCTTACCGCAAGTGTGTGTTCCGAATGTAGATGTAGTATTTGTGAACGATTATCAAAAGTTCCAAATTACTCCCGCTGATGGGGAGTCACAAAAACTGTTTTAGTGCGGTGGGTTGGCCACTGGTAGCTATGGAAACGCGATGGAAACTGAAGTCATATGCATAACATCTGTCGATCGCAGCTAGTACAGGTCCAACCTGTTCGGCCCCTGGCCGAGGATGCTCTCGATCACTGGATCGCTTCTCCTTTTATACTCTCCATGACGTCACGGGCGCAGGCTTCATCCAATCATCGTTCGAGCAACAGCCAATCAACACACAGCTAATAATAGCGTCGTCGAACGTTCTAGAAGCTTTATGTCCACGTGGTTATGACGTCAGGGAAATATTTTGAAGATAATCAAGAAGAGTTTTCCTGGATAACTCAGCCATTTCTCAACCGATTTTGAAATGGTTTACAGATTTGGAAAGCCCGTCGAATTCTGGTCTTGATTAATACCAGATTTAAGGGGAACAGACAATCACTAAGAAGTACAGAGTACCAACTCGGTACACTATAAGCGCCACCCTATCTAGGTCACAACTACGCGCTCCATAGAAACAGCGTCCCAGCATGCGCATGCCCATAATGCGTTTTAACGAACTTCGTAGTTTTTCGACACGCTCTCTCTCTCCCATAGGCCTATATACGCTTATAGCCCTACCCAGAGGGGCGTGTTCAATAAAGTAATCCTAGACGGGTGGCGCGTACCCAGCTTAGCTGGTACGGCCGGTACCCAACCGGTCAATCCGAACTACACCCGCCACTTTCATCCCCACTCAGCGGAAATTCAGGTCTCCGATCAATGTTAAAATCTGGAACTATTTATTCCTGTGGACGCTCACCTTTTAATTAGCGTGATGCGGTTTTTCAAAGTTGGATGCTTATAAACTCGCCTGTTCGAATTTCAGGCTGGAACGCCCTATGTGGTGTGGGAGAGCGTGATGACGTCAGCGGCCATGACCCCGACTCACTACCTCTCGCCTCCTCCATCACGTTGTGATAGCGTCGTGGGAGAGCGTTTTTTTGGCTTAAAGACTGATCCAAATTAGCAGAAAATAGAAGTGATGATCACGTGATTCTTGTTTATGAAAGCACGTGGTTGATCGGAAACTTGGGAAATTTGTATATATGTGGCGATTGATGCTGTTGACTGTACATATTTGATGAGAAAAATAGAAACATATGTTTTCATTTCTCTGTTCCTTAGAACAGCGTCCCTTTTATGTGCATGATCTTGAACATGCGCCTGCGTGATCTTGAACATGCGCCTCCTCCTGTGTGTGGTGTATATATTCCTGCTCGTGTTGATTGTCGGCTGGAATTTTTAGGTAAGCGAATATTTGAACTTTTCCACAGTGTTATACTGTCTAAGTTTTGATGCTGCTTCATCAGCCCACGCGCTAATGATTTGTATACACGGTAGAACAGTCGTATTCTTAATCAAAATTTGGACAGTATAGCTGACGGTAATTTATTGTTTTGTTTAAACAGGTCCATGTCTTGCGGATTCCAAGTCTACTGACTCCGCCAAGCTGGACTGTATTTTCTGGTTGGGCGGACTGCCAAGCATCCTCCCCTATGGGTAGGACTAGTCTATCTCACCTAGACCAAACTTAATTATCAGAGTTAGAGATAGAGTTACAGAGATGGACGAAGTTAAGCATTTTGCCTATTTTATGTCCATTTTGAAATATGATACCCTATCCTACTGCTGGGTTGGCTTCCAAAAGGTGTCTAGAGAAGTTTTAAAGACATTTACGCTTTTTGATTTGATCACATTTTCTGGTAGGTTATTCCATTCGTTCACAATTCTGTAACTGAAAAGATTTTGCCTGATTTGTGTTCGACATCGAGGTTTGAAGAACTTTAGACTATGACCTCGCTGTCCAGATCGTTCTACCAATGAAAAAAATTGTTCTGCATCAATGTTTCTTTTTGTTTAATAATTTTGTATGTTTCTATTAGGTCGCCCCTGACTCAACGTTATTTTAGAGTTGGTAGACCAAGTATTTTGAGTCGTTCTTCATAAGTTTTGTTTCGTTAAAAATGAAAAAACTAAGTGTAGAGAAATGAATCAGGTCAACCCCGAAAAATTTTAAAAGGCCATGTCTGAGGTAGACTGAAGCGAAGTGATAGATATAGAGTCATGTGGTGATGCCTACACCAAGCTCTAAAACATATGCACTAACATCTTTGAGCACAGTTTCCCCATGAAAGAAAATAAATTATTCAAGCACAACCCTACTAAACAATGGCTGAGGATTGATATCTGCCTGTCATAAAAACAGCAACTTTATTTGACATTTATAAAATGTCAAACAAAGTACAATGAGACAAGGTTTTTCAAATATAGAAATAAGTTGGACCAAATAATAAAAACATCAAAAAAGAACTATTATCAGAATAAATTTGAGCAATCCAAAAATGATATAAATGAAATATGGAAAATCATAAAATCACTTTTGAATAAAAACAATAGAAAAGCACAACAGACCCAGTTTCTCTACAGTAATAAGGTAATCACGGATAACAATGATATTGCAAATGGTTTCAATCAATATTTTGCTAACATAGGTCCAGATCTCTCAAGGAAAATCATATCTACATCAGGAATTAAATACAGTGATCGCCTCACAGATACTTCCGCTTATCAATCCTCTTCATTTTTTGCTTATCCTGTTAACAATGAAGAAATCTTCACTATACTTAATTTACTTAATCCTGCGAAAAGTGTCGGCGTAGATGGGTTTAAATGGAGCCTATTTAGACACTGCATATTTGATTTACTAACGCCACTCAACCATATCTGCATTCAATCACTAGTACAAGGCATATTTCCATCAAAACTAAAATCTGCACGTGTCACTCCAATATATAAAGCAAGACTCGTCCAACTTCACAAATTACAAGCCTGTCTCAATACTTCCACTTTTCTCTAAATTAATGGAGCAATTAATGTATAATAAATTAATCAATTATCTAGAAAAAAGGAAATTTGTATACGCTTCACAGTATGGATTCCATCAGAAACACTCAACAATGCTCGCACTAGTTGAAATGACAGAAAAGATAATTGAATCAATTGAAAAGAAAGAACATATACTGGGCATCTTCTTGGACCTTTCAAAAGCTTTTGATACTATCAATCACAATATATTATTAGGAAAACTTGCCTATTACGGAATTCGAGGATGTGCACTTGCCTGGTTTCAGAACTATTTAACTGATAGAACACAATGTGTGCTATTTAATGCAACCTGCTCTGAAAACAGGAAATTAACCTGTGGTGTTCCTCAGGGGTCAATTCTTGGCCCTCTGCTGTTTTACTCTATATGAATGACTTGCCCAAAATTTGCCACAAGTTGTCACTAATACTGTTTGCCGATGACACCAATGCTTTTTGCTCCGCCAAAAACTTAGATATATTATATGAAAGAGTAAATAAAAAATGGAAGAAGTTATTAACTGGTTCAAAGTAAACAAGCTATCATTAAATGTTGATAAAACAAACTACATGCTATTTCCAAAGTCTAGACAATCAAGAAACAATAGTATTCCAAAAATCTATATTAATAAAAAAGTAATTGAAGAAGCTCCTTTTGCTAAATTCTTAGGAGTTTATTTAGACAAGAACCTGACCTGGGGCAAACAAATTGAGGTAGTCACAGCTAAAGTAGCAAGAGGCATGGGGGTCATTCAAAGACCAAAGTCATACCTAACACAAGCTACCATTAAAACCCTGTATTCCACACTGATCCTTCCACACCTCACATACTGCAATGCCATCTGGACTAACACACAAAAAAAACAAATTAACAAAATTGCAAAGCATGCAGAAAACATGCATTAAAATGTTCTCAAAAACAGCAAAGGGTCAAAACATCTTCAAAACACAAAAACTTCTTAAACTCACAGATATAGGCAAGTCACAGATGATCAACATTTCAAGAGCCTTTCATCACAAAATCCTACCTAAATCTATAACCCACAGCTTTGCAAACAACATCGAAATCCACACATATAACACTAGGAACAAACATGATCTCCACATTAGATACACACAAACAGACACAGGGAAACGTAGAATTTCAGTTGGTGTCGTCAAAGCGTGGAATAATATAGATAAACACACACGCGAAAAAATACTAACACTAAAATCATACAAAGACATAATTAAAACTAGCATACTCAATACATACTAGATCTAGAAAACACAATGCCAAGATAACTAAGATCACACACTTCCTGTATCATAGCTACTATCATAACAAACACCCACTACTACTACTACTACTACTACTACTACTACTACTACTACTACTACTACTACTACTACTACTACTACTACTACTACTACTACTACTACTACTACTACTACATCATAATGCACTATTACAGTTATCGTGACTACCGCTTCCTTCAATCTGACGCACCTCAACAAGTGCTACTACTAAATAGCAACCTATGGGTTGAGCTGGGGGTAATTAGCATGCATGACCCCCATCCCCCTTCCTCCCCCCCCCCACCCCAATATAAATCTCTAATCTCAATAACTAAAAGGAAAAACATAGATGTATTGTATCGTTTGTTCTTTTTTCTATGTCCACTTAGCTCAGTACCATATCTGTACATTCACAAGTATGTCTCACATCCTATGCTAAGCTGTGTGTGTAATTGTATATGTATGTTTAATGTTAGGTGTCCGCCACCACTATAGGCAATGCCGTCGGCGGACAACCTGTATTGAAAATATGTAAATTGGTATCCAAGAAGCAAATAAATAATATTGAATCTTGAATCTTGAATCTTGAATCTCGTAATCCTACTACTAATTTGGTTCATCGGTACTGTACTTGTTTACAGTACAGCTCGGAAAGTGTGTGCCACAGTTTACAATTTACAATACCGTCGTATGGAGATTGTGAAACCGTCATCCTGAGTGTCTGTGTCTCTGTTATGTTGGTGAATTTGATTGATACCTGTGGCTGCTTGTCTGCGGATGAATCTTGTGCTGTCGTGAAGTGTGAAGGTTTTTATTGCAGTTGGGGCGGGGAACTGCGGTGCTTGCGGTGTCAACTTCATCGAACATGATGTATTTCACTCTGTAATGGCCGAGTCCTTTTTTAGAACGTATCAGAGTTACTTTAGAGCGAGGATGACCATGATTGGTGCTGTCCTACTTGAATCAATCCATTATCGAATTTCCTTTCAGTGGTAAAATCCTACTCGATACCGACGACAGATTGCGGTCATCTTGCTCTCTTAATACGGTTGGCTGTTATTACGTGTAATTGAGGTGTCTTTGTTTAGCTGTTCACGTACAAAGTTTCCAAGGGAGCCACTGTACACCCTTTGGCCTTCCTGGTGTATTTCTACACAGGATGCAGCCTAGGCTAGGTGCCCTCCCGTATAGGCCTGAGATTAAGGACCATGGGACAATAACCTAGTTGAGTTGACCTCCGAATTGAGCAGGTACATTAACGGATCATGATCACGACTAAACAATGCCTTCAGTCCAACAAGCAACAGGTCACACCCTCTCACACATATACCCTCCTGCTTCCCAAAGAATCACTTTTCATGACCTCTGATCACAGGAGACATGACTCACAATACGAACGCTTGCCATGGCCTGACTGTACATTGAGCCATCTTGACCACTCATAGCCAGGAACGGGTTGATGAACTGACATGAGCAAGACGACCGGCCGGCGACCCATTCGATAGCGATCACCACCTGAGCTCACGCTCAGGGGCAACCAACGGTCTGATCCATATCTATCTGCCAACAGTATACGAACTTTGACCGTTTTCCCCGGCCTCACCTGCAGGCCATCTCTAGCAAACACAGCAAACTTCTAGTTTGCTAGAGATGTCCTGGGTGTAGACTATTATCCACGCACCACGCATGTCCACTTACTGAGACAGGATGAACAAAAAATCTCAGTAGTCCGAACAATATGCCGACTAGACGGTACCACAGTAGGATGTTAATTCATCCTTTGTTAGACACGGAGGACTTCAGTACCTCCTCAGCACTATAAAGGAGATTGTATGTGCCCCCAGACTCTCGGGAGCCCACTGCCACCTGTTTCTCCCACCCATTCAAGGAGCCTATCCCTCTCTGGTGGGAGATCCTTGTAGCGTGTACTGTAGATGGCTGCGAGGCTTTTCCTCCTTACCGTATGCTCAGTTTTCCTCATTACCAGATAAGGGGGTGCTTGGGGAAAATGTTGACTCGTGCTGATGATGGTAGTGTTCTGTTGTAGGGCAGTCGGGGCTGCTGTATGACACTGGCATAGTGTGCAGTGGGCAAATCCTGTTTCCCAAGCTGGGGAATGCTGATTCTGTTGTTTTTTGCGGAAAACTTGGGTTGCGGTGGATTATGAACTTACCACATTTGTGCGGTAGGGAATGTTGCGGAAAAGTGTCTCTAACCTTTTCTGTTATAAAAGTTAGGTGCATGCTATCTATGCTGTTAGTGGTGTTGAATGTCTCCATTATACTCTATATAATCGGGTATGTATGTAGTGTTCGCGCGATGAAGAATTGACGTATCCAGCCTTGAGGGCAAGTGTGTTCTGTATGCTCCTTGTTTCTGTGTCTTGGTGTGATGTTCAGACTGCTCACGGGTGTGTGGGGGGGGGGGGAGCTTGGTAGGGTGGTTTTGGTCAGGGATGCCATTTGGATGGGGATGGACATCTCCCGCTACATGATGGTTGGTAGTCCGTCATAGTTTTTAAGTACCGAGAATATTCGAGCTGAGACTCTGCTGAACAGGCTGCTTCCCTGCCCACCACCAGTCATGGGGTGACCGTGGTGCGGGATGCCACCTCCTCTGAAACAGCTGACTCTCATATCTGAAGATTGACAGTCAACAGACGATGAGTGGAGTGTGAAGTGGACAGGACGCATCATGTCAGAACTCGGTGAGGAGATTAGAGACGCAAGTTGGAATGGGGGTGGTGTTGCTAATGGATGTGGTGCAACTTGGAGTGTGGGTTGTCTTGCGATTTTGGGACTTGGAGTGGGAGTGCACCGAGTTGTGCGGTTTTCCTGTTCTCTGCAACATGCCAAGGCATCATCAAGCCTCCTCACATCCATGCTATTTATTATATGTTCCACCTCGCAAGAGGCATGGCCCATGGCAGCCTCAGCTTCTGCCTGTGGTAACTCTATAATTTGGGTAATGAAGTGGGTGGAAATGGGAAGAGGGCAGCGGACCAACTTTTCCGTCCTTCCACTTGGACAGCACAAACGAGAAAGTCTTCAGATACGACTTGCCTGATCATGTAGACCCGCTCTGAGGAGGGAGAGGGCGAGTACGTAGCTCGTCATCGTCCTCAGTATTAGTAATAGGTTCACCGGACTCCTGGCTTGGTAGGAGAGGGGTCGAACTGGCACTACGGCGCTCTGGACTAACATCAGGAATACATGTTTCCATAGAAATATCTCTCTGGGTACCGGTGTTACATGGAATTCCCAGTCCGAGATCTGGCACTGGGTCATCACTAACACAAGGTTTAAGTCGATTGAAGTAGATGACTGAGGTCAGGCCATCCAAGGCGCGGATCTGGTAGGTCACGTCCGACTTCTTACCTACTACCACATAGGGACCTATCCACTGGTAACTCAGTTTACTCTGCACTTTTGCAGAACGTCGTGAATCGTGAACCCAAACCATTTTTCCCACCTCATACAGGTCTCCATGTACTCGCCGGTCATGCCACGTTTTCTGACGCCGGTGTGCACTGGATAATGATTCTCTTACTAGCTCATGGGCCTGTTTTATCTGTTGCCACATGAGCTCCACATAGAGATGGTGAATTTTTCTCGCCTGGAATCCTGGGCATGGGTTCATGGCCTAACATTAACCGAGCATGGGTATAACCCGTGCTGGCATGTGTCGAAGAGCAGTATGCCATGAGCACATATGGGAGTCGTAAATCCAAATCACGACAATCAAGGTGTGTTTCCTTAGTGAACATCTCAGCCAGGGTTTGGTTGAACCTCTCTACCATCTCATCGCTTCGCGGATGATAGGATGTTGTGTGAGTTTTGACTATATGAAACAATTTGCAGAACTCGGAGATCAGCTGGCTCTCAAAATTACTTCCTTGGTTGGAGTGCAGTTCATAGGGCATACCGAAGCAGCATAATTTATTGCTAGACCTCAGCTACTATGGATGCCTTTTGGTCCGGCAAAGAGAATGCTTCTACCCACTTCATAAAATAATCTTGTTATATGATGATGTACTTCATCCGTCGTATTCAAGGGTCCAAGCACATCAATAGCCACTTGCTCCCATGGTGCACCAACAACTTTAACTTGTAGGGGTGCGTAATGGTGCTGTCCAACAGCGCATCTTTGGCATGGGGCACATTTGCCGACCCATGCCTTTGCACTATCGCATATCCTGATCCAGTGGAATCTCTGTTTGATGCGATCCGTAGTACGCTCTACGGCTAAATGTCCAGCATTGTCATGCAGTTGTTCTAGTATAATAACACAATAACGCCCAGGAAACACTATCCGGTTATTAATGTAGAGGACGCCCCCTTGTAGATGACATTCTCCTAACCTTTGATAGAAATATTTAGCCATTGTGGAAAGTGAGGTAACAGATTCCTTAGGAGGATGTACCCCCTCCTGGATCCACGTGTATATATTATGTGTTTGCGCATCTGTTGCTTGTTTGACTGTCTCCGGATCCCACTCTGCGCACCTCACCAGTCCTTATATATCCGTGAGGTATCCCTGCAAGGGAGCGTCCTAACGAGGCCACTTATGTAGTTTAATATAAACCATTATACCCCTTGACAAAAATAGTATTGTTACGAGATGAATGTGCCTCGAGTGGGTCTCAATACCGAAGTGGAGGAAGAGAGCTGGCAAAAAGGGCCACTCTCTTGTTCAAACCTATGCTAAGTGTAGTGTGAGTCAACCTAGTGAAATTATAATTAATGTGATTCACGCTGTATTACGTGAAGATGGGGTGGATGATTTCCATAGAATTCAACACCGTCATCTTATCTAAGTCCAAGATACTGTATTGGTAGTTGGCGCCTTTTTTATGCAGTCCTTCTGCTAAATCCTAAACTACCAGTTAGTTGTTAGCTTTATATCCTAGCTTTGGCCGCAAGTGGCAGGAATTTCTACCTATCTTTGACACATGAGACTAACCGCCAAAGATTCTGGGTTTCCCTAAGGTCATCCTCCAGGCCATTTCCCTCAGAAAGGCAGCGAGCGGACATGTTATGGAGGGACAGCTTCAGAATCACATAATGATCCGGATACATACCACACCGCAACCATATACAACATCACCAGGACAAGTCAATATTACATAGGCAATTTGAAAAGCACATACAAGTTTATGGCGGGGAGTGGGAGGCAGATATCCATCTCTAGTGACTTTCCTGTGAGAGCATGGTGGGTATGGAGTTAGATGGAGATCTGCATCCTATTCGTCACCCAGTGTGTCGGGGGCGGACCATCTAAGATCCGGCTCCGGGGACTAATGTTTGCCTGTCATTAGGGTTAAGTTTTAGGATGCCTGGAGATGCACTGAGCTCTATGCAAAATCAACACTTTGTTTTCATCGCTTGGAAACCCCAATAGTTTCCTACGTCGGATCATGCCAACGTGGCGATGGGAGTTCCAGACAATTAATATGCCTTGCGGCTGGAGGAGCGTAGAAAGAGACAATCACTCAATATAATAAGAGGCCCTAAGGTAACTGGCCAATTTTACACACTCTAGCTGGTGTGCGGTGTTACATATCCACTACATTCGGAAAAGAGGCTTACACAAACATCTCCTAAGGAGCGGTTGTGCCTAACTACTTTTAAACCTATCCTATCGAGCTAGAATAGCCAGGTTTCGTTGATCACATGTCAGGTTCGCGCAATGAGATTATGAACAGTGACCTCAGTGTAAAATTGATCCTGGGAGAAAGTGATGCAGATTTATTGTTGCTGTATACTATAGCCTAGCATACTGCGGTCCTAGGATTTTATATAAAATAAACAAAACAAGTAACTAGGATGGCTGCTGCCATATATATACTATCACAATATTGATAATAAATCAGGTCATAGGACCTTACGGTGCTCTTTAGTCAGAAGCACAAAAATAAGGATAATATTTACATTTAAAGATATAAATTATAAAATGCGGTCTCAGATGACCGGTCGGTATAATAGTCATCAGTACTTGTAAAGAAATGAATAGATACAATAATACAAAGATATAGCTAAATGAGTACCTATTAGTCATCGGTACGGAAAAATTTCATAAATCACTGTAGATGCTGCGTCACAGATAAGGAACATGAGATGGCACGATTCTGGAGTTGCTGGGAAATCTCCGCAGGCGAACTGTTGATGCGGCTCAATCTCAAAAACATTGAAGAAGAGCTACTGTAGTTATGGATGCCCACTAGATAGTCATAATTGCTTATGCAAATAATTTAAGCAGAATGTTAGAAGGTTCTGTACTGTATCGGAAGTTTGAAAGTTGCCCATAACGTGAAGGGCTACAGTTGAAAGTTTTAATTATAAAATGCATGTACATTCCAGGGTACACCATACATGGTACACCGCATAGCCCTTGCGGCATACCAGGCAGAGTCTCACCAGACTGCAGCCTAAAAGTTAATTAACACACGACATGCTGTGCAGAAATTTGATCTCCACTTTTCAGCGTGGTTCGGCAGATCTGACGAGTTGTCCACCAAGATTCACCACTCGTTCTACATACCGGAGAAATTAGATTGGGGCCATGTGACTCATCCGCAGGAAGGCTCCTCTGAAGGGTTGGAAGTGAGGGACTCTTCTATTCAATTAGTTGCCCCCGGATGGCTGTCTGAGGGCTTACAAAAACTTAGATGCGGATGCTGCGATTGCGGGCCAGAGACTAAGAACTGCAATCCGAGAGGCACTGCTGTGGTTATAAGGGAACCACAGTCAGTAAGCAGTTGCCCACGTCTTGCACTGCTCTGGCCACACAACCTGCCACTCGTTCTCTCTCGACGAAGTGTGGTCTCGAGTCTTGGTTTTGCGCTCCTTTTATACTACTCATGACATCATAGGCAGGACACCAAGTCAATCAGCGGGCGATCTGCAGCCAATCAGCTTGCAGATAGGAAGGGTGGGAATGCTACCACGTGATAGACATCTTCCCCATTCATTTAGTACATACACATGTTTACGACGTCCCAGTAATATTTTGAAAATAATTTCAATTAGCTAAATTAGGATAACTCGGTCATTTCTGGTCCGATTTTAAAAAGGTAAACAGTTTTAGCATCCTCGTCTCATTCCGGTACTGATATGTACCAACAGCGATGAGAATAGTTGAATTTAAAGAAATTACGTGCATCAACCCGGTACACTTTAGTATGCATTCTCTTCCAACACTGACACGTGTTGTCAGGGAAGCTCTGACGTGCGCGCATGCACGCTACATGATCTCATGGACTTAGATGTTTCACAGAAACCTCTCATATGGCTTTATATATGCGTACTATCCAACTCAGGGGGGCATGCTTGGAACGTACCTGGAGCGGTCGTCCTGTACCCAGCTGAGCTGGAACAGTCCGTACCCATCCGCGCTACAGAAGTAAGACAGGAGCAGGCCTATGTGGAAGGAATGGGATGAATCCAACGGTTAGTGTCAACATCTGGAAAGTGTACATAATCCCAAGAATGCTGCATGGACTGGAAGTACTGAAATCTAAAGCAGATATTTGTGCTCTGGAAAACTTCAAAAAGAAAACCTTAAAACAGCTACAACATCTTCCGGATCGCTGCGCAGACGTCAATGCTCTATTCGTCATAGGAGCTGAGAAGATAGAATCAATCATTGATAAGCGCGTCATCGGTCTGTACCTGAATATATGAAGAAATACAGAATCGGTAGAACATCAATTAGCTCTAAGACAGCTAGCGACCAAATCCCTCAACAGTAAGAGCTGGTTTTCACACGTGAGACACCTACTCAACAAGTATGACTTGCCATCTTCAACAGACCTACTTCAAAACCCACCATCTCCATACATAGCAAAAAACTTGATCAAGAAACATGTTGACAATTACTGGCGCATTATTATGCTAGCAGAAGCAGCCAAGAAAACGTCTAGTAGGTTCTTGAATCTTCAATCGTGCAATATCAATAAGCCACACCATGTGTGGACCACAATTGCGTCAGATGTCCGGGATGTTGAATGTGCGAAACCTAAACTGCTCACTGGATCCTACATGCTGCAAGTCAATAGAGCACACTACAACCAGAACGAGGTGGATCCAACGTGTATTCTGTGTACTAATGCCCCAGAAGATTGCGAGCATTTTCTCTGCAGCTGCAGCAAATTCGCATCAGATAGGGAGGCATGTAAACAGAAGATGAGAGAGCCTCGTGCAACATAATGAAGATGTCATAGAGCACACGATTCAAATTACGAACGAAGTCTTTCTGTAGACCCTGTTAGATGCAACGTTACTGATAGATGACAAGTTGCCCAAACACCACATGCTGTTAGCTGCAATAGAAGCAACATCAAGACGATATATTCATAAAATACACCAATTACGGTCCTTCCTCCTCACATCACTTACTTTGTAAATATTTACCAGAAAACCTCGGAAGAGGGTGCTCCCAATTATACGGCAGGGGCATCCAGCAACTAGCCAAGCAACCGTGTTGCACATCATCATCATCACCATCATCATCATCATCATCATATTACTAGGCATAAGCCCTTGGCATGTTATTGCATCGGGAAACTGTCTTGGTATTGTGTTATTAGTGCTTGTACTTTGTTTAGTTAAAATTGTTTATTTGTTTTGTTGGCATTATTCAGGACCCTGGTTGATTTTGGGAGGAGCTGTGGTGCAGATAAATCCGGGTCATTTCGCCCTCTATCCCATTCACACCCATACCATTTTGCGCCATGTCCTGTTCGAGCTATGTCATTTCGCCCCCATATTCCCGTTCGCCCTAGGTTGTTTCGGCCCCTATGTAGACATACGTAGTATAAGTTAATAAGGAGATAATAAGGAAATAGGTAATTCAGAGAAACTGATATATACATATAATTTAATGAATGTTTGACGGGTATAGGATTGTAATTTACTAAAATTCCAAGTAGGTAGTTTTTATTATTGTCAAGTATTAGTTCTAGGCACCCTGTCATTTACGACGCACTGGCACTAGGATACAGTAATATGAGTAGATTGTCAATTTTGGTTGGTAATCTATTGGGAGATGATCTGGTCTACCAGGGAGAACACAATATCCTGCAGATGGTTTTAGTTAAGTTGTTTGACTATTGAGTATATCTCTTACGCTGCTAAAGCCAACTGTGAGAATTTGGTTTTAATGGCAAGCTGTCGTTCCACAATTCTCTGTTCCATGGAGTCCCTATCCCTGATTATATTGCCAAAGGCTGTTAAGATTCTTGTGTGTATCTCAGCTTGGAGTGGAATTTCGCCTAATGATAGGTAGATGGCAGCTTCTGCGGCTCTCTCTGGCAAGTGCTGCAGTTGACGTAGGAGTTGTTTGTGGAATTTGTCTGCATGCTCTAGATCTTTTGTAGTTATACGGGTCGCTTTGAGATCATGGATAAGACGTGGAAGGACATGTTCCAAATTTAGTCATTGTCCCTTTCAAAGTCAAGATGTACGCCTGTCTTTTTTTATGGAACATTTGCTACATTGAATTGAAAGATTGGTAACGCGTCACCGTGGTTGATGGAGAGGACTGCCGATTTTGATTTACTGATTGTGTAACATTCACGGTTTGCGTATGAGTCTTGTATGTTTGATAGTAGTTGGAGGTCTTCTTCATTGGACGCGACTAGATAGACGTCATCAGCAACAGTTGGTGAGCTATAGAGTGTTATCATGATCACGCTGACTATGTTTTGGTCTGAGATGAAGTTGAGTACTGGATTTTGTAGGCCTTTGGGGACCATATACCAGCTTGGCGCACCGCTTGACATTCTAGGAAACTTGGTGAAAATGTTTCTTCCCATTTTACTTGAGAGGACATGTCTTTATACCAGACACTCAACAATGGCCAGTTAACATCAGAAATGTCAGCTTGCTGCAGTTTACGGGGGATTGATTCACGCCATACCACATTGAATGCTTTCTGCATATCAAGGAAGGTGATATGGATACGATGTTTATTATATTTAGCTTCAGCAATTATTTCTGTGAGAATGATAGCTGCATTGTTGGAAGAAGTACCTTTAGTGAGTTCTCATTGTACGTGAGCTTTTCCTGCAATCTTACTGACTAAGCTGATGGTTATCTTTCTGTATGAATTTCGGTCTTCCATAGGCTTATATTCTTCTTCTTATAGATTCCTGAAACCCATCCAAATTTGAATGTAGCTGGAATTTTGTTTAGGCGAATGACTGAGTTGATGATTTGTGATAATATAGTAATTATGACCAGACCATCGTTCTTAAGATGTCCACTTGTGATATTCAGATGGTCAGCTGCTTTTCCATTTTTCAAGCCAGAGACAATGCATTTTATACTATCTTCAGTGATGCTGACTGGTGGCATCTTGTCAGCTCTGTTGATGTCTTCAACGAGTAAGTGGTCGAGCTGAACTTGGATCTTATAATGTTCATAAAGGTTGGAATCATCCACCGGTGTTGCAAGATCACTGAAGTAACCACCCCATCCATCTCAGATCTCTTCTGTAGAGTTAAGTGAAGCACCATTAACAATTAGTTTAGTAGTAGCGAGAAGGTTGTCTTCCTTACGTTGTTGTTTAATGAGTGCAAAGAATGGTTTCTTGTTTTTTTCGTTGGCAAGCATAATTCTTTTGTACTTTGCTTTTCTGTTCTGCTTCCTGTTGTCGCTGTACAGATCTTAATCATTTTTTGGCCAACAGCATTGCTTGGAAGATGCTGTTTGATTTAAGAGTTGGTCTTCCAGCTCTTTTCCATTTTCAATTGGCTACTTTGCTGGCTCTACAAAGGTCTTTGATGACAGGCGTCCATTTATATCTCCGTTTTCTTTTAAGCGTTTTGTGCATTTGCTTGCTGTTATGATGTTACAGCAGCTATGAATTGTTAGGTCAAGGGCATAATGGATTGTATCTCGTCGAGATTCAGGTTATCGAGCCGCACAGTAAGAAGTTGCTGATACAGGACGACACACAAGTGATCACATTTGATCTTATGATTAAGCTCTTTTGATAGATAATGACAACTTTTTGCGATGTTCTGGTCGAAGGACTTCCATCTGTAATAAGAGCTGCTACAGTGTTTTCTCCATTCGGCTGGAAGTATGTCTGTTTCTGAAGGTAGGTATAGGCCCACTTCAGAAATGAAACTATGGAGTTGTTGTTTGGAGTCCTTCTAGTAACTGAGGCAGTGTAGTCTCCACCGATTATTATATTGCAGCTAGTGTGCTATTTGTTAATGATTTTCTCCCTTTTCTGCCAGGACAGTTTGGTATTCTTCTTCGGTATTATTGATGCATCTATGTGGCAGATACGTACATATTACTATGAATTGGCGTGGCTTGCTGTCGATTTTAATCACAGTTAATCTGTTTCCACCATCAGGAAGCTCTTCAATTAGGGATGCTAGATTGTGGTTGTAACATATAGAGACGCCTGTCATACCCCTTTGCCGTTGTAATGGTGTGATTGAATCTAAGTCATCAACACATTTAATGACAGTTAGTTATGTTGATTAAAATATGAGTGCATGCATTTCTGACTTTTCAAAGTTGTATAGCCAGTGTTCTTGGATTAACAGGATGCCCACTTTAAGTATTATCGTGTCCAGATTATTCTACTTTTCATAGATATTTGGCACCGTTGGGCTAAATGATAGACATGATACATTACACTTGATAACTGGTAATGTGGGCAACCCTATAGAGCATAGCACCAGACCTGTTAGCTCCAATTGTTATTGTAGGTTTTGGAATGACCATAACATACTCAATCAAAATATGCGTGTGGGGGGGGGGGCTACAGGCATGTGCCTCAATCTCTATAGACTTGTGATAGCTCACTTCTGATTGGTTGATGCTAGTCTAATTTCTTTACATACCAACGTCCACTGGTGGCATGTAACTGTCTCTAAACACTAATCATATTTGTTAATTTTTGGCCAATTCCTTTAGCAGTACAAGTTGTTATTATGAAAACTAGGCCAGTCAAGATGGCCACTATGGAAATTAACCATCACGATATTATCAGGTTCTTTTGAACAGCCTTCATTCAGTTGTTACACTGTAGCCAAATAATATCGACATTATTCTTGCACGATTTTTTTCGATATACCCAATGAGTACAATTATAATCGATTCACAAAGGGATATTCCTGGCGTTTCTGGGTGTGTGTATGAGTCAAGAGAGATAACTCATGGGATAATCATCAATTTCAATAACAAAGATTTGATAAAATTAATTTAATTCGTATTTCGTTCAGCAATCAAATCAACAAATCGGGATTGAATATGTTTGATTCTTGATAGATAATTCAATTGAAATTGATTGATCATAGTTATCAATAACTGATATCTAATGTGTATTTGCAGCCAATTAGCTCATATATTGTGTATTTTTTCAGACATAATACAGCATTAGAGAATGAAGATGACACCTTCAATTGTCCATGAACCGAAATTAATCACAACTATGGAGGTGGTGTACTCCTATCTCACACGTCGTCTACATCACTGTCAGGAGACGATGGTATACGAAAATGAATTACCGTCGATCACAGTAATGGAGATGGTGATTTTCTCCTCTCCCATAAGTCCACTATGAAGTGTTATTATAACCCAAATGGCATAGTGATGTATTTCCCAACACAGTTCTTGTGACGAAGGCAGATATCGGTCTGTCACGGCCGATCAACGGTACTTCCAGTGCCCCTTTAAAACGACCAACTTCGTGGGATTGCATTGATATTTAATTGGCACAATCATCGATACACAAGAATGTGTAAGAGTCAGTGAGTGCTACACTATTAACACAGCAGAAGTCCGTATAAAAGCTATTGCTGTGTCATCCAGTTTGATACCAATATACATGGATACTCCATGGTCTACTGCTTGGTTGAATTATCTGTACATGTATGTGGTATTCTTTGCTATAATTTCTGATTTAGGACATGTTCTGTATGGTGGCATCTTAATAGGTCTTGTATTGTGTACATCGCTATCATAGCTAATGCCAGTAGTATACCCTGTAATGTCAGCAGCAGTAAGACATAAATACTCCTGGATCAAAGATATGATATTTTGTCTTGAATTGCTAGGGAGGTAGGATAATGTCTTTGTTAGGTTGGTTACTGTATTTGTGTTGTCTATTTTTGGTTTGCATATATGTGTAGATATTGATGAGCGAGTGATTGATTGCATTGTCTGGATTGATTACTAGTACAAATGTTATGACATACAAGGCGCTTAATGATCTTGCACCAAATTACATAAAGAATTTGTTCACCCTCATAGAAGATGCACACTCACTCAACTTGCGCTCAAAAACACATTGTCATCTTCAACTTCCACAATTCAAGACTACAAAAGCTACACATAAACAGCGGTCAAACATTGGAACTCACTACCTCCAAGTTTTACATAATCCGAAACCATTCCCACGTTCTCATCAACCTACATAAGCATTATAATCCAGGGTAACCTTAAAGACACAAGCAATAAATTTCTTTAGTAAGTGTTTGTGCGTGCGTGTTTGTTAGTATGAGTAATATTGTTGAAAATCTGTAGTAGGGCCTACTCAATAGTTACTAGGTTTTATATTATTCGGTAATAACATGATTTGTTTAACTGAAGTTTAATTGCCCGACGCTTGGTCTGTATCTGTCAGATCCAAAGGTCTGAATGATCTGAGCTGTGATTGTTCGCTCCTCTTATACTTTTTGGTTGGGTGCCCGGATGTTGGCATGTGATTTGCAATATATGGGCAATGTATGGGCATGTGTCTTATAGCCACGTGATCTGGGGGTCAGTTGGACTTCAGGATGTGCCGATTCTGACAGCTAGTTACCATTACTGACAGTTATAGGCTTAGCATGTAGATCACGGATCTTTAATTTGTCTGTTGTGTGTCTAAATTGTCTTCAAGCGTTTACAATTGAGAAGCCTTCCAGTTTAGTGAGCTTACATAAAATTACATTATACACCGCATACCTGTCGACATGTTTAACAACTACTGAGCGCGATGTTCACTTAGCCTAGCAGAATTTCAGATACCTCATACCAAATATAAATGGAAGAAAGTTTTATTTGCGATGTGTGGATTTTTAGTTCAATAGGCTAAGGCGCAATGATCTCTAAATGCGAATAAAGTCATTTCAGAGTATCTGATTGGCAGAAGGCATAGCAATGGCAAATGACGCCTATAGATAACTACATGGCTGCCATAGTTCAGTTCAGTACTTCCCGCCTTTTAATTAGGCACACCCAGATCACGCTGGTATTGTTGTCGGTTGGTAGATGTTCCTTCAGTGGTAGAAGTCTCTAGAAGTATCTATGCAAGGTTTGAGTTTGTACGCAAGCACAAACGAAGTATTTTAGTTTGTATGATCGTATGGTGTGAGTTGTTTACTATGTCCTAGTGGATGGTGGACCAGGCAATCCTATATTCTCACCCTCAGATGCTGACACCATCTGGTATGTAATGTGTGTAGGAAGTCTCTGCTGCATTTCTCAATGATAGGTAGTATATCACTGTCGGTGGAGATCACATGGTATGCCCCATCACGGATCATCATTAGAGAAGCATCGAGTGTCAGCTGAATTAGAGATTCAGGATCAGTATCTAGGCTGGTTAGCTCCTCTTCAGGATGGATGGCAAGCAGTGTCATGCGTACACAGGCACCAAATCTAACAAAGGTTTACATAGAAGCAGCACCTGTTAATGATGTGACATCTATTCTCTGCTTTGTAGCCACGTAACAGGCAGGTAGGATCGACTTGGTGCTGGTTGAATTTCGCTTGATTCCCTTATAGGGTGTAACTACCTGTCAAGATTGTGGCCTTTGTTACAGCCTTCTCGACGTCTCTTGTATCAGTTCGTACTGCTGACCATATGTGGTGAAGGCATCCCATCTGTAGTGATAATGGGTTGAGGCACCGTAGACACTTTCGCTTTGAGCTCAAGCCGCCATTTCTCTGTCCAGTATTCACTTACCGCTATCTTCACCATCGGTTTCCCTCTAGGCTTAGCGATAGGCCCATCTAGTAGGTACCATGCCAGGGGAAGGTTATATTTGAACCGAGGTCCTGCAGAGCTATCTGCTGCAGGGCCAATGAATGCACTAATGAATTCAGACTCTTGCAAATGTTACCATAAAGAGTAAGGATCTTCTTATCAATCACCGCTTCTACTGGTGCCACCCCAAGGAGGGCATATACTGTCATGTTGGCACATCTGTCAGGCGGTGACTGCAGTTGCCCCAGCATCTTCCTCTGGGTAGTTTTCAGGAGCCATATCGCTGGTGCTCAGGCAGCATGCCTCGAGTCCATATGTTAATTTAGGGCTAACGTACAGCTGCCATATTCTGTGGCTCAACATTGGGCTTGCCATGCAGTCGCAGCCCCCCCCCCCCTCACCCCTACTACCATAAGGAAATACACCGTTCTCGAGGCTCTGGTAATCAATGGTTCCACGTCCACTTTGTCATCCTCTAGTCTTGTCACACCAAGGTGGAGCATTCTATTTTGTATTGGGACAGCTTCTCTCCTTAGTCAGTGTGTTGGTGCAGTCTGATCTTTTTTTATTGATCATCATACTGACACATTTTGCTGACATTATGGAGAAATTGCTTACTAATTGTGCTTAGCCACATTAAGCATAACCTGCTTCTGGAGAGGAGAGCCACATTAAGCATAACCTGAATCTGGGGGGAGAGTCTGACAAATAAATGACGTCATCTGCGTAAGCTGGTGCCAAGGGATTCATTCACATTGCCAATCCTAGTGCCCATGTTCATCTCTTCAACCTCCAGTAGCCATGGGTTAATGTGTTGCAGATAGCAATGCGTTGACACAATTCCTAATTGTCTTACTTCCTGCTTGAGCTTAACTACCTCTGATGTCTGATCCAGCCATTTCACTCTCGATTTTGCCCCCGTGAACAGTTTTTCTAGGACGTTCCAGAGATCGTCGGGCAAGCTGATCTGGTGCAGCTTGTGCATCAACCGCTCAGTCCGAACTACATCGAATGCTTTCTCTGCGTCCAACGCCACCATATGGAGTGGCTTCCTCAGCTGCTTTGCTTCTATTGTTGCTTCCGTTATTAAGATCGCCACATTTATGCTCGAGTTGCCTTCTCTGAAGCCCCGCTGGACCTTGCATTGATGCGCATCAGGGATATCTTTCGCTCTTGCTAGCCAGATTTTCTCAATGACTTTCTCTACGACAGTTAGTATGGTGATACCACAATAGTTGCCTGGATGGACAGGTGATTTGCCCTTCTTTAGTACTGGCGTTTTTCAGCCTTGCTTGACTATCTCAGGAATGCAGCTGGTCTTGGAAATAGTATTTACTAGTTTTGTTATGTAAGGGATCATAGCTTTTCCTGCTTTTTGCAAATGCCATGCTGTTAATCCAATGGCATCCACTGCCTTCCCTCTGTTCAGGGTTCACTGCATTTCTTACTTCTTTATCAGACACTTCCTGGTCTACACACATCCATCATACTTTTGCATGGCAATTTGGTTATCAATTCTCTGCCTATATCCCTCATCAAAGTCAGGGCTATGTTTTGAATCTGCTAGCTTCTGGAAATGCATTCTCCAACCTTTGGTTACTCGCTCGGGTCCAACCAGTCTCTCACATGCAACTTCTAGCTTTGCTTTTCTTTGCTTGCACACCAGCTTGAAAAATAGTTTCTGGTCATTGCAGTCTGCTGCCATGATTTGATTGTACTACTCACATCTGCTGACTTCCTGGGCAACCCACTGAGTTCGCCGTACTTCTTTCTTATGGTATGATCTGTCAATGCATAGTGTATTCATTGTGTCTACCGGGGCTCCTGCTTCCATCGTGTGTGTGTGTGTGTGCGTGCGTGCGTGCGTGCGTGCGTGCGTGCGTGCGTGCGTGCGTGCGTGCGTGCGTGCATGCGGTTCTTTGGACAGTTTCATTGCTGCAGCCATTTCCTTCGTCCATTGATGGGACCAGCCCATTTTTTGTTGTTTTTTCCTGTGCTTCGCCGGTCACAGTCATGGACTGAAGGGTGGAGGGTCTCTGCCAGATGCTGAAGTGCACACGTCAAGTCTGACTCAGGGGCGCCATCGTAATCTTGGTTACATATAAGATGCTCTATACGGCCCTGGTAGCTCTTCTCATCACCTTTCTCCCATTTCACCTTTCCCACACTCGTCATACTACCCGACTGATATGGCGCCATCTTTCTCACTTCGCTGGAACTAGTTTGACATTCGAGTGACAGGGGTATGAGTACATGGTCAGATACATTCACCGGGTGAGGATCTTTTATACATATATGCGTAACCAGATTGCCTAGCCCGGCATCATGGAAGAAGTAGTCAATCTGGGATTTGTGTATTCCATTCTCATGGAAAAGGGTGTTTCTAACAAAGACATGCTCATGGCATGGTCTGTCAGGAATTGCTGCAACTTCTTGTCTCGCCCATCTGGTGGTTCTCAATACAGTGATGTGCTATAGTTTCCTCCAATAATAACAATATGGTGCCTCTCACCGAACTTCACAAGTCTACCATCCTGATGCCTTTCTATCCTTTGATCTAGGATTTTATGCCACATAATTGCAATGCCCCCATACCCTCTTGGTATTTGGTTGCGATTGCATCTTCTGCGTCTACTGACTTGTGACATCCAAGACAATCTTCGTGTATATTCAAAATCTCTTGCTCCTTAAAGCCAAAGAGCACGTCTCTTGAATGCAAAGTATATCCAGTTCCTCAATCACATTAGACAGGTATATCTTATTAGTCATCACATTCTTGGCATTGATAGATCCAAGCCTGAGCTCGATCAGGCTTTCCTGTCCATCTCTGTCTGCTCTACCGTGTGCATGTTCTCTATGTCCACTAGCTCTGAAGCTTGGCCAGTCATGAAAAAAGACTTATTGGCTTACTTGCTTGTTTGTCCCACTTGCTGAGGGTATGTGCTGTACAGGATATCCCTTCTTGTAGGGTGTTGTCGCAGTCAGTAGGGGTGCAGTGATGTGCACTGGAATTGCCTGGGATATCATGTTAGGCGGTAGTACTGCTAGTTGATTACGCATTACAAGATTGGCAGCATGGGAAAAACCTCGCCTTTCAGAGACTATGTTTTGTTAGTGCTTTCCTGTTTTGTGACACATGCTTGAAGATATTATGTCGTAAGGATATCGCGAAAAGGATGTTGGGGAAATCATTTTTTTTTAAACATTTTTGTTCGAAATTGAAGATAATAGAAAGCGGTCTAAAAGAGGTCTTGGAGCTTTTTTTCTGCACACACCTCTTTCCAAACGTCACATTTTATGATGAGCTAGTAAATTGTCAGGGGGAACTAGTAGATTTCACACCTTACTACTAAGTTACTAGTCTGACTCCCTAGTAACTACATGGTGTTAAATTCGTGGCCAGGGTGTGACACATGTGATCAATGGTCTTATTTACAATATTTACAAAGTTCAATAGTTTTTTCAATAGCACTAGAGCAAGAGGGCTATTGGTGTCATGCAAGTAATGGACAGTAAAACTCAACTTAAACTGCCATTGGGCCAGCGTGATCCTCCACGGAAGCTGCAGCAACTAGAAATAGTTTATGTGTTAACAATTTCATTGAAATGGCACTTTGTGGTTCAAAGGGTTTATCGGCTAAGACTTGTAATACAAGGGATAAACTCCAAGATGGATTCCTTGGTCTTAATGCCTTTAATTAGTGTTTAAACTAGATAATTCAACACTTCCTTATTAGCCAGGCAAGGAATAACAGCCATTATAGCGGACTTATATCCAGCTATAAAGTAAGGCTTAAGGTTATGAGTAACAGAGGAAATCAGCTACTACCTGAATAAATGTTTTCGTAGGATTGATACATCTTGTTGAACACCATTCTGAAAATCTGTTAATTTTATAATTATTTGCTCTGGAGTTTGACCCCCTCGTGGCATTGCCCATGAAAATGGCTGCTTGCTCAGAAAAGGCCCCCTTAATTGAAGATTCATTGACACGATCCATGCAGTCAATTGGAACATCTCTGGATTGTGGTGAAGGGTCATGCCCTGGAAGATTATATTGCCCATCAGAGGCAGAGGAACTAGATTACAGGACCATTTCTAAGGTCCATTAGATCCATATACCATGATTGGATTGGCCAATTCTGGGCTATAATAAGCACTTGGCATCCTGTCTGATTTCATGAAGAACTTGGAATCAGGATTGCTGGTGGAAATGTGTATGCATACATTCCCTCCAAACTGATAGCTAGCCTATCTGTATGCGATAGCATTTTGATCTGGAATCGGAGAGACGTACATCACCATCTTCACATTGTTCTCTGTTGCGAATAAATCTATTCTGGGCTTACTCCAGTGTTTGAACAGACGGTCCGCCACACATTGATTCAGTTGTCATTCTGTTGGCAGCATGCTCATCCAGCGGCTCAGAAGCTGCAAATAGATTTAGCCTTCTAGGAATATGAGCTCATTGGGCACCAACAAAACAGTTTCCATGTCATAATACATCGACTGGGTGACTTCGTTCTATCATGGCAATTGATGGAAGTCACCACTATTGAGTTGTCTGATCGAACTAGAATGATCTTGCCATGGACTTTCTTGAATAAATGTTCCAGGGCCAAGGTTACTGCTTTCATTTCTAGCAGGTTGATGTGTTTTTAGACTGATCCAGATTGCAAAGCCGTGATATCTTTGAATCCCTCCATTGATGCATCAGTTTAGACTGTGATCTGAAGATGGGGAAGAGAAAACATCACCCCTGCAAGAAGATTCTCTCTTTTCATCCATCATCGAAGGTGCTGAATAAGCGGTTCCAACACTGACACCTTTGAGCACAGTGTATCTGTACTCTGGGTCCACTGTGTCATGAGAAATAGCTGAATAGGATGCATGCATAAGGCTGCTTGTGGGATGACTGTTTTCAGGGAAACCATTGCCCACAGTATTCTCAAGTAGACCCATGTCAGGACATAACGACTGTTGCACACAAGCTGAATTACTGAAATGAGTGATTCCACTCATTCCTGAGATTGATAAACATATCCTATCTCCAAAGTGAAGAACATGCCCAGATAAACAAACTTCTGGGATGGAACCAGATCTAATTTTTGGTACTTTATTTTCCAGCCTAGATCTGTCAATATTTAGAGAATTATCTCCAGATTGGCTGATAAACTGTATTGTGTATACTTTTGACAGCCAGTCATTTATGCACGTGTGCACTGCTATGTTTTTCTTACGGAAGTATATTGTGATAGCAAGGCCCACTGTGTTGAATACCTGAGGACCCATCGAAATTCCGAACGGGAGGACATTGAATTCACATTCACTGACCTGGAATGCAAATATCAGTACCATCAGAAACACCTGGCTATGGGAAAGTGAAAATATGCATCCTTTAGATCTATGGATGCTGTCCACATCATATACTCAATCCTGCCAACACCATTCGAACAGTTTCCATTTTGAAACTTGGTGTGAAAATGAATTTATTGAGTGGTTTTAGGTTGAGAATTGATTCCCACCCACCGATGCTTTGTCACCATGAACACGGTTGAATAAAAACTTGCCTGTTTTGAAATGAGAGATTGTATCTCCTCATCTATGCACAATCGCTGATCTGGATCCCTTGGTGTTGGGGTCCAGATAGGAACCGGAGACAGTAGCGTACAGCAGGGATGGCACGGCAGTCCTCGTCAGTTTATCATGTAGCCGATGGGTCTACCAGGAATTTTGGCTGTCTTCAGCCGAAATCCTATAGCTCTTACTAAATCACTAGCTTCATATGAAAAACAATCACACACTAAATCAGAGAGAAATTATTCGCTCGCCTTGTCACTCCCAGAATCTTGCTCGCTCCCTTCTTCTCCCTCCTTCGGTCACTCCCTCCATCCTTCCACACCTCCCTTCTGCCTACTAGCCATTGGGATGTGTTATTCTAGTCCTCTTCGGTAGCCACATGGGACATCTCGACGAGATGTGGGCCTGACTAGTCTTCCACGATGTTCCCGCTGGCTTCCAAAGAGATGTAAGCTTACCAGGTGGTAAAGCCGTGGGTGCCATGGAAATTCCTGAGTAGCAAGGCAAGCCATACAGAACCATGATGGCCCACATGGCTTGAGTTGTGGCTGAACAAAGAGTTGGAGGTGTGGAAACATGCAGGGTAAATGGCATGAACTCATGGTCAATTCCTTCTATAATAAATCCTTCATTACCCGAGGGATTCAACATGGCTGGCCATCCACGCCAAAGTGTTGAGCAGTGAAGTGGCCTATGGATACAGAAATCCATGGTCTCTGGTTCACCGGTTTGACCACTCAACAGGATTTCGTCGTGTTCCTCCACAGAAAGGTTTGCCGAGCTAGCTAAGGCAGGTAACTTAGCCCGAGTAGGAAAGGTACTGCTGGAAGATGCGGTACCTAAGACCGGTGGCTCAAGGCCAGTCGTTAAGCGACTGGCCATGTTCACAGGGCCTGCCCCAGGTCAACAGGTTGAAAAAGAAACCTGGACTAACAGAGGCCACCACTTGCTCTCTAAAACTGGTACATCCCTATTGGAAAGACCCAAGCAAGAGGTGGAGAAATCCTGCCCAAGTCCAGATGAGGAAGCCACTGCATGAATAGAAGCAGGAAGCATGCTGACATCAAATCTTGCAGTGATTTCTTCATCTCATTTCAGCCTTGAAGGCTTCTTCTTTCAACCAAAACCGTCTTTCTTTCTAAGATTTTCTTCAATCCTATCTTGCTCCTGGATGTTTATAAACTCCCTAACTAACTCTGTACTGGAAAACGGCTAGTGTACCAGATGCATGGATGAGAAACAGCTGATTTTAGATGCAAAAGGACACAGCGGTTGCAAGAAATGGGAAATTACTACCCTTCACATTTGTGATCATGGAAAATGCATACCCCAAAACTCATGAAACCTAGTCATATTGATACAAGAATATGACCAGAAACAAATATTTTAACAATCTCGAAAACTGGTGTCACATGCATGAGACCTCTAATATGGTTTTGCTACACCTGTGGAGCAAGAACAGCTCCAGCATCATCACTTGGCAAGGATTGTTTCCATTGATTGATGGTTCCTAGCTCTATCACAACCAAATAATTAAATTAAGCCACAACAAACTCTAATATAAAAGCAATGCAACCATAAAGCTGGACTTTACAATGAACTATGAAGCTTGACTTATAACACACAATAACTATAGAAGGCCTTATCAACAAGAGGCCCAACGGCCTATAACTCTAACCTGGACCATTAGGATTTGAACCATTTGCATTTAAATACTGGTAGACATGATAGATCATTTTTGAAAAAATCCAAGATGGCCAACAAAGAAACTGACCAATCAAAATACTTGTTTGATATTTCGAAACCTAGCACCATAGGATCATTCTATCCACGTTTCGTTGAAATAGGCCCACTAATTAAGGGGTAGCATTTTAAACGGTTCTGTAAAGTTTAAAAAAAATTCAAATGGCCATCAAAAAATTGACTTACCACAATTCTGAATAGAAGTTCTAAAGCCTACAACTATAGAATCATTCCGGACTAATTTCGATAAAAACCACTAAGCTGATATGGAGAAGCCGCATTTTGACAATTTCCGGTACATTTTCATACAATTTGATTTTCACCAAAAGAATTGATCCATTAAAATTTTGAATAGATGTTATGGAGTCTACCATGATAAGGTGTGTCTAGCCAACTAGGGTTGAAATCTTTTAAGCGGTTAATGATGAGTAGTGTTTAGAGCATTTCCGGAATGTTTTCACCAAAAGACTTGACCAATCAAAATTCTGTATATATGTTCTGAAACATATCCCCCTAAGGTCCTTCCAGCCAAAGTAATTTGAAATCTGCTGAGCGGTTAATGAGGAATAGCGCTTTGAACATTTTTGGTAAATTTTTCATAAAATGTAAGATTTTAACCCAAAAACTTGACCAATCAAAATTCTGTATATAAATTCTGAAGCCTACCCCCATAGGGTCTATCCAGCCAAATTAGGTTGAAATATGCCAAGCGGTTAATGAGGGGTAGCGTTTTTAAACAAAGGTTGATGGATGGATAACAGACGGTCAGTGACCATGACCTTCGACCTTTTGACCAAACCATCATAGTGTGATGTCGTGTCATTATAAGGAGGAATGTGTCCAAGTTCGGGTTCAGTATGATAAACTAAACCTGAGATATAAACAGAAAAGTCTAGCTAAACGGAAAATGTTAATGCTAAAAAAATTAGGTTTTTACCAAGGTCACAGTGACCTTGACCTTTTGACCTCAATGTAATTGAGTGATGTCAGGTTCATTATAAGGAGGCACGTGTCCAAGTTTGGATTTAGTATGATTAACTAAACCTGAGATATAAACAGAAAAGTTTAGCTAAATGGAAAATGTTAATATTGAAAACCCAAGGTTTTTATCAAGGTCACAGTGACCTTGACTTTTTTACCCCAAGGTCATCCTGAGATGTTGTATCATTATAAGGAAGCATGTGCCCAAGTTTGGGTCCACTATGATTAACCAAGCCAGAGATATAAACAGAAAAGCTGAGCTAAACGCAAATTGGACAACGATGCCACCACCACAGCCACCAGAACCACCAATGCTGCCGAATGACGTGCAAGGTATCGCAATAGCTCGTTTTACTTCGTAAAGTTGGGCTAAAAAATTGCCTTATTATAAGCCAATTTAATAGCACATTGATGTATCAGATGGTGCCTGTGTGGGTGGGCTTCAGGATGTGCTGATTCTGACAGCTAGTTACCTGCTTTGCCTATCAGGGGCAGGTTTATTGTTAATTCTGTGTACATTTAAGCCAGTATATTAGCATATATCAGTCTTAGTGAAGCGAAAACGTGTTTGTTTAAAACTCTTTGAAATATTGAGCCAGTGGATGACTTATGGCTGGCGGAATGGATACATGATACAGACAAGAAAATGTTGCAAAATATGCATCATCTCCTGGTATTAAAATACACTCACACAAAAGTGTGAATTCAAATCTCTCTAATGGACGTAGGTAGACATGGCAATCTCACACTGAGTCGTTCCTAATATATCCATTCAGCAAAAATTACAAGAATATCTTAACAACTGTTCAGCATCTGCCTCAGATAAGAGATTTGCAAGCCAAAAGAGGACTTCTTTTTTTAATTTGACTTGCACGGTTATCAAGCCAGTCATTCCAGTGATAAATTTTGGCATATGACACAGCATTCTCCCATCCCACCATCATTGTAAGTGTAATTTTAAAACTCTTCATCATTTGGCTCAGATAAAAAAGACAGACTGACAGATGAAGAGATGGATGGATGAATGTGAACATGAAAGTCAAAACACAGGTTCTTTGCCTAAAATATCCACTCGCATAAAAGAATGTCAATTAAAAACTTTGAGATATACGCAATCAACAAATGGATGCATAGACAGACCCCATTCCATAACACATCCACGTTTATAGCATGGGTGTGTAGCTATAACATGCAAACAACAAATGGATGGACAGCCAGATCCCATCCCATAACACATCCATTCTTATAGCATGGCATGGAACTATATAGACCGAGTTTATGTGAAAACTCTTGTACCTACTCTAGGGTAGATGACCAAGTGATCAGTTACCCTCAGATAAATGAGCACATGTTTAAATTACATTGATTTCAATGCAAACACGTGACCTACTCGACTCATCCTTGCTGATAGGTGGCTAGCCTCGAGTAGGTACTAGAGTACTTAGTCTAGCCCTTTAGGCCCTACTCTAGTAACTCAAGTACCTACTCTACTAGGGGCATAAACTCAGCCATAGAGATGACAAATGGATGGGCAGTATGACCAAATGATATACAGACAAACACCATGCTAGAACATGGTCACGCTTATAGCATGGGCATAGGTAATATAGGAATGAATTTACTTTCTTAAATTGGCTTGTTACCTGCATTGAAAGCTACACATGAATAACTGCTCACAATTTACATTGAAATGCCCTATAATCAATACAAACTAAGTATGGCTGTCTGTTCTGTCAACAGAATTCCACATAAAGTAACTCATTTATTGAGTCATAATAATCTTAAGGTACAGAGTGACTTATAATATAACAGTGGCTATTTCCTAATGAGATTGTTAACAGCCGTTTTTGTGGCGAAGGAGACACTGTATAAATCATTGGCACTGATTGCCTGTTGGTGCTTTAGCAGTGACCAGAGTTCTGTCAGTACAGGAAATACCTGCAAACATGCACAAGAATAGAATGATGAGGACTACAATCACCACATGAATGAATGACTGCTGCTGCTGCTGCTGCTGCTGCTGCTGCTGCTACTGCTACTACTACTACTACTACTACTACTACTACTACTACTACTACTACCCTTACATCAAATCAATCAATCAAGCTAAATTCTACTACCCTTACATCAAATCAAACAATCAAGCTCATTCGAAGTCTCTTGCAGTGAATCACCTAGCCAACTGGGACATAATCAAGTAAAACAAGAGCCACAAGGTCTCTGATACTTAGCTAGCTAAATCTTAGTTCTTGAATGTACATTTTTTATACACACTACAATTTGCATTATAATGTTATGCATTATTTTGCCTCATACTTCTGACCCACAAGTTAAACATTAAATTTTTCCACTGATTTCCATTGGCTGACGAAACTGCTTTACAGCATTTTCAGGGTATTTAACAATGAATAAATTTACCTTTCACAATGCTACTGGACAACAGGAAAATGTTGACCAGACTTTGTGTAAATAGTTTCAAAAGGTGTACGAGCTGAACCTTTTTCTTTAGTTCGAAAAGAAAATATAACTATTGATATATATTCTTTAAAAATCCATGTCAGTCTAATGAGGTAGTAGCTCATGCTCAAAGGTAGTGCACAAATCATCCAAGTAAATGTCAAAAGCTAAAAAATAAGACAACATGTACCACCAAACTAGCATAGTAAACGTCAAAAGCTTGAAATGTACCACCAAACTATTATATTACGCCATTAATTCTAGTACTTCAAATAACAATTCAGATTATTAGATGTAATGCTTTTACGATCATATAGATGTGATTTGGTATAAATAGCTTAGAATATGATAGTCCGCAGCAACTAGGTCAGCTTAAGGTACTTCTTAGCAGGAGGGTCTGGGGGGGAGGGGGGGGGGGGGCTGAGCAAGTGGTTGCCAGAAATTAACTTCAGCTGATAGTTAGGGAATAACTTTTCGACAAGAGGCTTAACCATTTAATACTCATGCCAGCCAACAATGGCTTCGGCTGTAGTCTTCAGAAATGTCCATTAGCAGACCAAGAGAAGACTATTTTTTTATATTTACCACTGGAATGACTGGCTCGATAACCGAGCCAGTCATTTCAGTGGTAAATATAAAAAAAATAGTCTTCTTGTGGTCTGAATATGGGCATTTTCTATAAGAAAATTGAGTTTCTTGAACAAATTTGAGTGTTAAATGGCTAAGGGTCTTGATGGTGAGATTCCTAACACTTCAAGATCTTGAGCTGATATGCCTCATATGTACTTATTCAGAAGCAGTCTTTGAGGCAGCATTCATGAGTGCACCTGAACTCCTAGTAATTAAACTCAAAGTTGAGGCGAATCAAGAGTGGTAATTCACTATGAAGTGAATGCAATCAAAGGATGATTTACAGAGTATCATGACTGTTACATCAGAGGTTTAGTATTTCTACATAACATGATGCAAGCATTGACAAGCAATGAGTGATTTAAACAGTCAGCATGTGAGGGAATATGAACCCTCGTGGCTAACATCGAGTCATCGACATTTTCACAATGGAGATATTAGGTGCCAATATGGACATTCTGACAAGGTTTGATCGAAACACGTCCAGATATAGAGAAATGATCACCACTGTTTATACGAGACAGACGGACAGGCGGTGAATGGTTAATTCCTATAGTTCAGCTAACTAACAATGCTACTACTGCTGCTGCTGGTATTACTGTTGTTGCTATTATTATTGCTGCTACTACTACTACTACTACTACTACTACCCCTACTCCTACTCCTACTACTACTACTACTACTACTACTACTACTATTACTATTACTATTACTACTACTACTACTACTACTACTACTACTACTCCTCCTCCTCCTACTACTACTACTACTACTACTACTACTACTACTGCTACTGCTGCTGCTGTTGCTTCTGCTGCTGGTATTGTTGCTGCTATTATTATTGCTGCGACTACTACTACTACTACTACTACTACTACTACTACTACTACTACTACTACTACTACTACTACTACTACTAATACTACTACTACTAATACTACTACTACTACTACTGCTACTGCTGCTACTGTTGCTTCTGCTGCTGGTATTGTTGCTGCTATTATTATTGCTGCGACTACTACTACTACTACTACTACTACTACTACTACTACTACTACTACTACTACTACTACTAATACTACTACTACTAATACTACTACTACCACTTTGTGTGGGTAGACTACTCGGCTCCCAAATGCTAGGTGATACATGCCGCAGAATTGTCTGCGTTCGAACCTCGCTCAGGTAAAAAATTGACAAATGTAAAAATTACATTCCAATGATGACTGTGCAATATCCTAGTGCCAGTGCATCATCAATGACATGGTTCCTAGACCTAATGGTTGACAAGAATAAAAAACTACTACTACTACTACTACTACTACTACTACTACTACTACTACTACTACTACTACTACTACTACTACTACTACTACTAGTACTACCAGTGACATGATAAATCTAATGACTGCTATCATAAAAATGCAAGTTAAGAATTTTTACAATTTGCATACAATACATAACTTGCAGTGGAATTGTTATCAAAATATTCATCAGATTTCATATTTAATTCTTTGAAATCAGTGATCTGGATGAGGCGTCATTACTTACTGAATCATCTAACAGAATGTTATATCTGCCGGTATATAGATCCTGTTTTATCACTTTATCTATGCATTGCATCACCATGGTAACAAGATGTTTCGGTGCCATGGCAGTACCATCCTGGTATAGCTCTAATAGCTTCTCTCTGAAGGCTGTTACCATGTTGCTCAGAATGTCCATGTTGAGGTGCTCCTGTCAATAGGAGAAACAGATTGCAGTTTTAGAAGCCAGGGCAACAAATAGTGCTTCTACATTAATGAAGTGGACTTCTTTTTGTAAGGTAACTGTCCTTTAGTCATACTCATGTTCTGCCTCCTGCCTCTCAATAATCATCACATCATAAGGCATAATGCAGAATAACAACACAATTCAAATGCAATGGACCTTTCCAGTTTATCCATTAATCATGCCATAATCAACTATGTGATATGTAGAATGATGTCATAATTAATGATGTCATGAATGTAGATAAGTTCTGTCGAGTGTACTGCCATCAATACATCCTATATGTTTACACCCCAAGAGCTGCCGGACAAATGACAAGTTGCACGGAGAGTACAGACAATAGACTCAACGGCCCTTTCCCTTTTATCCATCCATCATATGACATATGATGTCATAATCGACTACGTGATGTGTCGGATGACATCATAATCATTTACAGCATGAATGACTCGATTTAGTCCATCCTAAATGTTTATAGTCCGACACGTTGTACGAATTGTATGTCTTTAATATTTAATAAACATTCTGTCGAATATTTTGAAACCTATTTGTTTCTAAATATTTAACCGCTTACCTGTATAGTTTTCTGGAAATTAAAGTCATGGAGTTCATGGATCGATCGATCACAACATGAGCGAGGTGTGGGTGGAGCTTAGCTAGAGATTGGCAGGGTTTAGCTAAAACTGGAAAGGCCCATTAATATGGCACACATTAGTTTCAACGATATATGGGGTTAGACCATTGCCTGCTGGGTATCAACATATTGCATGCTGGATAAATTGCCCAGAAATCAAAAGGTATCTCATATTTCATGCAAATGTTTCTCTATTTAATGGGACATGAGAACTTTAACTGATCTTGAATTAAAAGCTGGGAAGTGACCTTGATGTCTGACCTTGTGACCTCATTATCATCACTGTGTATAAGTAACCGTAAGTCCAAGTTTAGTTCTGATAGACGTAACGAACTCTGAAATACAAGCCAAAGCAATTTGCTAAATACAAAACTTATGTTTGATTCCGCCATAGAGGCTGTCTTTGGAACAGTGATACCTATGCCTCACTTCTGCTTCACATGCGAGAACAAAACAGGTCAATTATCTTTACAATGTGGGTTTTTTACAGCTGTAGTACGTCGGGAGTGTTTAGAAAATATATAACTCAAGAAGTCACTATCATACTTTTATTAGCATTATTAATTTAAAATCTAGACTATTGTAACACTTTGGTTTAAACGAAATCACGGATTTCTTTTTTCACGAGAGAGTTGATACTTACCTCCCTAATACTCTTTGATATTGCTAAATATCGGCTTGCACTCAATAAACACTCAGAATAAAAACAGTTAGGTGCCCCTACTGGGCAGGGAGTCAGGGTGCAGTCCGGCGGATGCCAGCTCCACCACCGTGCATGCGCCGACTAGCACTTCCTCTGACTAATTTATTGGCTGACACACATGCAACTATTAAGAGCCTGAAGACCGAACCTCTGTGGGGTGGAGAGGCCGGGTCCGTATTAGGGAGGTAAGTATCAAGTCTCTCGTGAAAAAAGAAACCTGTGATTTCGTTTATTTCACTTCAAGAGTATACTTACCTCCCTAATACTCTTTGATATTGCCAGAATTCGTCAGTGAATTCGGCGGGAGGGAGGCGAGGTCAAAAGACCAGCTCTTCCCTATGCGCTTTTCTGCGATTACGGCACTTAAACTTCTGAAACTGTGTGAAAACACAGTCAGGATTTGAAAAAACATCGGCTAACACAAACCGATGGATGAGAGATGACCGAATGTCATATGCGCGGCCCCCCTTCCTGGGAGGAAGACTCGAATGACCTCAATGTCCCATACGCTCTCTACGTACAAGTGCCATGTACTATAGGACAGAGACGAAAAAACTCCATTTTCATATACTCTCAACGATGAACCACATAAAAACACGTACCATTACCATACTAATAATGAAGGGTCACGTGACATTACAAAAAACCATGGACAACACACACAAGACTCACCTTGTGGAAAATTAGTGCTGTCATCATCTCCCCATTGGTGAAGACTGATGCAGCCCATAAAGTAGATGTTTCCATTGATTAAATGTGAAAGATATAAAAAATGAGGATATCTCATCAAAATATGTACACCTAGATCAGCTTTTCAAAATCGATAGGGCGAGAGGATTCGAGGTGTCACGGGGATAATGGTCGGTAAAACTTGACTCACAGTGCCACTGAGCTACTGACATAATGTCATCCACAATTACCCCATTAAATAGGGCAGTGGAAGCCACTACACCCCGGACACTGTGAGCCCTGGCCATGTCAACTTGTTTACCTGTGGCGGATTTATGGCAAAACTGAATACACTCTACAATCCACCTGGAAATGGTGTCCTTTGACGCCCTCCCATGGGGCTCAATATGTGACAACCATAACGCTGTTGGGTCCGTCCGCCAGTCTTGAGTACGTTGCTTGTACCGGATTAATGCTCGGACTGGACACCATAGTTTTGAATTAGGATCAAACCTAGTCAAAGCTGGTAAAATTATCGGTTGACCCGGATATTTCAAAGACTGGTTTTTCGCAATGAAATTTATCCTGGGTACAAGCCTAAGGCCTTCCCCTGTAACCACAAAACGGTCTGCCTCGGCTGACAAGGCATGAATCTCACTCCTACGCCTAGCCGAGGCCGCAGCAATTAAAAATACAGTTTTAAGCGTCAACATTTTCATAGTGGTTCAAACGGCCTATCAGCTAGCACCTGAAGCACTAGAGATAAACTCCAAGACGGAATCACTGGGGGATTCCTTGGTCTTAGATTGCCCATGCCTTTGATTAAAGTATTTAATGTATTTACTTCATCACTTCCCCTATTAGCCAAGCAAGGGATAACTGACATTACGGCTGACTTATAGCCAGCAATAGAGTTATGCTTGAGGCTATAGGCATCATACATGTGACAGAGGAAATCGGCTACTACCTGAATAGATGAATCCATTGGATTAATACATCTTGTTGAGCACCATTTCGCAAATCTGCTGATTTTATAATTATATGCTCTGGAGGTTGACCTCCTCCTGGCTTTTGCCATGAACATGGCAGCTTGCTCAGAAAAGCCCTCCTTAATTCTAGATTCCTTGACAACATCCACGCAGTCAATTGGAACATTGACGGATTGTTGTGAAGGTTCTTGCCCTGGAAGATAATATTGTCCATCAGAGGCAGAGGAACCGGATTGCAGACCAGAAGGTCCAGCAGATCCGTATACCATGATCGGCGTAGCCAATTTAGGGCGATCAGAAGCACTTGGCACTCCTCCTGTCTGATTTTCTGAAGAATTTTTGGAATCAGGATTGCTGGAGGGAATGCGTATGCATACATTCCCACCCAGCTGATAGCTAATGCATCTGTTGTGAAAGCGCTTGGATATGGAATCGGAGAGATGTACGTCGTCATTCTTCTTCATTGCGAATAAATCTATGTTGGGTTTCCCCCAGTAGTCGAACAGACGATCTGCCACACATTGATTTAGTTGCCATTCCGTAGGTAAAACACTCATCCTTCGGCTCAATGAGTCTGCTAACAGATTTAACCTTCCCGGAATATGAACTGCCTTCAAGGTAATCCTGTGATCCAGGCACCAACAAAGCAGTTTCCAAGTCATCATACAGAGACTGGGCGACTTCGTTCCACCATGGCGGTTTATGTAAGTCACTACTGTAGAGTTGTCTGATCGAATTAGAACACTCTTGCCCTGAACTTTCTGTAAGAAAAGTTCCAGGCCCAGGACTACTGCTCTTAATTCCAGTAGATTGATATGTTCCTTTGACTGTTCCAGATTCCAACGCCCTGATATATCATGGATTCTTCCAGACAAGCTCCCCACCCCTCCATCGTTAACTGAGGGTGAGGAGGGGTTAACATTACCCCCGCCAGGAGATTCTCTGTCTTCAACCACCATTGAAGGTGATGAATTAGAGGCTCCAACACTGACACGCTTGAGTCCAGTGAACCTGTACTCTGGGTCCATTGTGTCATGAGAAATAACTGTATCGGCCGCCTGCGTAAGGCCGCCTGAGGAATGACTGGTTCCAGAGAAACCATGAATCCCAGCATTCTCAGATAAACCTGTGCCAGGACATGACGACTGTCGCACACTGACTGTATTACTGAGATGAGTATCTGTACCCTCTCCTGAGTAGGATAAACATATCCTATATCCAGATCGAAGAACATTCCCAGGTAAACAAACTTCTGGGATGGAGTCAGCTCTGATTTTTGAAAATTTATTATCCAGCCTAAATCTGTGAGAGTTTTCAAAACTATCTCCAGATTCGCTGATAAACTTTCCTGGTTGTGTGCTTTTAACAGCCAGTCGTCTATGTATGTGTGGACTGCTATGTTTCTCCTGCGGAGGTATGCTGTCATCGCAAGAACTACCCTGGTGAAGACCCGAGGAGCCGTAGAAATTCCGAAGGGTAACACCCTGAATTCCCACTGTCTGCCCTGGAATACAAATCTCAGGAAGCGATGGAAATCCCTCGCTATTGAAATGTGGAAATAAGCATCCGTCAAATCTATTGACGCTGTCCACATTCCCTTCTCCAACCCTGCCAACACCGATCTCACAGTTTCCATCTTGAAACTGGGTGTGTCTATGAACTTGTTCAATGGCTTGAGGTTGAGAATCGGTCTCCACCCTCCAGTGCTTTTCGTTACCAAGAACACGGTTGAATAGAAGCCCGGGCAATTTTGCGCCGGTTGAATTGCTTCCTTGTGTATGAGGGAATTTATCTCCTCCTCTATACACAACCGCTGATCTGGATCTCTTGGAATTTGAGTCCAGACCGGCACCAGAGACAGTCGCGATGGTGGACCTGTTATCCAGTCGGAATGATACCCGACTGAAAGCCATTGCAAGACTAAACGGTCCTGAGTCAACCATTCCTACTCTTGCATGTGGTTGGCCAATCGGCCTCCCACTGGCCCACCTAGGGAGAGAGGTGGACATAAGAAGCGCAAGAGTGGCACTGTCTCCTGGTGCAGATGCACTGGAGTAGCTCTTACTGTGGTAATCACCCTGTCAGGTACGATTACCATGACCAGATCCCCGCGCACCACGGCGCTCACCCCGGTGCGCGGGTGGCTGCCTGGCTGGCTGCGCCAGAGGAGCCTGCGCCCCCCTCGCTGCTGGCCGAAGCGCATGTGGCCGTGGCCGATGCTGCGCTGGCGGCTGGCCTCTGACCTGGCCACCACCACCTCGAGCCTGCAGGGGATGACACGCAGGGGGAGCCGCGCGAACGCGCTCTACGGAGCACTTCAAATTGCTTCCGTAATGCCCTCTGGTTATTGACCAGGGTAACCGTCTCCCGGAGATGCCTACATCCCTCACCTCCAAAGAGACCAGGACCTGTCATAGGCGTACGCAGCAGCCTATTATACAAATCCTGGGACGGGCACAAGTTATCAAGAGCAAACGTGCGCCTCGCCCGGACACTCCTGGTTACAGACCGGGTTAAACAGTCCAAAGCCAAGTTAAGTCCATCTTGGATGGCTCGCTGGACAGTCACCGGACTAGGCTGACTTAATGCGGATGCCGTTACTACCCCTTGTAACAACTGCGAGACATGCGAAAGCACCGCAATGGACGCCCTCGAACTCTCTTCCGCATCACGTAATGCGGTGTTAGCCGAACGCAGCACGTTCGAACACAGTGCTCCCATGTCAGACCGGGAACCTGGCCGTGTATCCTCACCCAGCGCCGCCTGGTCATCCGTGCTTGGCTTCGGTACTACACCGTATAGCTGATATTGATCAGCTGTAATACGGCACCGCTTTGCCACTTCGCGGGGGGCCTTCGCTAAACATCCATGTGCACTAATAGATGTCTCCGCCGCGGTGAACATATCAACAATATGATCAGCTAACGGCAAAGATGGCATAGCGGTAACAGTCGGTTTACCTGCCAGCCACGGGCGCTGGTCCCGTTGACTGGCCAACTGAACCACGGCAAGATCTGGTCTGACGTTAATTAGCCACTGACAAGCGTCAGACTAGTCTTCCTCCATGGCCACCTGTGAATGCTCTACAAGACGATGGCCTTCGTCATCCTCCTGAGCAATCACAGGTGTGTACGTGGCTGGAGGAACTGATACGCCTGGCAAGCCAGAGAAAGCATGCAGGCCTGAAAGAACAGGCATGCTAAACTGACTGGCTTGACCAGGAGCAGGCGCTGTGGCATTGCGTGAGGAAAATTTTGCCACACCACGGCCCTGGCCAGCACCTGCTACACCATCGGCAAGCCGAGGTATGCGGTAAAACTGGCCATCAGATCCAGCCCGGGCTACCTTCTGCACCGTGACCGCTACTCCTGCGTGAGTAGTACTGTGGACAATGTCGCCCGTGTTTCCCGCGAGGGGCGCACGCACATCAATGTCCATGGCCATGGCGCCAGAAGGAGAACCCAGCAGATAATCCTCTTCTTCCTGGCCAGAAAGATTAGACTCCAGGTTAGCAAAGAACGCTAACCCGGACTGGCCAGGAGAGGTACCATAGGAGGAACTGGTACCTGCAGGGTGCAGATATTCCTGGCCTGATAAGCAGGAACCAGGCTCCAGCGACACCTGTCCACGAACAACCGGCGCGGCAAGCCTGCTGCCAGTGTTTTCACCGTGGATTTCACCCTCTATTAGGGCCACCTCTGAATCATGGTCGAAAACTGATAGGTCCCTAAATAGCACCAATTCAGAGGTGGGGATTATCTGCTCCGGAGCAAATGAAGAGGACAACGAAAGATTTGGACCAGGAAGCATGCCACGAAGCAACTCTGGGACCAAATCTTTAATTGTCCTCTTCATCTCTCCCATCATCTCAATACGGAAGGCCTCCATATCCATAGCGGACGAGGTCTTCCTCTTACCCTTCTTACCAGAAGCCTCTTTCTTACTCTTCCTCTCCTCCTCTGGAGCCTTCTCCCTGGTCTGTAATGAGAGAAATTCAGACATTAGCTCCCCCCCCCCAATTTCTTACAGATCTCACATTTAAACAATGGCCCACATGGGCTGCACTGGGAGCATAAATGGGGGAAGAACTTGTCAAGGATAAATCTTCCACATGAAGAACAACCAGGCCTCTGAAACACAGCAGAGGACGAAGACAATGAGTATTACAGATATTGAATTAGAACACAACACGAAATAAACAAGGAGGAAGGGGTTATAAGACCCAAGCTAATAATGATAATAAACCAGCGTTAAAACTTATAACTGATAGTCAGGCGCGAGGCTGATTATGACGTCATAACTTCAAAAATAAGAAGTTAAATCGATCCGAACAAAACCTCCAGGTGTAAGGACGAATTGTAATCCCATCCAGAACATCTAACTAGACCGGATAGTTTATACAGACTATACAAACATCAGATAAACAATGATAAATGGCAGAAAGATTTTATAAATATTGTCAAATATAATTGAAATGCCTCATATCATAACTAGAGTACCTGAGTCTTTAGCATAGACAAACCATTTGATCTGATGAACCGGACGCTCCACCAACCTTATGACCTCTTAACGCTCTCCACCTTAGGGGGAAGGAAGTGGATCAAGAGGGCAAAGTGAGAAGACCTTCATCCGAGGCCTCCAACTCACTGGGAAAAGATTTTTGGTTAGATAACCTTACAATGTTAGTAGGAAATGGAACCTTGGTGGAGAGAAAAACCAAACTCTCTGAAGATGTGATGTCCTAACACTCCTAGGTAGATTCCTGTGGACATAAACACAAAGAGAGATTAGTATTTCATAGCGCCATTTTGAAATAAACTAGTTATTTTAGGCGCTTATCATGATAAACGCGAGTCCCGGAAACACATTACACCGGGAAAAACTCGCTAAAATATACTAGAAGTCACCTGATAGTTAGGTCCTGGGTGCTCCTCTGGAGTAGTAACACGTTCTGCCATAGTAATCCAGGAGAAATAGAACTTCTACACAGCCAAAACTTTCAGAAATTAAAGAAAAGCCTATGAGCACAGAAAACATAAGTTGTCTCTCAGCCAATAAATTAGCAAAGAGGAAGTGCTAGTCGGCGCATGCGCGGTGGTGGGGCTGGCATCTGCCGGACTGCACCCTGACTCCCTGCCCAGTAGGGGCACCTAACTGTTTTTATTCTGAGTGTTCATTGAGTGCAAGCCGATATTTAGCAATATCAAAGAGTATTAGGGAGGTAAGTATACTCTTGAAGTGAAAAGAGGCATTCCGAAGGAACTCATTCATTGGCTGCAAACGATTCAAAAGACAGTGAATCAAATTATATCCCTCAGTTGTAAATTTGATCACATTACTCCAGTCCTCCAGGCACTACCTTGGCTCCAGATCGAATAAACGATATGGTTTGAAATCAGGTGCCTGACAGTTTAGTGTTTTCTGATACAGACCTGCCTACCTATATGGACTACTACACTCGATCTACAGTCAACCACCCTGATCAGTTTATCAGTCTGATAAAAAAGTCAAAATAAGACTTTTACATTTGCCACTGCGACTAAATGGAATAACCTGCCAATCAACCTTAAAATAGCTCCCACATGGGCTATTTTTAAATCACTACAACTTCAACAAGTGTCAATACAACTATTCTTCTATTGTAAGTGTTTAGATCATACATCTGTATTAAACTTAGGACATCAAAAATCTGCTGATACTACTGATACTATGCTATTATGATACTGGTTTTCAAATAACCAAAATTTGAACCTGTCATAAGATTTTGAATCAGAAATGTGGTTCCAATCCAACTATGAAGCTTGACTGCAATGAACCATGAAGCTTGATTTCAAACATAAATTAAATATAGAAGGCCTTATCAACAAGAGGCCCAATGGCTTGTAAGGCTAACCTGGACCATTAGGATTTGAAACATTTTGCATTTAAATACCGGTTAACATGATGGATAAGTTTTGAAAAAATCCAAGATGGCCACCAAAGAAACTGACCAATCAAAATTATCATTTGATATGTTGAAATCTACAGCCATAGAATACTTCCACACAATTTCGTTGAAATTGGCCCACTAATTAAGTGGTAGCATTTTAAATGGTTCTGGAAAGTTTTCAAAAAATCCAAATCCAAGTTCTAGAGCCGACTACTATAGAATTATTCTGTTCTGAATAGATGCTTGGAGTCTACCGTATTGGTCTGTCAAGCCAACTAGTGTTAAAATCTTTCAAGCGGTCAATGGTGAGTAGCGTTTAGAGAATTTCCGGTACATTTTTCATAAAATGTAAGATATTCACCAAAGAAATTGACCAATTAAAATTCTGTATATATCTTCTGAAGCATAGCCCCATAAGATCATTCCAACTACAGTAAGTTGAAATCTGGCAAGCGGTTAATAAGGAACAGTTTTGACAATTTCCAGTAAATCTTTCATAAAATCGAAGTGACCAATCAAAATTCTGTATACAGGTTCTGAAACCGAACACATTAGGGTCCTTCCAGCCAAATTAGACTGAAATCCACCAAGCGAGTAATGAGGAGTAGCGTTTTTAAACAAAGGTTGCCAGATAGATAGCGAATGACAGACGTTCGGCATGCATATCCGTGACTATGACCTTTTGACCAAAACATCATCGTCTAATGCTGTGTCATTGTAAGGAGGCATAAGTCCAAGTATGGCTCCAGTATGATTAATCAAACCTGAGATATAAAAAGAAAAGTTGAGCTAAACGGAAAATGTTAATGTTGAAAAAAATTGTTTTTACCAAGGTCACAGTGACTTTGACCTTTTGACCCCAAGTTCATCGTCAGATGCCTTATCATTATAAGGAAGCATGTGCCCGAGAGTGGGTCCAGTATGATTAACCAAACCTGAGATACAAACAGAAAAGTTGAGCTAAACACAAATTGGACTACGACGCCGCCACCACTGCTGCCGCCACCACTACCACCGTCGCCGGACAATGTGCAGGGTATCGCAATAGCTCATTTTACTTCATAATGTCAAGCTAATACATATAGAAACCTAATCAATTACAATGACCTTTGACGCTTTGACATAAAAGTAATTGTCTTATGCCCTGTCATTAGCAAGTGTCCAGTGCAGTATGATTAGACAACATGAGATATAAAGTTGAGGTAAAAGCAAAATATTATTGTTGAGAAAACCCATTCTGCCATTATCACACTGACCTTGACTTTTGATGATGCCAAGATGATTGTGTCATCTCATCTCATTATAAGGAATTGTGTGACAGGATGTGGGCCAAACACAAAATGTTAGTTTTGGTCAAAACTAGGTTTTAGCAAGGACACTTTGACTTTTGACATTTTGACTCAAAAGTGTCATGTGTCATTCACACTCGCGATAAAGAAGCATGTGTTCAACTGGATTAGCTTCCTCAATTTCTTACCAGTATATTGACTGTTGCCTCTTCTACAACAGCTATTACTTTGGCTCCCTTCGATTTATTTGCCCGACCAGTCGCTTTCTTGTTACTCTCACTCTTATCAACTACAGCAGGTAATGCCTCCAGTTCCATCTTGTTTTCCTGTCCCCAGGTATATTTTAATTCCGGTTTCTTCGCATCTTCTGCAACATGAATGGCTTCATTCTTCACTAAGCTGTGCTCCTTAGCATATATCATCAGATCTTGGAGTGCATCAATCAGAGACATAACATAGTTCACCTGTATGGCATTACTGTGGTGAAATCTCCACATGTCCACAAGCAAGGCATTGTCCTGTAACCAGCAGCAATATAACAGAATGATGAGTGCCTGAACAATCCGAGCCACAATACTCACTACAAGTATTGTTGCAAATGTAATGAAAAAGCTACAATGATACTGGAAGTGAGTATCCTAGAGTGAATTGCTTAGGAGATCACATTAATGATCACAAATGTAACTGCTTATTAGTTAGTAGTACATTCTAACTAGTTATTTTAGTAATGAACCTTTCCATTTTTAGCTATACCCCGCCCATCTCCAGCTAAGCTTCACCCACACCTCGCTCGTTTTGGGATCGATTGATCTTTGAACACCCTGACTATCAATTTCCAGAAAACTGTACAGGTAATCTGTTGAATATTTTGAAACTAATTTGACTAGGCGATGTTGCTGCATATGGCAGCAACAGCACCCAGTTAAATTAGTCTCAAAATATTCAACAGCATATTTATTAAATAGAGACAAACAATTCGTACAACAAGTCAGACTATTAAGAGCTAAAGACAGGCCATATAGAATCATTTAATAATGATTATGATGTCATCCTACACGCTGCTTAGCTGATTATGATGTCATATGACGTCAGATGATGATGGATACTCTGGAAAGGTGAACTATGTCAAAAGTCACTAATGTAGGATGTGACAGGAATGTGATAGAATAGTCGACTAAAGATACACAGCAGCCAAAGAAATTCGAAAGCCAGCCATTGACAAACAATAGTTTAATCCTGAAAGAAGTTCTTTCCCACCCCACAAGCAATTCCAAAATATTAACTACCATGTTACGGCTCTTCCCAACAACGCTGAAGCCTCTCATCTGACACTGCAGGACAGTTGCTCAAAGCTGTGTGGATTTAAACAATCTAGATTCTTTGCTACTAAAAGAACAAAGTTTCTATCTGTACTGTATGCACACCTCTGTTATGCAAATTTACCTGCTTAGCCATGGCCCATGTAGTGACAAGACTGTACACCTGAATATAATCACACCTGTCCATGGCCTGTTTGATTTGCAGAGCCAGGCATTGTGAGAGATGCGACAAGCTTACAGGGCCCAGAGGATCAGTTTTCATCAATACATCATTATTCTGGTAGTGAAATATAGCCTGTCAGAAAAACATATACATCTTCCAGAGTTAGTAGAGGAATAATAAACACATTATTTCCCCACATGTTGATATCATTCCTCAGTTATTTGATATAAAAGACAGTAGTTACATCATTGGCATGTTGAATTTACACATTATACACAATAATCCTATAATCATGACCTAATTAAATGCTTTAGTACAGATGCAGGGAATTTACCTCCATATGTTTAAAATATAAAACTTTTCATTTAGACTCTGTGTGTGTTGGTAATATCATCTTAATGCTCATCATTACATCTTCTTACACAGTAGGATAACAATACATTTCTTCATTAGTTTCTCTATATCACTGTCTAATACATAGGCTACAACCCAGTGTAGAAATTGTGCTTTAAGTTTTAACTGCTAATGTTTGAACGATTGCATTAAAAGCACAGATAAATGGTTTGACAGTAAATATTTAACATGAAATTTTTTTTTTAAAGTGTTACAATAGACATTTAACATAAAGAACCAATAAATGCTTAACATTTTAACTCTTGATAGGCCAGTGTCTCAATTTCAAGGCAACTATACAGGAAAGATGTTTAACCTTTAATGGTCAAGCAGCCATAAATGCCCTCTGGTATGGTTCTGTAGAATGTTCATTTACAGGCCTAGAGAATACAATTTTTGAAAATATACCACTAGAATGACTGGATAGATAACCGAACCAGTCACTCCAGTGATAAATTTTCAAAAATTGTATTCTCTTTCCTGCAAATGGACATTCAATAAGCAATTATTTTGATTTTCTTGACCAAATCTGACCATTAAAGGGTTAATATTTTAAAACTATTTCAACTGAACCTGTTACTGTCTATGGGGATGAACAAACAATTTTCTATGATGTTTGGTGAACAATGAAAGGTAGATCATCATGACAATAACAGCGAACAATGCATCCAAACACCAAGTTTGGTGACTGTATACAAAACATCATAACACGACAGCCCAGACAAGAATAAGCTATCCTATAAAAAGTAGGTACGTTTGACATACTTTTGGCATACTTTTAATATACGATACATCTTGAGGCTATGAAGCATCCATATACCAAGTTTGTAACGATATGCGAAAACCACTTGAAACTATGATTAAGACAAATAATTGGGGACGGACAAATAAAATTTTCTATAGTGTTCAGTGAATTATGAACAATAGGTCAAGGTGACCTACTTTTGATATGAGACACAACATTATCCTACAATGTATCTACCAACCAAGTTTGCTTTCTGTATACAAAAAATTCTTGAAACTACACACCAGACAAGAATAACCCATGATGTTCAGTGTAATGTGAAAAGTAGGTCTCGGTCATGCTGACCTACTTCTTGATACATGACACATCTTTAGGCTATGATGTATCCATACACCAAGGTTGATGACTAACTCTTGAAACTATGACACAGATAAAAAATCTGAGACAAACATTAGCATGAACACATGCAGAGGAATGGACACATTAATTACTAGGTAACCCAGCTTTTGTGGGACAAGGAATACAAAGTTTAATTTATTGAAATCTGTGCAACAGTATTTATGTTGTGGAGACCATGTTGAGCATTCCTGGCTTAGCAACTCTAACTACATATCAGCCCCGCTAATGTTGAGCATTCATGCTCAAGATACTGACCTGTTGTTTGTTCAGAAACACATCGTGATAAGAGTTCCATGGCTCAGGGGGAAAGAATATCTCATTACTGAAATAGAAAGCATGAGCACATCTCTGTTAAACAATCACATTGGATAAACATGTGGCACAATTCAAAAGTGAGACAGTTTAACAATCTAATGGTAAAATTTGCTAAATAAAATCAAAATATGTGCTAATTTAATGTCCATTATTGAGCCTGTCATTCCAGTGGCAAATTGTCAACCAGAAATGTGCTTACAATTTCAACCACGAGCTCGTTTTTACAATGAACTATGTCTCATCCCCTCTCATTGCATGGAAACATGTGGTAAAGTTTGGGCACAGTATGATTAACCTAACATGAGATATAAATCTTGAAGTCGAGCTAAACGCAGAATGTTATTGTGGGAAAATTGTACGTTTTGTCATCATCACACTAACCGTGGCCCTTTGATGTGAAGGTGATTGTGCCATGCCCTCCCATTATAAGGAGACATGTGTCTAAATTTGGGCCCAGTATGCTCAACCAAACATGAAATATAAACTGCTGAATTGAGATAAACACAAGATGTTAGTGTTGAAAAAAACTAAGCTTTGCCAAGGACAGTGTGACCTTGACAAACACAAAATGTTAATTTTAAAAAACACACGTTTTTACCAAGATCACAATGATCTTAACCTTTGATCTACTGATCTCGAAGAACATTATATCACGTTCTCTCATTAAAAGGAAGTATGTCTCTATGTTCGTGTCCAGTATGGTTAACCAAACGGCACCGTTCAGCTAAACACAAAATGTTAGTGTTAAAAAAGCTTTTATCAAGATAACAATGGCTTTGACCTTTCACCTTTTGACCCCACGGTAATTCTGTGATACATGCTCATTATAAGGAAGTATGTCTCCATGTTTGGGTCTAGTATGTTTGACCAAACTAAACGAAATCTAGGATTTCTTTTTTCACGAGAGAGTTGATACTTACCTCCCTAATACTTTTGATATTGCTAAATATTGGCTTTCACTCAATAAACACTCAGATTAAAACAGTTAGGTGCCCCTACTGGGCAGGGAGTCAGAGCGTAGTCTGGCGGATGCCAGCCCCACCACCGCGCATGCGCAGACTAGCACTTCCTCTGACTAGATTATTGGCTGACACACATGCAACTATTAAGAGCCTGAAGACCGAGCCTCTGTGGGGTGGAGAGGCCGGGTCCGTATCTAGGGAGGTAAGTATCAACTCTCTCGTGAAAAAAGAAATCCTAGATTTCGTTTATTTCACTTCAAGAGTATACTTACCTCCCTAATACTTTTGATATTGCCAGAATTCGAAAGTGAATCTGGCGGGAGGGAGGCGAGGTCAAAAGACCAGCTCATCCCTATACGCTTTTCTGCGTTTAAGGCACTTAAACTTCTGAAACTGTAAGAAAAAACAGTCAGGATTTGACTAACCATCGGATAACACCACCGATGTATGAGAGATGACCGAATGTCATATGCGCTCCCCCCCCTCCTTCCTGGGAGGAAGAGTCGACTGACCTCAATGTCCTATACGCTCTCTACGTACAAGTGCCATGTACTACAGGACAGAGACGAAAAAGCTCCATTTTCGTAACTCTCAACAATGAACCACACAAATACACAAACCATCACCATATTAATAACGGGTAATCGTGACAATACAATCAACAACGGACAACACATGAACAAGACTGACCTTGTTGAAAATGGCTGCTGACATCATCTTCCCATCGGTAAAGACTGATGCAGGCCCAAAAAAGTGGGTGTTTCCATAAATTAATTGTGATATATATAAGTAATGAGGAAATCACCTCAAAAAATATAAACCGATTTATTTTTTCAAAACCGACAAGGCGAGAGGATTAGAGGTGTCACGGAGATAATGGTCTGTAAAACTTGACTCACAGTGCCACTGAGCCACCGACATAATATCATCCACAGGGACCCCATTAAATAGGGCCGTGGATGTCACTACGCCGCGGACACTGTGAGCCTTGGCCACGTCAACCTGCTTCCCGGTGGCGGATTTATGGCAAAACTGAATGCATTCCACAATCCACCTGGAAATGGTGTCCTTAGAAGCCCTCCCATGGGGTTCAATATATGACAACCATAACGCTGACTGGTCGGTGCGCCATGCCGCCGTACGTTGTTTGTACCGGCGCAGCGCCCGGACGGGACACCATGCTTTAGAATTAGGATCATATCTAGTTAAAGCAGGCAAAATAATAGGTTGACCTGGATATTTCAACGACTGATTTTTAGCCAAGAAATTAATCCTAGGTAGCAGCTTAAGGCCTTCCCCTGAAACCACAAAACGGTCATCCTCGGCTGATAAGGCATGAATCTCACTCCTACGCCTAGCCGAGGCCGCAGCAATTAAAAACACAGTCTTCAGTGTTAATAGTTTCATAGAAATGGAACTAAGTGGTTCAAAAAGCTTATCACCTAGTACTTGAAGCACTAGCGATAAACTCCAAGACGGAATCACAGGAGGATTCCTTGGTCTTAGATTGCCCATGCCTTTAATTAATACATTCAATGTATTTACTTCATCACTTCCCCTCTTAGCCAAGCAAGGAATAACAGACATTAATGCTGACTTATAACCAGCAATAGAGTTAGGCTTGAGGCTATAGGCATCATAGAGGTGACAGAGGAAATCAGCTACTACTTGAATAGATGAATCCATTGGATCAATACATCTTTTTGAGCACCATTCTGCAAATCTGTTGATTTTATAATTATATGCTCTGGAGGTTGACCCCCTCCTGGCTTTGGCCATAAACATGGCTGCTTGCTCAGAAAAGCCCTCCTTAATTCTAGATTCCTTGACAACATCCACGCAGTCAATCTGAACATTGACGGATTGTTGTGAAGGGCCTTGCCCTGGAAGATAATATCGTCCATCAGAGGCAGAGGAACCGGATTGCAGACCAGAAGGTCCAGCAGATCCGTATACCATGATCGGCTTGGCCAATCCGGGGCGATCAGAAGCACTTGGCATTCCTCTTGTCTGATTTTCTGAAGAATTTTTGGAATCAGGATTGCTGGAGGGAATGCGTATGCATACATTCTCCCCCAGCTGATAGCTAACGCATCTGTTGCGAAAGCGCTTGGATCCGGAATCGGAGAGACGTACGTCGTCATCTTCGCATTCTTCTTCGTTGCGAACAAATCGATGTTGGGTTTCCCCCAATGGTCGAACAGACGATCCGCCACACATTGATTTAGTTGCCATTCCGTGGGTAAAACACTCATCCTTCGGCTCAATGAGTCTGCTAGCAGGTTTAACCTTCCCGGAATATGAACTGCTTTCAAGGTAATCTGGTGATCCAGACACCAACAAAGCAGTTTCCATGTCATCATACAGAGACTGGGCGACTTCGTTCCGCCCTTGCGGTTTATGTAAGTCACAACTGTTGAGTTGTCTGAACGAATAAGAACAATCTTGCCCTGAACTTTCTGTAAGAAATGTTCCAGGCCCAGGACTACTGCTCTTAGCTCCAGTAGATTTATATGTTCCTGTGACTGTTCCAGATTCCAAAGCCCTGATATCGTGGATTCTTCCAGGCAAGCTCCCCAGCCCTCCATCGATGCATCTGTATACACAGTCACCTGAGGGTGGGGAGGGGTTAGCAAAACCCCCGGCAAGAGATTCTCTGTATTCAACCACCATTGCAGGTGGTGAATCAGAGGCGCCAACACTGACACATTCGAGTCCAGCGAACCTGTACTCTGGGTCCATTGTGTCATGAGAAACAACTGGATCGGCCGCCTGCGTAAGGCGGCCTGAGGAATGACTGGTTCCAACGAAACCATCAACCCCAGCATTCTCAAGTAAACCCGTGCCAGGACATGACGACTGTCGCACACTGACTGAATCAACGAGATGAGTATTTGAACTCTCTCCTGAGTAGGATAAACATATCCTGTCTCTAGATCGAAGAACATCCCCAGGTAAACAAACTTCTGGGATGGAGTCAGCTCTGATTTTGGGAAATTGATCATCCAGCCCAAGTCTGGGAGAATTTTCAAAACAATCTCCAGATTGGCGGACAAACTTTCCCGGGTGTGCGCTTTCAACAGCCAGTCGTCTATGTACGTGTGGACTGCTATGCTTCTCCTGCGGAGGTATGCTGTGATTGCAAGAACCACACGGGTGAAAACCCGAGGAGCCGTGGAAATTCCGAAGGGCAACACCCTGAATTCCCACTGTCTGCCCTGGAATGCAAATCTCAGGAAGCGACAGAAACTCCCGTGGATGGGGATGTGGAAATAAGCGTCCTTCAAATCTATTGACGCCGTCCACATCCCCCTCTCCAACCCCGCCAACACCGAGCGCACCGTTTCCATCTTGAAACTGGGCATCTCGATGAACTTGTTCAATGGCTTGAGGTTGAGAATCGGTCTCCACCCACCGGTGCGTTTTGTTACTAAGAACAGGGTTGAATAGAAGCCCGGACACCTCTGTGCCGGCTGAATAGCTCCTTTTTGTACGAGGGAATTTATCTCCTCCTCGAGACACAACCTTTGATCTGGATCTCTCGGAATGGGAGTCCAGACTGGCACCAGAGACAGTCGCGACGGCGGGCCTGTCATCCACTCTGGATGATACCCCACGGAAAGCCATCGCAAGACTAAACGGTCCTGAGTTAACCGTACCCACTCTTGCATGTGGTCGGCTAGCCGGCCTCCCACCGGTCCACCTAGGGACCGCGGTGGACACAAGGCATGCAAGAGCGGCACTGTCTCCGTCACCATACACACCGGCGTGGTCCTTACCGCGGTAAGCGCCCTGTCAGGAACGATAACCACGCCCAGATCCTCGCGCGACCCGCCCCGCCCCGCGCGCACCTCGGTGCACGGGCGGCTGCCTGGCTGACGGCGGCTGAGGAGCCTGCGCCCCCCTCACTGCTGGCCGAATCGCACGCGGCCGAGGCCGGCGCTGCGACGGCGGCTGGCCTCTGACTTGGCCAGCACCACCTCGAGCCTGCAGGGGACGATACGCAGGGGCCGCGGCGCGAACGTTAGCACGACGCAGTACCTCAAACTGTTCGCGCAGCGCCCTCTGGTTATTCACCAGGGTGACCGTCTCCTGGAGGTGGCGACATCCCTCACCTCCAAAAAGACCAGGACCTGTCATAGGCGTACGGAGTAGCCTATTATACAGGTCCTGAGACGGGCACAGATTGTCCAGGGCAAATGTGCGTCTTGCCCTGACACTCCTGGTCACCGCCCGCGTCATACAGTCCAGCGCCAGGTTAATACCATCCTGGATGGTTCGCTGGACCGCGAGCGGGCCTGGCTGGCGCGATGCGGATGCCGTTACTACCCCCTGTAACAGCTGGGAGACGTGGGACAGAGCGGCAATCGAAGCCCTCCCACTCTCCTCCGCATCACGCAACGCGGTATTCGCCGAACGCAACGCGTTCGCGCACAAGACCCCCGCGTCAGAACGGGATCCTGGCCGCGTATCCTCACCCAAAGCCGCGCGGTCATCCACGCTGGGCTTGGGTACCACACCGTACCGCTGGTAGTCCAGGGGCACGATGCGACAACGCCTGGCCACCTCGCGAGGGGCCTTCGCGAGACGTCCACTCGTGTTAATGGACGCCTCCGCCGCCTTGAACATGTCAACGACATGCTCCGCCAGCGGCAGAGAAGGCATAGCGTTAGCAGTTGGTTTCCCAGCTAACCACGGCGTGTGAACACGGTGGCTAGCCGACTGCTCCACGGGCAGATCAGGCCTAACGCTCACCAACCACTGGCAAGCGTCATACCAATCCTCCTCCGTGGCTAACTGCGAGCGCTCTACAAGACGGGGTCCTTCGTCTTCCTCCTGAGCGCAAGCAGTACTTGACGGCGGGTACGCTGATACACCTGGCAAGCCAGGGAAAACATGCGGGCCTGACAGCACCGGCATGAGAATATCACTGGTTTGACCAGGAGCAGGCACCGCGGTAGAGCGCGGGGTATATATAGCCCTACCACGGGCCCGGCCAGCACCAGCTACACTCTCGGCAAGCCGAGGTATGCGGTACCGCTGGCCATCAGCAGCGCCCTGGGCCACCACCTGAACCGCGGACCTTACTCCAGGGTGAGTAATACCGTGGAAAAAAGCGCCTGTATTCCCCGCGAGGGGTGCACAAACGTCTTCATCCATGTCCGCGTCGTCAGACGGCGACCCTAGCAGGTAATCCTCATCACCCTGGTCAGAAAGATTAGACCCCGGGTCAGCAAAGAGAGCTAACCCGGGCTGACCAGGAACGGTGCCATAGGAGGTACTGGCCACCGCGGCGTGCGGATACCCCTGGACTGATAAGCAGCCAGCGGGTTCCAGCGACAACCGTCCACGGTCCCCTATCGGCGCGGCAATAAGCCTGCTGCCAGGGCCGTGGAACGCCCCCTCTAATGGGGCCACCTCTGAATCGTCGGACAACGGAAGCGGACTAAGGAAAATCGATCCAGAGGCGGGGATTACCTGCTCCGAAGCCGATGATGAGGACAATAAAGGATCTGGTCCAGGAAGCATGCCACGAAGCAACCCTGGAACCAAATCTTTTATTGTCCTCCTCATCTCTCCCAACATCTCGGTCCGGAAGGTCTCCATATCCACCGCGGACGAGACCTTCCCCTTACCCTTCTCACTTACAACCTCTCGTTTCCGCTTCTTCTTCTTCTCCTCCACTACCACCTTGTCCGTCGCCTGTAAGCAGCACAAGAATTCGGACATTAACTCGCCCCCCCAGTGCTTACATATGTCACAATTAATCAATGGACCACAAGGGCTACATCGATAACACAGATGCGGCCAGAACTTCACATGCATAAAACGTCCACAGGACGCGCAACCCGGTCCCTGAAACAGGGCAAAGGACAAGGAGTATGAGCAACTAGTTAAGCTTAGAAACTCAATCCAACTCAAGGAGAAGGAAAACGACCATAAAGATCAATATACATCAAAAACCAGCCTAGCGCTTGAATTGCTAATAAATACATAGCCAGCTGATTATGACGTCATTAATCCCGTGACAGGAAAAATTCGATCCCAACAAAACATCCAAGTGCAAAGACGAATTGTATGCTGAATGGATAAGTTGACTACACAACCATCAGATACATATAGATAACTCTTTACTGGCAAAAATGTTAATTATCTCCCTTTGATTGTTTACAATAATTAACATCACCACATTATCAATAACTAGATACCTGACACTTTGTATAGACAAACCATCCAACGTGACGAACCGGAAACTCCACCATCTGCACGCCTCTTAACTCTCTCCACCTCATGGGGAAGGAATTGGAACAAGAGGGCAAAGTGAGAAGACCTTTATACCAGGCCTCCAACTCACTGGGCATAATTTTTCATTTGGTTAGATAACCTAACAGTGTTAGTAGGAAATGGAACCATGGTGGAGAGAATACTAATTCTCTGGTACTGTGACGTCACAACCTAGCGTCATACAGACCTGTGGACAGAAACAGAAAGAGAAATTAGTCCTAGGTAGCACCGAGTTGACCTAAACCAACTAACTAAGGCGCTTATCACGGTAAACGCGAGTCCCGGAAACACAATACACCGGGAAGAAAACTCGCTAATTTTACTAGAAGTCACCTGATTTAAAGGTCCTCCGTCCTCCTGTGGCGACGTATTCCTATCCGCCATCCAAAAAAGTGACTAACACTCCAAACAAACACCACTTAAACAGTTTAAGAGAGCGAAAAAGCTATTGAACAAAAAAACATGTGTGATCTCTTTGCCAATAATCTAGCAAAGAGGAAGTGCTAGTCTGCGCATGCGCGGTGGTGGGGCTGGCATCCGCCAGACTACGCTCTGACTCCCTGCCCAGTAGGGGCACCTAACTGTTTTAATCTGAGTGTTTATTGAGTGAAAGCCAATATTTAGCAATATCAAAAGTATTAGGGAGGTAAGTATACTCTTGAAGTGAAAATGAGATATGAACTGCTAAGTTGTGCTAAAGGCAAAATGTTTGTGCTGAAAAACAGTTTTTACCATTGTGACAGTGACCTTGACTTATTGACACCAACATTATTTTGTCATGCCATTCCATCATAAGGAAGCATGTTTCCAAGCTTGGATGCAGTATGATTAACCAAGCATGAGATATGAACTGATATGTTGAGATGAAAGCAGATTTAATGACTGGAACCATCACCATCGCTGCTGCCAGGAGATGCAGGTTGTATCCAGATAGCTCACTTTACTTCATAAAGTCGAGCTAAGAATAACATTTCTTGTCCTGCAAATGGACATTCCTCAAGACCAGTGCATATGTTAACTATGGTCATCTTGACCATTAAAGGGATAAGACTACAGTGGATGATTATTGATAAGCTATCTCGTCCAAATGTGCTTCATTGGGGCTTGAGAGCAAAATCTTATGTGAAAGCATGTCAATAATCACCAAGAGGCTCATGGGCCTGGGTCGCTCAAATGCAGGTTAGTACTTGAAGGAAAACAATGAAAAATATTAACATTTAGGCTGAAAATATTAACTTTTATACATGAAGTGTGAAAATCTAAGATCCAAACATGAGAATTTTGACAAGAAACAAACATTTAAGCCAGAATTGAATGAATTTCTATCCAAAATGCTCAAATTTTGGTCTAAAGCAAAAAATATATGCAGACCACTGGCACACACACGCAAATACTAAGACTAAGAGGTGTCAAATTTATATTCACCAGGCCCCCCATGACCTATACATCATGATTTTCCCAATCAATATCCATCAAATAGCAAAATCTTAATTTGGTTTGGTCAATTACATCCATGTTGTTTCATATATCAACTATGCATGAGCAGACTTCATCCATGCTCATCAAGTTTCTGTACAATCACTTCATGCATGAGTGCATCTGTGATTGTGCATGAGTGCATCTGTGCATGTGCATGAGTGCATCTGTGCATGTGTATGCATGCATATATTTCTGGTTAATGTACTGGATGATGTACATGTGTATGCATGCATATATTTCTGGTTATGTACTGGATGATGTACATGTGTATGAGTACATGTGCATGTACAAAGTGTTTTGTACCTTGCAGAATCTGACACATAGTGCAGTAGGTACTTCTTAATGACTGCTACATATCGCCAATTATCAACAATATACAGCTGAAACCAGAACACATAACATTTGTCATCACATAGCAATAAATATTGGTGAAATCCAGAACTATAAGCATACTGTGCACAATACATGGATAGTAATTGTATATATAAAACTTTTACTTCATGGAATCATATCACTGTGCTTAAAGGGGCAATACCTGATAGAGCTATAAATTTAATATATGGAACCATGTCCATAAAATGCTTCCAGTGGGTCAATACTCTCATTTAATATCAATTCTTATATATATGACTACTCAATATCCAAGAAGATTCAAAATCTGAATTTCACAAATATAAAAAATGTAAACACAAATCTGACACCTGCTACCAATATTTATCATTATGTGTTGTTGTTGCTGTTGTGGAAGCGTCGAAACCGTACTATACTCACCATTGCAATACTTTTATAATCCTTTTTTCCAAACTTTCTCTGTTCGGTAAATTAGATTTTAACAGACATCCCTAGCATAACTGTGTCCTACCATGGCTGGAACCATGTACCCATCGCTCCTCAACAACAATACCCGGTTCCCCACACAAATTATCTTTTCCAAACAAAGAGTACAGCTTGAGTAAATAAAAACCAAGACATACCACATGGGCCAGTATTCCAATGGTGAGTATAGTGAAGTAGCGTAGAAAGAAAAATGTGGATTTTTCCCTTCAACTATCCCCTGATCAGTGGAATACATTCCACCAGACTTCTAAAGTAGTGTGGCAGAGGAGGTGAGGTCTTGCAACCTGCCTCCTAAAAGAGTACAGCCAGAATATATGAACAGGCTATGAAATACTTCCTGAAGTAGGACAATTCGATGCTTAAATAAGTGAATTGGTTCTCATCATACACGGCACCGCTGATGGATGTCTCACAATATTTTGGAAGTTTCCTGGTGACACTAAATTCATTTGATGCAGCCTCCATCACCGCAATCACCTTATTGTGCATAGACATGCCAGGCAATTAGCAGTCCATGAGTACAATTATAATCGATTCATGCATGTGTTCATTGTCTTTATATTCCGCAGTGCAATGCACGTGTCGAATAATTACCAATCACAACACAAAGTGCTAGGATAAACAAGCTAACACTAGCGAGGTAACACCTTTGTCATTGAGAAAACCAGCTAGTTATGTCGTCGAATCGCCATATAATCGTCATTCGCTGCAGACCCTGAGTATGTCGTGAAATACCAAGTATATACTTAGTTACAGAGTGTTAGGCAATAATCAGCGAACATAATACGTATTAATTCTAGAGTTTGCAATTTCAATTAATAACAAGGTATGGCTGTGTAATAATTTGTCTTTTTTGATTCGGTTGTCATGTCTAATTAAAGAAAATAAAGCAACAACATTCCAGATTGTTGTATTTTGAACTCTGCCTTCTGTTGATTTTTCTTACATGTAAATCTTAGATTCTAAAAGCAACTATAAACTGCACATACTCATACAATAATTATTTACATACCTCTCAGCATAGGTTCGATCTGCTAAATGTAGTGATAAATAGTCAAGTATTTGTCAGTCGAGAGCAACCTTTTTGGATTAGGTAATTGTACAGGCAGATAGGCATTAGTTAACTATAGTAAACTACCGTTCGCATGCTGAACGTCGCTGTATTCTGTCGTCACCATCTTTACCAAATCTATCGTCAAGTAAACTTTTAAATTACAGCTCAAATGTCATAATTTTACCCACCGATATGATTTTCCAATGGCATATGTAGTTATTTAAACAATATAGCACCTGCGTATATGTACCAAACCCGAGCAATGGTGGTCATTACATCATCTTTCCTAGCCCCAGTTTTCGTGACTTGTCAGGTTACTCCAGTTTATACTTTTGGAAATTTGGACCTACAAATTAATCGAAAATCTACATTTTTTTTACAAAATTGATTGCGATGTTTCAAAGCAAAAATTTCTCGAAAGTCATCATCGGATCCACTCTGCTAATTCACTCTAACACCATATACCAGTCTGAATACAAAGCGAATATGTCAGGGATCAATTCCTGGTCTTCTAATGACCAAACTTTTGGAGCCACCTCCCGGCCAAAAGCGGTAGTCGGAATTGCTGATTTTGATGGCAGAACATCTCTGCTCATTCCCGCCTGCAAAGCGTCAGGCAAAATATTTGCGCTATCTCGATGAACCATTAAAGCTTAAATACCAGGCAAATAAATAGCAACTGATCTCGAATCGACCATTGAATCTGCGGGCCCGTCATTCATGGTGAACAATGCGCATTAATTAGGTCACGACAGACTAAATCTAACTGGTCAATCATCAGATCGACCTCCACTGGAAGGATGTTCAAATGATATATGTCGTACCACACAATCTGAATTGTATTAGGAGCTAGGGGTATTAGAACTTGCTGGGCTCTCAGAGGGGAGCGACCAGCCCTGATGCTAGTGTCATGTGCGGAGGGGGGGTCTCAGTGACTCTTCCTGCTCCACTAGCTCCACCTCCACCCTGGATGCGAGAAAGTTGACTTGTGTCAATCCTGAACTCGCTCCAAATAGGATGATCCCTCACCACAGACAGAATATGCGCAGAAAAGAGTGCTCGAGATGACGAAGTTCCGCTAAGCGATATCATTTGTTCTTCCATCGAATGGACCACATCGATGCGAACTGGTCTTTGATTGTAGATGTCATCTGCCCATGAATAACTTAGCAACTACTTCATTCCTGGCTGCTTAAGTGGCTCGTTCTTTTCTGTCATGCTTTAGAAATAACATGCACTGCCTTTTCCTGACTCACCAGGGCCAATGCCCTAGACCCGCAAAGAGACCTATCCTGTTTAAACAGTAATAGTGGGATCGCCCCAACTGTCCCACCCTATACACTGACTATTTTTGTCACATGAACAACATGCCAGGCATGGATGGTTGTCAAAAATGCCATGTAAGAAAGCTCCACAGGCAGCACACTCTGTGTCAGGTTGCTTAAAGAATTAACAAATAACTTGTATTAGCAAAACAGTCATTGGTATCCTCAGGATACTTGAAAGCTTTTGCAAAAAATAAATACAAAACACTAGTGTGGCCATTTGGTTTTATTTGATTTCATATCCTTACAGACGATTTCTTTTTTCACGAGAGAGTTGATACTTACCTCCTAAACACTATGATATTCCTAAAATATCCACTTACACTCAATAATCACACACACGCACGCACGCACGCACGCACGCACGCACGCACGCACGCACGCATGCACGCAAGAGATAAGTACCTCCTAAACACTATGATATTGCCAGAATTTGTCAGTGAATTTGGCGGGAGGGAGGCGAGGTCCAAAAAAACCTGCTCTTTTCTAGGAGAGCCAAGCTCCCTATGTGTTAAAGCACTCACATCTGAATTTGTGTATAAAACACAACCAGGAAAGATAAAACCATCGGCTCAAAACCGATGGGTGAGTGTAATGACCGTCGAGTCATATGCGCTCCCCCACCTCCTTTTGGGACAGCAGGAGGTATGCCTTCAATATCCTAAACGCTCTCTAAGTATTAGTGCTATAGCACTAAAGGACATCGAACAAAATGCTTCATTTCATAAACTCTCATGAGAGAACCATAAAATAACATGAACCATCACCATATTAGAATGGGTAACGTGACATAATAATGAAACAACACAAGACACAAGACTTACTTTGTAAATCTTTGACTTGGACATCATCATCATGCTCTCGGGGGGAAATGAAACAATACAGAAGCGGTTGTTCCCATAATTAAATGAAGTGTTTAAAAACAAAGCTTGACTCACAGTGCCACTGGGCTACTGACAATATCATCCACCGGAACCCCGTTAAACAGGGCAGTGGAAGCCACTATGCCTCGGATACTGAAGCCTTGGCCATGTCCACCTGCTTACCAGTGGCAGATTTGTGGCAAAACTGGATGCATTCCACAATCCACCGAGAAATGGTGTCTTTTGACGCCGGGCCATGGGGTTCAATATAACACAACCATAACGATCTAGGGTCCGTCCGCCACTCCTGGGTACGATGCGTGTACCGGCTAAGTGCGCGGACCGGACACCATACTTTTGAACTAGAATCATATCTAGTTAAAGCTGGTAAAACAATTGGATGACCTGGGTATTTCAATGACTGAATCTTTGACATGAAATTAACCTGAGGTAGAAGCCCGAGGCCTTCTTCTGTAACCACAAGTGGTCTGGCTCTGCAGAAAAGACGGGAATTTCACTTCTACGCCTTGCAGAGGTGGCATCAATAAAAATTACAGATTAAGTGTCAACATTTTCATTGAAAATGGAACTTAGTGGTTCAAAGGGTTTATCAGCTAGAACTTGAAGCACTAGAGATAAACTCCAAGATGGAATCACTGGAGGATTTCTCGGTCTTAGATTACCCAAGCCTTTAATTAAAGTATTTAATGAACATATTTCGTCACTTCCCCCAACAGCCAAGCAAGGGATAGCTGACATTAAAGCTGACTTTAAGCCAGCAATAGAGTTAGGCTTGAAGCTATAGGCATGATACAGGTGACAGAGGAAAATGGCTATTACCTGAATAGATGTATCCATTGGATTAATACATCTTTCTGAGCACCATTACGCAAATCTGATGATTTTATAATTATATGCTCTGGAGGTTGACCCCTTCTGGCTTTGGCCATAAACATGGCTGCTTGCTCAGAAAAGCCCTCCATAATTGCGGATTCCTTGACAACAGCCACGCAGTCAATTTGAACATTGACGGATGTTGTGAAAGGCAGATAATGGAAGATAATATTGTCCATCAGAGGCAGAGGAACCGGATTGCAGACCAGAAGGTCCAGCAGATCCGTGTTCCATGATCGGCTTGCCCAATTTGGGGCGATCAAAAGCACTTGGCACACCTCGATTTCCTGAAGATTTTTGGGAACACAGGATTGCTGGCGTGAATGTAAATGTAAACAATCCTACCCAGCTGATAGCTAGCACATCATTTGCGATATCCTTCGCTACGAATAAATCTATGTTGGGTTATCCCCAATGGATGAAGAGACAGACCGGCATACATTGATTTAGATGCCATTCCGTAGGTAAAACACTCATCCTTCGGCTCAATGAGTCTGTTAACAGATTTAACCCTCCCGGAATATGAACCGCTTTCAAGGTGATCGCATGATCTAGACACCAGCAAAGGAGTTTCCATGTCATCATACAGATACTGGGTGACTTCGTTCCACCCTGGTGGTTTATGTAAGTCACTACTGATGACTTAAACGAAATCACGGATTTCTTTTTTCATGAGAGAGTTGAAACTTACCTCTCAAACGCTCTTTGTTATTCCCAAATATCGACATTCACTCAATAAATACTCAGATTAAAAAAGTTAGGTGCCCCTACTGGGCAGGTAGTCAGATGACAGTCCGGCGGATGCCAGCCCCAACCTTGCGCATGCGCAGACCAGTACTTCCTCTGACTAATTTATTGGCTGACACTATGCAACTTTAAGAAAGCCTGAAGACCGAACCTCTGTGGGGTGGAGAGGCAGGGTCCGTGTTAGGGAGGTATGTATAAACTCTGTCGTGAAAAAAGAAATCCGTGATTTCGTTTATTACACTTCAAGAGTATACTTACCTCCCTAACACTCTTTGATATTGCCAGAATTCATCAGAGAATTCGGCGGGAGGGAGGCGAGGTCAAAAGACCAGCTCTTCCCTATGCGCTTTTCTGCATTTAAGGCACTTAAATTTCTGAAATTGTGTGAAAACACAACCAGGAATAGATATGAACATCTGATAGCACAATAGATGGCTGAGAGAAGATCATATGTCATATGCGCTCCCCAACCACCCAACCCACCTGCACCCCACCAACACCACCCCTTTCCTTGGGAGGAAGACTGAATGACCTCAATATCCCATACGCTCTCTACGTACAAGTGACATGTACTATAGGACATTAAATGAAAGGCTTCATTTTCGTATACTCTCAATAATGAACCACATAAAAACATGTACCATCACCATATTAATAACGAAGGGCCACGTGACAACACAATCAACAATGAACAACACATAAACAAGAATGACCTTGTGAAAGTTGGCTGCTGTCATCAGCTTCCCATTGGTGAAGGCTGATGCAGTCCAAATAAGTGGTTGTTACCATTGATTAATTGTGAAATATGTAAAAGATGAGTAAACCTCATCAAAATATGTACACCTAATTATCTTTTCAAAATCGATAAGGGGAGAGGATTCGAGGTGTCACAGAGGTAATGGTCATTAAAACTTGACTCACAGTGCCACTGGGCTGCTGACATAATGTCATCCACAGGAACCCCATTAAACAGGGAAGTAGAAGCCACTACGCCACGAACACTGTGAGCCTTAGCTAAGTCAACTTGTTTACCTGTGGCAGATTTATGACAAAATTGAATGCACTCTACAATCCACCTGTAAATGGTGTCCTTAAACGCCCTGCCATGGGGTTCAATATATGACAACCATAACGCCATTGGGTCCGTCCGACATTCCTGAGCATGTTTTTTGTACCGGTTTAATGCTCGGACTGGACACCATGCTTTTCAATTAGGATCATATCTAGTCAAAGCAGGTAAAAATATGGGTTGACCTCGATATTTCAAAGACTGATTTTTAGCCATGAAATTTATCCTAGGTAGAAGCTTAAGGCCTTCCCCTGTAACAACATAGCGGTCTGCCTCGGCTGATAAGTTATGAATTTCTCTTCTCTGCCTTGCCGAGGCCGCAGCAATTAAAAATACAGTTTTAAGTGTCAATATTTTCATAGAAATGGAACTTAGTGATTCAAATGGCTTATCAGCTAGTACCTGGAGCACTAGAGATAAAATCCAAGACGGAATCACTGGGGGATTCCTAGGTCTTAGATTGCCCATGCCTTTAATTAAAGTATTTAATGTACTTCATCACTTCCCCTATTAGCCAAGCAAGGGATAACTGTCATTAAAGCTGATTTATAACCAGCAATAGAGTTAGGCTTGAGGCTATAGGCATCATACAGGTGACAGAGGAAATCAGCTACTACCTGAATAGATGAATCCATTGGATCAATACATCTTTTTGAGCACCATTCTGCAAATCTGTTGATTTTATAATTATATGCTCTGGAGGTTGACCCCCTCCTGGCTTTGGCCATAAACATGGCTGCTTGCTCAGAAAAGCCCTCCTTAATTCTAGATTCCTTGACAACATCCACGCAGTCAATCTGAACATGGATGGATTGTTGTGAAGGGCCTTGGCCTGGAACATAATATTGTCCATCAGAGGCAGAGTAACCGTATTGCAGACCAGAAGGTCCACCAGATCCATATACCATGATCGGCTTGGCCAATTTGCGGTGATTAGAAGCACTTGGCACTCCTCCTGTCTGATTTTCTGAAGAATTTTTGGAATCAGAATTGCTGGAGGGAATGCATATCCATACATTCCCACCCAGCTGATAGCTAATGCATCTGTTGCGATAGTGCTCGGATCTGGAATCGGAGAGACATACATCATCATCTTCACATTCTTCTTCCTTGCGTATAAATCTATGTGGGTTTCCCCCAGTGGTTGAACAGTCGATCCGCCACACATTGATTTAGTTGCCATTCCATAGGTAAAACACTCACCCTTCGGCTCAATGAGTCTGCTAGCAGATTTAACCATCCCGGAATATGAACTGCTTTCAAGGTAATCCTGTGATCCAGGCACCAGCAAAGCAGCTTCCATGTCATCATACAGAGACTGGGCGACTTCGTTCCGCCCTGGCGGTTTATGTAAGTCACTTCTGTTGAGTTGTCTGATCGAACTAGAACAATCTTGCCCTGAACTTTCTCTATGAAATGTTCCACGCCCAGGACTACTGCTCACAATTCCAGTAGATTAATATGTTCTTGTGACTGATCCAGATTCCAAAGCCCTGATACTGTGGCTTTTTTCAGGCAAGCTCCCCCACCCCTCCATCGATGCATCTGTATACATCGTTAACCGAGGGTGGGAAGGGGTCAGCATCACCCTCGCCAGGAGATTCTGTCTTCATCCACCACTGAAGGTGGTGAATAAGAGGCTCCAACACTGGCATTTCCGAGTCCAGTGAACCTGTACTCTGGGTCCATTGAGTCATGAGAAATAACTGGATAGGCCACCTGCGTAAGGCCGCCTGAGGAATGACTGGTTCCAGAGAAAACATCAACCCCAGCCTTCTCAAGTAAACCTGTGCCAGGACATGATGACTGTACGCAACCGTTGATCAGGATCTCTTGGAATTTGAGTCCAGACTGGCAGCAGAGACAGCCGCAATGGCGGGCCTGCTATCCAATCGGGATGATACCCGACTGAAAGCCATCGCAAGACTAAACAGTCCTGAGTCAACCGTTCTCACTCTTGCTTGTGGTGGGCCAATCGCCCTCCAACTGGACCATCTAGGGAGAGAGGTGGACATAAGCAGCGCAAGAGTGGCACTGTCCTGGTCCAGAAACACCGGAGTGGTTCTTACCATGGTAACCGACCCTTCAGGTACGATTACCATGACCAGATCCTCGCGCACCATGGCCTGCACCACGTGCACGGGTGGCTACCTGGCTGGCTGCACTGGAGGAGCCTGCACCCCCTCCTCCCTAACTGCTGGTCGAAGCATGCACAGCCGTGGCCGGCACTGTGCTGGTGGCTAGCCTCTGACCTGGCCACCGCCACCTCGAGCCTGGAGGGGATAATACGCAGGGGGAGCTGCGCGAATGCGCTCTCTGCAGAGCACTTCAAATTGCTCGCGCAACGCCCTCTGGTTATTGACCAGGGTGACCATCTCCTGGAGGTACTTACATCTATCACCTCCAAAAAGACCAGGACCTGTCATAGGCATATGCAACAGCCTATTATACAGGTCCTGGGATGGTCACAAGTTGTCTAAGGCAAATGTGCGCCGTGCCCGGACACTCCGGGTCACAGACCGGGTCAAACAATCCAGAGCCAGGTTAATTTCATCCTGGATGGCTCTCTGGACTGTTACTGAACTAGGCTGGCGTGATGTGGATGCTGTTAGACATGCGAAAGCGCTGCAATAGACACTCTCAAACTCTCCTCCACATCGTGCAACGCGGCATTTGCCGAACGCAAAATGTTCGAGCACAGCGCTCCCATGTCAGACCGGGAGCCTGGCCACATATCTTCGCCTAGCGCAGCACGGTCATCCACGCTTGGCTTAGGCACCACACCGTACCTCTGATACTCATCAGGTATGATGCGACATCATTTCGTCACCTCGCAAGGGGCCTTCCCGAGATGTCCATGTGCCTTGATGGACGTCTCTGCCGCTGAAAACATATCTACAATATGTTCCGCCAGTGGCAGAGATGGCATAACGGCAGTAGTCGGCTTATCTGCCAGCCACGGGCGCTGGTCCCGTTGGCTGGTCAACTGCTCCACAGCAAGACATGGCCTGACGTCTATTAGCCAATGGCAAGCGTCAGACCAGTCTTCCTCTGTGGCTACCTGCGAATGCTCGACAAGGTGCGGGCCTTCGTTATCCCACTGAGCAATCGCAGGCGTGTATGTGGCTGGAGGAACTGATACTCCTGGCAAGCCAGAGAAAGCATGCAGGCCTGAAAGAACAGCTGGCTTGACTAGCAGGCGCTGTGGTATTGTGTGGGGAAAATCTTGCCACACCACAGCCCTGGCCAGAACCTGCTACACCATCGGCAAGCCAAGGTATGTGGTAATACTGGCCATCAGATCCAGCCCGGACCACCTTCTGCGCCGTGAACACTACTCCTGCATGAGTAGTTCCATGGACAATGTCGCCCGTGCTCCCTGCGAGGGGTGCACGTACATCAATGTCCATGGCCACGGCGCCAGAAGGAGAACCCAGCAGATAATCCACTTCTTCCTGGCCAGAAAGATTAAACTCCAGGTCAGCGAAGAATGCTAACCCGGACTGGCCAGGAAAGGTACCATAGGAGGAAGTGGTACCTGTAGGGTGTGGATAATCCTGGCCTGATAAGCAAGCACCAGGCTCCAGCGCCACCTGTCCACAAACAACTGGCGCGGCAAGCTTGCTGCCAGTGTTGTCATAGTGGACTGCCCCCTCTAATGGGGCCCCCACTGAATCTTGGATGAAAACTGGTCCCTACAGAGCACCGATTCAGAGGTGGGGTTATCTGCTCCGGAGCAGAAGAAGATGACACTAAAGGATTTGGTCCAGGAAGCATGCCACGAAGCAACTCTGGAACCAAATCCTTAATTGTCCTCTTCATCTCTCCCAACCTTTCAACACGGAAAGCCTCCATATCCATGGTGGATGAGGCCTTCCTCTTACCCTTCTTACCAAGAACGTCTTTCCTCGTTCTTCTCTCCACCTCAATCGCCCTCTCCTTGGTCTGTAATGATAAAAACTCAGACAATAGCTCGCAACCCCCCCCCCACCCCCAAGGTCCACAAGGACTGCATTGGAAGCATAAATGTGTGGGCGAAACGTTCTTTCAAAAACCTTCCACAAGAAGGGCAACCAGGCTTCCCTCTGTCTACCTGCCCAGTAGGGGCACCTAACTGTTTTAATCTGAGTGTTTATTGAGTGAAAGCCGATATTTAGCAATATCAAAAGTATTAGGGAGGTAAGTATACTCTTGAAGTGAAAAGTCTTTAAACCTTCACCCGTAACGACAAAACGGTCTTGTTCGGCAGAAAGCGCATGAATTTCGCTTCTCCTTCTTGCTGATGCTGCTGCAACCAAGAAAACTGACTTAATAGTTAACAGTTTAATATCTATAGATCTAATTGGGTCAAAGGGAGCATGCCCTAAAATCTGTAGAACAAGAGATAGATTCCATCCTGGGATAGGAATTGGCTGTCTAGGTCACAGATTGCTCATTCCTTTAGTAACTTCATTTAAAGTTTCGTTCTCCACTCCTACAGCAGCCAGACTGGGAAAGACTGAAACTAACACAGACTTATATGCTGCTAAGGTTGAAGGTACAAATTTGTCAACCTCGTATAATTGACAGATAAAATCGGCTACATGTTGAACAGATGCAGAAAAGGGATTAATATCTCTTCCCTTACACCACTGCAAATTTGTTGATTCTATAATTACATGTTCTGGTGGTTAACCCCCCTCTGGGTGAAGCAACAAACTTCGCTGCTTACTCAGAAAAGCCACCCTCAATTGCTCGCTGCTTGATAACATCATGCAGTCAATTGGGACAGCTCCGGTTTGTTGTGGAGATACAGACCTTTGTTCTGAAAAATCAGATCCCTTATGTCTGGAAGAGGAATTGGATTGCAAATCAGAAGGGCCAGCAGATCCGTTAACCATGATCGGCCTGGACAATGAGGAGCGATCAGTAGTACTTGGCATATGGCCTCTTTTATCTTTGCCAGAACTTTTGGGATGAGAATCGTTGGATGATACGCGTACATTCCTTTCCAACTTATCGCCAGTGCGTCTACCGCTAGAGCTAGTGTGTCTGGGATCGGTGACACATATGTGACCATCTTTGCGTTTCCTTTCTTGGAAAATAGATCCACATTTGGCTTGCCCCAATGTTTGAATTGAACCTCCGCTAACAATTGGTTGAGCTGCCATTCCGTCAGCGAGCATCCGCTAGGATGTTCAATCTTCCTGGAATGTGTGCTGCACGAAAAATAACATTCCACTCTTGGCACCACAGCAGAAAGTTCTATATCATCATACCCAACTCAGGTCATCTCATCCCGCCTTGGCGGTTCAGATAAGACACCACTGTGGAGTTATCTGTCCTTATCAGGACAATCTTGTCTCGGATTAAGTTCTCAAATTTTTTAACTGCTAATGCCACCGCTAATAATTCGAGAACATTTATATGTTTCTGCGCATTAGTCCGATCTCATTCCCCTGACACTGACAGATTGTACAATACTGCTCCCCAACCCATCATCGATGTATCTGTGAAGATGGACATCTGCGGTAGAGGAGGTTGTATAGGAACACCTCGCAGGAGATTCTGTTTTGATAACCACCACTGAAGATGGAATATCAATGGTTCTTTTAGTGGAATCCTCAGAGATAACGGACCCGTTCTCTGAGACCAGAATGACATTAAGTACATATGAACCGGCCTGCGCCTGAGTGCTGCATAAGAAACCACCTTCTCCAGAGATACTACTAATCCCAGTATTCTGAGAAACTGATATCGTCAGATAGGCTCCTAGAGAAATTGACCACAGAACTGAAATCAAGCTCTTGACTCTGCTCTCCGCCGGAAAAGCCACACCATCCCTGAGATCGAAAAGAATTCCCAGCTACACAAACTCCTGGTATGGAATCAATTCTGATTTCTCTAGATTCACAATCCATCCTAGGTCCTTTAGTAAGGCCAGGACTACCTGAAGATTGTTGCGCAGAGTGACAGGATTCCCCGCCTTCAGCAGTCAGTCACCTACATGAGTATGAACAGCTATGATTCTCCTGCGAAGGTAAGAAGTCATGGCGAGAACCACTTTGGTGAAGACCATCCGGCCTGTGGTCAGACCGAACTGTAACGCAGTGAACTCCCAGACATTGTCTTGGAATGCAAAGCGAAGGTATTTCTGAAAAGGAATTGACATTGGAATACGAAAATATGCATCCTTCAGATCTATCGATACTGCCCACATGCCTTTTCTCAGCCCTGTCATCACCGCTGCCACAGTCTCCATCTGAAATTTTGGTGAAAGAATGAACTTGTTCAGCAGTTTGAGACTGAGAATCGGTCTCCAGCCTCCGGTGCATTTCGGAATGAGAAAAATTATTGAATAGAAGGCCAGGGAGGACTGATTGCGGGCTAAATGAATCGCATACTTTCGTTGAAGATCTTTGATTTTTTAGCAAATGACATCTAGGCGATCGGATTCCCTTGGAACAGGAGGGAGTTCATACAGTCGACGTTAACGGAACTAACAATTGATGGATGAGCCAGTCGGTTTGTAGCCGTGTCTTAGCCAATGACAGACTAAACAATCTTGCATGACCTGTTCCCACTGGTTTGAGAACAGCTGAAGTCTGCCTCCGACGGAAGGAATCTGCACACAGCTCGCAGTCGATGTTGCACGACAAGATGTTAATGTGAAGATCCTCGACTCCCTGCGATCCTGGCACCACCGGAACGGGTCTCGCCGGAAGGCCTTTAGGACTGTCCCCCATGGCCACCTCACAGCTTCTTGGAATGATTGCCCGGAACCGCCACCATGTCTATCCTTATGGTATCCGCCTCGTCCCGAGCTGCCGCCCTTGCTGTCGTCTTCATACAGCCTCTTATTAGAGAACCTATATGATGACGAATGGCCAGCTCCCTGAGAACCGGATGAAGAGCGATCTTTGTCGTTGCCTCTGCTGCCCCCGATGGTACTGCTTATAGGACTGCTGCAGCTGAGTCCTTTTCGTCGACTTCCACGACTTGCCAATGACCTCCTGCCCTGCAACCATGGACGCAACATTGGAGAGAGCTTGCCTTACCGAGCCGACAAACAAGCCCGGACCAATGAAGGGTGCAGAAGACAAAGCAGCCCTCATCTCCGGTCCTGGTTCTACGCAATCGAGAACCATTCTCCTCCACTCCGCCAATGATCTAGTGATCACCCTGGCCAGGCAATCTTGGGATAAACACATGGTGTTCCGGAGGTCAGCATCCCCTGCAAGATGGTACAGCCATGGGAGAGGGCAGCAATAGCCGCTCTCGCCGCATCTTCAATAAGCGTTAGCTCATTGAAAGCATCTTTATTAGTCCGAGAAGCCAAGGGTCAAGAACAACCCTTGGATTTCCCAGCTAATCGCCTATTCAGTGCTTCACATTCTCCGACTGAAAGCCGAGGAACGCGGGCATACTGATGATAGGCCTGCTCTGGAAAGCAGACACCGCGTAATCCCGTTAGGGGCCTTGGGTAACGTGTACTCTGGCTGAACCAGATGGTACGCCGCACCTTCCAACATGTCAGAAGTCTGAGTGTCCAAGGGTAGAGTTGGCATGGCCGAAGAGCCACTCAACAGAGGGCTAGCCGCACGCTCTGATATCCACTCCATCGCCAGATCGCGCTGAGACCCTTGGTCATATGTCAACCCAAGATGGTCGGATATCCATCCAAGAACCTGGACCCATTCAGCCTACGTGCAGAATGATGATTTGTTCATTAAAGGACTACCATTTTCATCCTCCTTCTCACCCTGGAATAAGAAGGCCTCCGACGATCCATGCCGAGAGCTACGGACCAAACTTCTAATTCGAAGCGGGTCCATGGCTCGACTACTTGCGCCTCCAGTATCACCAGATACGGAATCACCGCAATCCATCAGCTCTAGCACGGAAGTTGGGACTGCGGCCGCTAACACGGCAGGACATGTGAATCCGAGAGGCGACATACCCGCATCCATGACGCCAATGGGAGCTGTAAAAGATGGTTCCGATGGCACTCCGGATAGAGCGAACTCTGGGTGGAAGATGCCCGACGGAACGTTGACTTCTCCACCCGGCTGACAGATCCGAACAAAACCCAGCGGTGAGCCACGGGAAATACCGGAGTCAGTCACCTGTGAAAGCTCTGGCATGCCAGAGTCTTCCATCAGGAGAATATCCTCTTCCTCCACCATCGGCTCTTGAGCCGATGTGAGAGAAAGATCAAGTGCATGTTCCTCTGCAGAACTGTCAGCCCACCGATAAGTTGTCCTGCACCAGGCTACATCGACGGAACCGTGGACTGGAACGACTCGAACATCGCCTTGAATTGGGCCACCAAAACACAAAAGGCCGAGTCCATCCGCTCATTCAGGCACTCCTCCAGACCTTTAACTGATGCCTGATCCATCTTGACCGCCTTGTCCTTCGTGATCCTCTCCACACGCGCACGCCGATCGCGATCAAACTTCGCCACTAAGTCCGATGACCACTTTACGCATACATCGCAAGGACTTCCACTTCATGAAGCAATTGAAGCAAGAGCATAAGGTATCCGGCGCGGCCTTGCCCTGGCCCTTCACTTTCTGCGAAGAATAAGAATTAAAACGCTGCACATGATAAGATGATGATGAGCAAAATGCACAATTACTTGACTGTAATCCTTAAATTACTTAAAAACATTAACTTTCTCTTAGATTAATGATAATCAAGTTCTAGGCAGGAAATATTTGAAAATTTTTTAGAGTGAAAATTTTATAAACACAACTTGGAAATTAATTAATGCTAAAATAGCCAAGAAATTAAGACTGATCACTACAAACACCCTCGACAATGAAGCGAGAGCTAAAGATTGGCTTAAAACTGAGTGCATAGACACACCAAACCAAAACAAAATGACAATCATGGGCGCCACCATCTTGGCTAAGGACGCACCCATCTTGGAAGGAACCGAGTCGCAAGAGAACTTAACCGAGTACCAGGATAAGATTAAAAAGTTAACGGGTACCGGAGCAACTCCAACAATGGCCACCATTTTAAAACAATGTGCCAATTTAAGGAAATTTAAAACAGTCATTATGGCACGAATGTATAAATTCTAGATTGATACAACCTGCCCCTGTGACGATTTCCCTTTTCCTTCCATTACACCAGTGATAGGAAACTGCTCACGGCAATTGACTCGGTACCTGGAGGCTATGGTAATTCCAAGACACAGTATTGGCAGGACCATGGAGAGTGCGGAGTTCTAATTCTTTATTTTGAGCTAGACTAGATAAGACATTATCATAATATTACATCTGGTAAGTATTATTCAAAGTAGAAATAAAAGTCACCACCATGGTCCGGGCCAACCCCAGCACATCCATCGGCAAGCCGTGGAATGCAGAACGGGCAGCTATCAGCAGTGCCGATCAGGAAAACACAGAAGATAGTCCTCTTTCTCCTGACCAGAAAAGTTACTCCTGGTTTAGCAAAGAGTGCTAACCCAGACTGGCCAGAGAAGGTACCATAAGAGGATATGGTACTCATGGGCGCGGATGCTCGAGGGAACCCGATAAGCGGGAACCTGGGTCCAGCATGCCCAGCCCATGATCTACCGGCATGGCTAAGCTTGCTGCCAGGACCATTTTAATCTACTGGCGCGGCAAAGCCTGCTGCCAGGATCTTTTTGGGCTGCTCTTGGATCCATCGGCAAGGTGGCAGGCCGTCCGAGATCTACTGGCGCCACCACTGATTCATGAACGGACAACGAGAACATACTTCAATGTTGCAGCACGTATCAGCTGCTGAGAGAAGAGATCTGGCCTTTGTCAACCTCTTTTCTTGAAAAGCTGTATGGGTCTGTGGAAGAACTGTAGAAAACCACAGATTTCATCTTGAGAACGGCTCTCCAAGTGTGATACCAGCGATCGAAAATAAGAAGAAGAAGTCCATTAGAGGCAGAGGAACTGGATTGCAGACCAGAAGGTCCAGCAGATCCGTATACCATGATTGGCTTGGCCAATTTCGGGCGATCAGAAGCACTTGGCACTCCTCCTGTCTGATTTTCTGAAGAATCTTTGGAATCAGGATCGCTGGTGGGAATGCGTATGCATACATTCCCACCCAGCTGATAGCTAATGCATGTGTAGCGATAGTGCTTGGATCTAGAATTGGAGAGACGTACGTCATTATCTTCGCATTCTTCTTCGTTGCGAATAAATCTATATTGGGTTCCCCCCAGTTGTTGAACAGACGATCCGCCACACATTGATTTAGTTGCCATTCCGTAGGTAAAACACTCATCCTTCGGCTCAATGAGTCTGCTAGCAGATTTAACCTTCCCGGAATATTAACTGCTTTCAAGGTAATCCTGTGATTCAGGTACCAGCATAGCAGCTTCCATGTCATCACTACTGTTGATTTGACTGTTCGAACTAGAACACTCTTGCCCTGAACTTTCTCTAAGAACTGTTTCAGGCCCAGGACTACTGTTCATAATTCCAGTAGATTTATATGTTCTTGTGACTGATCCAGATTCCAAAGCCATGATATTGTGGGTTCTTCCAGGCAAGCTCCCCACACCTCCATCGATGCATCTGTATACATCGTTAGCATCACCCCCGCCAGGAGACTCTCTGTTTTCAACCACCATTGCAGGTGGTGAATTAGAGGCTCCAGCACTGCAACATTTGAGTCCAGTGAACCTGTACTCTGGGTCCATTGAGTCATGAGAAATAACTGGATCGGCCGGATGCGTAAGGCTGCCTGAGGAATGACTGGTTCCAGAGAAACCATCAACCCCAACATTCTCAGGTAAACCCGTGCCGAGACATCATGACTGTTGCACACTGACTGTATTAATGAGATGAGTACTTGTACCCTCTCCTGAGTAAGATAAACATATCCTATCTCCAGATTAAACGAAATCTAGGATTTCTTTTTTCACGAGAGAGTTGATACTTACCTCCCTAGATACTGTTGATATTGCTAAATATCGGCTTTCACTCAATAAAACACTCAGATTAAAAACAGTTAGGTGCCCCTACTGGGCAGGGAGTCAGAGGTAGTCCGGCGGATGCTCGCCCCACCACCGCGCATGCGCCGACTACTACTTCCTCTGGCTCATTTATTGGCTAACACATGCAACTACTAAGAGCCTGAAGACCGAGCCTCTGTGGGGCGGAGAGGCCGGGTCAGTATCTAGGGAGGTAAGTATCAACTCTCTCGTGAAAAAAGAAATCCTAGATTTCGTTTATTTCACATCAAGAGTATACTTACCTCCCTAATACTTTTGATATTGCCAGAATTCGAAAGTGAATCTGGCGGGAGGGAGGCGAGGTCAAAAGACCAGCTCTTCCCTATACGCTTTCAAGCGTTTTAAGGCACTTATGACGTCTGAAACTGTGTGAAAACACAGTCAGGATTTGATAAACCATCGGATAACACAACCGATGCCTGAGAGATGACCGATTTGTCATATGCGCTCCCCCCCCCTCCCTTGGGAGGAAGATTAAATGACCTCAATGTCCTACACGCTCTCTTCGTACTAGTGCTAAGTACTATAGGACAGAGACGAAAAGGCTCCATTTTCGTATACTCTCTATAAAGAACCACAACCCACATAAACCATCACCATATTAATAACACTGGGTAACGTGACAATACAAACAATGAACAACACATGAACAAGACTGACCTTGTTGTCCTAGGAAGCTGTCATCATGAATCCAGTAGAGAAGGATGATACAGTCCCGACAAGTGGTTGTCACCGTCGCTGAATGGCGAAGTATATAAGCAATGCGGAGGCACTCTTCACAAACATAAAGCGGTTATTGTTTCAAAATCGACAAGGCGAGAGGGTTAGAGGTGTCACGGAGGTAATGGTCTGTAAAACTAGACTCACAGTGCCACTGAGCCACTGACATAATATCATCCACAGGGACCCCATTAAAAAGGGCAGTGGATGTCACGACACCGCGGACACTGTGAGCCTTGGCCACGTCAACCTGTCGCCCGGTGGCGGATTTGTGACAAAATTGAATACATTCCACAATCCACCTAGAAATGGTGTCCTTAGACGCCCTACCATGGGGTTCAATATATGACAACCATAACGCTGACTGGTCGGTACGCCACTCCGAAGTACGCTGTTTGTACCGGAGCAGCGCCCGTACGGGGCACCATACTTTAGAATTAGGATCATATCTAGTTAAAGATGGCAAAAAAATAGGTTGACCTGGATATTTCAATGACTGATTTTTAGACAAGAAATTAATCCTAGGTAGAAGCTTAAGGCCTTCCCCTGTAACCACAAAACGGTCAACCTCGGCTGATAAGGCGTGAATTTCACTCCTACGCCTAGCCGAGGCCGCAGCAATTAAAAATACAGTTTTAAGAGTTAACATTTTCATAGAAATGGAACTAAGTGGTTCAAAAGGCTTATCACCTAGTACCTGGAGCACCAGTGATAAACTCCAAGACGGAATCAGTGGAGGATTCCTTGGTCTTAGATTGCCCATGCCTTTAATTAATACATTTAATGTACTTACTTCATCACTCCCCCTATTAGCCAAGCAAGGAATAACCGTCATTAAAGCTGACTTATAACCAGCAATAGAGTTAGGCTTGAGGCTATAGGCATCATATAGGTGACAGAGGAAATCAGCCACTACCTGAATAGATGATTCCATTGGATCAATACATCTTTTTGAGCACCATTCTGCAAATCTGTTGATTTTATAATTATATGCTCTGGTAGATTGATATGTTCCTTGGACTGATCCAGATCCCAAAGCCCTGATACTGTGGACTCTTCCAGACAAGCTCCCCACCCCTCCATCGATGCATCTGTATACACAGTCACCTGAGGGTGGGGAGGGGTTAGCAAAACCCCCAGCAAGAGATTCTCTGTATTCAACCACCATTGCAGGTGGTGAATCAGAGGCGCCAACACCGGCACGTTCGAGTCCAGCGAACCTGAACTCTGGGTCCACTGTGTCATGAGAAACAACTGGATCGGACGCCTGCGCAAGGCGGCCTGTGGAATGACTGGTTCCAAAGAAACCATCAAGCCCAGCATTCTCAAGTAAACCCGTGCCAGGACATGACGACTGTCGCACACCGACTGAATTACCGAGATGAGTACTTGAACCCTCTCCTGAGTGGGGTACACATACCCCGTCTCCAGATCGAAGAACATGCCCAGGTAAACAAACTTCTGGGATGGAGTTAGCTCTGATTTCGGGAAATTGATTATCCAGCCCAAGTCCGAGAGAGTTTTCAAAACAATCTCCAGATTGGCTGACAACGATTCCCGGGTGTGTGCTTTCAATAGCCAGTCGTCTATGTACGTGTGGACTGCTATGCTTCTCCTGCGGAGGTATGCAGTGATCGCGAGAACCACACGGGTGAAGACCCGAGGAGCCGTGGAAATTCCGAAGGGTAACACCCTGAATTCCCACCGCCGGCCCTGAAATGCAAATCTCAGGAATCGACGGAAACTCCTCTCTATGGGAATGTGGAAATAAGCATCCTTCAAATCTATCGACGCTGTCCACATCCCTCGTTCTAACCCCGCCAACACCGAGCGCACAGTCTCCATCTTGAAACTGGGTGTCTCGATGAACTTGTTCAACGGCTTGAGGTTGAGAATCGGCCTCCACCCTCCGGTGTTCTTTGTTACTAAGAACAGGGTTGAATAGAAGCCCGGGCACCTCTGTGCCGGCTGAATGGCTTCTTTTAGTATGAGGGAATTTATTTCCTCCTCTATACACAACCTCTGATCCGGATCCCGTGGAATGGGAGTCCAGATCGGCGCGAGAGACAGTCGCGATGGCGGGCCTGTCACCCAGTCGGGACGATACCCGACCGAAAGCCATCGCAAGACTAAACGGTCCTGAGTCAACCGCTTCCACTCTGGCAAGCGGGCGGCCAAACGGCCGCCCACCGGTCCACCTAGGGATAGAGGTGGACATAAGGAGGGCCAGAGTGGCACTGTTCTCTCGGCCTGCAACACCGGAGTGGTTCCCACCGCGGTAACCAGGCCATCAGGCCCGATTACCGCGACCAGATCCCCGCGCGCCCCGCCCAGCACCGCGCGCACCACGGTGCGCGGGCTGCTGTCTGGCTGGGTGCGGCTGGGGAGCCTGCGCCCCCCTCACTGCTGGCCGAATCGCCCGTGGCCTAGGCCTACGTTGCGACGGTGGCTGGCCCCTGACCTGGCCAGCACCACCTCGAGCCTGCAGAGGACGATACGCAGGGGGTGCCGCGCGAACACGCTCCCGCCGGAGCACCTCAAATTGTTCCCGCAGCGCCCTCTGGTTATTAACCAGAGTGACCGTCTCCTGGAGGTGCCTGCATCCCTCACCTCCAAAGAGACCAGGACCTGTCATAGGCGTCCGCAGCAGCCTATTATACAGGTCCTGGGACGGGCACAGATTGTCAAGCGCAAACGTGCGCCTCGCCCGGACACTTCTGGTTACCGCCCGCGTCAAACAGTCCAAAGCCAGGTTGATACCATCCTGAATGGCTCTCTGGACTGTCACCGGGCTAGGTTGGCGTGATGCGGAAGCCGCTACCACCCCTTGTAGCAGCTGGGAAACGTGGGATAGAGCGGCAATCGACGCTCTCCCACTCTCCTCCGCATCCCGCAGCGCGGCATTTGCCGAACGCAACGCGTTCGAGCACAAGACTCCCGTGTCAGAACGGGAGCCCGGCCGCGCATCTTCGCCCAAAGCCGCGCGATCATCAACGCTCGGCTTTGGCACCACACCGTACCGCTGGTAATCCAGGGGCACGATGCGGCACCGCTTCGCCACCTCGCGAGGGGCCTTCGCGAGACGTCCATTCACCTTAATGGACGCCTCTGCCGCTTCGAACATGTCCACGACATGCTCAGCAAGCGGCAGAGATGGCATAGCGGTAGCCGCCGGCCTACCAGCTAACCACGGCCTATGGTCATGCTGGCTAGCCGGCAGCTCCACGGGTAGATCTGGCCGAACACTTACCAGCCACTGGCAAGCGTCCGACCAATCCTCCTCCGTGGCTAACTGCGAGCGCTCTACTAGACGAGGGCCTTCGTCTTCCTCCAGAGCACTCGCAGTTGATGTCGACGGCGGGTAAGCTGATACCCCTGGCAAGCCTGGAAAAGCATGCGGGCCCGAGAGAGCAGGCATGCTAAAATCCGCGGCTTGACCAGGAGCAGGCGCCGTGGCAGAGCGCGGGGTAAACACCGCTCTACCACGGGTCTGACCAGCACCAGCCATACCATCGGCAAGCCGAGGTATGCGGTATCCGTGGTCAACAGCACCGCCCGGGGACACCCTCTGGACCGTGAAATCTACTCCTGCGTGAGTAGAACCATGGAACACGTCGCCTGCATTCCCCGCGAGGGGTGCACAGATGTCGTATTCCATGGCCACGTCCTCAGAAGGCGACCCCAGCAGGAGATCCTCTTCTTCCTGGCCAGAAAGATTAGACTCCGGGTCAGCAAAGAAAGCTAACCCGGACTGGCCAGGAAAGGTGCCATAGGAGGGTTCGGCACCTTCGGCGCGCGGATACCCGGGGTCTGATGAGCAGACCGCGGGTCCCAGCAACAACCGTTGTCCACGGCCCCTCGGCGCGGCGCCATGCCTGCTGCCAGGGCCTTGGACTGCCCCCAACAAAGGGGCCACCTCTGAATCCACAACCGGACCGGACCTAAAGAGACCGGATTCAGAGGCGGGGATCACCTGCTCGTAAGCAGATGCCGAGGACAACAAAGGAGCTGGCCCAGGGAGCATGCCACGAAGCAACTCTGGGACCAGATCCTTTATTGTCCTCTGCATCTCTTGCAACATTTCGGACCTGAAGGCCTCCATATCCACCGCGGATGAGGCCTTCTTCTTACCCTTCTTACACACTTTCTCCTTCTTCTTCCTCTCTTCCTCCATTACCTTCTCCCTTGCCTGCAATGCGAGAAAATCAGACATTAATTCGCCCCCCCACAGCTTACATACGTCGCACTTCAGCAACGGTCCACAGGGACTGCAGCTGAAGCACAAGTGCGGGACGAAGCGGCTTTTCAGAAACCTCCCGCAGGACGGGCAACCAGGTCTCTGAAACAGGACAAAGGACAGGGACAATGAGCAAGATAGTTAAGGTTAGCAAACTCAAAACCAACTAAAAAGAGAGGACAGGATCATCAAGATCAGAAATCAAGAAGAACCAGCCATGGACAAAACGTTAATTGTTAATAAAAAGGCCAAGGCCGATTATGACGTCATCACTCTCGTGACCAAATTAATCGATCCGCAACAAGCACCAAGAGCAAGAACGAATTGTATAAGTAAAACGGAACATTTCCGTTGAATTGGCATTTCGAGTACACAACAATCAGATATACAGAGATAACTCCTTCCAATTCTAGTATTGGCAAAAAGGGAAATTATCTCCCCTTTTGTTTACATTATAATTAGATACCTGATCCTTGTATAGACAAACCATCCAACGTGATGAACCGGAGAACTCCACCATAGTACGCCTCTACATTCTCTCCACCTCAGGGGAAGGAATTGGAGCAAGAGGGCAAAGTGAGAAGACCTTTATAACAGGCCTCCAACTCACTGAACATAGATCTTTTGGTTAGATAACCTAACAGTATTAGTAGGAAATGGAACCGTGGTGGAGAGAAAACATATCCTCTTGTGCCGAAAAGTCCACCAAAGCTTCTATGCGATACCTGTGGACAAAACACAAAGAGAAATGAGACATATGAAGCACCATGTTGTAAAAACCCAACATAATCAGGCGCTAATCACGGTAAGCGCGAGTCCCGGAAATACATTAAACCGGGACAAAACACGCTAGCATATCAAAGAATTCACCTGATAAAGCGATCCCGCTCCTTCTAGAGGCGAATCCTCCCTTTCCGACATGCTTCCACCAAAAATAAACGTCAAACGTGAGCGAAAAAACAAGGCAACGCGCAGAAAAGTATGAAAATCACAAAACCGCATGTAACCCTTTGCCAATAAATGAGCAAAGAGGAAGTAGTAGTCGGCGCATGCGCGGTGGTGGGGCGAGCATCCGCCGGACTACCTCTGACTCCCTGCCCAGTAGGGGCACCTAACTGTTTTTAATCTGAGTGTTTTATTGAGTGAAAGCCGATATTTAGCAATATCAACAGTATCTAGGGAGGTAAGTATACTCTTGATGTGAAACGAAGAATATTCCCAGGTAAACAAACTTTGGGGATGGAGTCAGCTCTGATTTTTGAAAAGTGATTATCCAGACCAAGTCTGTGAGAGTTTTCAAAACTATCTCCAGATTTGCTGATAAACTTTCCTGATTGTGTGCTTTTAACAGCCAGTCTATGTATGCTTCTCCTGCAGAGGTATGCTGTTATCGCAAGAACCACTCCGGTGAAGACCCAAGGAGCCGTAGAAATTCTGAATGGTAAAACCCTGAATTCCTATTGTCTGCCCTGGAATGCGAACCTCAGGAAGCGACGAAAACTCCTCGCTATTGGAATGTGGAAATAAGCATCCTTATCTATTGAAGTCATCCACATTTCCTTCTCCAACCCTGCCCACACCGATTTCACTGTCTCCATTTTGAAACTGGGTGTGTCTATGAACTTGTTCAATGGATTGAGGTTGAGAATTGGTCACTAGGAACACGGTTGAATAGAAGCCTGGGCACTTTTGTGCCGGTTGAATTGCTCCTTTAAGTATGAGGGAATTTATTTCCTCCTCTATACACAACCGTCCCCACTTCTACATGTGGTTGGCCAATCGGCCTCCTACTGGTCCACCTAGGGAGAGAGGTGGACATAAGCAGCGCAAGAGTGGCACTGTCTCTTGTTGCAGATGCACAGGAGTGGTTCTTATTGTGGTAGCCAACCCTTCAGGTACGATTAGCACGACCAGATCCTCGCGCGCGCCACGGCCCGCACCGCGTGCACCTCGGTGCGTGGGCAGCTGCCTGGCTGGCTGCGCCGGAGGAGCCTGCACCCCCTCGCTGCTGGCCGAAGCGTGCACAGCCATGGCTGGCACTGCGCTGGTGGCTGGCCTCTGACCTGGCCACCGCCACCTCGAGCCTGCAGGGGATGATACACAGGGGGAGCTGCACGAATGCGCTCTCTGCGGAGCACTTCAACTTGCTCGCACAACGCCCTCTTGTTATTGACCAGGGTAACCGTCTCTTGGAGGTGCTTACATCCGTCACCTCCAAAGAGACCAGGACCTGTCATAGGCATACACAGCAGCCTATTATACAGGTCCTGGGACGGGCACAAGTTGTCAAGGGCAAACCGGACACTCCTGGTCACTGACCGGGTTAAACAGTCCAGAGCCAAGTTAATTCCATCTTGGATGGCTCTCTGGATAGTTACCGGACTAGGATGGCGTGATGCGGATGCTGTTACTTCCCCCTGTAACAGCTGGGAAACGTGCGAGAGTGCTGAGATAGACGCGTTCGAACTCTCCTACGCATCGCACAATGCGGTGTTTGCCGAACGCAAAGCGCTCGAGCACAGCGCTCCCATGTCAGACCGGAAGCCTGGCCGCATATCCTCACCTAGCGCAGCACGATCATCCGCTATTGGCTTAGGCTCCACCCCATACAATTGATATTGATCAGGTATGATGCGGCATCGCTTTGCCACCTTGCGAGGGGCCTTCGCAAGATGTCCATGCGCCTTGATGGACGTCTCCGCCACTGTGAATATATCAACAATATGTTCAGCCAGCGGCAGAGATGGCATAGCGGTAACAGTCGACTTACCTGCCAACCACGGGCACTGGACCCGCTGGCTGGCTGAGTGATCCACAGCAAGACCTGGCCTAACATTGATTAGCTACTGACAAGCGTCAGACCAGTCGTCCTCTGTGGCTACCTGCGAATACTCTACAAGACGAGGGCCTTCGCCATCCTCCTGAGCAATCGCAGGCGTGTGTGTGGCTGGAGGAACTGATATTCCTGGCAAGCCAGAGAAAGCATGCGGGCCTGAATCAAAAAAGCATCCGCTTTTGTTTCTACGAGAATTCTTAATACTTACCAGATGTACTATTATGATAATGTCTATTATCTAGTCTAGGTCAAAATAAACAATTAAAACTCCGCACTCTCCTGGTCCTGCCCATACTGTGTCCGGGAATACCATAGCCGCAGGTACCGAGTCTATTCCCAATCACAGTCAGATTCGTCTTATGTTTGCCTTGGCAAACTGCGAAAGCAGCTCAGCCTCACCTCAGCGGGGCGGCTGAGGCAGGGCCATAGTACATCTGGTAAGTATTAAGAATTCTCGTAGAAACAAAAGCGGATGCTTTTTTGATTCTACTTCGAATAATACTTACCAGATGTACTATTATGATAAACTCCGGATTTCGACAGCCAGGAAATGCCGGTGGGAGGAGGTGAGGCTCGAACCAGCACTCATCAACCATCCAACAGAGAAGGTTGTGAAGAGACTAAAACCCTGGCATACGCTTGGGTTCTGCTATCTGACTCATAGAGTGCTAAACTTCCATGGTCTAGACCGCGCTCCCCCCCCTCTTTTGTCCGCACAAAACCAGAGGGATGTCCATGGGGATGCAACACCCACCAGACCCGTGTCAGCCCCAAGTCTCAGCTAGGGCAGTCCAGTAGAGTGCAAAGAAGCTACTACAACTTCAAATCTTTGAAAAAACTAACAGTATATCGATTAGATTTTCAAATTGGAATGAGTCTCATGTCTGTATGAGAGGATAAATATACTCTTGTACCAGACTATTCACTTACTCAGTCTGGTATTTCGACTGGAAGTAAATATATTTATAGTCACTTAATTAATGTAAAAACTCACCATTTTTGAATGGTCGATCTGTTATTGATCATCACAGGAGCTAGGCCCAATCCACGGTCGTACTCAGTCATGTGCATAGCGCTTGGTCAGTGTAGGCGGAAGTCCTTTGTGATGTGTGCGAAGTAGTGGTCGGACGTGGCTTAGTTTAGGTTCGACAGATTGGCGACGGCTACTGGATTAAGTGTGCTGGAGATGTCTCGAAGGTAGAAATCAGTGAATGACGACTCGGCATGCCATTGTGCTACAGACATCACCTGCTCTAAAGAGACACCCTTATAAAGGGCCGATGATGCTGCTAGTGCTCGGACCTCATGGGCATTCGCACGATCAATCTGCTTTCCTGTAGCGATCTTGTGCGACATCTGAATAGCATCAACTATCCAACGAGAAATAGTATCTTTCGAAGCACGTAAATGGGGAGCTTTGAGACATAACCACAGAGATTTCGGGTCGTCTCTCCACTCAGAAGTACGTTTCTTATACATCTTTAGACATCTGACAGGACACCAAGCACAAGAATTTGGGTCATGTCTAGTTAAACTTGGCAAATTGATCGGCTGTCCTGGATATTTAAGTGACTGATTCTTTGCCAGGAAACAAAGACGTGGAAGTAATCTTAAACCTTCACCCGTGACGACAAAACGGTCTTGTTCGGCAGAAAGCGCATGGATCTCGCTTCTCCTTCTCGCCGACGCTGCTGCAACCAAGAAAACTGATTTAATAGTTAACAGTTTAATGTCAATAGTTCTAATCGGTTCAAAGGGAGCATGCCCTAAAACCTGTAGAACAAGAGATAGATTCCATGATGGGATAGGAATTGGCTGTCTAGGTCGCAGATTGCTCATTCCTTTAATAACTTCATTCAAGGTGTCATTCTCTACTCCCCCAATGGTGAGACTAGGAATGACAGAAGCTAATGCAGACTTATATGCTGCTAGGGTAGAAGGTACAAGTTTGTCAACTTCGTATAAATGACAGATAAAGTCTGCTACGTGTTGAACAGATGCAGAAAAGGGATTAATATCTCTTCTCTCACACCACTGTGCAAATTTGTTGATTCTATAATTATATGTTTTTGTGGTAGAAACTCTTCTGGCCGAAGCAACAAACTTCGCTGCTTGCTCAGAAAAGCCACCCTCAATTGCACGCTGCTTGACAACATCCATGCAGTCAATTTGAACATTTCTGGTCTGTCGTGAAGGTACAGACCCTTGTTCTGAGAGATTACATCTCTTGTGTCTGGAAGAGGGATTGGACTGCAGACCAGAAGGTCCAGCAGATCCGTAAACCATGATCGGCCTGGCCAATAAGGAGCGATCAGTAGTACTTGGCACATCCCCTCTCTTATCTTTGCCAGAACTTTCGGGATGAGAATTGTTGGAGGATACGCATACGCGTACATTCCCTTCCAACTTATCGCCAGTGCGTCTACTGCTAGAGCCAACGGGTCCGGGATCGGTGACACGTACGTGACCATCTTTGCGTTTGACCTCATCGCAAATAGGTCGACATTCGGCTTGCCCCATTGTTTGAATAGAACCTCTGCTACCACCTGGTTGAGCTGCCATTCCGTCGGACGACAAACCGTCCTTCGACTGAGAGCATCCGCTAAGATGTTCAATCTTCCTGGAATGTGTGCTGCCCGAAGAATAATATTCCTCTCTTGGCACCACAGCAGAAGGTTCCAAACCATCATACACAACTCCGGTGATCTTGTCCCGCCTTGGCGGTTTAAATAAGACACCACTGTTGAGTTGTCTGTCCTTACTAGGACAATTTTGTCTTGAACTCGACCCTCGAACTTCTGCAGTGCTAATACCACCGCTAATAGCTCGAGTACATTGATATGTTTCTGCGCATTGGTCCGATCCCATTCCCCGGACACTGACTGATTGTCCAATACCGCTCCCCAACCTGTCAACGACGCATCCGTGAACATGGACATCTGAGGTTGAGGAGGTTGTAGAGGAACACCTCGCAGGAGATTCTGTTCCGACAACCACCACTGAAGGTGGAATATCAATGGTTCTTTCACTGGTATTCTCAGAGACAACGGATCTGTTCTCTGTGACCAGAACGACATCAAATACATCTGAATCGGCCTGCGCCTGAGCGCCGCATATGGCACCACCTTCTCCAGAGATACTAGCAAACCGAGTATTCTGAGAAATTGACGTGCCGTCAGATAGGCTCCTAGAGAAACTGACTCCAATACTGCAATCAGGCTTCTGACTCTGCTCTCTGCCGGAAAAGCTACGCCGTCCCTGAGATTGAAAAAAATTCCCAGATAAACAAACTCCTGGGATGGAGTCAGTTCTGATTTCTCTAGATTCACAATCCATCCTAGCTTCTTCAATAAGTCTAGGACTACCTCCAGATTGCTGCGCAGAGTGACTGGATTCCCCGCCTTTAGCAGCCAGTCGTCTATGTAAGTGTGAACAGCTATGTTTCTCCTGCGAAGTAAAGAAGTCATGGCGAGAACCACCTTGGTGAAGACCCTCGGAGCCGTGGTCAGGCCGAATGGAAGAGCATTGAATTCCCAAACATTGTCTTGGAATGCAAACCGCAGGTACTTCTGAAAGGGAATTGACATTGGAATATGAAAATAAGCATCCTTCAGATCTATTGATACCGCCCACATGCCTTTCCTGAGCCCAGCCATCACAGCTGCTACCGTCTCCATCTGAAACCTGGGAGAAAGAATAAATTTGTTCAACGGTTTGAGATTGAGAATTGGTCTCCACCCTCCGGTACGCTTCGGAACTAGGAACATAATCGAATAGAAGCCCAGTGAAGACTGATCGCTGACTAGATGAATCGCCTTCTTCTGACGAAGCGATTCTATCTCTGACTGAATGGCAACTAGACGGTCTAATTCCCTTGGAATAGGAGTCCACATTGGAGTCGAGGTTAACGGAACTAACGATTGATGGATGAGCCAGTCCGGATCGTAGCCGTTTCTTATCCACTGACAGACTAAATAGTCGCGCACGACCTGTTCCCATTGGCTTAGGAATAGCTGAAGTCTGCCTCCGACGGAAGGAATCTGCACACAGTTGTCGGTCGAGATTAGCCGACAAGACGCTACATCGCTTGGGTGAAGATTCTCGACTCCATTTGTTTCCAAAGCCGCCGGTATTGATTCCGCCGGAAACCCGTCAGGAACGAGCCCCACGGCCGCCCCGCGGCTTCTTGTGGTATGACGGTCCGGAACCGCCGCCGCGACTATCCTTACGGTAGCCGCCACGGCCCGAACCGCCACCCTTCCTGTCGTCCTCATACGGCCTCTTACTAGAGGGCTTGTATGTGGACGAACGGCCAGGTCCTTGCGCTCCGGATGGCCTATGGGCATCACGGGCAGAAGGACGGAAGGGCGATCTAGGACGCTGCCTCTGCTGGTCCTGTCTGTGTTGACGGTAGGACTGTTGCGGCTGAGTCCTCTTGGTCGACTTCCACGACTTGCCGACCACCTCTTGCTCCGCCACCATCGATGCAACTTTAGAAAGCGCTTGTCGTGCCGAGCCGCCGAACAAGCCTGGACCAATGAAAGGCGCAGAAGATAACGCTGCCCTCATTTCCGGTCCTGGTTCCACACAATCGAGAACCATTCTCCGCCGCTCTGCTAAAGTTCTTGTGATCACCCTGGCCAGGCAATCCTGAGACAGGCGCATGGTGTCCCGAACAACTCCGGGAGCAGCCTCTGGCACCTGTCCGCCTTCCGCCGTGCAGTCCAGCATACCCTGCAGGACGGTACACCCGTGCGACAGCGCAGCCATGGCTGCCCTAGCCGCATCCTCAATGAGCGTGAGCTCATTAAACGGGTCTTTGTTGGTCTGGGAAACCAAGGGACGTGACCGCCCCTTGGCCTTCCCAGCCAACGGCCTATTCAGCGCCTCACGTTCCGCAACGGAAAGCCGTGGAACCCTGGCGTATTGATGATAGGCCTGCTCCGGAAAACGGACCCTACTCCTTATCCCCTTCGGGGCCTTGGGCAATGCATAGTCTGGCTGAACCAGACGATATGCCGCAACTTCCAACATGTCAGAAGTCTGCGAGTCCAAGGGGAGTGTAGGCATGGCCGAAGAGCCACTGGACAGAGCGCTAGCCGCACGCTCTGACATCCGCTCCATCGCCGGATCGCGCTGAGATCCGAGATCCGATGCCAACCCGAGACGATTGGTCATCCATCCTAGGACCTGCACCCATTCAGCCTCGGCGCAGAAAGCGGAATCGTCCATTAAAGAGCTTCCGTTTTCATCTTCCCTCTCACCCTTAGATGAGAGGGCCACCGACGATCCATGCTGAGCGCTACGATAAACGTCTCTGCCAGGACAGAGCGCATCCGTAGCGCGACTACCGGCGGCACCAGTATCCAACGAACCGTCGGATACGGATTCTCCGCAGTCCATCGGCTCCAACACGGGATCCGGGACTACGACCGCCTTAATCACGGCTGGCACGGTAACTCCGATAGGAGCCGCACCCAACGCCGTCGGGATAGCCGTCGGAACCGCAAACCACGGCTCCGCCGGCATATCCGGTTGCACAAGTGACGGATGAAAAATGCCCGACGGAACGTCGACATCACCATCCGCCTGGCAAACCCGTACAAATCCCGAGGGAGACCCCTGGGACGTACTCGGCATTGCCGACATTGAAAGATCCGGCATGCCGGAATCTCCCATCAACAGGAACTCTTCTTCCTCTACCGACGGCTCTTGAGCCGAGGACAGAGAAAGGTCAGGTGCATGGCCCTCAGCAAAACTAGCCGGGCCACCTAATGGTTGCCCTGCACCAGCTTGCCTCACCGGACCCGTGGACTGTAATGAATCAAACATGGCCTTGAACTGGGCCGCCCATACGCCCAGTGCTGAATCCATCCTCTCATTCAGCCGACCTTCCAGTCCAACCAACGACGCCTGCTGACGCTTCACTGTCTTATCCTTCTCTATGCGCTCCAGCCTCGCCCGTCGATCCCTGTCAAACTCAGCCACCATTGCCGACGACCACTTGGCGCACACATCACACGGACTGCCGACCTTACACCTCGCACACGCCACACAGTGATGTCCAAGATACTTGCGTTTCATGAACCTATTACACTTCTGGCACAACGTGTCCGGGTTCTTCGGTTTCTGCGAACACAGAGGAGAATTAAAACGCTGCACATGACAAGTGATGACGAGCAATACGCACAATAGACTTGATAGTTAAGATTTCTTAAACACATTAACTTTCTCTTAAATTAATGATAACAAGTCTTAGGCAGGAAATATTTGAAACTTTTTTGAGTGAAAATTTTACAAAACACAACTCAGCCTTTAACTAGCGTTAAATAACCAAGAAAACCTCGCCGATCACTACAAACACCCTCGACAATGAAGCGAGAGCTAAAATCGGCGATAACAGAGTGCCTGGATACCCCAAGCCAATAACGACATATTACATGGGCGCCGCCATCTTGGCTAAGGACGCATCCATCTTAGAGGAACCGAGTCGCAAGAGAAAATTAACCGAGTACCCGAATTAAAACTAAAAGTTAACGGGTACAGAAGCGACTCCAACAATGGCTACCATTATAAATCAATGTGCCAATTTAAGGAAATTTCAAACAGTCATTATGGCACGAATGTATAAATTCTAGATTGATACAACCTGCCCCTGTGATGATTTTCCTAGTTCCTCCATTAGTCCAGCGATGGCTTTCACAAACACGCGCTAAAAACTGCTTAATTATCAATTAAATGACACTCTAAACACATGCGACTTGAAACAAGCGCAAAATAGACGAATCTGACTGTGATTGGGAATAGACTCGGTACCTGCGGCTATGGTATTCCCGGACACAGTATGGGCAGGACCAGGAGAGTGCGGAGTTTTAATTGTTTATTTTGACCTAGACTAGATAATAGACATTATCATAATAGTACATCTGGTAAGTATTATTCGAAGTAGAAAGAACAGGCATGCTAAACTGACTGGCATGACCAGGAGTAGGCGCCGTGGTATTGTGTGGGGAAAATTTTGCCACACCACGGCCCTGGCCAGCACCTGCTACACCATCGGCAAGACGAGGTATGCGATAATACTGCCCATCAGATCCAGCCCGGGCTACCTTCTGCGCCGTGAATGCTACTACTGCGTGAGTAGTCCCATGGACAATGTCGCCTGTACTCCCCGCGAGGAGTACATGTACGTCAATGTCCAGAAGGAGAACCCAGCAGATAATCCTCTTCTTCGTGGCCAGAAAGATTAGACTCAAGATCAGCGAAGAATGCTAACCCTGATTTGCCAGGAAAGGTAACATAGGAGGAAGTGGTACCTACAGGGTGCGGATATTCCTGGCCTGATAAGCAGGAACCAGGCTCCAGCGACACCTGTCCACGAACAACCGGCGCGGCAAGCCTGCTGCCAGTGTCCACATAGTGGACTACGCCCTCTAATAGGGCCACCTCTGAAACATGAACGAAACCAGGTAGGTCCCTAGGTAGCACCGATTCAGAGGCGGGGATTATCTGCTCCGAAGTAGACCAAGAGGACAACGAAGGATTTGAATCAGGAAGCATGACACAAAGCAACTCTGGGACCAAATCCTTAATTGTCCTCTTCATCTCTCCCATCATCTCAATACGGAAGGCCTCCATATCCAGAGCGGACGAGGCCTTCCTCTTACCCTTCTTACCAGAACCCTCCTTCAACTTCCTCTCCTCCTCTAGAGCCTTCGCTTTGGTCTGTAAAGATAGAAATTCAGACATTAGCTCTCCCCCACCCCACTTTTTACAGATCTCGCAATTAAGCAATGGCCCACATTGGGCTGCACTGGAAACATAAGTGGGGGGGGGGGGGGGGGGGGCGGAATCTATCCTTCAGAATCCTTCCACAAGAAGGACAACCAGGTTTCTGAAACAAGCCAGAAGATGAAGACAATGAGTATTTTAGTTAATTGAATTAGTAACTCAAAACCAAAATAAAAATGAGGGGGGGCCATACAGACCCCAGCTAATAATCAACCAGCATTGGACAAAAACTTCATAAATGTTAGTACGGTGCAAGGCTGATTATGACGTCATGACTTCAAAAATAAGAAGTTAAATCGATCTGAAACAAACATCCAGGTGTAAGGACGTATTGTATTCATATCCAGAACATCTTACTGGAAAGGATAGTATATACAGACTATACAAACATCAGATAAACAATGATAAAATGGCAGCAGATTTCATAAATATTTTCAAATATAATTGAAGTGCCTCATATCATAATTAGAATACCCAAGTCTTTAGCATAGACAAACCATCCGATCTGATGACCTGGAAGCTCCACCAACACTATGACCTCTTAACACTCTCCACCTATAAGGGGAAGGAAGTGGACCAAGAGGGCAAAGTGAGAATACCTTCTTCTGAGGCCTCCAACTCACTGGGCATAGATTTTGGTTAGATAACCTAACAATGTTAGTAGGAAATAAGAAAATTTACCAAATTTCTTTTTCACGAGTGAGATGACATACTTACCTACCTAACACTCTTGATATACTAGTATATCGGCTCTAAGTTCAATAATATTCAGAATTATAAAATAAGTAAATTTATCAAATTTCTTTTTCACGAGTGAGATGACATACTTACCTCCCTAACACTCTTGATATACTAGTAAATCGGCTCTAAATTCAATAATATTCAGAATTATAAAAAGTTAGGTGCCCCTAATGGGCAGGTGGAAGTACACAGTCATGCACATGACAAACACCACCCTCTGCGCATGCGCACACTGGTACTTCCGTTACTAAATATTGGCTGACATAGAACCAACTATTCAATAGCCAAAGGACCAGGCCTCCGTGGGGTGGCGAGTCCGGGATCCTGTTAGGGAGGTAAGTATGTCATCTCACTCGTGAAAAAGAAATTTGATAAATTTACTTATTTCACATCATGAGAACATACTTACCTCCCTAACACTCTTGATAAAAACCAGAATTTGAAAGTAAATTTTGGTGGGAGGGAGGCATGGTCCTGAAAACCAGCACACCCTCGAAGAGACTAGGCTCTTTGAATTCTCAAGAGATTTAAACCATCTGAAATTGTGACTGAAGCCACAACCAGGAATAGAATTTTGCATCGGATAATCGACCGATGAAGAGAGATTGATCAAAAGGCAAATGCGCTCTACCCCCCAACCCCCAACCCCTCTTTCTGAGGAAGGTTTAGGAAAAAACGCTGCTCTAAATGACTAGCACGTTCTCTAATACTTAATGAAAAGTATTACTAGACATTGGAAAAAGAAGAATTGCTTCTATTTCAAAAACTCTCTGAAAGAACCACAATTAAGAGACATTAACCATCACCATATTAAAAAATAAAAATGACACCATCACCAAGACAAAAAATCAAAAAATGGTCATAACCACTGACCTCTGATGTCTTGGACGCGGCACTCATCTCTTCCCCCACCAGATGAAGAGAAATGTACCAGCTAATAGTAGGGATACCCTACCAACAAATGTGATATTTGAAAATAGCAGAGACGGCGAGCGGGTTAGAAGTGTCACGAAGGTAATGGTCGGTAAAACTTGATTCACAGTGCCACTGGGCTACTGACATAATGTCTTCAATAGAAACACCATTAAATAATGCCGTGGAAGTTACCACACCATGGACACTATGAGCCGTGGCTCTATCTACTTGAATTCCAGTGGCTGTATTATGACAGAATTGAATACATTCTACTATCCATCTGGAAATAGTGTCTCTTGATTCCCTACCATGGGGGTTCAATATATGACAACCATAGGGAACATGGGTCCGTCCGCCAAACCCGAGTTCTTTTCCTGTACTTATTTAAAGCACGGACAGGACACCATGCTTTAGCACCAGGATCATATCTGGTTAAGGCAGGTAAAATAATAGGTTGACCCGGATATTTTAAATATTGATTCTTAGCCAACAAATTCAATCACGGTAGAAGCGTAAGGCCTTCACCTGTAACTATATAACGGTCAGGCTCGGCAGACAAGGCATGAATTTCACTCCTGCATCTGGCTGATGCTGCCGCAACTAAAAATACAGTTTTAAGTCTCAATAATTTTACAGATATAGCACTAAGTGGTTCAAAAGGTCCATCACTCAAAACCTGCAGAACCAGAGAAAGACTCCATGATGGCGGTGTCAGTGGAGGATTTCTTGGTCTGAGATTGCCGATACCCTTAATAAGAGTATTTAAAACACACTTCATCACTTCCCCTCTTTGCCAAGCAAGGGATAACAGTCATTAATGCTGATTTGTATCCAGCAATAGAATTAGGTTTAAGAATATAGGCATCATACAGGTGACAGAGAAAATCAGCTACAACCTGAATAGATGCTTCCATCGGATTGATACATCTCTTTGAGCACCATTCTGCAAATCTGTTGATTTTATAATTATATGCTCTGGAGGTTGACCCCCTTCAGGCTCTAGCCATGAAATTGGCTGCTTGCTCAGAAAAGTCCCCCTTAATCGCGGATATTTTGACAACATCTATGCAGTCAATTGAAACATTGACGGATTGTTGTGAAGGGTCTTGCCCTGGAAGATAATATTGTCCATCAGAGGCAGAGGAACCGGATTGCAAATCAGAAGGTCCAGCAGATCTGTAAACCATGATCGGCGTGGCCAATTTGGGGTGATCAGAAGCACTTGGCATTCCTCCTGCTTGATCATCTGAAGAATCCTTGGAATCAGGATTGTTGGGGGGTATGCGTATGCATAGATTCCCTTCCAACTGATAGCTAGCGCATCTATTGCGATAGCGCTTGGATCTGGAATCGGAGAAACGTATGTCGTCATCTTCGCATTCTTCTTCATTGCGAACAAATCTATGTTGGGCTCTCCCCAATGATTGAACAGGTGATCCGCCACACATTGATTTAGTTGCCATTCCGTAGGCAGAATGCTCATCCTTCGGCTCAATGAGTCTGCTAACAGATTCAGCCTTCCCGGAATATGAACTGCTTTCAAGATGATCATATGATCCATGCACTACCAAAGCAGCTTCCATGTCATCATACAGAGACTGGGCGACTTTGTTTCGCCCTGGCGGTTTATGTAACTCACTACTGTAGAGTTGTCTGAACGTATCATCACAAATTTTCCCTCCACTTCTTTTAAGAAGTGTTCCAGGCCTAGAATTAGTCCGTAATTCTAGCATGTTGATACGTTACTTTGACTGTTCCAGATTCCAAAGCCCTGTTATAGTGCCTTCTTCCAGGCAAGCTCCCCATCCCTCCATCGATGCATCCATAAACATCATTACTTGAGGGTGGGGAGGGGTCAGCATGACCCCCGCCAGGAGATTTTCTCTCTCCATCCACCAATGAAGGTGATGAATGAGAGGGTCCAACACTTGAATGCGCGAGTCCAGTGATCCTGAACTCTGCGTCCACTGAGTCATGAGAAACAATTGAATCGGCCGCCTATGTAAGGCCACCTGAGGAATGACTGGTTCTATTGAAACCATCAGACCTAACATTCTCAGATAGACTCGTGCTAGAATATAACAACTGTTGCAAACCAACTGAATGCACGAGAGGAGATTTTCCACTCTCTCCTGGGATGGATAAACATATCCTATCTCCAGATCGAAGAACATACCCAGGTAAACAAACCTCTGGGATGGAGCCAGGTCTGAATTCTGAAAGTTTATTATCCAGGCTAAATCTGTGAGAGTTTTCAAACTTGCTGTCAAGCTTTCCGGGTTGTGTGCTTTCTGCATCCAGTCACCTATGTAATTGTGAACAGCTATATTTCTCCTGCAGAGATATGCCATGATACCAAGTACCACTCGAGTGAAGACCCTTGGAGCCGTCGAGATGCCGAATGGAAGAACTTTGAATTCCCATTGGCATCCCTGAAAAGCAAATCTCAGGAACCAACGAAAACTCCTTACAATTGGAATGTGGAAATATGCATCCTTGAGATCTATTGATGCTGTCCACATCCCCTTCTCTAACCCCAACAACACAGATTTTATTATTTCCATTTTGAAACTTGGTGTATCTATAAACTTGTTTAGAGGTTTGAGGTTGAGAATTGGTCTCCACCTCCTGGTGTTCTTTGTCACAGGACACACGGTTGAATAGAAGCCCGGACAATCTTGCGCTGGTTGAATTAAAGATTCTATCTCCTGTTCCATGCACAACTGCTTGTCTGGATCTCTTTGAATTTGAGTCCAAACCGGTACCAGAGACAGATGCAATGGCGGACCTTTTATTCATTCTGGCCTGTATCCGCACGAAAGCCATTGCAAAACTAAGCGGTCCTGAATTAACCACTCCCACTTCTGAATGTCGCAAGTCAAACGACCTCCTACTGGTGCACCTAGGGTTGACGGGGTGCTCATGAATTTTAGAAGTGGGTGTGTCTCTGGTACGAGTGACAACACCCGAGTGGTACCGGAAACTCTTTTAGCCCATCAGGCCCAGTTACCACGTGCCACTCCTCACGTGCCGCGCCCAGCGCCACGTGAACCTCGGTGCATGGGCTGCTGTCTGGCTGGCTGCGTCTGAGGCGCAGCCGACACGATCTCTGAACCTGGCCAGCCTGCTGGCCTCTGACAATGCCAGCACCGCCATGAGCGTACTGCTGTCGAGCAGCCGAGGGCTGAACACGCACGTGTTCTCTGCGCAGCACTTCAAACTGTGCGCGCAGCGCCCTCTGGTTATTCACAAAAGTCACTGTCTCTTGGAGGTGCCGACAACCTTCATCTACAAAAAGACCAGGGCCCGCTATCGGGGCTTGCAACAAGTGCCACTTAAGCTCTTGAGATGGGCACAAATTGTCCAACGCAAAAGTGCACCTCGTCCTCAGTGACTTGGTGACTGACCTAGCCAGACAATCCAACGCCAGGTTGATCCCATCCTGGATGGCTCGTTGGACTGTCACAGGGCTAGGTTGTTGCTGCACAGAGGCTGCTACTATATGAGACAGCACACTAATCGCTGCTCGTGAGCTCTCCTCGGTGTCGTGCAAGGCGGCATTAGCCGAGCACATAGCGCCCGAGCACTACGTTCCCGTGTCAGCACGGGAACCCGGCTGCATATCTTCTCCCAGAGCGGCACGGTCGTCCGCGCTCGGTCTGGGCGCTAGGCCATATTGAGCATACTGATTAGCAGTAACTCAACATTGCCTAGCAACATCGCGGGGGGGGGGGGGGGGGGGGGGCCTTCGCGAGACGACCTTTCGGTCTAATCGACTCCTCTGCTGCCGAGAACATATCCAAGATATGTTCAGGATACGGCAGAGACAGAGTCGTGTTGGCCAACGGCTTTGCCTGTAACCATGCCCGAGGGTTACCGGCGGCCATTTTGTCCACAGAGAGCTCTGGTCTGACCACGAGGAGCCACGCGTACGCTTCAGACCAGTCTTCATCCGTGGCTACCTGCTTAAGCGTGGAATCTTATACGGACGATTTGGGCCGCGCTGGTGTGCATGATACCCCACACACAAGTGCGACCTTGATGCTCTGTCAGCCTATGGAGAATGTTATGCCAGCACGCGTGGGCCCGTTTGCATTCCCTGGGCAGCCGGGTTCGTCTATAGCCTCCTCCTCGGCCCTACCTGTGAATGATCTTATACAGGCGGCCGTCCACTCCAAACCGGCCCACAGGCTGAATCATGAAACCTGCTCCCGAGGGAACAGTGCCATAGGTGCGAGCGGCCGCGCTCCCCATGAGAGGAGTGTAGATGCTCGCATCCATGACTTCATGATCATCCTGTGGACTGAGTAGGTAGTCTTCATCATCTTCCTGGTCAGGAAAGTTAGACTCTGGGTTAGCAAGAAAAACTAACCCAGACTGACCAGGAGAATGCCCAAAAGCAGATGAAGAGGGTACTCTATGAGTGATAATGGTCAGGCCCGCTGGTCGGGTCCCACCTGATGCTGCTTGCGCCGCTGGATCACCAGACGATGCGAACATCAATCTTGGGTCCAAGACGGCTGCCCCTGGATCTCTAAACACTTTGTCCGAGCTAGTAGGGCATGATCAAGGGACGGGGGCTACCTGCACTGAGGTCGATGTGCAGGAAGTTGAAACATCTGTGCCCGGCAACATGCCGTGAAGCATGTCAGGCATCAGATGTTTCAAAGTCCTGCGCATCTCACTAATTAACTCAACCGTGATGGCCTCGAGCTCACCCTTCTCAGAGGCCTTCTTCTTACCCTCCTTCTTTGCCTTCTTGCCCTCCTCAGCCATCAGCTTAGCCTGAAAAGCAAAGAATTCAGAGGTTAGATTCACCCCCCCCCCCGCCACTCTTTACAAATGACACATTTGTTAGACAGCTTACAAACTGAACAAAGATGGCAAGGGTGTGGGAAGAATCTAGCCTTCATGGGCTTGATGGACATGACTTCTGAAAGGGAAGGAATATGAAGACAATGAGTATTATAGTTTGCAAAACCTTGTTATTTGACTATTAGTACAAAACAAGAACAAACTCGAGAGAAGACACCCACTTTTATTACAGACAACTCTGATGGGACAGCTGACTTCTCTTGTAAATAATAACCAATCACAACCAGGATCCCAAATTAAGAATGAGAGAGAGAAAGATTATTGACTATCTAGATATCTCTCCACGTTCATAATAAAGGGTGATAAAAAGATCAAAAAGATTTCTCTAAACTAAGATTATGACATCAAGGAAAGAGAAAAACTGTGGTTGATTATGACATCAAACCTCAATGCAACAGCTCCTTCAAGGAGAGGGGCCATCAGAAATGGATGCAAGAAATATCTAGAGACTAAAGACATTCATTACTCCCGAATAATATGATATTGAATTATATATATTCGAGAAACCATGCACATACAAGAGAGAATTCAGTGCAATAACAAATGGCAGCAGAAATTTGTGAATATTTTCAAATAATTATGTGCCATAACTAATAAACTCCCTTATCCAGAGCGCAGGCAAAACCATCCTCTTGTGCAGGAGAACACGTCCATCCACCTGCCAAGACTCTTCTTTCTGTAGAACAGATGAGGGGGATGGGACAAAAGGAAGGAGATATTTCTTTTATTCATTTACTATATCTCCAACCCGTAGATATATCACAATGATAAGTAAAAAAAGAGACGTGAACAACCTTCGAGAGAAGAACAGGAACCCTTACTATCCATAAGTTGAACCTGTGAACACAAAGCACAAAGGATTAATAACCCCAGGCGCTGGGAGAAATTTAACAAGGATTCCAAGCGCCTGAAAACATGGTAACGCCAAAACGGCCGCGAACGAAAACCGGTAACATATAAAAGTCACAAGTCTTAATTAATATATGGAACAATATCACCTTAATGGATGAAGAAGAGGACTCCGCTGACACTTTTGCATCAGCCATTATGAATAAAAGATGATAATAGACAGTGAAAATTCTCAATAGAGAGCTTGGAAAGTTTTCCACAAGTTGACTCTCAGCCAATATATTAGAAAATGGAAGTACCAGTATGCGCATGCACAGTAGGTGGAGTCTGTCATGTGCATGACTGTGTACATCCACCTGCCCATTAGGGGCACCTAACTTTTTATAATTCTGAATATTATTGAAATTAGAGCCGATATACTAGTCTATCAAGAGTGTTAGGGAGGTAAGTATGTTCTCATGATGTGAAATGGAACCTTGGTTGAGAGAAAAACAAACCCTTTGATGATGTGCTGTCCTGTTCAATCATAGATAGATACCTGTGGACATAAACACAAAGAGATTAGTATTTCATAGCGCCATATTGAAATAAACCAGTTTTCTAGGTGCTTATCACGTCTAATCGCGAGTCCCGGAAACACATTACATCGGAACTAAAACGCTAATTTAGACAAACATTTAATAGAAATCACCTGATAACTTGATCCTGGTCCTTCCTTCCTCAGAAGCTTTGGGACGATCAGACATGATTTCTAGATGGATTAAGTATGAAAATGAGCATACAGAAATTTCCTTTGCAGAAAAAAGCTTAAAGCATATGTCTCTTTGAGCCAATAAATTGGTAAAGAGGAAGTACTAGTCTGCGCATGCGCGAGGTTGGGGCTGGCATCCACCGGACTGACATCTGACTACCTGCCCAGTAGGGGCACCTAACTTTTTTAATCTGAGTGTTTATTGAGTGAAAGTCGATATTTGGCAATATTCAAAGAGTATTAGGGAGATAAGTATACGCTTGAAGTGAAATCAGGCGCTCCTCCAGACCTTTAACTGATGCCTGATCCTTCTTGGCCGCCTTGTCTCTCGCGATTCTCTCCACACGCGCACGCCGATCACGATCAAACTCTGCCACTAAGTTCGACGACCACTTTACGCACACATCGCAAGGACTTCCAACCTTACACTTGGGACACACAACACAGAGGTGCCCCGCAAACTTCCACTTCATGAAGCGATTGCAGTGGGAACATAATATATCTGGTGGGTACCTTGCCTTGCCCCTTCACCTTCAGTGAACACAGAATAAGAACTAAAACGCTGCACATGATAAGATGATGATGAGCAATACGCACAATTTACTTGATTGTAATTTTAAAATTTCTTAAAACATTAACTTTCTCTTAAATTAATGATAATCAAGTTCTAGGTAGGAAATATTTGAAAATTTTTAGAGAGAAAATTTTATAAACACGACTTGGTAATTGACTAACATTAGAATAGCCAATAAATTAAGACCGATCGCCACAAACACTCTCAACAATGAAGCAAGAGCTAATGATCGGCTTAAAACTGAGTGCATAGACATGCCAAGCCAAAACAAAACATTAATCATGGGCGCCACCATCTTGGCTACGGGCGCATCCATCTTGGAAGGGACTGAGTCGTAAGAGAAATTAACTGAGTACCCGGATAAGATAAAAACGATAGCGGGTACCGGAGTGACTCTAACAATGGCCACCATTTTAAAACAATGTGCCACTTTAAGGAAATTTCAAACACTCACTATGACACGAATGTATAAATTCTAGATTGATACAACCTGCTCCTGCAACCATTTCCCCTTTCCTTCCATAGTGCCACAAACGAGTGGTCCAACCAAGCACTAAACAAGTAAATTTTAATCCAAATTGGGAGCTTTAGAAGACACGACTGAAAGGTCAAGCAAAATAGACAAATCTGACTGTTGTTGGGAATTGACTCGGTACGCTGAGGCTATGGTAATTCCCGGACACAGTATGGGCAGGACCATGGAGAGTGCGGAGTTTTACTTGTTTATTTTGAGCTAGACTAGATAATAGACATTATCATAATAGTACATCTGGTAAGTATTATTCGAAGTAGAAACCAGATTTGGCACAGCCTGCATTCTGAAGCCATTATAATCGAGAATACAGATTATCAAGGGGTGGTGGGTTGGGGTTACATTTAGGCAAATCTGTAAAATATTGCTGCGACTTGCAGTGGTGCAGGGGGGGGGGGGGTTACCAGTCAGCATGGTTGATGCCCATTGGGTCCATAGTATATAACTGATAGATCCAATAAGATTGACGTCTCTTACAACGGACACGGGTTGTCTTGTCGTCTGGATCATGTGGTAGTACTTCAATGGTCCGGTACTGTACATCAATGTAGTGATGCCCATTGCCCTGGGAGGTTGAAGTGTGATGCGACTGGTGTGTTTTGGTTGTTTAAACAAAATCAAGCATTTCTTTTTTCACGAGAGAGTTGATACTTACCTCCCTAATACTTTTGATATTGCTAAATATCGGCTTTCACTCAATAAACACTCAGATTAAAACAGTTAGGTGCCCCTACTGAGCAGGGAGTCAGAGTGTAGTCTGGCGGATGCCAGCCCCACCACCGCGCATGCGCAGACTAGCACTTCCTCTGACTAATTTATTGGCTGATACACATGCAACTATTAAGAGCCTGAAGACCGAGCCTCTGTGGGGTGGAGAGGCCGGGTCCGTATCTAGGGAGGTAAGTATCAACTCTCTCGTGAAAAAAGAAATCCTTGATTTCGTTTATTTCACATCAAGAGTATACTTACCTCCCTAATACTTTTGATATTGCCGGAATTCGACAGTGAATTCGGCGGGAGGGAGGCGAGGTCAAAAGACCAGCTCATCCATATACGCTTTTCTGCGTTTAAGGCACTTAAACTTCTGAAACTGTATGAAAAAACAGTCAGGATTTGACTAACCATCGGATAACACCACCGATGTATGAGAGATGACCGAATGTCATATGCGCTCCCCCCCCCCCCCCCCTCCTTCCTGGGAGGAAGAGTCGAATGACCTCAATGTCCTATACGCTCTCTACGTACAAGTGCCATGTACTACAGGACAGAGACGAAAAAGCTTCATTTTCGTATACTCTCAACAATGAACCACATAAATACACAAAACCATCATCATATTAATAACGGGTAACGTGACAAGACAATCAACAATGGACAACCCATGCACAAGACTGACCTTGTTGAAATGGCTGCTGACATCATCTTCCCATTGGTGAAGAACGATGCAGTCCCAAAAAAGTGGTTGTTTCCATAAATTAATTGTGAAATATATAAGCAATGAGGAAACCTCATCAAAAATATAAACCTAGTTATTTTTTCAAAATCGACAAGGCGAGAGGATTAGAGGTGTCACGGAGATAATGGTCTGTAAAACTTGACTCACAGTGCCACTGAGCCACCGACATAATATCATCCACAGGGACCCCATTAAATAGGGCGGTGGAAGTCACTACGCCGCGGACACTGTGAGCCTTGGCCACGTCAACCTGTTCCCCGGTGGCAGATTTATGACAAAACTGAATGCATTCTACAATCCACCTGGAAATGGTGTCCTTAGAAGCCCTGCCATGGGGTTCAATATATGACAACCATAACACTGACTGGTCGGTGCGCCACTCCGATGTACGTTGTTTGTACCGGAGAAGCGCCCGGACGGGACACCATGCTTTAGAATTAGGATCATATCTAGTTAAAGCAGGCAAAACAATAGGTTGACCTGGATATTTCAACGACTGATTCTTAGCCAAGAAATTAATCCTAGGTAGCAGCTTAAGGCCTTCCCCTGAAACCACAAAACGGTCATCCTCAGCTGATAAGGCATGAATTTAACTTCTACGCCTAGCCGAGGCCGCAGCAATTAAAAACACAGTCTTCAGTGTTAATAGTTTCATAGAAATGGAACTAAGTGGTTCAAAAGGCTTATCACCTAGTACTTGAAGCACTAGCGATAAACTCCAAGACGGAATCACAGGGGGATTCCTTGGTCTTAGATTGCCCATGCCTTTAATTAATACATTTAATGTATTTACTTCATCACTTCCCCTCTTAGCCAAGCAAGGAATAACAGACATTAAAGCTGACTTATAACCAGCAATAGAGTTAGGCTTGAGGCTATAGGCATCATACAGGTGACAGAGGAAATCAGCTACTACCTGAATAGATGAATCCATTGGATCAATACATCTTTTTGAGCACCATTCTGCAAATCTGTTGATTTTATAATTATATGCTCTGGAGGTTGACCCCCTCCTGGCTTTGGCCATAAACATGGCTGCTTGCTCAGAAAAGCCCTCCTTAATTCTAGATTCCTTGACAACATCCACGCAGTCAATCTGAACATTGACGGATTGTTGTGAAGGGCCTTGCCCTGGAAGATAATGTCGTCCATCAGAGGCAGAGGAACCGGATTGCAGACCAGAAGGTCCAGCAGATCCGTATACCATGATCGGCTTGGCCAATCCGGGGTGATCAGAAGCACTTGGCATTCCTCCTGTCTGATTTTCTGAAGAATTTTTGGAATCAGGATTGCTGGAGGGAATGCGTATGCATACATTCTCCCCCAGCTGATAGCTAACGCATCTGTTGCGAAAGCGCTTGGATCCGGAATCGGAGAGACGTACGTCGTCATCTTCGCATTCTTCTTCGTTGCGAACAAATCGATGTTGGGTTTCCCCCAATGGTCGAACAGACGATCCGCCACACATTGATTTAGTTGCCATTCCGTGGGTAAAACACTCATCCTTCGGCTCAATGAGTCTGCTAGCAGATTTAACCTTCCCGGAATATGAACTGCTTTCAAGGTAATCTGTGATCCAGGCACCAACAAAGCAGTCTCCATGTCATCATACAGAGACTGGGCGACTTCGTTCCGCCCTGGCGGTTTATGTAAGTCACAACTGTTGAGTTGTCTGAACGAATAAGAACAATCTTGCCCTGAACTTTCTGTAAGAAATGTTCCAGGCCCAGGACTACTGCTCTTAGCTCCAGTAGATTTATATGTTCCTTTGACTGTTCCAGATTCCAAAGCCCTGATATCGTGGATTCTTCCAGGCAAGCTCCCCAGCCCTCCATCGATGCATCTGTATACACAGTCACCTGAGGGTGGGGAGGGGTTAGCATAACCCCCACTAAGAGATTCTCTGTGTCCAACCACCATTGCAGGTGATGAATCAGAGGCGCCAACACTGACACGTTCGAGTCCAGCGAACTTGTACTCTGGGTCCATTGTGTCATGAGAAATAACTGGATCGGCCGCCTGCGTAAGGCGGCCTGAGGAATGACTGGTTCCAATGAAACCATCAACCCCAGCATTCTCAAGTAAACCCGTGCCAGGACATGACGACTGTCGCACACTGACTGAATCAATGAGATGAGTTTCTGAACTCTCTCCTGAGTAGGAAAAACATATCCTGTCTCTAGATCGAAGAACATCCCCAGGTAAACAAACTTCTGGGATGGAGTCAGCTCTGATTTTGGGAAATTGATCATCCAGCCCAAGTCTGTGAGAATCTTCAAAACAATCTCCAGACTGGCCGATAAACTTTCCTGGGTGTGCGCTTTCAACAGCCAGTCGTCTATGTACGTGTGGACTGCTATGCTTCTCCTGCGGAGGTATGCGGCGATCGCAAGAACCACACGGGTGAAAACCCGAGGAGCCGTGGAAATTCCGAAGGGTAACACCCTGAATTCCCACTGTCTGCCCTGGAATGCAAATCTCAGGAAGCGACGGAAACTCCTGTGTATGGGGATGTGGAAATAAGCGTCCTTCAAATCTATCGACGCTGTCCACATTCCCCTCTCTAACCCCGCCAACACCGAGCGCACAGTCTCCATCTTGAAACTGGGCGTCTCTATGAACTTGTTCAATGGCTTGAGGTTGAGAATTGGTCTCCACCCTCCGGTGTTTTTTGTTACCAAGAACAGGGTTGAATAGAAGCCCGGACACCTTTGTGCCGGCTGAATAGCTCCTTTTTGTATGAGGGAATTTATTTCCTCCTCGATACACAACCTTCGCTCTGGATCTCTCGGATTTGGAGTCCAGATTGGCACTAGAGACAGTCGCGATGGCGGGCCTGTCATCCAATCGGGATGATACCCGACTGAAAGCCATCGCAAGACTAAACGGTCCTGAGTTAACCGTTCCCACTCTTGCATGTGGTCGGCTAGCCGGCCTCCCACCGGCCCACCTAGGGATAGAGGTGGACATAAGGAGTGCAAGAGCGGCACTGTCTCCTTTGCCAGAAACACCGGAGCGGTTCTCACCGCGGTAACCGTCCCATCAGGAATGATTACCACGCCCAGATCCTCGCGCGCCACGACCAGCACCGCGCGCACCTCGGTGCGCGGGCGGCTGCCTGGCTGACTGCGCCTGAGGAGCCTGCGCCCCCCTCGCTGCTGGTCGAATCGCACGCGGCCGAGGCCGATGCTGCGATGGTGGTTGGCCTCTGACCTGGCCAGCACCACCTCGAGCCTGCAGGGGACGATACGCAGGGGGTGCGGCACGAACGTTAGCACGACGAAGCACCTCAAACTGCTCGCGCAGCGCCCTCTGGTTATTTACCAGAGTAACCGTCTCCTGGAGGTGTCGACATCCCTCACCTCCAAAGAGACCAGGACCTGTCATAGGCGTACGCAGTAGCCTATTGTACAGGTCCTGGGACGGGCACAGATTGTCCAAGGCAAATGTGCGCCTTGCCCGGACACTCCTGGTCACCGCCCGAGTCATACAGTCCAGCGCCAGGTTGATACCATCCTGGATGGCTTGCTGGACTGTGACCGGACTTGGCTGGCGCGATGCGGATGCTGTTACTACCCCTTGTAACAGCTGGGAGACGTGGGACAGAGCGGCAATCGAAGCCCTCCCACTCTCCTCCGCATCACGCAACGCGGTATTTGCTGAACGCAACGCGTTCGAACACAAGACTCCCGTGTCAGAACGGGAGCCTGGCCGCGCATCCTCACCCAAAGCCGCGCGGTCATCCACGCTCGGCTTAGGTACCACACCGTACCGCTGGTAATCCAGGGGCACGATGTGGCAACGCCTGGCCACCTCACGCGGGGCCTTAGCGAGACGTCCACTCGACTTAATGGACGTCTCCGCCGCCTCGAACATGTCAACGACATGCTCTGCCAGCGGCAGAGAAGGCATAGCGTTAGCAGTGGGCTTACCAGCTAACCACGGCCTGTGCTCACGCTGGCTAGCCGACTGCTCCACGGGCAGATCTGGTCTAACACTCACCAACGACTGGCAAGCGTCAGACCAATCCTCCTCCGTGGCTAACTGCGAGCGCTCTACAAGACGGGGTCCTTCGTCTTCCTCCTGAGCGCAAGCAACAGAGCTTGACGGCGGGTACGCTGATATCCCTGGCAAGCCAGGGAGAACATGCGGGCCTGACAATACCGGCATGCTAATATCACTGGTTTGACCAGGAGCAGGCGCCGTGGTAGAGCGCGGGGCATATACCGCCCCACCACGGCCCCAGCCAGCACCAGCGACACTCTCGGCAAGCCGAGGTATGCGGTACCGCTGGCCTTCAGCGCCCATGGCCACAGTCTGAACCGTGGATTCTACCCCTGGGAGAGTAGAACCGTGGAAAAAGGCGCCTGTATTCCCCGCGAGGGGTGCACAGACGTCATAATCCATGTCCACGTCTTCAGACGGCGACCCCAACAGGTAATCCTCATCCTCCTGGCCAGACAGATTAGACTCCGGGTCAGCAAAGAGAGCTAACCCGGACTGGCCAGGGAAGGTGCCATACGAGGTACTGGCACCCGCGGTGTGCGGATACCCCTGGACTGATAAGCAGCCCGCGGGTTCCAGCGACGACCGTCCACGGTCCCTATTGGGCGCGGCAATAAGCCTGCTGCCAGGGCCGTGGAACGCCCCCTCTAATGGGGCCACCTCTGAATCTTCAAACAACGGAAGCGTACTAAGGAACGTTGATTCAGAGGTGGGGATTACCTGCTCCGAAGCAGATGATGAGGTCAATAAAGGATTTGGTCCAGGAAGCATGCCACGAAGCAACTCTGGAACCAAATCCTTCATTGTCCTCCTCATCTCTCCCAACATCTCGGTCCGGAAGGCCTCCATGTCCACCGCGGACGAGGCCTTCCTCTTACCCTTCTTACTTACACCCTCTTTTTTCAGCTTCTTCTTCTCCTCCTCCACCTTGTCCTTCGCCTGCAAGCACAAGAATTCGGACATTAGCTCGCCCCCCCCAGTGCTTACATATCTCGCAATTAAGCAAGGGACCACAGGGGCTACACTGAAAACAGAGATGAGGGCCAAACTTGTCCCTCAAAAATCGTCCACAGGACGCACAACCAGGTCTCTGAAAAAGGCCAACGGACGAGGAGTATGAGCAATCTAGTTAAGCTTAGAAACTCACCAACTCAAGAGAAGGAAAATGATCATAAAGATCATAATTTATCAGAAAACCAGCTTCGGACAACTTTAATTGTTAATAAAGAGCAAGGCTGATTATGACGTCATTAATCCTATGACAGGAAAAAATCGATCCCCAACAAACATCCCAGTGCAAGGACGAATTGTATCTCTAACCAGAACATGTGCAGAATGGACATTTCGACTACACAAGCATCAGATATATACTGATAACAATGGCAAATAAAGTTAATTATCTCCCTTTCCTCTAAATAATTAACATCACCTCATATCAATAATTAGATACCTGACACCTTGTCTAGACAAACCATCCAACCTGATGAACTGGAGCACTCCACCACTGAACGCCTCTTAACTCTCTCCACCTCTAGGGGAAGGAATTGGATCAAGAGGGCAAAGTGAGAAGACCTTTATAATAGGCCTCCAACTCACTGGACATAGAATTTTTGGTTAGATAACCTAACAGTATTAGTAGGAAATGGAACCATGGTGGAGAGACACAAACCCTCTGCTGATGTCATGTCCATAATATTTCTTCACACAGACCTGTGGACATAAACACAAAGAGAGATTAGTCTTATATAGCACCTAGTTGAAATAAACCAACTAATCAAGGCGCTTATCACGTTTAGCGCATGTCCCGGAAACACATTACAACGGGACAAAACTCGCTAATTTTACTAGAAGTCACCTGATTTAAAGGTCCAAGGCCCTCCTGTGGTGAAGTTACTCTCTCTGCCATCTTTCTCAGGTATCAACAGTTCTGAATTTTGCCAAAAACCCTTATAATTGAGCTACAAAAAGCACTATCACAAAAGCATGTGTTGTCTCTCAGCCAATAAATTAGCAAAGAGGAAGTGCTAGTCTGCGCATGCGCGGTGGTGGGGCTGGCATCCGCCAGACTACGCTCTGACTCCCTGCCCAGTAGGGGCACCTAACTGTTTTAATCTGAGTGTTTATTGAGTGAAAGCCAATATTTAGCAATATCAAAAGTATTATGGAGGTAAGTATACTCTTGATGTGAAACAGAACATGTGCAGAATGGACATTTCGACTACACAACCATCAGATATATACTGATAACAATGGCAAATACTGTTAATTATCTCCCTTTCCTCTCTAAATAATTAACATCACCACATATCAATAATTAGATACCTGACACTTTGTATAGACAAACCATCCAACGTGATGAACTGGAGCACTCCACCAACTGAACGCCTCTTAACTCTCTCCACCTCTAGGGGAAGGAATTGGATCAAGAGGGCAAAGTGAGAAGACCTTTATACTAGGCCTCCGACTCACTGGACATAAAATTTTTGGTTAGATAACCTAACAGTATTAGTAGGAAATGGAACCATGGTGGAGAGAAACAAACCCTCTGCTGATGTGATGTCCATTACATATCGTCACACAGACCTGTGGACATAAACACAAAGAGAGATTAGTATTATATAGCACCTAGTTGAAATAAACCAACTAAACAAGGCGCTTATCACGGTAAACGCGAGTCCCGGAAACACATTACACCGGGGAAAAAACTCGCTAATTTTACTAGAAGTCACCTGATTTAAAGGTCCTGGGCCCTCCTGTGGCGAAGTCATCCTTTCTGCCATCTATATCAGGGATAATCACTTCCAAATTCACACAAAAAGACTATGAATTGAGTAAAGAAAAGCTCTAGCACAAAAACATGTGTAGCCTCTCTGCCAATAAATTAGCAAAGAGGAAGTGCTAGTCTGCGCATGCGCGGTGGTGGGGCTGGCATCCGCCAGACTACACTCTGACTCCCTGCCCAGTAGGGGCACCTAACTGTTTTAATCTGAGTGTTTATTGAGTGAAAGCCGATATTTAGCAATATCAAAAGTATTAGGGAGGTAAGTATACTCTTGATGTGAAAATATGTATGCACAAATTCTTCCGGAAATGAAGGTTTTTTGTTTGGATTCATATGTGTCCTGGTACGTGGACTATCCAAAGAATCAGTGTCCGTTTTGCTGTTGGGCCATACACGTTTCCTGCTATTAGTGACACCATCAATCACCACATTGTTCAATATGTACGACAACGTCTCCATGGAGTATATGCTCATAGTTGATGGACTGACCAGTTCAGATTCCATGTTCACTACCGTAATCTTCAGGCTTCACTTGCTGCCTTGTGAAATCGAAAAGTATTGAGAACTTCTCAGAGGAGATGTTAGCTAGAAAAAACTGTATTACACTGAATCTGATCTTAGTTTATATCGAGTCAAGGATGCCAAGCCTAAGCAGTCGGTACCTTATATACTCCCTATTGGCTAAGGAAATTGCTACAACTTGTACACCGTTTCTAGGAAAGAGTTGGCCGCAAAAGAATTGCTTGCGTCATGGCGGTTGGCCTCATTAGAACTCGTTGCATCATCACGGTTGTCCATGGTTGGCCGCAGTTGGGTGCTTTGGAAGAGATTGTATCCTATGATGTCATGGGGGGGGGGGGTAGCTTCATGGTTGGGTGAAGGCAGCGCAGTTGGCCGCTTGGTTGCTGGCCAAAACGATTGACTGATAGCCGCTTGTTGGGCGGTTGGACGCAGTTGGCTGCTTATGTGTGTGTGTTGTTATCCACAGTCTATGTAGTAGTTGTCCGCAGCTGTCCACACTAGAATTATGTTATAAAGTATTCAGATTGAATGCTTTCTGCTTCAAGACCTTTGAAAAATGGAGGGATGTGCTCATGGAGCAGATTGGAACTAGTGGTGTAGTGGGCGGATAAATAGAAGCTGGAATCCTTGTTTCTCCATTATTTCACTATTTTTAAGAGAAGGGAAACGTTTGTTCTTGTGTAAATGGAGGGATGGGGTGTGTGTTTTGTGCGTAGGATAACTAGATAGCGGGTTAACCTACTCGTGTGTTTTTTAGTCGCAAGTGGTGCTCGACTGGTGCACATGTATATAATTTGGCAACGTTACTGGCATGGGGGGTGCCAGTTTGCAGATCCCAATCCTCGTAATCCTGACTCATGACATTTCATACCCTTTATCGTTATACTCATCAGAGGTGCGCTGTTGTAAGCACTATAGTGTGCTGTGCTTAAATAGTAAAAAAACTAAGCTGTGTTTTTAGATTGTCATGTGAGTACAGTGTTGTGTACTGTGGGTGTGTCAGACCTGGTTTATAGACTTGTATCCTCCAAGGTGTGGGATATGGGAGGGGTGGGGGTGGGGGGGGGAATAGTGTCCCTGGGTTGGTTAACAGAGGTGTTACACCCAGGAATCTGAATCTAGCCCGGAGTTGGGTGATTCGAACCCTGGGTGCAGCACTGGCTCGGGACCAGGACTGGCTAAGGGTGTGTGGGCCAAGTAGTCCTGGAGCCAGTTAAACCGCTTCTCTGGTGCTGGGTCGGCCAAGAGGTTAGCGATTCCCTGGTCCAGCTATCCCTGAAGGGTGTCAATTGGTTGAATTGGTGGGGGGATGGCGGGAGAAGCGGGTGCAGGTTCTGGTCGGGTGGGGGAAGTGTTCCGCTTATGAGTAGCGAAATTCCTCCAAACGTTCAGCTGGAATGACTTGTGTTGCGGTGAAGTAATCAGCTGTTATGTCCGCACATTCATGTGTGAACTTGTGAAACAAGCATAGATGTCTACGAATTTCTGATTTTTTGCGGGTTGTTTTCCCGCACTTTCCACATGACCAGAACAAGGCTTGGCAATGTATTTCTCTGATATGTCGACTGAATCCGTTTTTTGTCTGTGAATCTACGTAAGCAAGTGTTGCAAACTCGCGGTGCCATTGCTAAACAGCAAAGTAGAGATGTGTCCATTGTAGTATGACATCAAATGCCAGCCTGACTTTATTGTAGAGTGTGATGTGAAAGGGGTGTGACATCATAGCTGTAACCTCTCTGTGATGGGAGGATAAGGTGACCTCGTTAAATAATGCTGCGGCTTGCAGTCATGCAGGTGGGGGTTACCAGTCAACATGGTTGATGCTGATTGGGTCAATAGCATGTAACTGATTGGGCACAGACCGCTTAGGCCTGGCATCCTTGACGCGATCTAAACTAAGATCAGCATCAGGTGTAATAAAGTTTTTTCTAGCTAACATCTCCTCTGAGAAGTTCTTAATAAATTTGTGAAATATGGATGTATTTAACTGAAAAGCATTTCCAAGTCAGCTCTTATTGCACCACATTGATTAATTAAGTAGAACAGATCGTATTGGTGACAAACATAACCGAGTTCAATATCGATCACTCTAAGTATGTGAATGAGAATGAAAAATATACATAAATTAGCCCAATAACTCACCCGTAATTGTAGTGGCTGCTTTTGCAAACATACTCGCTCAAATTCGGCAACAAATGAATGTCTCTTCATACGAATATTGTTCAGACAATATCTCTCCTCAGGGGTACCCATATAAAATCCAGTCATCACATACTGTTGCTGATGGGAGTATTCCATTAGCTCATCGTAAACTGAAAATAAGAAAATTTATCAAATTTATTTTCCACGAGTGAGATGACATACTTACCTCCCTAACACTCTTGATATACTAGTACATCGGCTCTAAATTCAATAATATTCAGAATTATAAAAAGTCAGGTGCCCCTACTGGGCAGGTGGAATGTACACAGTCATGCACATGTGAGACCCCACCTCTTCGCATGCACATACTGGTACTTCCATTACTGACATAGAAGCAACCATTCAAATAACCAAAGTACCAGGCCTCCGTGGGGTGGAGAGGCCGGGATCCTGTTAGGGAGGTAAGTATGTCATCTTACTCGTGAAAAAGAAATTTGATAAATTTTCTTATTTCACATCATGAGAACATACTTACCTCCCTAACACTCTTGATAAAAGCCAGAATTTGAAAGTAAATTTGGCGGGAGGGAGGCAAGGTCCTAAAACCAGTTCACCCTCGAAGAAACTAGCTCTTTGAATTTTCAAGAGATTTAAAACATCTGAAATTGTGTGTGAAACACAACCAGGAATAGAATTTTGCATGGGATAATCGACCGATGAAGAAAGATTGATCGAAAGGCAAATGCGCTCTCCCCCACCACCAACACCCCCACCCCCCTCTTTCTGAGGCAGGTTTGGAAAAAACACTGCTCTAAATGACTAGCACGTTCTCTAGTACTTGAAAAAAGTATTACTAGACATTGGAAAAAGAAGAATTGCTTCATTTTCAAAAACTCTCTGAAAGAACCACAATTAAGAAACATTAACCATCACCCTATTAAATAATAACATGACAAGATAAAAAACAAAATGGTCACATATACTGACCTCTCATGTCTTGGGCGCGGAAATCACCTCTTCGCCCATATGGATGAACAGAATGTAACCCGAAACAGTACGGATTCCGTACGAACAAATGTGATATTTGTAAATAGCAGAGGAGGAAAACTAATTACAAATAAATACCTCTGCATTATTTTCTGAGGACTGAGACGGCGAACGGGTTGGAAGTCTCACGGAGATAATGGTCGGTAAAACTCGATTCACAGTGCCACTGGGCTACTGACATAATGTCTTCAACAGAAACATCATTAAATAATGCCGTGGAAGTTACCACACCACGGACACTATGAGCGTTGGCTCTATCTACTTGTTTTCCAGTGGCTGTCTTATGACAGAATTGCATCTGGAAATAGTGTCTCTTGACGCACTAACATGGGATTCAATATATGACAACCATAGGGAGCATGGGTCTGTCCCCCAAAGCTGGGACCTTTTCTTTAGCACCAGGATCATATCTGGTTAAGGTAGTTAAAATTATAGGTTGACCCGGATATTTTAAAGATTGATTCTTAACCAAGAAATTCAATCTTGGTAAAAGGTCAAGGCCTTGACCTGTAACTATATAACGGTCAGACTCAGCAGACAAGGCATAAATTTCACTTCTGCATCTGGCTGAGGCTGCCACCGTTAAAAATACAGTTTTAAGTGTCGATAGTTTAATAGAAATAGCACTAAGTGGTTTAAAAGATTTATCACTCAAAATTTGAAGAACCAGAGAAAGACTCCATGACAGTGTTTGTGGAGGATTTCTTGGTCTAAGATTACCCATACCTTTGATAAGAGTATTTAGAACACATACTTCATCACTTCCCCTCTTTGCCAAGCAAGGGATAACAGTCATTAATGCCGATTTATATCCAGCAATAGAATTATGCTTAAAACTATAGGCATCATACAGGTGAGAGAAAAATCAGCTACTACCTGAATAGATGCATCCATTGGATTGATACATCTCTTTGAGCACCATTCTGCAAATCTGTTGATTTTATAATTATATGCTTTGGAAGTTGACCCCCTTCTGGCTCCGGCCATAAAATCGGCTGCTTGCTCAGAAAAGCCCTCCTTAATTGCAGATTTTTTGACAACATTCATGCATTCAACTGAAACATTGATGGATTGTTGTGAAGGGTCTTGCCATGGAAGATAGTATTGTCCATCAGAGGCAGAGGAACCGGATTGCAGACCAGAAGGTCCAGCAGATCCATAAGCCATGATCCGCTTGCCCAATTCGGGGCCATCAGAAGCACTTGGATACCTCCTATTTGATTTTCTGAAGAATCCTTGGAATCAGGATTGTTGGAGGGTATGCATATGCATACATTCCCTTCCAACTGATAGCTAGCGCATCTATTGCGATTGCGCTTGGATCTGGAATCGGAGAGACGTATGTCGTCATCTTCGCATTCTTCATTGCGAATAAATCTATGTTGGGTTTCTCCCAGTGGTTGAACAGGCGATCCGCCACACATTGATTTAGTTGCCATTCCGTAGGCAGAATGCTCATCCTTCGGCTCAATGAGTCTGCTAACAGATTCAGCCTTCCCGGAATATGAACTGCTTTCAAGGTGATCATATTATCCATGCACCAGCAAAGCAGTTTCCACGTCATCATACAGAGACTGGGCGACTTCATTCCGCCCTGGCGGTTTATGTAAGTCACTACTGTTGTATTGTCTAATCGAATCAGAACACTCTTGCCCTTGACCTTCTCTAGGAAGTGATCCATGGCTAAGACTACTGCTCGCATTTCCAGCAGATTGATGTTCTCTTGATTGATCCAGATTCCAAAGCCCTGATACTTTGTTTTCTTCCAGGCAAGCTCCCCATCCCTCCATTGATGCATCTGTGTACATCGTTAACTGAGGGTGGGGAGGTGACAACATTACCCCAGCCAGGAGATTTTCTCTCTTCATCCACCATTGAAGATGGTGAATAAGAGGTTCCAACACTGACACCTTTGAGTCCAGGAAACCTGTACTCTGGGTCCACTGTGTCATGAGAAATAACTGGATCGGCCGCTGGCGTAAGGCTGCCTGAGGAATGACTGGTTCCAAAGAAACCATCAACCTCAACATTCTCAAGTAGACCCGTGCCAGGACATGACGACTGTTGCACACTGACTGTATGACTGAGATGAGTATTTCTACTCTCTCTTGAGATGGATAAACATATCCTATCTCTAGATCGAAGAACATGCCCAGGTAAACAAACTTCTGGGATGGAGTCAGCTCTGACTTTTGAAAGTTGATTATCCAGCCTAGATCTGTAAGAGTTTTCAAAACTATCTCCAGATTTGCTGATAGACTTTTTTGAGTGTGTTCTTTTAACAGCCAGTCGTCTATGTACGTGTGGATTGCTATGCGTCTCCTGCGGAGGTATGATGACATAGCTTGGACCACTCGAGTGAAGACCCGAGGAGCCGTCGATATACCAAATGGGAGAACCCTGAATTCCCATTGGCGGTCCTGAAATGCATATCTCAGGAACCGACAAAAGCTCTTCGCAATGGGAATGTGAAAATAGGCATCGTTTAGATCTATTGATGCTGTCCACATTCCCTTCCTCAATCCTGCTAACACCATTCTTACAGTTTCCATTTTGAAACTTGGGTGTGAGGATAAACCTGTTGAGAGGTTTGAGGTTGAGAATTGGTCTCCACCCTCCAGTGCTTTTTGTCACTAGGAACACGGTTGAAAAATAACCCAGACATTTTTGTGCCAGTTGAATAGCGTGTTTTAGTATGAGGGATTGAATTTCTTCCTCTATACACAACCGTTGATCTGGATCTCTTGGATTTTGAGTCCTGATCGGAACCAGAGACAGGTGCAATGGCTGATTTGAAATCTAGTCAGGATGGTAACCGACTGAAAGCCATCGCAAGACTGAGCGGTCCTGAGTAACCCGCTCCCATTCTTGCATGTGGAAGGCCAGACGGCCTCCCACGGGTGCACCTAAGGATTGAGGTGGACCCGAGAAGTGCAAGAGAAGCCCTGTCTCTGGTGGCTGTCCTAGCAGCACTGGTGTGGTCATTTTGAGAGGTGACCCATCAGGTTCGGCTTCCACGACCAGAACCCCGCGCTCCTCTACCAGTGCCACGCACACCTCGGTATGCAGGCTGTCTGGCGGATTGCGCTGGAGGAGCCTGCGCTCCCCCCACCCCCCTAGCTGGCTTACACTGTCGTGGCCGTGGCCGACTCTGCATAGGTGATTGGCCTTTGACAAGGCCACTACAACCTCTAGCTTGCTGAGGGTGGAAGGCAAGGGGTGCTGCTCGAACACTTCAAACTGCTCTCGCAGCGCCGTCTGGTTGTTCACCAGGTTTACGGTTTGTTGGAGGTGCAGGCATCCTTCACCTCCAAACAACCCTGGACCTGCCATCGGCGTCCGAAGAAGCCAATTGTACAGGTCCTGCGAGGGGCACAAATTGTCAAGGGCAAATGTGCGCCTCGCCCGTAAACTCCTGGTTACGGATCTCGTCATGCAGTCCAGAGCCAGGTTAATGCCATCCTGGATGGCTCTCTGGACTGCAAGAGGAGAAGTTTGGCAGGCCACGGATGCTGCTACTACCCCCTGTAGCAGCTGGGAAACGTGCGAGAGAGCTGAGATGACTCCTCTCGTACTTTCCTCCGTGTCCCGCAGCGCGGAATTAGTGTTGCGCAGGGCATTAGCGCACAAGGGTCCCGTGTCAGACTGGGACCCAGGCCGCGTGTCTTCGCCCAAAGCCGCATGGTCATCCATGCAAGGCTTTGGAATGACGCCATATTTCTGATATAGATCAGAACTTATACGGCAGCACCGTACCACCTCGCGAGGGGCCTTCGCAAGGCGTCCTTTCAGCAGAATGGACGTCTCTGCCGCAGCGAACATATCAATGATATGCTCCGCATATGGCAGAGATGGCATGGTGCTCGTCACCAGTTTCCCTCCCAACCATGGGCACTGGTTCCACTGGGAAGCTGGTCGATCCACCTGAAGTTCTGGCTTGATGTTCACCAGCCATTGGCAAGCATCCAACCAGTCTTCCTCGGTGGCCACCTGTGAATGTTCGACGAGCCTAGGGCCTTCGTCGTCCTCAACCACATTCACTGATGGGCTAATGGCCGGAGCTCCAGATACTCCTGGATAGCCAGGGAAGCCATACGGACCCGCAAGGGACGGCATGGCTTGCGCTGTGGCTATTCCAGGAGCCGGATCTATGGCATCATGGGGGGCTAAAAACATGACGTCACAGTCCGGGCCTTCCTCACGGTAACTCATGGCAAGCTGAGGGATACGGTATGGATGGCCATCGGCTCCTAGCCGGCCTAACCGTTGAGCCATGAAACCCGCTCCCGAAGAATAAGTTCCATGGAAATGGCAATTTAGAAGAGGCCCACACTTACTGCACCTAGTGCAGTCATGAGGGAAAAAGCGGGCCTTCACGAGATGGTGGCAGGAAGGGCATTTGTTCTCAATTACCCTCTGAAAAGACACAAACAGAAACAATTAGTTTTTAGTTATGACGAACCAAAAAACCAATTTCAGAAGGCTAATAAGATCCATGAGGAAAACTTTTGACCATCAAATGAAAGATAAGCCAGGCACATAGAAAAAACTATAGGCCTGACAAAAAGTAAACAAATCCGAAAACCTTGTTATACTTCTTTAAGAAGACAAGGGAGACATAAGAATTTGAATTTGAATACTTGAGAGGCAAACTTTTTAGACTTCACAGCTCAAAACAAAGATTCATTAGTAATTGAACATCATAAACACAATGAACCTATGCAAACCATCAAGAGAGATAAATAACTCAACACTCAGTCAAAAAACCTAAAATATTTAGAAATAAAATGACTGAAATTTTTTCTCTCTCCTAAATAACCTCATAAGATGACTTCTGAGGACGAGTGAAGTCTGATAAACAACACAGGAATACCTGATCCTGAGTCCAAAACCCTGTGGTGGGGGGAGAATGCGGAAAAATTACTTCTTATGGTAATAATTCCCTCAGCAAACTCATAATAAATTAGAAGGACCCAGAAACCAAGTATAAATATTGTTTAAAATAAAAGGATACCCTTCAAATATCAGCTCATGTGTCTGAAAAATAAAGCACAACATGCGTTAGCTAATATATAGGCCTCCCCCATAAAAGAGCTAGCCTAATAAAGATGTATCCATGAGATAGCGCGAATCCCGGAAATATCATCCGAGTCAACATGCAAAATTTTTATCAATAAATTTACTAAAGTACACCTGATGGCTCGGACCGGGAGCATCCTCCGGCGACTTGGCAGCATCAGACATACTAATAATAAGCCAAAGCAAGTTGCAAAACAACTCAAAGCTTTAAAAAGAATGAAAGTAAAAGCAAGGCTAGAAAGCGTATTGCAATGGCAGGTCAATATTTTAAGAAGAGAATGAGTCAGCCCCGCGCATGTGCGAGTTTGGGCTGCACATTCGCTGGACTGTCAGTTGTGTAACCTGCTCAGTGGGGGCAGTTTCTTTTTAATTCTGAGTATTAATGAAGCTAGGTCGATATTTAGGAAATATCATAAAGCATCAGGGTGGTAAGTATACTCTTGATGTGAAAAAAACATCCTCTTGTGCAGAAATCATGTTCATACCATCCGCCGAGTCTGTAGAGTCTGATGAAGGGGATGGGACAAGAGGGAGATATTTTTCGTTTTATATCTCCGACCCGTAGACATATCAGATGATAAGTCAGAAAAAAGGAGACATGATCAACCTCTGAGTGAAAAACAGGAGCTCTACCATCCTAAGATGAGCCTGTGGACACAAGGACACAAGGGATTAGTAAAACTTAGGCGCTGGGATAATTTAACAAGGATTCACAGTGCCTAAAAATGCACTAACACCAGGTCGGTCGCGAACGAAAACCGGTGACGTATAAATGTTACAAGTCTTAAATAATATATGGAACAATATCACCTTAATGGATGATGAGGCAGACTTCTCTGATGCTTTAGATTCAGCCATAGTGAAATGGATGAAAGAAAATGAATGAAAATTCAACGAAATAAAGCTTGGAATTGTTTTCAATGTTGCTGATAAGCCAATATATTAGAAAACGGAAGTACCAGTATGCGCATGCGCAGAGGTGGGGGTCTGACAAGTGCATGACTGTGTACATTCCACCTGCCCAGTAGGGGCACCTAACTTTTTATAATTCTGAATATCATTGAATTTAGAGCCAATAGACTAGTATATCAAGAGTGTTAGGGAGGTAAGTATGTTCTCATGATGTGAAATAAGAGGTCCAAGGGCCTGTGACACTTACCTGGACCATTAGCATTTGAACCATTTGCATTGAAATAGACATGAATAATTTTTGGAAAATCAAGATGTCGACCAAAAGTAATCGGCCAATCAAATTTCTGAATATAAGTTTGAGAGGATACCACCATAGGATCATTCCAGACAAAGTTGGTTAAAATCCACTAAGTGGTTTGGGAGGTGGTGCGTTTTAAAGGATTTCTGCATAATTTTTGGAAAATCCAAGATGGGCACGCAAAAAATTTACAAATCAAAGTTCTCGTTTGATATGTTGAAGTCAACTGCGATAAGTTTATACGAAATCAGATCATTGATTAAGGAGTAATTAGCATTTTAAATGGATCTGGAAAATTTTCTGAAAATCCAAGATGGTCGCCAAAAAAAAAAGAACAATCAAAATTTTGAACATAAGCTCTAGTCTACCACCATAGGATAACTGGCAAGTGGTTAAGGAGAGGTGTTTTGACAATTTCCAGTAAATTTTTCATAAAATCTAAGCTTTCACCACCCCCACCCACAAAATTGATCAAGCAAGAGGGTAACATCATAGGGTCCTTCTAACCAAATTTGATTGAATCTGTTAAACAGATAAGGAGGAGAAGCATTTTGACAATTTCCAGTAAATACTTCATAAAATCTCAGATTTCCACCCAAAAAATTGACCAATCAAAATTCTGAATATAAGATCTGGATGGTACCAGCATAGGATCCTTCGAGCCAAATTTGGTTGAAATCGGTCAAACTATTACGGATAATTGATTTGATGGACGGATGGCTACGGGAAATTGGGAACTGGTAAAATTTAACGGAAATTGGGGCCAGATGAGCTAAAAATATGAATTTGAAAATATTTATACAATTCTGTTTCCTGATACAAGTATTTCAGCCATTATATTAGGTATTATGTCAGATACAAGATTGCTTACCGAGGCGGTCATGGTTGATGTACAGTGTTAACGATGTCGACATTTGATGGGGGGGGGGATTAAAAGCTTAGAGGTATTAGCCATTTGGACCCCCCCCCTCCCCAAACCAACATATACACACACGCATGCACACACTGCTTGAAACCTAGCAGCACCTCCTTGGCAGATGCTTTATAAGTTGCAAGGAAGGATTCTAGAGAATGAATGCAACAATTAGTGCATGGGTGGTAGAAGAGAGCACAACATCAAAATTTATTACAAGTAATGCACAAAGCCGCTGCCTTCTGCTTGGGAGTACCCGAAAAATTTAATGTGAATACAAAATAAACAAGCTGTCTATTCTGGTAAAAAATAAAGACTTTGAACAGAAAACGTCAATGATGGGAACTGGTTACTCGGTCACATACCTGGTTCAACACGCAGGTCATCCTAGTTTAAGAAATCTTTATAGGTTCCAAATATACACTGTATACATTTAGTATCAGCAGGGTAAGGGAGTCCTTGCAGTAAAACACTCAGATTGCATGCTGCTGACTAATGCCAATGGACATGCATTACAGAAGACTTAAGAGTCTTGCTTAGTACAAAGAGGACTAAATATTTAAGTAAACTGTCATGTAAAAGTACAGTCAAATATCTGACATCATAATAAGTTATGTATGTTGATGTCACAATCAATTATGTCATTCATGACATAATTGATTGTGACATCAACATACATGTGAAGTAACTTATTATGATGTCCGATATTTGACTGACAGATTGAATACCTCTATTGCAGAGTAATAACATTGAATGCTCATCTAATCCAGCACAGAGTAATAACATTGAATGCGTACCTAATCCAGCATAGAGTAATAACATTGAATGCTTACCTAGTCCAGCACAGAGTAATAACATTGAATGCTTACCTAGTTCAGTACAGAGTAATAGCATTGAATGCTTACCTAATCCAGCACAGAGTAATAACACTAAATGCTTACCTAGTCCAGCACAGAATAATAACATTGAATGCTTACCTAATCCAGCATAGAGTAATAACATTTAATGCTCACCTAATCCAGCACAGAGTAATAACATTGAATGCTTACCTAGTTCAGCACAGAGCAATAACATTGAATGCTTACCTAATCCAGTACAGAGTAATAACATTGAATGCTCACCTAGTTCAACACAGAGTAATAACATTGAATGCTTACCTAGTTCAGCACAGAATAATAACATTGAATACTTACCTAATCCAGGACAGAGTAATAACATTGAATGCTTACCTAGTTCAGCACAGAGTAATAACATTGAATGCTTACCTAGTTCAGCACAGAGTAAGAACATTGAATGCTTACCCAGTCCAGCACATATTTGAACAGCCTCGTCTGAGCACCCAGCAGGCCCTTTGATGTAGATATGACTATGGATCTCATAATGAGTTAAATAGGGCAAAATTCTCCCATATAAACTAATGGGACACGACAGGCATGTACAGACGGCTATCTGAAGTACAAATCACAATGAAATACAGAACATGCAAGCATACTGCAAGAGATATAGATGAATATATACATAGCCCAAATATATCTAACCACTTGCGCTACAAAATCAAATGAACTCTAGTTTCAAGTCATAACACTTAAATGAGACCACATAAATTCTATCATCATCTACGAAACATCAATAAAATGCTTCCTGTAAAATGCTTACCCTAAAGTGTCCTCTCTTCATAAGATGGGCAGCTGGCATGAAAGGTTCAATAACAGGTTTAACTGTTAAATAGGCAGAGACATCGAGGTATGACACAGCACTGGAGACTCCTAGAAATGTAATAAACAGCAAAATGTGAATATTTACTATTTTATAGTTGGGTTAGTCACTGAGCTAGAAATCGCAATGCTAAGTTTTCAAAACTCTACATTTCTTACAAATCTGTAAAATGGTATTTTCTATAATTATGACCAAGTTACCTCCCTGGGCTATACAGAATTATATACACCAAGAGAGAAAATTCCCGTAAAATGATTGATCTACGAAAATCAAAATGTTTGCTGAGTGAATGGCCATTATTTCCAGGCCAAAAGAAGACTATCTGTGAAAACTTGAATTACTGCCTTGGTCATATATTGAGCTCGGAATTCAGCGGTAAAATTTTAAAAATATTTCTTGACCTGCAAATGCACATTTCTCAAGAACACTGTAGAGACCATTTCAATCAACTTGACCATTAATGGGACCTTCCTACAGCTATCTATTTACAAATTATATGAGTTATGACCCTTTCCACTTGTGAGCTGGTAATAGTGAACTGCGGATTTTAATGTTTGTTACCGTAAGCGTCGATGCCAGTCAGACCATGGACAAAGGTGTGTGGGTCATGAAGTACTGTGGAATTCCTTGTCAGCCGCTTTGACACCCTCACACTAGACTCATGCCACACATCCATCCTAAGAACATATCATAAATATACAAAGGAACTTAATGAATGATATTTATTTATGCAAGCTTATAAAACATTAATACTATTAACATTTATGGTAGCATTTTATCATAATGTATCGTAATTGACACGTGCTATGAAAATACATCGTGGCTAGTATATAAGCCCTCGCTATATATGCCTAGTAGTATAGTGGTGTGGCAGTAAAACCTGCAGTATGATAGATCTAGAACTCTGACATCATCATATCCATAAGAACATTGGGTATGATTGCCACACATGTAATACATAACCATCATTTGAAAATGACAGGCTAGCATATTGTGATTGCCCACTAGGTAATTCCTAAGTTATATATTAATCCTATATCTAATCAGTAATTAAACAATCATACAATCTTGATGCAATAATAGAGTATTTACACAAGGCTACTCTACTACTAGGATTACACACAAATATTTTTGTGAATAATTTATGATGCTGTAATTTAGCAGTTATCTTCTTACATGAGAGCTGCTTCACGGAGGTGTGTGCAAAGCCGAGAATATGGGTTTGGTGGAAGATATGGGCTCGAGAACAAGTCCGAAAGAAAACGTGACCAAACCTCAGCAAGATGACAGTCAAGCAAATACTGTAACAAGAAAAGCAGATACTTGTAAATAAATATTGTTTTAAGTAGGGGAGTGGTGACATCATTCAAAGGTTAAACTTGCATAACTTGAACAAACTATGTCATATATCCCTTGAGAATCCAGTCCCTAAAGACAATTATACAGGAAAGCTGTTGAGAATTTTGAAACTAACTTGACTGGAACATGTTTCTGCCATTAACAGCAACAGACCCGGTCATATTAGGTTCAAAATATACAACAGAATATTCCTTACATCAAAGAGAATTTCTCATTTATAGTCTGTAAGGGTTAGAGGGCTATATATAGGGAATCTGGAACGAGGTCACTTTTCATATCACTATTATATCCCTATTATGGATCGAGTTGAAAATTATCAATTTGCACGAGTTTTAGCGAGTGCAAAATTGATAATTTTCAATGAGGTTCATAATAGTGATATGAAAAGTGACCGAGTTTGAGATTTTATTTATCATATAAACTGTGATTTTGAAATATTTGCTAATAGTTGCTGATGTGACTTTTATCTGATTTCTCATTGTTGATTTTCGTGAAATCGATACCGCTGCTGTGACGCACCACTACTTGATAACAGATACTGAATGCGAAGCAAAATATAGTGACAAACACAAAATCTGGCGATGTCAGCCGTTAAATACTATTTTAACTGGTCATTGAAAATTATAGCCACGGCCATCAATCATTACTTCGCTGCCGACTGATAAACTGTCAAATGATGACATTTTGCGATAACGTTTCATGAATGACAAATCGTAGTAAACAAATCGTAGTAAAACAGTACCGAGGAGTAATCACTACACGTCACGCTCACATCAATTGATGTTTTAATTGGTCGATTTAAATGGGTTGCCCACCCAACAGCCAATGAAAATACTCTGTTGAATATGGCACGTGTGCTCATATAAAAAAATATGGAATGGGCTAGAAGCTTTGTTTATATGATAAATAAATATATATGCTATATGAATAAACTGGACAAGATTGCACTCCATGTAATAACACTATCATTTCTCCAATGAATCGTATGTAATGTACGATACATTGGAGAAATATATATATATATATTCTAAGACTAAATATGACAAACATTACATGGCTGAAAATAAGTCTAACTACAACAGATACTATGTTTATAATTAATTAATTATCCAAACACCATGAGCTACATTCACACCACGACTGATTCACCATTTTTGTGCCAATCAGGTAAAGACAAGATTCAAACCCACAAGCTTTGGTCTACAAATCAACATCACAACTGCCAAAACAGCATTGATTATGCGTACAGGATGTGCCTCCTATCTCTCTACTAATTTCTCATGATTGAATTTTGGGTGCAACATCATAAGAGAAAGCCTAACTTACTTCAGTATAATATTAGAGTTATGCTTACTACAGCTGAGCGGTCATTATGAAATGAAAATTTCTTTTATTTAAAAATGTAAATTAATTATTCATATTTTCAATTTAATATTTTCAGATAGGCATCTACTATATTGCTTTACTGCAGCCATTGTCAAATATAAATATATACCAATTCACTTTTTGACACCTCGCATATAAGCCATCTAGCAAGCACCACAATATCAAAGTTTCTTCAAAACATATATGGTAACATCATGAACTGAGGATGCAAGAATGATACAAATGTGTTTATAATGGAGGTATTCAGCTTTAGCTATCTCTAGCTAAGCTCCACCCTTACCTCACTTGTGTTGGGATCGATTAATCCCTGAACTCCCTGACTATCAGTTTTCCAGAAAACTACACAAGTAAGCTGTTGAATATTTTGAAGCTAATTTGACTAGGTGCTGTTGCGCGCAGTTAAATTAGTTTCAAACTATTCAACAGAATGTTTCTTAAATAGTAAAACCATACAATTCGTACAACCTGTCGGACTATCATTCATTTAAGACAGATTAAATCGAGTCATTCATGCTGTAATTGATTATGATGTCATCCTACATGTCACATAGTTGATTATGATGTCATATGATGGATGGATAAACTGGAATTATGTGCTATCATATTCCTGAAAATAGCCATTAAAAAATTGTATAAATCATGTAATTATTCTTCCACAAAGCAGTTATTTAACCTTGCACAAAGTCAAAGACATTTTGAAAATATTAACAAGGCTGACATCATCGATCTATGGTCCCAAACAGATGTGTGGTTGCATGAAGCTCAGCTTTACGACATTACAATCAACCATGAAGCTTGAATTAATTGACAGAATTAACTACTTAAAGAACAAGCGCTGCACGCAGCGAGATGTGTGTGCTAATAAGTGAAAACAACGCAACATATAATGCCTAAAAAATTACACTATCATATTGTCATAGGAGTCAGATAATTATGTAAATACTTCGTCGAAAGTGTCCATTTTCGTACCTTTACAAAAAACTAAACTGAAACAGAAGTACTAGCGTCAATACGAGGATGTGACATCATCAGAGGGAGCCGACTGTCTGCTAGACAAAACTCTATCCTCGCTGAACATGGAAATAAACATGGAAATTTATTCAAGCGACGGTGAAGATTTCTCAGCGTATTCTTCAGGCAGCAGTCACTACATCAAGTATGAGCTCATATCTGAGGGAAGTAGTGACTCCGGGCCTGAAGATGGTAATGATGTGCCGAATTTAGGCATAGTTCCCTACCAATTTGAACCGGTACCAGATTTCGAGAATGTAGTTACAGCAGACAAGGTGAACGGCATGGACGACAGAAACGCGCGACTTCAGAACGTAGACTGGTCAGTAAATTACAAACAAGTTATGTTTTTTTCTATATGACAATATTTTATTATATCTGCTGCATGCGTATCAGAAAATAGACAATAATTGCAAGGTAATGTGTTTTAGTCAAAACTTACAAGTTGTGATAGGACAATGCATGCTCACAAACCTTCAACTTTTGGACAATCCAACGCAAATTTAACATACTTTCTAAACCAGTGCTGGAACCAGGGGTGGTGATGAGACAAGGTGGGTCCTTGTCCCTACAATCGTCATACAGTGGGGACATATTTGGCCAATTAGAAAAGCTGCCTGAAATGAAATGTCTTCTCAGACAGAAATTTTCCTGAGGGAAGTCCACCCACCTACTCATCCCAAAACACCTGGTTATCGAGCCGAGAGACCACCACCCCAAGATTACCCCATCTCACCACCACACAAAAAAAGTTAAACCCATTCCAGCGCCCTTGGTCTAAAACCTGTCTTAAAAACCAATCTGTCCTAACTTGTCCAAAACTACCCAGTTTAATTGAGCATATTTGTTAGTGGTGTTCCGATTAATCGATTTGATCGATGATTGATTGGTTTGTATGTTCAACCATCAGATCGATCATGATTTCAGAAATCAATTTTGGTTGTTTATAAATTGACTTTATTAATATATTTTAACTGGTAAAGCTAGAAAACGAATACCTTTTGGAAAAGAATTTAAATTTTATTGTTAGAACTATACACCTGTGCAAAAGTTAAGCACCACCCTATTTTTACGCGCATGCGAGGGTATATTCATGTGCTATGAAGAAAGCAATAGCATAAACATTTATGTACCCATCCATCTTAGTGCAAGAGGTAATAATGCAACTAGAGGAATGCTGATTATGATGGTGGGGAAACACTGTATGTTTTTGTTTGAACTTGAAAACGAGGCCTGAATATGGTAACGTTGACACAACTGACAACTATTGCCCTACAGTTGACACACGTGGCTAGATTGTCATTAATGGTGTCCGAAAACGAAGTTTAACATCTGTGCATGAGTTTGAGACTGTCATTATTAATACCGGGTATATCCACCTTGTGCCTGGATGACGGCCTGGACACGACGTCTCATGCTGGTCACCAACCGACTGATACGCCATTGTGGTATTCGTTGCCATTCAAGATGGAGTGCGTCTGTTAATTCCTGTAGGTTCTGCACAGGAGGATCCCTCCTTCTCACCATGTTTCCCAGAATATCCCAGATATGCTCAATAGGGTTCATGTCAGGGCTCCTTGCTGGCCATGGTAGGGTTTCGATGGCATTCTGGCGGAGGTATTCATGCACAGCTCTAGCACGATGTGGTCGGGCGTTGTCATCCATGAATATAGGGTGGGTTCCAGGTGCATGATTTACAAAATGAGGGACCACAACTCTATCCAGTATGGAATCTTGATATCTTTGTCCATTTAGTGTTCCAGGTACAGTCAACAGATCCAGCTTACAATCAAATGAGATGCACCCCCATATCATAACGGAACCTCCACCAAATGGAACTTCTTCCATGATGTTACGTTGGTCGTACGCCGTGCGTCTGGACCTCCATACACGAGTTCGACCATCTGTGGCATGAAGCAGGAACCGACTTTCATCGGACCAGTGTACCCGTCTCCAGGATCTCATGTTCCAGTGTCTTCTTTCGTTGCACCACCTCAGACGCTCCTCTTTGTGGTGTGCAGTGAGGAGAGGACGTCTGACAGGTCTCCTAGCTTTCATGCCAGCAGCATACAGTCTCCTTTTGACGGTAGACATTGACACTCTATTGCACGTTTCCCATTGCTGGCTGAGCACTCTGCTGTTGGTGAATGGAGATCTCCTAACAAGGCGTACTAGGGCTCGATCATCACGGGCAGTAGTCTTCTTCGGTCTTCCAGATCTAGGCCTGTCCTTCACCTCGTTAGTTTGCCCATGTTTTGCAATCAAACGACTGATTACAGTATGGTTAATGTTCAGCTGTCTGCCAATCTCTCTGCATGACATACCAGTGGTATGCATGCCTATGATTTGCCATTTCACACGATCACTTAACCTTCGTCTTGCCATAGCGGTTCACAATCAAGAGCTAATTCTCTCTGTACAAATAAACCACGGTCATGAACATAAAATTCCTAATCTTGTCGCCTAAATCTGTATGTAATGTTCTACACCTCAAACTGGACTTTTACATAACTGAACACGTGTGCTGTTTCCCGCCACGCACGGACATCAAGCGGCGTGAAGTCATGCATGCATGTGCATTTCGTACTTGGAATTATGTCAGCTAACGCGGGGACAAAAAGTATGGCAGCCTAGTTGTACCATCATGTTTCTACGTTCTATTGTTTTTGCTGGTGCTTAACTTTTGCACAGGTGTATATATAGTATTACTCCTTAGTCTAAGACACTAATTCTTTCAGCACTGAAATAGTATATTAATTTCAAAGCAACCATACCAATAACATGTTGAATATTTTGAAATTTATTTGACTGGAAGCTGTTGCTGCCTAAGGCAGCAACAGCTCCCAGTCAAATTAGTTTCAAAATGTTTGACAGATTATTTTTTAAATTATTAAGAATCTGTCATACCTGCGACTTTGTTTGAAAGGGGTAGTTATCCTTGAATGTGCTATAATTACTGCATTCAAAATGGGTAAAAAATGAGAACCAGTTATGATTAATCATTAAGTGATCATCGTTTAGTATATAAAACCAATCATCGATCACAAAAGTAGAACCAATTCCCAACACTAATACTTGTACTATTTGCCAAGGTAGTCATTGCCCATACAATGTCAAACTGTGGGAAAATATTCGGCCAATTTATTAGGAAAATTGCCTGAAATGGCTTCTCAGAGAGTAACTTAAAAAAAATGTCAGATGGTAGACCACCCACACATCTCAAGACACCCTGGCTGCTTATCAAGCCGACCCTACCCCATCGCCCCACCCCCACCCACTCCAAACATGTGTACTATTTATCCACCATCTAAGTTCCACAAACTGTCAGTACTATAATTGCAGGTAAGAAATATTCTCTTGAATATTTTTGAAATTATTTTGACTAGAAAGTCTTGTTGCCTAACCCTTTAAGCGTTGTGATTCTAGGATCTCAAACTCAAGACAACTATACAAGGAACCTATTGAATATTCTGAAAATAATTTGAATGGAATCTACTGCTGCCATAGGCATCTATGTTTGGATACAGGAAGAAAAAAACAATCAAAGACACGATTGTCAGGGCCAAACTCCTAACAGAGCATGCCCCTGTAATGCACAGAAACCCATTTATCGCATGCAAAACAAAAAACTGTACCACCTGCCACAGGATGGAGAAAAACAGATTCTTCACAAGCTCCCACACGGGCCTAACCTACAAGGCCAAAATCATAGGTAACTGCCAAACTAGAAACATCGTCTACCTCTTAACTTGTAACAAATGCAACAAACAATACGTGGGAGAATCCCTGCGCACCTTTAAGATCCGAATTCAAGAACACCCGAGATCTATATTAAAACTCCACAAAAGTGAGAGATATGACACCCCAGTCGCCAGGCATTTCAACAAACCTGGACACTCACGAACAGACATGCAGTTCAGAATCATACAGGTTCTCTCATCAGACCCCGATGATGAAAACTCCACACCATGCAGGAGAAAAAAGGAATGCCATTGGATACACCAGTTCCACACGATGGAACCTATAGGCATCAATCTAGCAGGTTAGGGAACACTCTTTACCTGGACCAACACGCCCACTATAGGTGGACACGCCCAGTACATTATTACAACAGCCATAGGCATCTAGTCAAATTAGTTTCAGAATATTCAACATAATATTCCATTATTCTTTACATTATATATAATTTGTAATATGTGATCAGTCATCAGTGAGAGTTCATAAATAAGAAAATTACATGTGCTTACAATACATGTATGATATAATGAGCTGGTGCATCGATACACACACACGATACAGGGATAGAATACTAGAATTAATGGTCCTTTACAGATTTGGCTAAGCCCCACCCTAGCTTAAACTCCACCCACACCTCGCTCATGTTGGGATCGACCGATCCCTGAACTCCCTGACTATCAATTTCCAGAAAACTATACAGATAAGCTGTTAAATATTTTGAAACTAATTTAACTGGGGGCTGTTGCTGCCTATGGCAGCAACAACGCCCAGTCAAATTAGTTTTAAAATATTCAACATACCGGTAATATCTATTAACCCTTACCACTCTGATGTCAAAATTTTAATTTTTCATATTAAATTAAAAGATGAACTGGTGTTTTAGCAAATTTGGTGGGAGATGGTGCTGTCAGAGACACCAACATCATCCACCAAAATTAGGCCGTCCATAAAAAAATGTTCTTTCCTGCAAACTGGGTGGGGGGGGGGGGGGGGGGGAGGGAAGGAAAAGACCAGTAGGGAGGGAAGAAATTTATTTTTTTCATTTATTAATTTATTTTAAAAAGGTCATAAATATTTGTTTTTCAGATATTTAACTAGATGTCCATTAAATATAGTTGTAATTGTCAAATTTGTCATGTTTGTCATGTCACAATTAGCTAAAGGGATTCATATTGCATATGAATGGCCTTAAATCATTGTAATTTGTATAGTTTGACAAATGTGTGGATGTTTTAGCATTTATCATGGGTAGAAAAAATTTTATTTTATTCCCGGCCGGGTGAAAAAAAAGAAAAATTTCACCAAGGAGGTTTACAGGAAACGAAACTATTTTTTATTTTGGCCTTATTGAAAAATGTACACCCGTTTCTTTGTGATTGACATGGTAAAAGATAGAATTTTGACCTCACAGTGGCTAAGGGTTAAAAAGTAAAGACATACAATTCGTACAACAATGTATAGGCCATCTTCAATTATGCGTTCATGGCGTACTTATCTACGTCATAGATTATAATGTCATTCTACACGTCACATAGTGAATTAGGACGTCATATGATGGATGGATAAAGTGCACCACTTCACTAAGTACCATCTGAATATGTTTATTATCTGTCTATGAACATTGATAATCTGAAAATGGCATAAAATCGATTAATGGACAGGTTCCGATAAATGTAGTGAAAAAATGACATTGTATCGATCGTAACCTGTGTCACTATACGTATCGTATCATGGCAAAACGTATCGTTACAGCCCAATTTGAGGTTTTGAACAGTTTTCGTCTTATAGACAGTTTTGGACACCTTAGGATGTTCAGATCATACCCTTACAACTCTGATGTCAACATTTTATATTTCACAGATCCAGTAGCAAACAGACTGATGTATATTTTGGACTAATTTTGGTGGAAAATGTTGATGTCTAAGAGGTCAACCAACATCTTCCATCAAAATCTTTTCCAAAATGTAGAGCATTTTTTCTGTCTTGAAAAATGAGTCACAATACAAAGTATTGCAATGAAATATTCTGTAACATAATTTGGAACTAATCTGATTGGATTGCAGTCAAACTAATTTCCACATATTGAATGGTTTACATGTTTTTCTTACACACGCGCGCGCACGCACGCACGCACGCACGCACGCACGCACGCACGCACGCACGCACGCACGCACGCACGCACGCACGCACGCACGCACGCACGCACACACACACACACACACACACACACACACACACACACACGTCTTGCGGCAGTTCATGGCAAGAATAGATGAATTTTACAATATATAGACGTGTGTGTGTGTGTGTGTGTGTGTGTGTGTGTGTGTGTGTGTGTGTGTGTGTGTGTGTGTGTGTGTGTGTGTGTGTGTGTGTGTGCGTGCGTACGTGCGTGTGTAAGAAAAACATGTAAACCGTTCAATATGTGGAAATTAGTTTGACTGCAATCCAGTCAGATTAGTTCCAAATTAGGTTACAGAATATTTCATTGCAATACTTTGTATTATGACTTATTTTTCATGACATAAAAAATGCTCTACATTTCATGGCAAGAATAGATGAATTTTACAATATATATATATCCACAAGATTATTAAAGTCCGAATTATGATAGATTAAATTTCTTTGAATAGTTTGAAAATATTGTGATTGAAAGCTGTTAGTAAGACTGAGGTAGCAACAGATTTCTGTCAAATTAGTTTTAAGATTATTACAGTTCCCTACATGGGCTGTCTATAATTTCTAATTCTTACATAAATATTATTTTATTTTAAAGTTCAGACCTTCAAATTCTCTAATGTCCACCATTTAGAAACTTCAAAATTTGAGAAGCAACACTACATCTATACAGTGACTAAACAAACAGTTCAGAACAACTACATGTTTAGTCAAGAAATATATACAAAATGTTAATTCTTATGTACAGTTTAACTAACAACGTAATTCTTTTCAAAATGGGAAATCATTTGAAAGATTAAAACTCATTACCAAACTTTACCGGATGGACCCTAGACTTGTAAGCTTCTGAACATTTATATACAAAAAAATCTGATTGTGCAATTTGGTCAGTGGTCATCTTGGATTTGCCCAAATTTTCATAAATCCTTTACCAAACTTTACTGAATGGATCATAGACTATATATATATATACACCTGTGCAAAAGTTAAGCACCACCCTATTTTTACGCACATGCGAGGGTATATTCATGTGCTATGAAGAAAGCAATAGCATAAACATTTATGTACCCATCCATCTTAGTGCAAGAGGTAATAATGCAACTAGAGGAATGCTGATTATGATGGTGGGGAAACACTGTATGTTTTTGTTTGAACTTGAAAACGAGGCCTGAATATGGTTACGTTGACACAACTGACAACTATTGCCCTACAGTCGACACACGTGGCTAGATTGTCATTAATGGTGTCTGAAAACGAAGTTTAACATCTGTGCACGAGTTTGAGACTGTCATTATTAATACCGGGTATATCCACCTTGTGCCTGGATGACGGCCTGGACACGACATCTCATGCTGGTCACCAACCGACTGATACGCCATTGTGGTATTATTTGCCATTCAAGATGGAGTGCGTCTGTTAATTCCTGTAGGTTCTGCACAGGAGGATCCCTCCTTCTCACCATGTTTCCCAGAATGTCCCAGATATGCTCAATAGGGTTCATGTCAGGGCTCCTTGCTGGCCATGGTAGGGTTTCGATGGCATTCTGGCGGAGGTATTCATGCACAGCTCTAGCATGATGTGGTCGGGCGTTGTCATCCATGAATATAGGGTGGGTTCCAGGTGCATGATTTACAAAATGAGGGACCACAACTCTATCCAGTATGGAATCTTGATATCTTTGTCCATTTAGTGTTCCAGGTACAGTCAACAGATCCAGCTTACAATCAAATGAGATGCACCCCCATATCATAACGGAACCTCCACCAAATGGAACTTCTTCCATGATGTTACGTTGGTCGTACGCCGTGCGTCTGGACCTCCATACACGAGTTCGACCATCTGTGGCATGAAGCAGGAACCGACTTTCATCGGACCAGTGTACCCGTCTCCAGGATCTCATGTTCCAGTGTCTTCTTTCGTTGCACCACCTCAGACGCTCATCTTTGTGGTGTGCAGTGAGGAGAGGACGTCTGACAGGTCTCCTAGCTTTCATGCCAGCAGCATACAGTCTCCTTTTGATGGTAGACATTGACACTCTATTGCGCGTTTCCCATTGCTGGCTGAGCACTCTGCTGTTGGTGAATGGAGATCTCCTAACAAGGCGTACTAGGGCTCGATCATCACGGGCAGTAGTCTTCTTCGGTCTTCCAGATCTAGGCCTGTCCTTCACCTCGTTAGTTTGCCCATGTTTTGCAATCAAACGACTGATTACAGTATGGTTAATGTTCAGCTGTCTGCCAATCTCTCTGCATGACATACCAGTGGCATGCATGCCTATGATTTGCCATTTCACACGATCACTTAACCTTCGTCTTGCCATAGCGGTTCACAATCAAGAGCTAATTCTCTCTGTACAAATAAACCACGGTCATGAACACAAAATTCCTAATCTTGTCGCCTAAATCTGTATGTAATGTTCTACACCTCAAACTGGACTTTTACATAACTGAACACGTGTGCTGTTTCCCGCCACACACGGACATCAAGCGGCGTGAAGTCATGCATGCATGTGCATTTCGTACTTGGAATTATGTCAGCTAACGCGGGGACAAAAAGTATGGCAGCCTAGTTGTACCATCATGTTCCTACGTTCTATTGTTTTTGCTGGTGCTTAACTTTTGCACAGGTGTATATATATAGCTTAAATAGAAAATCTAGATCTGAAATGTTTCACGGCGTCATCTTTGTTTGGACGTGCTGCTGAATACATGTAGGCTAAAGGCCTTGGTATCTGTTCAACCATAACTGTTTCTATTCTATTTGAGACCATGTACTGCAGTTCCATTTGTAAGTCAATCACATAGTCTGAAAATAAAATACATGGAAACTAATTAGGCACCTGGATTCTCTGACAATGGTACAACATTGCAGTTTATATACATTGTATAAAGCTTTATTACCTCATGTGGCCAGAATGGCCAAGTGAGCTTTATGTCGTGGTATTTGTCTGTTTGTCCAACTTTTTCTTTAAGCGACTTCTCAAGAAACACTGGGCTGATTTCAATTATTAGCTCATCTGGTCTGAAAGGCCAAGTGAGCTTATGCCGTGGCAACCGTCCGTCGTCCGTCCGTCCGCCAACTTTTCCTTTAAACGACTTCTTCTCAAGAACAACTGGGTGAATTTCAATTATATTTGGCAGGAAGCATCCTTAGGGCATAGGGATTGAAGTTTGTTCAAATGGAACCAACCGGCCAATCTGGCCGGCGGCCATCTTGGATTTCGGCCGATTTTAGGAAACGTCTTTAAAAATCTCCGAAACTACTTTAGGAATCGATTCAAGACTCATGAAACATCATCTAGGGACAGAGGTAAGCCAAGTTTGTTCAAGAAGACTTGATTGACCAAATGGTTCGGTGGCCATCTTGAATGACCTAGTTTTCCCAAAAACGACTTCTCCCGAACCGCTGAAGGGATTCGGCCGAAATTTGGGAGATATGATCAGGGAATAAGGACCATTAAAGTTTGTCCACGGGAAGTTGACCTGTAAAAAAAACATGGCCGCCATAGGCCAATTAAAATGTAGCGTGTTTGACGGCCATATTGGATTTTTTTATTTGATGGATTTTGAGGCCAAAATTGGTTCTATATATGTTTTTGGGTATTCTGAACTCAAATTTGCAATTTTTTAACTTGGCGGATAAACTGTTTGACGGCCATCTTGGATAATTTTCTCGTCAAAAGCTTCCTGCTAAAGCAATGGGAAATTTAAAATGTCTTCTCAAGAACTGCTAGGCAGATTTCAATTATGGCCATTTTGGATTTCGGCTGATTTTAGGAAATGTCTTCAAAAATCTTCTCCGAAACCGCTTGGGGAATCTTCATCTAGGCAAAGAGGTAAGCCAAGTTTGTTCAAGAAGACTTGATTGACCAAATGGTTCGGCGACCATCTTGGATCACCTAGTTTTCCAGAAAACGATTCCTCCAGAAGCACTGAAGGGATCAGGCCGAAATTTGGGCGGTATGATTAAGGACTAAGGTACATTAAAGTTTGTTCAGGGGAAGTTGATCCATCAAAAAAAAACTGGGCGCCGTGGGCCAATCAAAATGTAGCGTGTTTGGCGGCGATATTTCACTTGCAAAAATGTCCTCAAACTCATTTAAACGACTGCTAAACCACCCACCAACAATTTTGACAAAAATTGATGGTGCTACAGGTGAGCAACACAGGCGCCTTGGGCCTCTTGTATTCGGCAGGAAGCATCCTTATGGCAGAGATTCAAATTTGCTCAAATGAAGGCGATCGGCCAATTTGTTTTAAAAAAATGCCGAAACCGCTTTGGGAATCGATTCAAAACACATGAAACGTCATCTAGGGCAAGATCTAAGCCAAGTTTGTTCAAAAGAACCTGATTAACTGAATGGTTTGGCTTAGTTTTCGCTAAAGCGACTTCTCCAGAACCACTGAACTAGCCTGTTTTCACTATGTCCATATTATCAGTGATGGTGGTCGATAAAAAGTTTTTTTCAATCATGGGCCTGTCTTTACTAATAGATTAATTATTACTGATTTTACTTGCCAAATGTACACGATTGCTTGATAGGCCCCCACTGTGTGAACACCTTTTTTGAACTTTGGAAACTTGATTGTGAATCAAAAAAGCATCCGCTTTTGTTTCTACGAGAATTCTTAATACTTACCAGATGTACTATTAAGATAATGTCTATTATCTAGTCTAGCTCAAAATAAACAATTAAAACTCTGCACTCTCCTGGTCCTGCCCATACTGTGTCCGGGAATACCATAGCCGCAGGTACCGAGTCATTTCCCAATCACAGTCAGATTCGTCTTATATTTGCCTTGGCAAACTGCGAAAGCAGCTCAGCCTCACCTCAGCGGGACGGCTGAGACAGGGCCATAGTACATCTGGTAAGTATTAAGAATTCTCGTAGAAACAAAAGCGGATGCTTTTTTGATTCTACTTCGAATAATACTTACCAGATGTACTATTATGATAAACTCTGGATTTTGACAGCCAGGAAATGCCGGTGGGAGGAGGTGAGGCTCGAACCAGCACTCATCAACCATCCAACAGAGAAGGTTGTGAAGAGACTAGAACCATGGCATATGCTTGGGTTCTGCCATCTGATTCATAGAGTGCTAAACTTCCATGGTCTAGACCGCGCTCACCCCCCCTCTTTTGTCAGCACAAAACCAGAGGGCTGTCCATGGGGATGCAACACCCACCAGACCCGTGTCAGCCCCAAGTCTCAGCTAGGGCAGTCCAGTAGAGTGCAAAGAAGCTAATACAACTTCAAATTTTTGAAAAAAACTATCAGTATATCGATTAGATTTTCAAATTGGAATGAGTCTTATGTCTGTATGAGAGGATAAGTATACTCTTGTACCAGACTATTCACTTACGCAGTCTGGTATTTCGACTGTAAGTAAACATATTTATAGTCACTTAATTAATGTAAACACTCACCATTTTTGAGTGCTTGATCTGTTCTTGATCATCACAGGAGCTTGGCCCAATCCACGGTCGTACTCAGTCATGTGCATAGCGTTTGTTCAGTGTAGGCGGAAGACTTTAGTGATGTGTGCGAAGTAGTGGTCGGACGTGGCTTAGTTTAGGTTTGACAGATTGGCGACGGCTACCGGATTAAGTGAGCTGGAGATGTCGCGAAGGTAGAAATCAGTGAATGACGACTCGGCATGCCATTGTGCTACAGACATCACCTCCTCTAATGAGACACCCTTATAAAGGGCTGATGATGCTGCTAGTGCTCGGACCTGATGGGCATTCGCACGATCAATCTGCTTTCCTGTAGCGATTTTGTGCGACATCTGAATAGCGTCAACTATCCAACGAGAAATAGTATCTTTCGAGGCACATAAATGGGGAGCTTTGAGACATAACCACAGAGATTTTGGGTCGTCTCTCCACTCAGAAGTACGTTTCTTATACATTTTCAGACATCTGACAGGACACCAAGCACAAGAGTTTGGGTCATGTCTAGTTAAACTTGGCAAATTGATCGGCTGTCCTGGATATTTAAGTGACTGATTCTTTGCCAGGAAACAAAGACGTGGAAGTAGCATTAAACCATCACCCGTGACGACAAAACGGTCTTGTTCGGCAGAAAGCGCAAGAATCTCGCTTCTCCTTCTCGCCGACGCTGCTGCAACTAAGAAAACTGATTTAATAGTTAACAGTTTAATGTCAATAGATCTAATCGGTTCAAAGGGAGCATGCCCTAAAACCTGTAGAACAAGAGATAGATTCCATGATGGGATAGGAATTGGCTGTCTTTGATAACTTCATTCAAGGTTTCATTCTCCACTCCCTCAATGGTGAGACTGGGAATGACTGAAGCTAATGCAGACTTATATGCTGCTAGGGTAGAAGGTACAAGTTTGTCAACTTCGTATAAATGACAGATAAAATCTGCTACGTGTTGAACAGATGCAGAAAAGGGATCAATATCTCTTCTCTCACACCACTGTGCAAATTTGTTGATTCTATAATTATATCTTTGTGGTTGAAACTCTTCTGGCTGAAGCAACAAACTTCGCTGCTTGCTCGGAAAAGCCACCCTCAATTGCACGCTGCTTGACAACATCCATGCAGTTAATTTGAACATTTCTGGTCTGTCATGAAGGTACAGACCCTTGTTCTGAGAGATTAAATCTCTTGTGTCTGGAAGAGGGATTGGATTGCAGACCAGAAGGTCCAGCAGATCCGTAAACCATGATCGGCCTGGCCAATAAGGGGCGATCAGTAGTACTTGGCGCATCCCCTCTCTTATCTTTGCCAGAACTTTCGGGATGAGAATTGTTGGAGGATACGCATACGCGTACATTCCTTCCCAACTTATCGCCAGTGCGTCTACTGCTAGAGCTAGCGGGTCCGGGATCGGTGACACGTAAGTGACCATCTTTGCGTTTTGATTCATCGCAAACAGGTCGACATTTGGCTTGCCCCATTGTTTGAATAGAACCTCCGCTACCGCTTGGTTGAGCTGCCATTCCGTCGGACGACAAACCGTCCTTCGACTGAGAGCATCCGCTAGGATGTTCAATCTTCCTGGAATGTGTGCTGCCCGAAGAATAATATTCCTCTCTTGGCACCACAGCAGAAGGTTCCAAACCATCATACACAACTCCGGTGATCTCGTCCCACCCTGGCGGTTCAAATAAGACACCACTGTTGAGTTGTCTGTCCTTACTAGGACAATTTTGTCTTGAATTAGACTCTCGAACTTCTGCAGTGCAAATACCACCGCTAATAGCTCGAGCACATTGATATGTTTCTGCGCATTGGTCCGATCCCATTCCCCTGACACTGACTGATTGTCCAATACCGCTCCCCAACCTGTCAACGATGCATCCGTGAAGATGGACATCTGAGGTTGAGGAGGTTGTAGAGGAACACCTCGCAGGAGATTCTGTTCCGACAACCACCACTGAAGGTGGAATATCAATGGTTCTTTTACTGGTATTCTCAGAGATAACGGATCTGTTCTCTGTGACCAGAATGACATTAGATACATCTGAATCGGCCTGCGCCTGAGTGCCGCATATGGAACCACCTTCTCCAGAGATACTAGTAAACCCAGTATTCTGAGAAATTGGCGCGCCGTCAGATAGGCTCCTAGAGAAACCGACTCCAAAACTGCAATCAGGCTTTTGACTCTGCTCTCCGCCGGAAAAGCTACGCCGTCCCTGAGATTGAAAAAGATTCCCAGATAAACAAACTCCTGGGATGGATTCAGTTCTGATTTCTCTAGATTCACAATCCACCCTAGATTCTTTAATAAGTCTAGGACTACCTGCAGATTGCTGCGCAGAGTGACTGGATTCCCCACCTTTAGCAGCCAGTCGTCTATGTAAGTGTGAACAGCTATGTTTCTCCTGCGAAGTAAAGAAGTCATGGCGAGAACCACCTTGGTGAAGACCCTCGGAGCTGTGGTCAGGCCGAAGGGAAGCGCATTGAATTCCCAAACATTGTCTTGGAATGCAAATCGAAGGTACTTCTGAAAAGGAATTGACATTGGAATATGAAAATATGCATCCTTCAGATCTATCGACACCGCCCACATGCCTTTCCTCAGCCCTGTCATTACCGCTGCTACCGTCTCCATCTGAAATCTGGGAGAAAGAATAAATTTGTTCAACGGTTTGAGATTGAGAATTGGTCTCCACCCTCCGGTACGCTTCGGAACATGATCGAATAGAAGCCCAGTGAAGACTGATCGCTGACTAGATGAATCGCCTTCTTCTGATGAAGAGATTCTATTTCTGATCGAATGGCGTCTAGACGGTCTAATTCCCTTGGAATAGGAGTCCATATTGGAGTCGAGGTTAACGGAACTAACGATTGATGGATGAGCCAGTCCGGATCGTAGCCGTTTCTTATCCACTGACAAACTAAACAGTCGCGCACGACCTGTTCCCATTGGTTTAGGAATAGCTGAAGTCTGCCTCTGACGGAAGGAATCTGCACACAGTTGTCGGTCAAGATTAGCCGATAAGACGCTAAATCGCTTGGGTGAAGATTCTCGACTCCATTTGTCTCCAAAGCCACCGGTACTGGTTCCGCCGGAAACCCATCAGGAACAAGCCCCACGGCCGCCCCGCGGCTTCTTGTGGTATGACGGTCCGGAACCGCCACCACGGCTATCCTTACGGTAGCCACCTCGGCCCGAACCGCCACCCTTCCTGTCTTCCTCATACAGCCTCTTACTAGAGGACTTGTATGAGGATGAACGGCCAGGTCCTTGTGATCCGGATGACCTATGGGCATCACGGCCAGAAGGACGGAAGGGCGATCTAGGACGCTGCCTCTGCTGCTCCTGTCTATGTTGACGGTAGGACTGTTGCGGCTGAGTCCTCTTAGTCGACTTCCACGACTTGCCGACCACTTCTTGCTCCGCCACCATTGACGCAACCTTGGAGAGCGCTTGTCGTGCCGAGCCGCCGAACAAGCCTGGACCTATGAAAGGCGCAGAAGATAATGCAGCCCTCATCTCCGGTCCTGGTTCTACACAATCGAGAACCATTCTCCGTCGCTCTGCCAATGTTCTAGTGATTACTCTGGCCAGGCAATCCTGAGACAGGCGCATGGTGTCCCGAACAACTCCGGGAGCAGCCTCTGGCACCTGTCCGCCTTCCGCCGTGCAGTCCAGCATACCCTGCAGGACGGTACACCCGTGCGACAGCGCAGCCATGGCTGCCCTCGCCGCATCCTCAATGAGCGTGAGCTCATTGAACAGGTCTTTGTTGGTCTGAGAAACCAAAGGACGTGACCGCCCCTTAGCCTTCCCAGCCAACGGCCTATTCAGTGCCTCTCGTTCCGCAATGGAAAGCCGTGGAACCCGGGCGTACTGATGATAGGCCAGCTCCGGAAAACGGACCCTACTCCTTATCCCCTTCGGGGCCTTTGGCAATGCATAGTCTGGCTGAACCAGACGGTATGCCGCAACTTCCAACATGTCAGAAGTATGCGTGTCCAACGGGAGTGTCGGCATGGCAGAAGAGCCACTTGACAGAGCGCTAGCCGCACGCTCTGACATCCGTTCCATCGCCGGATCGCGCTGAGATCCTAGATCAGATGCCAACCCGAGACGATTGGTCATCCATCGAAGGACCTGCACCCATTCAGCTTCGGTGCAGAAAACGGACTCGTCCATCAATGAACTCCCGTTTTCATCCTCCCTCTCTCCCTTAGATGAGAGGGCCACCGACGATCCATGCTGAGCGCTATGATACACGTCTCTGCCAGGACAGAGCGCATCCATAACGCGACTACCAGCGGCACCGGTGTCTAACGAATTGCCAGACCCGGATTCCCTGCAGTCCATCGGCTCCAGCACGGGATCCGGGACTACGACCGCCTTAACTACGGCTGGTACCGTCACTCCGATAGGAGCCGCACCTAACGCCGCCGGGATACCAGCAGGAACCGCAAAACACGGCTCCGCCGGCATCTCTGGTTGCACAAATAGCAGATGGAAAATTCCCGACGGAACGTCGACATCACCATCCGCCTGGCAAACCCGTACAAATCCCGAGGGCGACCCCTGGGACGTACTAGGTCTTGCCGTCATCGAAATATCTGGCATGCCGGAATCTTCCATTAGCAGCAGATCTTCCTCCTCTATCGTCGGCTCTTGAGCCAAGGACAGAGAAGGGGCAGGTGCATGACCCTCAGCAGAACTAGCCGGACCACCTAATGGTTGTCCTGCACCAGCTTGCCTCACCGGGACCGTGGACTGCAATGAGTCAAACATCGCCTTGAACTGGGCCGCCCATACGCCCAGCGCTGAATCCATTCGTTCATTCAGACGACCTTCAAGTCCCATAAGAGACGCCTGCTGCAACTTCGCTGCTTTGTCCTTCGCGATCCTCTCCAGCCTCGCACGTCGATCCCTGTCGAACTCTGCCACCATTGCCGACGACCACTTTACACACACATCACAAGGCCTCCCGACCTTACACTGAGCGCACGCCACACAGTGATGTCCCAAATACTTCCGCTTCATGAACCTGTTGCACTTCTGGCACAACGTGTCCGGATTCTTAGGTTTCTGCAAACACAAAGAAAAATTAAAACGCTGCACATGACACCTGATGACGAGCAATACGCACAACCGACTTGATAGTTAAGATTTCTTAAACACATTAACTTTCTCTTAAATTAATGATAATCAAGTCTTAGGCAGGATCTTATTTGAAACCTTTTTGAGTGAAAATTCTTTAAAAACACAACTCAGCCTTTAACTAGCATTAAATAACCAAGAATACAGCGCCGATCGCTACAAACACCCTCGACAATGAAGCGAGAGCTAAAATCGGCGACAAACAGAGTGCCCGGACACACCAAGCCAAGAACGACATAATTCATGGGCGCCGCCATCTTGGCTAAGGGCGCATCCATCTTAGAGGAACCGAGTCGCAAGAGAAAATTAACCGAGTACCCGAATTAAAACTAAAAGTTAACGGGTACAGAAGCGACTCCAACAATGGCTATCATTCTAAAACAATGTGCCAATTTAAGGAAATTTCAAACAGTCATAATGGCACGAATGTATAAATTCTAGATTGATACCTGCCCCTGTGATGATTTTCCTAGTTCCTCCATGAAGCCACCAATACAATCCTTTTTCACAACTGATAACCTCTTAAATTTAACAAATTTGAGCACACTACACTTTGCGACTTCTCAAAAGCGCAAAATAGACGAATCTGACTGTGATTGGGAATTGACTCGGTACCTGCGGCTATGGTATTCCCGGACACAGTATGGGCAGGACCAGGAGAGTGCAGAGTTTTAATTGTTTATTTTGAGCTAGACTAGATAATAGACATTATCTTAATAGTACATCTGGTAAGTATTATTCGAAGTAGAATTGTTCTTCACCTTTCTTGTTCACAGCCTGTGCACGCCCAGCATTCTCATTAAAGTGGAGTGCTGCTAATTGTAACCTGAAAATGGGCAATATTTACTGTGATAAATCATTTAGTTTCTGTAGAATATTGGTCAAATGTCAATTTTTATGCTCCTCCCAAAAATACTGTGTGTGTTGGTGGGGGGGGGGGGGGAATGTTATCTAGTCGCCGTTTTGTCAGTCCATTCATTCGTCTGTCCATTCATTCACCCTGTACACAGTTTCGAGACTTTTATACATGTATATTTAACTTAATGAAATTTCGTATCGTATGTGGATACATTTTACGAAGCAGCGGCATAGCTACTGGTGGTGGGGGCAACAGGGGCAAACTGCCACGCATGAACATTTTTTGGATAAATACATATTTCCCCAAATTATCACTTAGGGTATGTCACTAATTGCAAGAAATAGCCTTTATTTCAGGACATCAGATTTTCCAAAGATTTTCTAAAGAAACTGATTTCCCTAAAATTGTCCCCAAATTGGTGTACATTTACCCAAATTGGGGACACTTTTCATGGTTTGCCACTGCCATACATGTTAAAATAAATCCTAGAATCGCCACTGAGGGGATGGTACGTGTGTAGTTATCAAAACTGTGTCTTTTAGTCCATCCGTCTGTCCATTCACCCTCTTGGTGTGTACATACATCTTAGAGAGGGGTACAGGTAATTCATTCGTCCATCCATTCATATCCTACCAGTTTGTCCTTAGCTTGGTTTCAAGACTTTTATATGTATGATCTGAAAACTTGGTATGTGGGTGCATCTCAAGAGGGAGGTGTGCTTGTATCAAAACTATGGAAATTTACAAACCTGCTCTTCATGGCTGTGTACCCAAAATGGTACATTTTTGGTGCAAAGTGTGTCAGTGTGGGGTGGTATCCATCTAAGCTTGAAGTTTGACCATCGCTGCTCATTTTCCGGATAGATTGGATGAGGCACCTTTTTGTCAGAATGTCGGTTAGACTCTCATAGACTTCTGTACCTATAGATATAAAATGTATCATACTCCACCAATACCACTAAAAGATTTAGAACTATGCCATCCAGGGGTCGAAATGTTTACAAATAGATACCCTCCCGAGTGACAAGTAGGATATTATTTTACCTGTTAAGTTCAGAGTAGTACCTTGCCCTGTACACCACTGAGGGAACCAGGCAAGGAAAGCAAAATCTGCCTCTGGCTACCGGAATATCTCAGAAGGTACCCGTCGGGCAACCAGTTAATTTAAGTTCATATAAAACTGAATATATTGCGATGTTAGTTATGAGCAAACAAAATTTCTGAATGGCAACCTGGAATATAGTGCTGGTTGCCTGCACATAATTTTCTTAATTTTGTACCCTAATATATGTACGTTGTACATGACTAATTGATTTCCGGGCAATGACTTCAATTGGAATAAAGGTATTTGAGCCAATTTTTTTTAATACTACTAATGTACGGATGTCAAGTTTGATGTGCGCTATTTTTGCCAAGATCTAGAGGAGTTATTGCCCTTGGAATATGTGAATTTCCTGAATTTGATTGTTTCCGGACAATAAACGAAATCAGGGATTTCTTTTTTCACGAGAGAGTTGATACTTACCTCCCTAATACTTTTGATATTGCTAAATATTGGCTTTCACTCAATAAACACTCAGATTAAAACAGTTAGGTGCCCCTACTGGGCAGGGAGTCAGAGCGTAGTCTGGCGGATGCCAGCCCCACCACCGCGCATGCGCAGACTAGCACTTCCTCTGACTAATTTATTGGCTGATACACATGCAACTATAAAGAGCCTGAAGACCGAGCCTCTGTGGGGTGGAGAGGCCGGGTCCGTATCTAGGGAGGTAAGTATCAACTCTCTCGTGAAAAAAGAAATCCCTGATTTCGTTTATTTCACATCAAGAGTATACTTACCTCCCTAATACTTTTGATATTGCCAGAATTCGACAGTGAATTCGGCGGGAGGGAGGCGAGGTCAAAAGACCAGCTCATCCCTATACGCTTTTCTGCGTTTAAGGCACTTAAACTTCTGAAACTGTATGAAAAAACAGTCAGGATTTGACTAACCATCGGATAACACCCCCGATGTATGAGAGATGACCGAATGTCATATGCGCTCCCCCCCCTCCTTCCTGGGAGGAAGAGTCGAATGACCTCAATGTCCTATACGCTCTCTACGTACAAGTGCCATGTACTACAGGACAGAGACGAAAAAACTCCATTTTCGTATACTCTCAACAATGAACCACATAAATACACAAAACCATCATCATATTAATAACGGGTAACGTGACAAGACAATCAACAATGGACAACACATACACAAGACTGACCTTGTTGAAATGGCTGCTGACATCCTCTTCCCATTGGTGAAGAACGATGTAGTCCCAAATTAGTGGTTGTTTCCATAAATTAATTGTGAAATATATAAGCAATGAGGAAACCCCATCAAAAATATATGCCTAGTTATTTTTTCAAAATCGACAAGGCGAGAGGATTAGAGGTGTCACGGAGATAATGGTCTGTAAAACTTGACTCACAGTGCCACTGAGCCACCGACATAATATCATCCACAGGGACCCCATTAAATAGGGCAGTGGATGTCACTACGCCGCGGACACTGTGAGCCTTGGCCACATCAACCTGCTTCCCGGTGGCGGATTTATGGCAAAACTGAATGCATTCTACAATCCACCTGGAAATGGTGTCCTTAGAAGCCCTGCCATGGGGTTCAATATAAGACAACCATAACGCCGACTGGTCGGTGCGCCACTCCGCCGTACGTTGTTTGTACCGGCGAAGCGCCCGGACGGGACACCATGCTTTAGAATTAGGATCATATCTAGTTAAAGCAGGCAAAACAATAGGTTGACCTGGATATTTCAACGACTGATTTTTAGCCAAGAAATTAATCCTATGTAGCAGCTTAAGGCCTTCCCCTGAAACCACAAAACGGTCATCCTCGGCTGATAAGGCATGAATTTCACTCCTACGCCTAGCCGAGGCCGCAGCAATTAAAAACACAGTCTTCAGTGTTAATAGTTTCATAGAAATGGAACTAAGTGGTTCAAACGGCTTATCACCTAGTACTTGAAGCACTAGCGATAAACTCCAAGACGGAATCACAGGTGGATTCCTTGGTCTTAGATTGCCCATGCCTTTAATTAATACATTTAATGTATTTACTTCATCACATCCCCTCTTAGCCAAGCAAGGAATAACAGACATTAAAGCTGACTTATAACCAGCAATAGAGTTAGGCTTGAGGCTATAGGCATCATAGAGGTGACAGAGGAAATCAGCTACTACCTGAATAGATGAATCCATTGGATCAATACATCTTTTTGAGCACCATTCTGCAAATCTGTTGATTTTATAATTATATGCTCTGGAGGTTGACCCCCTCCTGGCTTTGGCCATAAACATGGCTGCTTGCTCAGAAAAGCCCTCCTTAATTCTAGATTCCTTGACAACATCCACGCAGTCAATCTGAACATTGACGGATTGTTGTGAAGGGCCTTGCCCTGGAAGATAATATCGTCCATCAGAGGCAGAGGAACCGGATTGCAGACCAGAAGGTCCAGCAGATCCGTATACCATGATCGGCTTGGCCAATCCGGGGCGATCAGAAGCACTTGGCATTCCTCTTGTCTGATTTTCTGAAGAATTTTTGGAATCAGGATTGCTGGAGGGAATGCGTATGCATACATTCTCCCCCAGCTGATAGCTAACGCATCTGTTGCGAAAGCGCTTGGATCCGGAATCGGAGAGACGTACGTCGTCATCTTCACATTCTTCTTCGTTGCGAACAAATCGATGTTGGGTTTCCCCCAATGGTCGAACAGACGATCCGCCACACATTGATTTAGTTGCCATTCCGTGGGTAAAACACTCATCCTTCGGCTCAATGAGTCTGCTAGCAGATTTAACCTTCCCGGAATATGAACTGCTTTCAAGGTAATCTGGTGATCCAGACACCAACAAAGCAGTCTCCATGTCATCATACAGAGACTGGGCGACTTCGTTCCGCCCTGGCGGTTTATGTAAGTCACAACTGTTGAGTTGTCTGAACGAATAAGAACAATCTTGCCCTGAACTTTCTGTAAGAAATGTTCCAGGCCCAGGACTACTGCTCTTAGCTCCAGTAGATTTATATGTTCCTTTGACTGTTCCAGATTCCAAAGCCCTGATATCGTGGACTCTTCCAGGCAAGCTCCCCAGCCCTCCATCGATGCATCTGTATACACAGTCACCTGAGGGTGGGGAGGGGTTAGCATAACCCCCACCAAGAGATTCTCTGTGTCCAACCACCATTGCAGGTGATGAATCAGAGGCGCCAACACTGACACATTCGAGTCCAGCGAACCTGTACTCTGGGTCCATTGTGTCATGAGAAATAACTGGATCGGCCGCCTGCGTAAGGCGGCCTGAGGAATGACTGGTTCCAATGAAACCATCAACCCCAGCATTCTCAAGTAAACCCGTGCCAGGACATGACGACTGTCGCACACCGACTGAATTAATGAGATGAGTTTCTGAACTCTCTCCTGAGTAGGATAAACATATCCTGTCTCTAGATCGAAGAACATCCCCAGGTAAACAAACTTCTGGGATGGAATCAGCTCTGATTTTGGGAAATTGATCATCCAGCCTAAGTCTGTGAGAGTTTTCAAAACAATCTCCAGACTGGCCGATAAACTTTCCCGGGTGTGTGCTTTCAACAGCCAGTCGTCTATGTACGTGTGGACTGCTATGCTTCTCCTGCGGAGGTATGCGGTGATCGCAAGAACCACACGGGTGAAAACCCGAGGAGCCGTGGAAATTCCGAAGGGTAGCACCCTGAATTCCCACTGTCTGCCCTGGAATGCAAATCTCAGGAAGCGACGGAAACTCCTGTGTATGGGGATGTGGAAATAAGCGTCCTTCAAATCTATCGACGCTGTCCACATTCCCCTCTCTAACCCCGCCAACACCGCGCGCACAGTCTCCATCTTGAAACTGGGCGTCTCTATGAACTTGTTCAATGGCTTGAGGTTGAGAATTGGTCTCCACCCTCCGGTGTTCTTTGTTACTAAGAACAGGGTTGAATAGAAGCCCGGACACCTCTGTGCCGGATTAATAGCTCCTTTTTGTATGAGGGAATTTATTTCCTCCTCGATACACAACCTTTGATCTGGATCTCTCAGATTTGGAGTCCAGATCGGCACTAGAGACAGTCGCGATGGCGGGCCTGTCATCCAATCGGGATGATACCCGACTGAAAGCCATCGCAAGACTAAACGGTCCTGAGTTAACCGTTCCCACTCTTGCATGTGGTCGGCTAGCCGGCCTCCCACCGGTCCACCTAGGGATAGAGGTGGACATAAGGAGTGCAAGAGCGGCACTGTCTCCTCTGCCAGAAACACCGGCACGGTTCTCACCGCGGTAACCGTCCCATCAGGAACGATTACCCCGCCCAGATCCTCGCGCGCCACGACCAGCACCGCGCGCACCTCGGTGCGCGGGCGGCTGCCTGGCTGACTGCGCCTGAGGAGCCTGCGCCCCCCTCGCTGCTGGCCGAATCGCACGCGGCAGAGGCCGGCGCTGCGATGGTGGTTGGCCTCTGACCTGGCCACTACCACCTCAAGCCTGCAGGGGACGATACGCAGGGGGTGCGGCGCGAACGTTGGCACGACGAAGCACCTCAAACTGCTCGCGCAGCGCCCTCTGGTTATTGACCAGAGTAACCGTCTCCTGGAGGTGCCTACATCCCTCACCTCCAAAGAGACCAGGACCTGTCATAGGCGTACGTAGTAGCTTATTGTAGAGGTCCTGGGACGGGCACAGATTATCCAAGGCAAAAGTGCGCCTTGCCCGGACACTCCTGGTCACCGCCCGCGTCATACAGTCCAGAGCCAGGTTGATACCATCCTGGATGGCTCGCTGGACTGTGACCGGACTTGGCTGGCGCGATGCGGATGCTGTTACTACCCCTTGTAACAGCTGGGAGACGTGGGACAGAGCGGCAATCGAAGCCCTCCCACTCTCCTCCGCATCACGCAACGCGGCATTTGCTGAACGCAATGCGTTCGAACACAAGACTCCCGTGTCAGAACGGGAGCCTGGCCGCGCATCCTCACCCAAAGCCACGCGGTCATCCATGCTCGGCTTCAGTACCACACCGTACCGCTGGTAGTCCAGGGGCACGATGTGGCAACGCCTGGCCACCTCACGCGGGGCCTTAGCGAGACGTCCACTCGACTTAATGGACGTCTCCGCCGCCTCGAACATGTCAACGACATGCTCTGCCAGCGGCAGAGAAGGCATAGCGTTAGCAGTAGGCTTACCAGCTAACCACGGCCTGTGCTCACGCTGGCTAGCCGACTGCTCCACGGGCAGATCTGGTCTAACACTCACCAACCACTGGCAAGCGTCAGACCAATCCTCCTCCGTGGCTAGCTGCGAGCGCTCTACAAGACGGGGGCCTTCGTCTTCCTCCTGAGCGCAAGCAACAGAGCTTGACGGCGGGTACGCTGATATCCCTGGCAAGCCAGGGAGAACATGCGGGCCTGACAATACCGGCATGCTAATATCACTGGTTTGACCAGGAGCAGGCGCCGTGGTAGAGCGCGGGGCATATACCGCCCCACCACGGCCCCGGCCAGCACCAGCGACACTCTCGGCAAGCCGAGGTATGCGGTACCGCTGGCCTTCAGCGCCCAGGGCCACAGTCTGAACCGTGGATTCTACCCCTGGGAGAGTAGAACCGTGGAAAAAGGCGCCTGTATTCCCCGCGAGGGGTGCACAGACGTCATAATCCATGTCCACGTCTTCAGACGGCGACCCCAACAGGTAATCCTCATCCTCCTGGCCAGACAGATTAGACTCCGGGTCAGCAAAGAGAGCTAACCCGGACTGGCCAGGGAAGGTGCCATACGAGGTACTGGCACCCGCGGTGTGCGGATAGCCCTGGACTGATAAGCAGCCCGTGGGTTCCAGCGACGACCGTCCACGGTCCCTATTGGGCGCGGCAATAAGCCTGCTGCCAGGGCCGTGGAACGCCCCCTCTAATGGGGCCACCTCTGAATCTTCAAACAACGGAAGCGTACTAAGGAACGTTGATTCAGAGGTGGGGATTACCTGCTCCGAAGCAGATGATGAGGCCAATAAAGGATTTGGTCCAGGAAGCATGCCACGAAGCAACTCTGGAACCCAATCCTTTATTGTCCTCCTCATCTCTCCCAACATCTCGGTCCGGAAGGCCTCCATGTCCACCGCGGACGAGGCCTTCCTCTTACCCTTCTTACTTACAACCTCTTTTTTCAGCTTCTTCTTCTCCTCCTCCACCTTGTCCTTCGCCTGCAAGCACAAGAATTCGGACATTAGCTCGCCCCCCCAGTGCTTACATATCTCGCAATTAAGCAAGGGACCACAGGGGCTACACTGAAAACAGAGATGAGGGCCAAACTTGTCCCTCAAAAATCGTCCACAGGACGCACAACCAGGTCTCTGAAAAAGGCCAAAGGACGAGGAGTATGAGCAATCTAGTTAAGCTTAGAAACTCACCAACTCAAGAGAAGGAAAATGATCATAAAGATCATAATTTATCAGAAAACCAGCTTCGGACAACTTTAATTGTTAATAAAGAGCAAGGCTGATTATGACGTCATTAATCGTATGACAGGAAAAAATCGATCCCCAACAAACATCCCAGTGCAAGGACGAATTGTATCTCTAACCAGAACATGTGCGGAATGGACATTTCGACTACACAAGCATCAGATATATACTGATAACAATGGCAAATAAAGTTAATTATCTCCCTTTCCTCTAAATAATTAACATCACCTCATATCAATAATTAGATACCTGACACCTTGTCTAGACAAACCATCCAACCTGATGAACTGGAGCACTCCACCACTGAACGCCCCTTAACTCTCTCCACCTCTAGGGGAAGGAATTGGATCAAGAGGGCAAAGTGAGAAGACCTTTATAATAGGCCTCCAACTCACTGGACATAGAATTTTTGGTTAGATAACCTAACAGTATTAGTAGGAAATGGAACCATGGTGGAGAGACACAAACCCTCTGCTGATGTCATGTCCATAATATTTCTTCACACAGACCTGTGGACATAAACACAAAGAGAGATTAGTCTTATATAGCACCTAGTTGAAATAAACCAACTAATCAAGGCGCTTATCACGTTTAGCGCGAGTCCCGGAAACACATTACAACGGGACAAAACTCGCTAATTTTACTAGAAGTCACCTGATTTAAAGGTCCTGGGCCCTCCTCTGGCGAAGTCACTCTTCCTGCCATCTTTATCAGGTATCAACAGTTCTGAATTTTGCCAAAAACGCTTATAATTGAGCTACAAAAAGCACTAGCACAAAAGCATGTGTTGTCTCTCAGCCAATAAATTAGCAAAGAGGTAGTGCTAGTGTGCGCATGCGCGGTGGTGGGGCTGGCATCCGCCAGACTACGCTCTGACTCCCTGCCCAGTAGGGGCACCTAACTGTTTTAATCTGAGTGTTTATTGAGTGAAAGCCAATATTTAGCAATATCAAAAGTATTAGGGAGGTAAGTATACTCTTGATGTGAAATAACTTCTGTTAGACTAAATGGATTTGAACCAAATTTGGACTATATACCGTGTTAGCCCTTACCACTCTGATGTCAATATTTTATCCTGTGCTATGGTAATAGCAAAGAAACTGGTGTACATTTTTAAACAATTGTGGTGGATGATGTTGCTGTCTATGACATCAAATGTGTTTAAAAATGAACAGCTCATCTTTTAATTTAAATAAAAAATTTGACATAGACAGTGCTAAGGGTTAATACTACATACTGATGTCAAATTAGTGTTGCGTTAATTTTCATCAATTTTCATTTGCAGACAAAGGGAAGACTAGTTTGAAAATTTATCCCTGGTATGACTGGTTTGATTATCAAATCAATGGTGGTAAAATTTCAAAAATAGTCATCTCTTGGTCTGCAAATGGACATTTCTCATGACCAATGCAGAAGCTATTTTTGGCTGATATGCGTGTTAAAGGGTTAAGTCAATGTGGTATCAGCTCCAGCATTGTAAATTTGTAAGATACCTTACAATTTGTGAGACTGATTAAGATTTGGTTTAGGAGGTCTTACCTGGCTGAAACCAAGCTCTTGTTAAACCAGTTGTATGTTCGCAACTGGAAAAGAGCTGGTTATCATGGTCATGTTTATCTATAAGGTGATTCAATAAGGACACCCATCTCTCCTCGGCCATGTCACCATTTCCATCGCTGCTCCTAGCACACAAGTACAGGTGGTTGAGTATGCTTTGTTGCCACTTTTGAACTAGCTCATTGCCCCTTGATTGTGAGAATTTACCCAAGGTTTTCTTCAAACCTGCAAGACATTTGTAAAATAATGAACCATGTTATCCACCCGAAAGGGCATTTTTGTATTGCAAATGACATAATATATTAACCCTTTACTGAGCAAGCCAGCCAAAATGGCTTAGAACTACAATTGTCATCCTGAGAAATGTACAGGAATAACTTTCAGTCACGTTGGCCTCAAAATAAGATGCAAGACTAGTGGCTCTTGTTGGCCGCTTTGAAAACCATTACATTGAAAGCTGCTGCTTACTAATCAATGAATTATGTTGACATCATTCGGCTGATAAGTCGGTAAATCACCTCTGTTGATAATTTAATAATTCAGATTTGAAATTGTACATAATTAGCTCAGCTGGCCCAAAACCAAATTTGGCTGGAAAGATATGGTGGTATGTTCCAGAATGTCTATTCAAAATTTGGATTGATAAATTCTTTGTGGCCATCTTGTTTTTTCTGAAAGTTTTCTTGAAATCATTTAAAACGCTACTCCTCCAATATAAATGGCATGAGGTCAATGGCACTCGGGTGGACTAATTCTGTGCTGTTATGTTTCACCACTTCTAACAAGAATTTTAATTGGCCATCTGATTTTCTGAAAATTTCTGGAAATCACTTAAAGTATGCGTGCCTTCAAAACTTGTATACACAATTTTGATTGGTCACGTTTTTTGGCGGTCATCTTGATTTTTCCCGGGAAATCGTTTAAAATGCTACTACAGATTAACTGCTTGGTCAATTTCAACCACTTTGGCTGGAAGGATCCTAGAGTGATAGCCTCTAGAAAGTCTATTCAGAATAATTGATAGGTCAATGTTTTGGCAACCATCTTTTATTTTCTGAAAATTTTCCAGAACCCATTTAAAAACAGTACTCCTTAATCAATGGCCCAATTTCAACAAAACTTGGAACGATCCTATGACAGTAGGCTTCAACAGATCAAACAAGAATCCTGATTGGTAAATATTTTTGTTGGCCCTCTTGGATTTTCTGAAAATTATCCATCATGTCTATTTAAATGCAAATGGTTCAAATGCTAATGGTCCAGGTGAGCATCAGAGGCCATTGGGCCTCTTGTAATGTGTGTGTGTCCGTGCGTGTGTGCGTGCGTGCGTGCGTGCGTATGTGCGTGGATTTGTATTGATTGGAATGCATTGTTATGTGGATACTTTGCTGTTGTTGTTCTTTTATTAATTTCACAGTGTGTCCTCCTTGGAGTGTTGGAATGAAATATTGTATACTGGATTAAATACAGTGGGATACTGTTCATGAACTTACTTTCTACTTTGTCATGCAAAGTCGGAATGGATACATAAATCAGATCTGTGCAGTGATATTAGTGGACTAAAAAAATTTGAGATTTATGTGCATAACCAACAAGGGACTAGGGCCTAATAAATTCTAGTTAATGACTTCCTTAGAACACTAAATGCTGTACAGAACATAACATACCTTTAGCGATGTGCCATACATCATAGAAGTGCATGATGGTTGGTTTCTTCTCCCTTGCCACTTCTGTATCTGTCGATGCCGGTCAGTGACTAAGCACACAGCTTTCTCATTAACGACTGCCTCAATTTTAGTTAATGTCCTCTTCAGGCCTTCAAGCTCCATATGGTAGCTGGATTTGACCTCTGTGCTCTGTGGAATATATTAAATGCTAAACATGGCAAACGATTTAAAAGAAATGTGTTACAAGGTAAGAGGATGAACATTCTTAGGCATCTCCATTCACCCTCTACAAGTTTATCCAGAGCGTACGTTCAAGACCATATATCATCTGAAAACTTAGTATGTGGATGTATCTTAGGGTCAAGCTGTGCATGTATCAGAACTAGGTCAGTCATCCATCTATTCATCTGTCCATTCATCCATCCAGAAAATTGTGTCCAATAGCAAAGTAAGCAAATATCTCTAGCGCCTTCATCTGCCTTTATCCTTACCACTCTGATGTCAATGTTCTATCTTATACTGTGTTAGTTGAAAATAAACTGGTGTACATTTTTCAGCAATTTTGGTGGACAATGTTGCTGTCTAGGACAACAATATCTTCCACCAAATTTGTTGAAAAATGAAACACCAGTTCATCTTTTATTTTAATTTGAAAATTTAAAATTTTGACTTCAGAGTGTTATGGCTTCATGCTTTGTAAAGCAGAAGCACTTTGTAGCATTTTGTTAAATACTCAGCACTGTATTTTGACATTCGGTCCTGCAGATTTGCCATTACATACAATACTACTGATCTTTGCAAGGCGTCTCAACTTTGGAATGCAAGGATGGCTATAATGCATATATATACAAATGTATGTAAATAAATGTTATCTCACAATCAGGGGTAACCTGTTTGAAACGTTTGCCTGTATGTTATTTGTTACAAAGAATTGTCTCCCTTTGTGCATTTGACCAATAAATGGTTGATTACACCCTTTACTGGTCACATGCACCAAGGCAAACTTTGTCACAGATACCTTCTATGATTTATATATATATATATAGCCAATAATTTGTAGGGAAATGTATTGTTGAAAACTGTTCACTGATAGAAATGTCTCCATTCGAGCTATTCATATCAGTTAAAAGTTTTCAAACATACATTTTCCCCTTTAAACAATGGGCTAATTATAAATTATAGGCATCTTCTCCAAATGGTCTGAGTTTTTAGAGAGAAACTACCATAGATAACTTGCTCGGTTAGACAGGCATTGGTCATAATTTTTACTCGCGTATGACGCCAAGTATGGAATGCTGCTTGTTCTTTTTAAGACATTTTTTAATTTCATACATGTAACACATTAACTCTTGTTCTACTTGAGGGATCTTGACTGAATTTGGCTGGAAGATAGCCCTTGTGGTCTGGCAAGTGTGCCAATTTTTTTATCGAAAGGTGACGGTCCCGGCGACCCTATTAAAGTAGATACTATGTCGGTATTGCGTAAATTACGCTATGTGGGTAGACTGTTGAATATTTGGAAACTAATTTGACTGAAAGTCTAAGGCAGCATCAGCGTCCAGTGAATTTAATATCAAAATATTCAATGGAATATACCTTGTATGGCAGAAAGGTGACCTGATTAAGAATATAAACAGTGTGGGTGTTGGACAAATTTGTCCATATAAAGTTGTTCTAAAATAGTCTTTTGAAGTCGATAAATTACATTATGTGACAAGTGTGTGTTTAATAAGTAGCTGAGCTCTGTTAACCCGCGTCTCAAAATTACATATGACCAGAATCTGAATAATGTCAAATAGATCAGTTACCCAATTTAACACTTAGCACTCTAATGGCAAAATTTTCAATTTTCAAGTTAAAGTAAAAGATGAACGTGTGTTATTATTTTTCAACAATTTTGCTGTAAGATGGTGCTCGTCGACAGCAACATCTACCAAAGCTGTTTGAAAACTGTACACCAGTTTCTTTGCTATTGACACCGTAAAAGATATAATAGTGACCTCAGAGTGGTAAGGGGTAAAGAAACTATTGCAAAATGATACCTGTACTAGTTCCATACAGATGAGCTTGTTCTGCTGCGTGTCATGGAGACTATAGCTCCCATACTTAGCGCAGTGGCCCATTGAGTCGCATCTGGCATCACCAGCAAGTTGTATTGTGTCGTTGTCCTTTAGATTTTCCAGAAGAGAATCTTGTTGTCTGCCCCATACATTTCTGATGACACTGTGTATGTACAGCCTTTGGTGTCTGAAAAATGTATTGGCAGAAATAGCTGCTAATCCCCAAAATTTCAAGACACGCAAAAGATTCCTAGGCAGTGCACCAGCAAAACATATGGCAGCCGACAATGATAGATTCCCATCTGGAATAGAACTGGTTTTGGGTTGACTTTCCCAGTGAAAATGTTCCCCACATGAGCTGCATGCCTGCGTCACTGTTATCATGGTGCCAGTGATTGATGTAATTTCTGCAGATGCACCATGTGCAAAGCACAAATGACATACGGTAAACAAAGCCAGAAGTGCACACTCATAAATGGCAAATTTCCGGACAGGTTCTTTAGAAGTTTCAAGATCCCTAAAATGTAAGGTTCAAGTTAAGCATTTAATAATTAAAATTGGCAAATTCTCATGGACACGGTTCACTTGCTAACCAAGAGCATATTATTTTAGAAAATGTATCACTTGAATGGCTTGCTTAGAAATCTACCCAATCATGCAAATGTTAAATTTTCTAAAACATTCTGTACTCTGTAGAGTCCATCATCACAGTGGTAAATTTTTTAAATCATCTTAGTCAGCAACTGAACATTTCTCAAACCATTTCGCTGGGACCAGGAGTAAAGCTGTTACTTATCCAATGTAATGCTAGTTCGATGACCAACTATCCCACCTATGTGATAACTATTTTCAAATGTATATTCCAATTTAAACGTTTAATAATAAGAAATTTGACAAAGTCAAACCTGTTTATTATGGACGTTGCATAGGTCATGAAAACATTGTCACTAAAGACAGGTCAGCCCTTGAAATTCACCACAGTAGTCAGCAATGCTGTGGTGAAACCCATTGTAAACTTAATGTGCCCTTGCAAATGCTGTGGAGGAAAATTGCAAGGCTACAAATGCAACTTCTTAAATGTGATTTTATTAGGTCCATAATGGCATAATCATAGCGATCTCTCTATAAAGGGTATCAATCCTGATGTCAAATGAGAAAGATACTTCAATTCACGAAACGTAGAACAAAGATTATAAGTAATGAAATTTGAAAAATGCTGCATTTTTATGCCATGGCGAAATTGTCTGAATTTCAAGGAGTGCTGGTGGTCATTAACTCAACTGGATCACTATTTAAATAGAATATGGTGCCAAATGATGACATGTTACTTTTAAACAGACGGTCTTAAGACCACCTGTCTAGACCACCGTTTGGCCCAAATGAATGTCTCCATTATAGACAGGATTGAGTGCTACTGCACCATGCATTATAAGTATTTTTCAATCAATTGCTTTAATCCCATGTTATGCAATATGGTTGTGCATAAAAAAAGTTGTTCTTTTGGTGTCATTGTTACTGCGGTTGATCAGTCAAGCACTACAATAATAAATATATATATATATATATATATATATATATATCTGTCTTAGTTTTTTGTCTCATTTGTGTCGGCGACAGCAGCGGCGTCAGCATTGACGTTTTGTGTTTTAAAAAGCTTCTCGACTAAATATTTCAGGATTTGTTAAACAGATTGGAACTAAATTATGATACATGGTAACCTATAGTGTTTGATAGCAGCATGATGACATTGAGGTCATGAGGTCAAAGTCACTGTGAAATGATAGAAAATTGTTTTTCAACATTAAGCTTTTGCATTTAGCAAAACTTTGCTAATACATGTTATGCTTCAGGATTGTTTAATCCTATTAGAACTAAACTTGGATCATGTATCCATGGTTGTCAGTATGGTGGGTGGCTCATCTACACACTCTTTATCTGTAGACGGTTGTACCCGAGTCATAATCTGTAAACAAAATGTTTACAGAATCATGTAAATTGTAAAAGGTTACAATTATGATTTATTCACGTTTCATTAGAATAGAAGATAACTACTACAGAAACATTTCCTCATTTTTAGAGCTCTTGATTTCTAACTTGATGGATGGGTACATATAGGCATATGCTACCACACATAACTATGTCAGTCTGACCTAGTCTCCGGATAATATAGGTCAACGGTCAATTTTGTCATTGGAATTGATAATGTATTCAGTATGCCAACCAGCACATTCATCCATCTTTTGAGCAACTTAGACAAAATCTGATCAAAATGGTCCTATTGGCATAGGACATCTAGTATTTTTATTATGAAAATTATTCGATGCCAAACACTAGTTATCCCCTTAGAAATTTTCTGCATTATTGGAGTATGGCATCCAATCATGCCAATGGGGAAAGATCTTCCTTCTACAGGTGGCATGTTTTGTCATTTATATAGCCATCGACTTCTAACTTTGTGGGTGGATACCTATCCACATAAGCTGTCACCCATATAAAAACTATGTCAGTCCAATGTAGTTTGTGGTCAATATCGGTCAACGGTTAAGTTTGCCATTGGAATCAATAGTAATAGAATTTTGGCTATGAGTGACTTATACCAAATCTGGTCAAAATGTTCCTATTGGAATCTAATATCTGAATTATAAAGATGAGGTGGATTTGATGCCAATCACCCCTAGCCCATTTGCAATTTTTCTGCTGTATGAGGCCAAAAGGGAAAGGATATTAGTTCAATGGCATGTTTCGTCATACTTATACCTCTATTGACTCCTAACTTGGTGGGAATCATTGTGACCTAGTTTCTTGAGAATATAGGTCAAAAGTTAATCGTATTAGAACCAGTAATAAACTATTCAGCAGGCACATTTTGTATTATTAGGCATTTAGAGAAAAGAAATTCATCTTTAACCCTTTCCACTCGGATGTTTTCTATTGAAAGCACCTGGAAGACTCCGTGATTCTGAATATATACCTCACTATACCAAGCCTCACCCTTTTTATTTCCCTTTTGTGGAATGCTTTCCTACATGTACTCCCGCTCTCTAAAGGCCTTTTTCTATTCATTTCCTCAAGTTGCTTGTGGTCAATAGTTGGCACAGCATCATCTTTTAACCTGCGACACCTGAAGGTATGAAACAAACTTATAAATAATGATACGCCTACCAAAATAACTTTGTCAGAAGCCCAATCCACCATAGCCCCATCTCAGAAGTACACCCAACCCATCTTTGGTGTAATTGTAACAGGTAATGCCTATGTTGTACATGTGGTTTGACGGAAAGAAAGGCAGTACATTTTGAGTGGTATTGCTAAAACTGCTTATCAGTGATAGCAACAGCTTTCAGCAACACAATTATAACCCCACACAATTGTGTTACAAGTGAGTAAAGGAAGCTTTCACAAAAACTAGTCCATAGTATTCATTATTAGCTCACCTGACCCAAAGGCCTAGTGATCTTAGGCCATCGTCTGTCTGTCGTCCGTCCTTCAAAATGCATTTTCTTAATGGTTTGACCGATTGCGGCCAAGTTAGGATGGAAGGATTCTATCCTGGTAGTCTCCAGAACTTCTATTCAGAATTTTGATTCAGCATTTTTTTTAGTGAAAATTTAAAATTTTAAGAAATATTTACAGAACAGGCCAAAATTTGTCAAAACGCATCTCCTCCATAGTTTGCCCTGTACGTGGGGCTTAGAATACACCTTCCATATCCTCTGCATGTCGTAAGAGGCGACTAAAGGAGGTAAGGGTGAGGTAACCCTGACAGAAACCTCGAGTGCTGAAGACGGAGGTTTCAGGCCACACGGCGCACTCTAATAAACCATGGATCCACGCACTTAATGCTTATGATCATGTTGATAGTCACTTACAGGACTAGCGGTATGATCAGCGAACGAAAAGAAGAAGAAGATCTCTTCCATAGCCGCTTGCTGGATTCCAACCAAATTTGGCTGTAGGATTCTATGGTGCTAGGCTTCAGAGCCTGTATTCAGAATTTTAATCGTCAATATTTTGGGCGAAAATCTTAGATTTTATTTTAAAAACATCTCCTTAGCTGCCTTGGTCGATTTCAATCAAATTTGACAGAAAGGATCCTATCATGCTAGGCACCACAGCTTCTATTCAGAATTTTGATTGGTCAACTTTTTGGGTTGAAATTTTGGATTTTATGAACAATTTAACTGAAATAGTCAGTGCATCGCTACGGCGGTATGCTCCAGAACTTCTATTCACAATGCTGATTGGTCAGTTTTTTGGGTGATATTCTTAGATTTTTTGAAAATTTAACAAATTATTTAAAACGCTACCTTAGTCAATGGCCCAATTTTAAGCTGCTTGACATATTTCAAACAAATTGTACTAGATGTATTCTATAGTGGCAGGCTGTAGAAGGTATATTCAGAATTTTGATCGATTAATTTTTTGTGTGAAAATCTTAGATTGTCAAACTGCTACTCCTCCTTAGCTGCTTGATAAATTTCGGCCAAATTTGACTAGATGGATGATTCTATGGTAGTAGGTTCTAGAACTTCTCTTCAGAATTTTGATTGATTAATTTTTTGGATGAAAATGTTAGATTTTATTCGGGGAAAATTCATAACAGCTTGACATATTTCATCCAACTTTGGCTAGAGCGACTCTATCATGGTAGAGTCCAGAACTTCTATTCTGAAATTTGAGTGATCAATTTTTTGGCGTGAAAATCTTAGATTTTCCAAAACTTATCCATCATGTCTCTTTAATTGCAAATGGTTCAAATGCTAATGGTCCAGGTGAGCGCTACAGGCCTTTGGGCATCTTTCTTTTTAAAATTCTGGATGTGGTGAAGCAGTGTGTGGGTCTGTGGGTGTGGATATAGAAGGGAGTTGGTGGGGATTGTGGCTTATCGGTTGTTAAGCCTACTTTTCCTGGCAGCAACCAATTTCATTCAGATCAGACACACTCAAACTGATGATCAGTGTAGTATTTTATTGCTTAACAGAGATCACTGTTCTCTGAAAAAAGACAGGAAGTATGACCACTGCATAGGAAATCTATTGACTGTTTTGAAAATAGTTTTACTGAAACCTGTTGCTGCAACAGCTACCAGTCAAATATATTTCTAAATATTCAATATTTTTCTCAAATTCACAAAAATAAATTATGGTGTTCTCCAACTAATAGGTCACAATACATAATTATGCACCCCTCCCCCCCCACCCCCCACCCTGAACGTGACTGAGACGATTGACCTAGATTACTGGTTTGAACTAGATAGACAAGCGAGACAGCTGTTTATAATTCTTGACGTCGTAATTTGACGTTACCCGGCTTATATTTAGACTGGCGTAAGTAGTAGTAGGACAAGTACCCAGCAGGCACATGACGCTGTTTCAACGTTGAATCCAATGTTGTTTCTTGGGGTGTTTTTTTGTTGGTGGGAGGGTGGCCTTTCTATGTGTAATTGCTGTGTAGAGTATAAGATGCCCAAATGCTGTATATTTTTACAGCTTTGTATTGCTTGTCCATGGATCCTTACAGCATAGGCCCCTTTGACGCGACCGTAAATTTCATTGGGTTGGGGGTGTGGGGTGGGGTGGGGTTTGGTAGTGTATTTGAGTGCGCATTTTTTTTCATAATCCATGTAAGCATTCCAATTTGCTCCAGTAAACTTACATTGCATTATAACCAATCAGTATAGCCATCTGTGCTTCTACTCGGAAACAATCTGCGGCGAAATGCCGAGAGCAGACGACAGCTGTTGTACTGCCATCTTTTGATTCGTGAAAATCGGCTCGCTTCCTTTGTATGAAATTGACACATTGTCGCCGATAAATTTTATTTGTCGGGAAAACATGCAGCGAAATTCCATTTGCTTTGTTTGCAGTATTACCGCAGCCATAAGCCACACAACGGTTAGGCACGTTTGACAACAATCGGCGATCGCGCAACAAGGGCTTATTCGCGCTGTTGAGGTGCGCCGCAACGATAGGTCCCTCAGATGACGTCATACGATATGGAGCGTTTCTATTTCGGTTTTTTCGAGGACAGTACAGAATTTCAAAATACAACGTAAAACAGAGTAATATTTTAAAATAAAACAATTTATTTTATTATTTATTGCACAATCTTGTATATTAAAGCCACTTTCGCTACTGTTGTGCTTGGTCTTTAAATAGATGACGGCTAACTATCTATCACTACATTTATTAGTAACCATGACATTTGACCCCATAGTGTCCTGCCTCCTCAATATAAGGAAGCAGGTCCAGTATGCTTAACCAAATCTGAGATATAAACCGCTAAGATGAGCTAATCACAAAATGTTAATGTTAAATGAGAAAATTGTCAAATTCTGGCTTTTATCAAAAGTGTTAGGGAGGTAAGTATGTTCTCATGATGTGAAATTAGAAAATTTATCAAATTTCTTTTTCACGAGTAAGATGACATACTTACCTCCCTAACAGGATCTCGGTCTCTCCACCCGACGGATGCCTGGTCCTTTGGTTATTTGAATAGTTGCTTCTATGTCAGCCAATATTTAGTAACGTATGCGCATGCGCAGAGGTGGGGTCTGATGTGTGCATGACTGTGTACATTCCACCTGCCCAGTAGGGGCACCTAACTTTCTATAATTCTGAATATTATTGAATTTGAAAGTAAATTTGCTGGGAGGGAGGCAAGGTCCTAAAAACAGTTCACCCTCGAAGACACTAGCTCTTTGAATTTTCAAGAGATCTAAAACATCTGAAATTGTGTCTGAAAACTTTGCCCTGTAGGTGGGGCTTAGAATACACCTTCCGTATCCTCTGCATGTCGTAAGAGGTGACTAAAGGAGGTAAGGATGAGGTAACCCTGACAGAAACCTTGAGTGCTGAAGACGGAGGTTCCAGGCCGCACGGCGCACTCTAATAAACCATGGATCCACGCACTTAACGCTTATGATCATGTCGATAGTCACTTAGGACTGGCGGTATGAACAGCGAACGAAAAGAAGAAGAAGTGTCTGAAAACACAACCAGGAATAGAATTTTGCATTGGATAATCAACCGATGAAGAGAGATTGATCGAAAGGCAAACGTGCTCCCCCTCCCACCCCCTCTTTCTAAGGAAGGTTAGGAAAAAACCGCTGTTCTAAATGACTAGCACGTTCTCTAATACTTGAATTAAGTATTACTAGACATTGGAAAAAGAAGAATTGCTTCATTTTCAAAACTCTCTGAAAGAACCATAATCAAGAAACATTATAATAGCATGACACAACCAAAAAGATAAAAAACAAAATGGTCACATATACTGACCTCTGATGTCTTGAGCGCGGAAATCACCTCTTCCCCAACCGGATGAAGAGAATGTAACCAAAAATAGTAGGGATCCCCTACTAACAAATGTGATATTTGTAAATAGCAGAGGAGGAAAACTAATTACAAATAAATACCTCTGCATTATTTTCTGAGGATTGAGACGGCGAGCGGGTTGGAAGTGTCATGGAAATAATGGTCGGTAAAACTTGATTCACAGTGCCACAGGGCTACTGATATAATGTCTTCAACAGAAACGCCATTAAATAATGCCGTGGAGGTTACCACACCATGGACACTATGAGCCTTGGCTCTATCTACTTGTTTTCCAGTGGCTGTCTTATGACAGAATTGATTGCATTCTACTATCCATCTGGAAATAGTGTCTCTTGACACCCTACCATGGGGTTCAACATATGACAAGCATAGGAAGCATGGGTCTGTCCGCCAAACCCGAGTCCTTTCTTTTTACTTATTTAAGCCACAGACAGGATACAATGCTTTAGCACCAGGATCATATCTGGTTACGGCAGGTAAAATTATAGGTTGACCCGGATATTTTAAAGATTGATTCTTAGCCAAAAAATTCCAATCTCGGTAGAAGCTTAAGGCCTTCACATGTAACAATAAAATAGTCCAGTCAATCTAGGCCAAAAATATTTTAACCCGGAACAAATTGCAACAAAATTTTTTTACCGCGCCCAGTGTATAGGGGGCCATCATGTACAATAAACGAAATCAAGGATTTCTTTTTTCACGAGAGAGTTGATACTTACCTCCCTAATACTTTTGATATTGCTAAATATCGGCTTTCACTCAATAAACACTCAGATTAAAACAGTTAGGTGCCCCTACTGGGCAGGGAGTCAGAACGTAGTCTGGCGGATGCCAGCCCCACCACCGCGCATGCGCAGACTAGCACTTCCTCTGACTAATTTATTGGCTGATACACATGCAACTATTAAGAGCCTGAAGACCGAGCCTCTGTGGGGTGGAGAGGCCGGGTCCGTATCTAGGGAGGTAAGTATCAACTCTCTCGTGAAAAAAGAAATCCTTGATTTCGTTTATTTCACATCAAGAGTATACTTACCTCCCTAATACTTTTGATATTGCCAGAATTCGACAGTGAATTCGGCGGGAGGGAGGCGAGGTCAAAAGACCAGCTCATCCCTATACGCTTTTCTGCGTTTAAGGCACTTAAACTTCTGAAACTGTATGAAAAAACAGTCAGGATTTGACTAGCCATCGGATAACACCACCGATGTATGAGAGATGACCGAATGTCATATGCGCTCCCCCCCCTCCTTCCTGGGAGGAAGAGTCGAATGACCTCAATGTCCTATACGCTCTCTACATACAAGTGCCATGTACTACAGGACAGAGACGAAAAAACTCCCTTTTCGTATACTCTCAACAATGAACCACATAAATACACAAAACCACCATCATATTAATAACGGGTAACGTGACAAGACAATCAACAATGGACAACCCATGCACAAGACTGACCTTGTTGAAAAGGCTGCTGACATCATCTTCCCATTGGTGAAGAATGATGCAGTCCCAAAAAAGTGGTTGTTTCCATAAATTAATTGTGAAATATATAAGCAATGAGGAAACCTCATCAAAAATATAAACCTCGTTATTTTTTCAAAATCGACAAGGCGAGAGGATTAGAGGTGTCACGGAGATAATGGTCTCTAAAACTTGACTCACAGTGCCACTGAGCCACCGACATAATATCATCCACAGGGACCCCATTAAATAGGGCAGTGGATGTCACTACGCCGCGGACACTGTGAGCCTTGGCCACGTCAACCTGCTTCCAGGTGGCGGATTTATGACAAAACTGAATGCATTCTACAATCCACCTGGAAATGGTGTCCTTAGAAGCCCTGCCATGGGGTTCAATATATGACAACCATAACGCCGACTGGTCGGTGCGCCACTCCGATGTACGTTGTTTGTACTGGAGAAGCGCCCGGACGGGACACCATGCTTTAGAATTAGGATCATATCTAGTTAAAGCAGGCAAAACAATAGGTTGACCTGGATATTTCAACGACTGATTCTTAGCCAAGAAGTTAATCCTAGGTAGCAGCTTAAGGCCTTCCCCTGAAACCACAAAACGGTCATCCTCGGCTGATAAGGCATGAATTTCACTTCTACGCCTAGCCGAGGCCGCAACAATTAAAAACACAGTCTTCAGTGTTAATAGTTTCATAGAAATGGAACTAAGTGGTTCAAAAGGCTTATCACCTAGTACTTGAAGCACTAGCGATAAACTCCAAGACGGAATCACAGGGGGATTCCTTGGTCTTAGATTGCCCATGCCTTTAATTAATACATTTAATGTATTTACTTCATCACTTCCCCTCTTAGCCAAGCAAGGAATAACAGACATTAAAGCTGACTTATAACCAGCAATAGAGTTAGGCTTGAGGCTATAGGCATCATACAGGTGACAGAGGAAATCAGCTACTACCTGAATAGATGAATCCATTGGATCAATACATCTTTTTGAGCACCATTCTGCAAATCTGTTGATTTTATAATTATATACTCTGGAGGTTGACCCCCTCCTGGCTTTGGCCATAAACATGGCTCCTTGCTCAGAAAAGCCCTCCTTAATTCTAGATTCCTTGACAACATCCACGCAGTCAATCTGAACATTGACGGATTGTTGTGAAGGGCCTTGCCCTGGAAGATAATGTCGTCCATCAGAGGCAGAGGAACCGGATTGCAGACCAGAAGGTCCAGCAGATCCGTATACCATGATCGGCTTGGCCAATCCGGGGCGATCAGAAGCACTTGGCATTCCTCTTGTCTGATTTTCTGAAGAATTTTTGGAATCAGGATTGCTGGAGGGAATGCGTATGCATACATTCTCCCCCAGCTGATAGCTAACGCATCTGTTGCGAAAGCGCTTGGATCCGGAATCGGAGAGACGTACGTCGTCATCCTCGCATTCTTGTTCGTTGCGAACAAATCGATGTTGGGTTTCCCCCAATGGTCGAACAGACGATCCGCCACACATTGATTTAGTTGCCATTCCGTCGGTAAAACACTCATCCTCCGGCTCAATGAGTCTGCTAGCAGATTTAACCTTCCCGGAATATGAACTGCTTTCAAGGTAATCTGGTGATCCAGGCACCAACAAAGCAGTCCCCATGTCATCATACAGAGACTGGGCGACTTCGTTCCGCCCTGGCGGTTTATGTAAGTCACAACTGTTGAGTTGTCTGAACGAATAAGAACAATCTTGCCCTGAACTTTCTGTAAGAAATGTTCCAGGCCCATAACTACTGCTCTTAGCTCCAGTAGATTTATATGTTCCTTTGACTGTTCCAGATTCCAAAGCCCTGATATCGTGGATTCTTCCAGGCAAGCTCCCCAGCCCTCCATCGATGCATCTGTATACACAGTCACCTGAGGGTGGGGAGGGGTTAGCATAACCCCCACCAAGAGATTCTCTGTGTCCAACCACCATTGCAGGTGATGAATCAGAGGCGCCAACACTGACACGTTCGAGTCCAGCGAACCTGTACTCTGGGTCCATTGTGTCATGAGAAATAACTGGATCGGCAGCCTGCGTAAGGCGGCCTGAGGAATGACTGTCGCACACTGACTGAATCAATGAGATGAGTTTCTGAACTCTCTCCTGAGTAGGAAAAACATATCCTGTCTCTAGATCGAAGAACATCCCCAGGTAAACAAACTTCTGGGATGGAGTCAGCTCTGATTTTGGGAAATTGATCATCCAGCCCAAGTCTGTGAGAGTCTTCAAAACAATCTCCAGACTGGCCGATAAACTTTCCTGGGTGTGCGCTTTCAACAGCCAGTCGTCTATGTACGTGTGGATTGCTATGCTTCTCCTGCGGAGGTATGCGGTGATCGCGAGAACCACACGGGTGAAAACCCGAGGAGCCGTGGAAATTCCGAAGTGTAACACCCTGAATTCCCACTGTCTGCCCTGGAATGCAAATCTCAGGAAGCGACGGAAACTCCTGTGTATGGGGATGTGGAAATAAGCGTCCTTCAAATCTATCGACGCTGTCCACATTCCCCTCTCTAACCCCGCCAACACCGAGCGCACAGTCTCCATCTTGAAACTGGGCGTCTCTATGAACTTGTTCAATGGCTTGAGGTTGAGAATTGGTCTCCACCCTCCGGTGTTTATTGTTACTAAGAACAGGGTTGAATAGAAGCACGGACACCTTTGTGCCGGCTGAATAGCTCCTTTTTGTATGAGGGAATTTATTTCCTCCTCGATACACAACGTTTGCTCTGGATCTCTCGGATTTGGAGTCCAGATCGGCACTAGAGACAGTCGCGATGGCGGGCCTGTCATCCAATCGGGATGATACCCGACTGAAAGCCATCGCAAGACTAAACGGTCCTGAGTTAACCATTCCCACTCTTGCATGTGGTCGGCTAGCCGGCCTCCCACCGGTCCACCTAGGGATAGAGGTGGACATAAGGAGTGCAAGAGCGGCACTGTCTCCTTTGCCAGAAACACCGGAGCGGTTCTCACCGCGGTAACCGTCCCATCAGGAACGATTATCACGCCCAGATCCTCGCGCGCCACGACCAGCACCGCGCGCACCTCGGTGCGCGGGCGGCTGCCTGGCTGACTGCGCCTGAGGAGCCTGCGCCCCCCTCGCTGCTGGCCGAATCGCACGCGGCCGAGGCCGACGCTGCGATGGTGGTTGGCCTCTGACCTGGCCACCACCACCTCGAGCCTGCAGGGGACGATACGCAGGGGGTGCGGCGCGAACGTTAGCACGACGAAGCACCTCAAACTGCTCGCGCAGTGCCCTCTGGTTATTTACCAGAGTAACTGTCTCCTGGAGGTGCCTACATCCCTCACCTCCAAAGAGACCAGGACCTGTCATAGGCGTACGCAGTAGCCTATTGTACAGGTCCTGGGACGGGCACAGATTGTCCAAGGCAAATGTGCGCCTTGCCCGGACACTCCTGGTCACCGCCCGAGTCATACAGTCCAGAGCCAGGTTGATACCATCCTGGATGGCTCGCTGGACTGTGACCGGACTTGGCTGGCGCGATGCGGATGCTGTTACTACCCCTTGTAACAGCTGGGAGACGTGGGACAGAGCGGCAATCGAAGCCCTTCCACTCTCCTCCGCATCACGCAACGCGGTATTTGCTGAACGCAACGCGTTCGAACACAAGACTCCTGTGTCAGAACGGGAGCCTGGCCGCGCATCCTCACCCAAAGCCGCGCGGTCATCCACGCTCGGCTTAGGTACCACACCGTACCGCTGGTAATCCAGGGGCACGATGTGGCAACGCCTGGCCACCTCGCGCGGGGCCTTCGCGAGACGTCCACTCGACTTAATGGACGTCTCCGCCGCCTCGAACATGTCAACGACATGCTCTGCCAGCGGCAGAGAAGGCATAGCGTTAGCAGTAGGCTTACCAGCTAACCACGGCCTGTGGTCACGCTGGCTAGCCGACTGCTCCACGGGCAGATCTGGTCTAACACTCACCAACCACTGGCAAGCGTCAGACCAATCCTCCTCCGTGGCTAGCTGCGAGCGCTCTACAAGACGGGGGCCTTCGTCTTCCTCCTGAGCGCAAGCAACAGAGCTTGACGGCGGATACGCTGATACCCCTGGCAAGCCAGGGAGAGCATGCGGGCCTGACAACACCGGCATGGTAATCTCACTGGCTTGACCAGGAGCAGGCGCCGTGGTAGAGCGCGGGGCACATACCGCCCCACCACGGCCCCGGCCAGCACCAGCGACACTCTCGGCAAGCCGAGGTATGCGGTAACGCTGGCCCTCAGCGCCCAGGGCCACAGTCTGAACCGTGGATTCTACCCCTGCGTGAGTAGAACCGTGGAATAAGTCGCCTGTATTCCCCGCGAGGGGTGCACAGCCGTCATAATCCATGGCCACATCCTCAGACGGCGACCCCAACAGGTAATCCTCATCCTCCTGGCCAGACAGATTAGACTCCGGGTCAGCAAAGAGAGCTAACCCGGACTGGCCAGGGAAGGTGCCATAGGAGGTACTGGCACCCGCGGCGTGCGGATACCCCTGGACTGATAAGCAGCCCGCGGGTTCCAGCGACAACCGTCCACGGCCCCTCGGCGCGGCACTAAGCCTGCTGCCAGGGTCGTGGAACGCCCCCTCTAATGGGGCCACCTCTGAATCTTCGAACAACGGAAGCGTACTAAGGAAAGGTGATTCAGAGGTGGGGATTACCTGCTCCGAAGCAGATGATGAGGACAGCAAAGGATTTGGTCCAGGAAGCATGCCACGAAGCAACTCTGGAACCAAATCCTTTATTGTCCTCCTCATCTCTCCCAACATCTCGGTCCGGAAGGCCTCCATGTCCACCGCGGACGAGGCCTTCCTCTTACCCTTCTTACTCACACCCTCTCTTTTCTGCTTCTTCTTCTCCTCCTCCACCACCTTGTCCTTCGCCTGCAAGCACAAGAATTCAGACATTAGCTCGCCCCCCAGTGCTTACATATCTCGCAATTAAGCAAGGGACCACAGGGGCTACACTGATAACAGAGATGAGGCACAAACTTGTCCTTCAAAAACCGTCCACAGGACGCACAACCAGGTCTCTGAAACAGGGCAAAGGACGAGGAGTATGAGCAATCTAGTTAAGCTCAGAAACTCACCAACTCAAGAGAAGGAAATGATCATAAAGATCAATATTCATCAGAAAACCAGCTTTGGACAAACTTTAATTGTTAATAAAGAGCAAGGCTGATTATGACGTCATTAATCCTATGACAGGAAAAAATCGATCCCCAACAAACATCCAAGTGCAAGGACGAATTGTATCTCTAACCAGAACATGTGCAGAATGGACATTTCGACTACACAACCATCAGATATATACTGATAACAATGGCAAATACTGTTAATTATCTCCCTTTCCTCTCTAAATAATTAACATCACCTCATATCAATAATTAGATACCTGACACTTTGTATAGACAAACCATCCAACGTGATGAACTGGAGCACTCCACCAACTGAACGCCTCTTAACTCTCTCCACCTCTAGGGGAAGGAATTGGATCAAGAGGGCAAAGTGAGAAGACCTTTATACTAGGCCTCCGACTCACTGGACATAAAATTTTTGGTTAGATAACCTAACAGTATTAGTAGGAAATGGAACCATGGTGGAGAGAAACAAACCCTCTGCTGATGTGATGTCCATTACATATCGTCACACAGACCTGCAGACATAAACACAAAGAGAGATTAGTATTATATAGCACCTAGTTGAAATAAACCAACTAAACAAGGCGCTTATCACGGTAAACGCGAGTCCCGGAAACACATTACACCGGGGAAAAAACTCGCTAATTTTACTAGAAGTCACCTGATTTAAAGGTCCTGGGCCCTCCTCTGGCGAAGTCATCCTTTCTGCCATCTTTATCAGGGATAATCACTTCCAAATTCACACAAAAAGACTATGAATTGAGTAAAGAAAAGCTCTAGCACAAAAACATGTGTAGACTCTCTGCCAATAAATTAGCAAAGAGGAAGTGCTAGTCTGCGCATGCGCGGTGGTGGGGCTGGCATCCGCCAGACTACGCTCTGACTCCCTGCCCAGTAGGGGCACCTAACTGTTTTAATCTGAGTGTTTATTGAGTGAAAGCCGATATTTAGCAATATCAAAAGTATTAGGGAGGTAAGTATACTCTTGATGTGAAACATATCAAAAGTCCTCCAAAATTCCAATAGGGGAAAGGGTAAAATTTGCATAATTATTACCAGATTTGGGCCATTTCACCTGAAAAATCCATTTTTCTTTATTTCTTTAAAACCGGTATGTAATATATGTGTGACTGGGTATTTTTAGACTTTTTTAGTAATAAATGAATACGATTGACATATTCTCCACAAATTAAATGTATTGTGTTATGCCACTTGCATGAATTTACCTAATACCATCATTGATATTGATACAATACATATTATATTTTATTATGTCACGGTATTGTGTGTTTCTAAGCTAAGCTAAGATGAAATAGTATGGCATAGGTATCTGGTTTCTACTAATTTCATCTTGCATCAATTATCCAAGTCATCTTCCTCAATGAGCGTTATTGAATTCGAGCAACTGAGACCCTTACAGTCTTCGCAGGCAGATGTGCAGCTGAGCCCATGTTTTCTACAGGTGCATCTCTTTGATTCACAGCCAGTTTTGCAGCTGCATCTAAATGAATACAGTAAATCGTCAGGTGCTGCCAGCATGTCAGTCTTAACAGGCAGCATTTGGTGGTTGAGAACTTTCCAGCCCCATTCTGTTGGATCCATATCTCCAGCATCTCCTCTCCAAACTTGAATTTGGTAGTACACGCGAAGACTGTGAAAGTTTGCGGATGCGGGTGTTGGTGGTAAATCTCGTGCTTCAACATACTTGGAACTTTTTGCAACCTTCTCCCTGAATCGCTTGTACCGCAAAGCAACTAGACTATCCATTGAAGTGCCATTGTATAGAATAAGCATTGCCTTCTCACCTGCTTTTATCACGTCATCTTTATTCGCATTACTCATTGTAAACACTTCAGCAATTTGAGAGAGTTCTTTGCAGCACTGGATTTTGCTAAGGGATGCAGATTTTCCAATTCCATAAAGCCTAGATGTTGAGTCACAGCCAAGGATAGCATGGATAAATAACAGCTGTGAGCACAAACAGAACCTGAGTTTTTCCTTTGCCATTTTGATATTCCACAGTCGGGGTTTCTTTGCATTTTGCTTTGGCTCTGGTCTGAAAAATAGCTGACAGCCATTCATATCAGTATGGTATAGAAGCAACACCAGTAGATCGGTATCGTCTCCAACAAGAGCAGTATTTGTTGACTTTGAAACCAAGATAGCCGTTTGCGTAATTAAGACATCGGCATCACCACTTGCCTTTATCGTTAAGCATCCAGCCTGTTCGAGAGATGAACTTAAGATTGATATGAACCGATGTTTGTTCTGCTTGTTACTAAGAAAATCAGGCTTACTCAGAGTTACAACTGTTTGCGGAGTCAGTACAACAGTTGCGCCTGATCCACGAGTTCGCCTCTTATGTGTTACATCTTTTATGTCTGGGCCTTGGTCATAACCATCAAAAACTACTGTAGCCTTTCCATATTTGCTTATGCAATATTTTACATATCTTTGACAAACATTTGCAAATGTCTCTCCACGCTGCCATGGAACACGGTGTAATAGAGCTCATCCATCAAGCACATAGTGGACAGAATCTGGAAGGACTGCATCTTCATTTTGAATTAATTTCCACAATGCATCAGCAAGTGCCGGCTTATTTGCTTCCCATGGAAGAGATGAATTATCAAAGAGTGCGGGTGGATGAGTGCACAACTCATACTCAAAATAAGATGCTGGATTCCCTTTTGATCCATTTGTAGCAATTAAACTGAGTCTTTGAAATAGGAGTTGTGGATCAATTTGTACACATTCATCATCAATCTTGAGAGATGTTTTGGATGCTAAGGTAATAGCTTGTCTCTTTCTCTGGAATGAAATGCTTGATACACATTGGCCACACATCGAATTAATAATTGATTCTCCAATATCTTTAGCATCGTCAACATTGACTGATTCATGTGCAGACAATCCACTAACAAGTCCTCTAAGAGAAGGGTCTGGTCCAAATGGATTCAGTTCACTAAGGATTTTGAGAATTTTGTAAGTATCATCCATATCACGCTTTATTCGAGATTGTGTGGAATCTTTGTGTTGTTCACTTGAATCACAGTTTACCCCAGAGAGCTCTTGCATTTACGCTGCAGCTTTGATGGTATACTGCATTGACAACGCATAAATCCGGCGTGAAGGCAAGCCGCCCAGCTACAAGTTTGCCCCATTCGTCTTTTCTCTGCTCACAGGCCTCGGCGATACTACATTGAAAGTCATGAGTACTTACTGGATAAATATCATAGCCACGTTTCTTTCCATCTTGAATTTTTGCAGGGTATCCGCATAGCAAACAATGTTCACTAAAATTGAATGTTGGACTTTCTGAACGGAGTGTTCGCATGGGTGGCGGAGATTGTTCAATTTTCTCTGCGTCACGGGCAATCCGCTTGGGATCAATGAACTCCCGTCGACATTTTACATGAACCCTCTGTCCTACTTCAGCTTTGACATCGCTTTCACGGGCTCTGCTAGCATTGTTAATACCGTCACAGCCTTTAACTCGAAGCTTAACAGTTTGTGAGCCATTTTCTAGGCTCTGGTTACAAATAACGCATGTATCTAAATCCATGTCCATATTCTGATTGAATTGTATAGAAATTTATTCAAATTGTGAGATAAAAGTGAAAATTAAAATGCAATTTATTTTAGATAAAATTTTAAAAGCGAAAAACAAAATTAAACTTACTTTAAATATAATTTTTTTAAATTACCCCGGCCCTGTGCATACAACCATATTTAATCTGTGGTTTGGAGAATTTGTACAAGTGGTTCAAGGAAATATTGCCAATTGCTTACTGTCTTCCGTGACCATGAAATTCAGAGCTTAGACAACATTTCTACTTCGTTTATTTGCGGAATGAAGCAGGTAAGGGAAGTTTCATTATTCGGATAATGGCGGTAGCTAAATATGCGAATTTACCCACTTTCCCATCGAGGGATTTTGGAGGACTTTTGATATGTGACACCTGGCAGTCCCATGAATGCCGCAGAAAAGAAATAAATTCTGTTGCAATTTGTTCTAGGTTAATTTGTAGATTTACTAGACTAAAACAGTCAAGCTCAGCAGACAAGGCATGAATTTCACTCCTGCGTCTGGCTGAGGCTGCCACAGTTAAAAATACAGTATCAATAATTTTACAGAAATACCAAGAAGTGGTTCAAACGATTTATCACTAAAAAATTGAAGAACCAGAGAAAGACTTCATGACGGTGTCTGTGGAGGATTTCTCGGTCTAAGATTGCCCATACCTTTGATAAGAGTATTTAGAACACATACTTCATCACTTCACCTCTTTGCCAAGCAAGGGATAACAGTCACTAATGCTAATTTATATCCAGCAATAGAATTAGCCGTAAGACTATAGGCATCATACAGGTGACGGAGAAAATCAGCTACTACCTGAATAGATGCTTCGATCGGATTGATACATCTCTTTGAGCACCATTCTGCAAATCTGTTGATTTTATAATAATATTCTCTGGAGATTGACCCCCTTCTGGCTTTGGCCATGAAATAGGCTGCTTGCTCAGAAAAGCCCTCCTTAATTGCGGATTTTTTGACAACATCCATGCAGTCAATTGAAACATTGACGGATTGTTATGAAGGGTCTTGCCCTGGAAGATAATATTGTCCATCAGAGGCAGAGGAACCGGATTGCAGACCAGAAGGTCCAGCAGATCCATAAACCATGATCGGCTTGGCCAATTTGGGGCGATCAGAAGCACTTGGCATTCCTCCAGCTTGATTTTCTGGAGAATCCTTGGAATCAGGATTGTTGGAGGGTATGCGTATGCATATATTACCTGGCAACTAATAGCTAGCGCATCTATTGCAATAAAGCTTGGATCTGGAATCGGAGAAACGTACGCCATCATCTTTGCATTCTTCTTCATTGCGAATAAATCTATGTTGGGTTTTCCGCAATGATTGAACAGATGCTCCACAACACATTGATTTAGTTGCCATTCCGTAGGCAGAATGCTCATCCTTCGGCTCAATGAGTCTGCTAACATATTCAGCCTTCCCGGAATATGAACTGCTTTGAAGGTGATCATATGATCCATGCATCAGCAAAGCAGTTTCCATGTCATCATACAGAGACTGGGAGACTTCGTTCCGCCCTGGCGGTTTATGTAACTCACTACTGTTGAGTTGTCTGAATGTATCAACACAAACTTTGCCTCTACTTCCTTTAAGAAGTGTTCCAGGCCTAGAATTACAGCTCGTAATTCTAGCATGTTGATATGCTCCTTTGAATGATCCAGATTCCAAAGCCCTGATTTTGTGTTTTTTTCCAGGCAAGCTCCCCATCCTTCCATCGATGCATCCGTAAACATCGTTATCTGAGGGTGGGGAGGGGTAAGCATGACCCCCGCCAGGAGATTTTCTCTCTCCATCCACCAAAGAAATTGATGAATGAGAGGATCCAACACTTGAATGCGTGCGTCCAGCGATCCTGAATTTTGCATACACTGTCATGAGAAACAGCTGAATGGCAAGGCCGCCTGAGGAACAACTGGTTTCAATCAGATAGCATTCTCAGACAGACTCGTGATAGAAGATAACGAATGCTGCAAACCAATTGTACGCATGAGAGGAGATTCTCCACTCTCTCCTGGGATGGATAAACATATCCTATCTCCAGATCGAAAAACATACCCACGTAAATAAACTTCTGGGATGGAGTCAGCTCTGATTTTTGAAAGTTGATTATCCAGCCTAAATCTGTGATCTCCAGATTTACTGTCAAGCTTTCTGGGTTGTGTGCTTTTAGCAACCAGTCATCTATGTAAGTGTGGACTGCTATATTTCTCCTGCGGCGGTATGCTGTGATAGCTAGGACCATTCGAGTGAAAACCCTTAGAGCCGTCGAGATTACAAATGGGAGAACTTTGAATTCCCATTGGAGTACCTGGAAAGCGAATCTCAGGTACCAACGAAAACTCCTTGCAATGGGAATGTGGAAATAAGCATCTTTCAGACCTATCAATGCTGTCCACATCCGCTTCTCTAACCTCAACAACACCGATTTTATTGTTTCCATTTTGAAACTTGGTGTGTTTATAAATTTGTTTAGAGGTTTGAGGTTGAGAATTGGTTTCCACCCTCCGGTGCTCTTTGTCACAAGAAGCACGGTTGAATAGAAGCCCGGGCAATCTTGCACCGATTGAATTGCTTCTTTTAGAATTAGAGATTCTATCTCCTCTTCTATGCACAACAGCTAGTCTGGATCTCTTGGATTTTGAGTCCAGACCGGGACCAGAGACAGATGCAATGGCGGACCCATTATCCACTCTGGACTGTATCAGAGCGAATCAAAAAAGCATCCGCTTTTGTTTCTATGAGAATTCTTAATACTTACCAGATGTACTATTATGATAATGTCTATTATCTAGTCTAGCTCAAAATAAACAATTAAAACTCTGCACTCTCCTGGTCCTGCCCATACTGTGTCCGGGAATTACCATAGCCCCAGATACCGAGTCAATTCCCAATCATAGTCAGATTCATCTTATATTTGCCTTGACAAACAGTGAAAGCAGCTCAGCCTCACCTCAGCGGGGCGGCTGAGACAGGGCCATAGTACATCTGGTAAGTATTAAGAATTCTCGTAGAAACAAAAGCGGATGCTTTTTTGGTTCTATTTCGAATAATACTTACCAGATGTACTATTATATTAAACTCCGGATTTCAACAGCCAAGAAATACCGGTGGGAGGAGGTGAGGCTCGAACCAGCACTCATCAACCATCCAACAGAGAAGGTTGTGAAGAGACTAGAACCCTGGCATATGCTTGGGTTCTGCCATCTGACTCATAGAGTGCTAAACTTCCATGGTCTAGACCACACTTCCCCACCCCCCCCCCCCCCTCTCTTTTGTCCGCACAAAATCCAGAGGGCCGTCGAAAAAATGGGATGCAACACCCACCAGACCCGTGTCAGCCCCAAGTCTCAGCTAGGGCAGTCCATTAGAGTGCAAAGAAGCTACTACAACTTCTAATTTTGAAAAAATATCAGTATATCGATTAAGTTTTCAAATTGGAATGAGTCTAATGTTTGTTTGAGAGGATAAGTACACTCTCACACCAGACTATTTACCTAAGCAGTCTGATATTTTGACTGTAAGTAAATTATTATTATTAGTCACTTAATTAATGTAAACACTCAGCATTTTGAGTGCTTGTTCTTTCTTGATCATCCCAGGAGCTCGGCAACACCACCAGACCCGTGTCAGCCCCAAGTCTCAGCTAGGGCAGTCCATTAGAGTGCAAAGAAGCTACTACAACTTCTAATTTTGAAAAAATATCAGTATATCGATTAAGTTTTCAAATTGGAATGAGTCTAATGTCTGTTTGAGAGGATAAGTACACTCTCACACCAGACTATTTACCTAAGCAGTCTGATATTTTGACTGTAAGTAAATTATTATTATTAGTCACTTAATTAATGTAAACACTCAGCATTTTGAGTGCTTGTTCTTTCTTGATCATCCCAGGAGCTCGGCCCAATCCATGGTCGTTCACTGGTCATGTGCATGGCTCTTGCTCAGTGCAGGAGGAAGTAATGTGTGTTTGTTGTGAAATAGTGGTCAGATATGGCTTAACTAATGTTCGACAAATTGGTGACGGCTACCGGAATAAGTGCGCCGGAGATGTCGCGAAGTTAGAAATCAGTAAATGACGACTCGGCATGCCATTGTGCTACAGACATCACCTCCTCTAATGAGACACCCTTAAAAAGGGTCAATGCTGCTGCTAATGCTCGGACCTGATGGGCATTCGCACAATCAATCTGCTTTCCTGTAGCAATTTTATGCGACATCTGAATAGCATCGATTATCCAACGAGAAATAGTATCTTTCGAGGCGCGCAAATGAGGAGCTTTGAGACATAACCACAGAGATTTTGGGTCATCTCTCCACTCCTCAGTACGTTTTTTATACATTTTCAGACATCTGACAGGACACCAAGCAGAAGAGTTTGGGTCATGTCTAACTAAACTTGGCAAATTGATTGGTTGACCTGGATATTTAATTGACTGATCCTTTGCCAGGAAACAAAGACGTGGAAGTAGTCTTAAACCTTCACCCGTGATGACAAAACGGTCTTGCTCGGCAGATAGCTAATGAATCTCGCTTCTCCTTCTCGCCGATGCTGCTGCAACCAAGAAAACTGATTTAATAGTTAACAGTTTAATATCTATAGATCTAATTGGTTCAAAGGGAGCATGCCCTAAAACCTGTAGAACAAGAGATAGATTCCATGCTGGGATAGGAATTGGCTGTCTCGGTCGCAGATTGCTCATTCCTTTAATAACTTCATTCAAAGTGTCATTCTCCACTCCTTCAATGGCCAGACTGGGAATGACTGAAGCTAATGCAGACTTATATGCTGCTAGGGTTGAAGGTAGAAGTTTTTCAACTTCGTATAAATGACATAAAATTTGCTACATGTTGAACAGATGCAGATAAGGGATTAATATCTCTTCCCTGGCACCATTCTGCAAATTTGTTGATTCTATAATTATATGTTTTGGTGGTTGACCCTCTTCTGCCTGAAGCAACAAACTTCGCTGCTTGCTCAGGAAAGCCACCTTCAATTGCACACTGCTTGACAACATCAATGCAGTCAATTTGAACATTTCCGGTCTGTCATGAAGACACAGACCCTTGTTCTGAGTGATTAGATCCCGTCGGTCTGGAAGAGGGATTGGATTGCAGACCAGAAGGTCCAGCAGATCCGTAAACCATGATCGGCCTGGCTAATGAGGGGCGATCAGTAGTACTTGGCATACTCCCTATCCTATCCTTGCCAGACCTTTCGGGATCAGAATTGTTGGAGGATACGCATATGCGTACATTCCTTTCCAACTTATCGCCAGTGCGTCTACTGCCAAGGCTAGCGGGTCCGGGATCGGTGACACGTATGTGAACATCTTTGCATTTTGTTTCATCGCAAATATATCCATATTTGGTTTGCCCCAATGTTTGAATAGAACCTCCGCTACAGATTGGTTGAGCTGCCATTCTGTCGGATGACAAACCATCCTTCGACTGAGCGCATCTGCTAAGATGTTCAGTCTTCCGGGAATGTGTGCTGCCCGAAGAATAGTATTCCTCTCTTGGCACCACAGCAGAAGGTTCCAAATCATCATGCACAACTCTGGTGCCCTCATCCCGCCTTGGCGGTTCAAATAAGACACCACTGTTGAGTTGTCTGTCCTTATTAGACAATCTTGTCTCGGATTAAATTCTCAAACTTTCGAAGTGCTAATACCACCGCTAATAATTCGAGAACATTGATATGTTTCTGCCCATTGGTCCGATCCCATTTCCCTGACACTGATCGATTGTCCAATACCGCTCCCCAACCCATCGTCGATGCATCTGTAAAGATGGACATCTGTGGTTGAGGAGGTTGTACAGGAACACCTCGCAGGAGATTCTGTTCTGATAACCACCACTGAAGATGGAATATCAATGGTTCTTTTACTGGAATTCTCAGAGATAACGGATCCGTTTTCTGACACCAGAACGACATTAAATACATCTGAATCGGCCTGTGCCTGAGTGCCACATAAGGAACCACTTTCTCCAGAGAGGCGCGCCGTCAGATAGGCTCCTAGAGAAACCGACTCCAAAACTGCAATCAGGCTCTTGACTCTGCTCTCTGCCAGAAAAGCTAGGCCGTCCCTGAGATTGAAAAATATTCCCAGATGGGATGGAGTCAATTCTGATTTCTCTAGATTCACAATCCATCCTAGATCCTTTAGTAAGGCTATGACTACCTGAAGATTGTTGCGCAGATTGACTGGATTCCCCGCCTTCAGCAGCCAGTCGTCTATGTAAATATGAACAGCTATGTTTCTCCTGCGAAGATAAGAAGTTATGGCGAGGACCACTTTGGTGAAGACCCTCAGAGCTGTGGTCATGCCGAATGGAAGCACATTCAATTCCCAAACATTGTCTTGGAACGCAAAGCGAAGGTATTTCTGAAAAGGAATTGACATTGGAATATGAAAATAAGCATCCTTCAGATCTATCGACACTGCCCACATGCCTTTCCTCAAACCTGACATCACTGCCGCTACAGTCTCCATCTGAAACCTTGGTGACAGGATAAACTTATTTAACGGTTTGAGATTGAGAATCGGTCTCCACCATCCGGTGCGTTTCAGAACGAGGAACATCATCGAATAGAAGCCTGGGGATGACTGATTGCTGACTAAGTGAATCGCATTCTTCCGCTGAAGACTTTTGATTTCTGAGCAAAAAACCTCTAGATGATCGGATTCCCTTGGAACGGGAGTCCACACTGGAGTCGATGTTAATGGAACTAACAATTGACGGATGAGCCAGTCCGGTTCATAGCCATTTCTTAACCATTGACAGACCAAACAAACTTGTACGACCTGTTCCCACTGGTTTGAGAACAGTTGAAGTCTGCCTCCGACGGAAGGAATCTGCACACAATTCGCGATTGATATTGCACGAGACGACGTTAATTCGTCTAGGTGAAGATCCTCAACTCGCCTTGTTCCCCGGTGATACCGGAGCGGATCCCGCCAGAAACCCATCAGGACCATCCACCACGGCCACCCTGTGGTTTCTTGGCAAATGACGGTCCAGAACCGCCACCACGGCTATCCTTATGGTAGCTGCCATGACCCGAACTGCCACCCTTCCTATCCTCCTCATACGGCCTCTTACTAGAGGACTTGTATGAGGAAGAATGACCGGGACCTTGCAAACCGGATGCCCGATGGGTATCACTGGCCAGAATGACGGAAGGGCGATCTTTGGCGCTGCCTCTGCTGCTCCTGTCGGTGCTGCTTGTAGGACTGTTGCGGCTGAGTCCTTTTCGTCGACTTCCACGACTTGCCGACTACTTCTTGTTCCGCAACCATAGGGCTTGCCGTGCCGAGCTGCCGAACAAGCCTGGACCAATGAATGGCGCGGAAGACAATGCAGCCCTCATCTCGGGTCCTGGTTCTACAAAATCGAGAACCATTCTCCGTCACTCAGCCAATGATCTCGTGATCATCCTGGCCAAGCAATCCTGAGATAGGCGCATGGTGTCCCGGATAATTCCGGAAGCAGCCTCTGGCACTACCCCACCTTCCGCCGCATAGGTCAGCATACCCTGCAGGACGGTACAGCCATGTGAAAGCATCGCCATGGCAGCTCTCCCCACATCCTCAATGAGGGTCAACTCATTGAAAGGATCTTTATTAGTCTGGGAAACTAACGGATGAGAATGCCACTTAGCCTTGCCAGCTAACGGCCTATTCAGTGCCTCTCTCTCTCCCCAATGGAAAGCTGTAGGACTCGGGCATACTGGTGATAGGCTTGCTCCAGAAAACGGACCCTACTCCTAATCCCTTTCGGGGCATTCAGAAGCGTAAAGTCGGGCTTGACCATATGATACGCCGCCACCTCCAACATGTCAGAGGTCAACGTATCAAAAGGCACAGCAGGCATGGCTGAAGAGCCACTGGACAGAGCGCTAGCCACTCGCTCTGACATCCGCTCCATTGCCGGATCGCGCTGAGATCCCTGATCCGATGCCAACCCTAGACAGCCGGACATCCACTCAAGGACCTGCACCCATTCAGCCTCGGTGGAAAATGATGACTCATCCAACAAGGGACTGCCGTTCTCATCTTCTTTCTCGCCCTTGGACGAGACAGACACCAACGATCCATGCTGAGGACTGGTAACTTGCTTACTAGTGTAAACGATGCCCGGAGACTGTGCACTCGCGGTTCCAGTATCCAGCGATTCGCCGGACATGGACTCACTGAGATCCATCGGCTCCAGCACGGGAGCCGGGATCACAACCGCATTACTTACGGTGCCCAATGGATATCCGATAGAACCCGTAGCCACCGGCGCCGGGATGCCGTCCGAAGCTGTCAAACATGACTCCAACGGCAGCACGGGCTGAACAAAATCCAGATGGAAGATGCCCAACGAAATGTCAACATCACCACCTGGCTGGCAAACCCGTACATAACTCGAAGGAGAACCCTGGGATGTAGCAAGTACAGCCATCGTGGAAAGATCCGGCATGCCAGAATCCTCCATGAGCAAAAGCACCTCCTCCTCTGCCATCAGCTCTTGAGCCAACGCAACAGGAGGTACAGGTGCAACACCCTCCGCAGCACTGACCGGACCGCCGAAAGGTAGTCCTGCACCAGCCTGCATCGACGGGAGCGTGGATTGCAGGGACTCAAACATGGCTTTAAACTGGCCCGCCCAAACACCCAAAGCCGAGTCCATCCTCTCATTCAGGCACTCCTCCAAACCTCTGTTGGACGCCTGATGTGCCTTGGCCGCCTTGTCCCTCACGATTCTGTCCAGTCGCGCACGCCGATCACGGTCGAACTCCACCACTAACTCCGATGATCACGTCACACAAACATTGCACACTTCCCACCTTGCACTTCGCGCAAGCTATGCAGTGGTGACCAGCAAATCTCTGTTTCATGAACCGATTGCATTTGGTACACAAAGTATCCAGGCCTTTAGCCCTCTGCGAACACAAAGCAAGAATTAAAATGCTGCACATGACAGAGATAATGAGCAAACCCACAATTGATTGTAATCTAAAATTACTTAGAAACATTAACTTTCTCTTAAATTAATGATAATCAAGACTTAAGGCAGGAGATATTTGAAAATTTTTAGAGTGAAAATTATTAAACACGGCTTGGTAATTAACTAACCGTTAAAATAACCAAGAAAAACATACTGATCGCTACAAACACCTTCAACAATGAAGTGAAGACTAAAGATCGGCACAATTAGAGTGCACAAATATGCCAAGCCGAAGGCAAACATAACTCATGGGCACCGCCATCTTGGCTAAGAGGAAGGAACCGAGTCGCAAGAGAAATTAACCAAGTACCCGCATAATGCTTAAATAGTTAAGGGTACCGGACCGACTCCAACAATGGCTACCATTTTCAAACAATGTGCCAATTTAAGAAAATTTCAATCATTCATTACGGACCGAATGTATAAATTCTAGATTGATACAACCTGCCCCTGAGATGATTTTACTTTGTCTTCCATCCTTCCAGCAATGAATAGACCAGAAAACCGCTAACTCCGTTGAAATTGTGAATTTTAATGAGCTAAGAAAAACACGACTAGCATGGAGAGCAAAATAGATGAATCTGACTGTGATTGGGAATTGACTCGGTACCTGGGGCTATGGTAATTCCCGGACACAGTATGGGCAGGACCAGGAGAGTGCGGAGTTTTAATTGTTTATTTTGAGCTAGACTAGATAATAGACATTATCATAATAGTACATCTGGTAAGTATTATTCGAAGTAGAAAGCCATTGCAAGACTAAGCAGTCCTGAATTAACCGCTCCGACTCCTGAATGTGGAAAGTCAATCGACCTCCCACTCCCCTAGTGCACCTAGGGTTTGCAGGGTGCATACATTTTAAAAGTGGGCATGTCTCTGGTACATGTGACAACACCTGAATGGTACCTGTGGTAACCAAAAATTCTATTTGACCATTAGGTCCGATTACAGCACACCGTGCCACGCACGCCGTGCCCAGTGCCACGTGCACCTCGGTGCACGGGCTGCTGCCTAGCTGGCTGCGCTTGGAGTGCTGGCTGATGTACAGCAACACGCTGCTGCTGGCGTGGTCGGTGAGGTTTCTGAACCTGGCCGGCCTGCTGGCCTCTGGCAATGCCAGGGCTGTCATGAGCATGCCGCTGACGAGCAGCTGAGGGCTGAACACACATGTGTTCTCTGCACCAGGTTGATACCATCCTGGAAAGCTCATTGGACTGTAACTGGACTAGGCTGCTGGTGAACCAAGGCTGCTACTACCCCTGATAGCAGCTGAGAGATGTGGGACAGCTCACTGTTTGCTGCCCGCAAACTCTCCTCAGTGTCATGCAGTGCGGAATTTGCTGAGCGCATAGCGCTTGAGCACAGCGCTCCTGTGTCAGCACGAGAGCCTGGTCGCGTGTCTTCTCACACAGCGGCGCGGTCATCCGCGATTGGTCTGAGAGCTAGACCGTACTGAGTGTACTGACTGGCAGTAACCTGGCAATGTCTAGCAACCTCACGGGGGTCCTTCATGAGGTGACCTTTCGGTCTTATTGACTCCTCTGCCGCAGTGAACATATCTACGATATGCTCTGCCGAGGTGGCCAATGGCTTAGCCTGTAACCACGCCCGTGGGTTACTGGCAGCCGTTTCATCCACAGAGAACTCTGGTCTGACAGCGAGGAGCCACGCGCATGCGTCAGACTAGTCTTCATCCGTGGCCACCTGCGAATTGCCGACGAGCAGCGGGCCCTTGTCATCTTCAATGGCATTCACAGGTGGGGGGGGGGGGGGGGGGCGTGGTGGAGGCTACAGATGTACCTGACTGCACAGGGAATGCATATGGGAACGCGATGGCCGGCATGGCATTCTCCGCCGGCAGGCCGCACATCGGAGCCGCGTTCGTGTGAGGGGCATACGACACACTAGCGTGCTCCGGGTCGTCCGTATAAGATTCCACTGCTAAACGTGGTATCTTATATGGGCAGCCATCCGCTCCCAAGCGACCTACAGGTTGAATCATGAAACCATAGGTGCGAGCGGCTGCACTCACCATGAGGGGAGTGTAAACGCTTGCATCCATGGCTTCATGTTCATCCCGTGGGCTGAGCAGGTAGTCATCGTCATCTTCCTGGTCAGGAAAGTTAGACTCCGGGTTGGCAAAGAAAGCTAACCCAGACTGACTAGGAAAAGGCCCATAGGCAGATGATGAGGGTACTCCACGAGTGGTCGACGTCGGGCCCGCTGGTCGGGTCCCACCTGATGTTACTCGCACCACTGAAAGGGAGACATACGAAGAGAATGAGTATTCTAGTTTGTTAATTTTGTTTAAAAATTAAAAAACAAACTAGAGAGATAGAAGACAACCACTTTCACTCAAAACCCTGAAGGGACTGTTGTCTTCAAAATAATAAGGAATAAACACAGCAAGGGATAAAATGAGAATGTTAGAAAATTTGTGAGAGGCTGATTATGACACCAAGCTAACTTTATACATTCATAACATAAGATAAAAATGACATCAAGAACCCTCTAATAAACAAGAGATTATACGTCAAGATAAAGGGACTACTGGCTGATTATGATATCAAACCTCAATGCAAAAGCCCCTTCAAGGGGAGGAGATATCAGATTATGAATGCATGAAATACTTAGGACTACATACCTTCATCACTCAAGAATAATGTAATACTATAATTATATATCTGAGAACCCATGCGCAAACACTAGAGAGAATACAGTGCAATAAAGATGGCAGCAAAAATTGTTAAAGATTTCTAATAATTAGGTACCATAACTAATAAACTCCCTTATCCCGAACAAAGGTAAACCATCCTCTTGAGCAGAAAATCACCTCCATACCATCCACCGAATCTGTAGAGTCTGATGAGGGGATGGGATAAAAGGAGGGAGATCCTTTTCGTTTTAGATCTCCGACCCTTAGGCATAATCATTTGATATTGTCAAAAAAGGGAGACGTGATCGACTCTGTGTGAAGAACAGGAGCTCTATCATCATAAGATGAGCCTGTGGACACAAAGCCAAAAGGGCTTAGTAAAATTTAGGCACTGGGATAATTTAACAGGGATTCCTAACGCCTAAAATCGCGCTAGTGCCGGATGGCCACGTTACGAAAACCAGTAACGTATCATTGTTACAGGTCTTAAATAATTATATGGAACAATATCACCTTATTAGATGATGAGGCAGACTCCTCGGGTGCATTAACATCAGCCATAATGATAGATTGAAAATTCACAAAACAAGAGCTTGAAAATTGTTTTCTACGTTGCTTTGAAGTCAATATATTAGAAAACGGAAGTACCAGTATGTGCAAACACACAGGTGGGGGTCCGACGTGTGCATGACTGTGTACATCCACCTGCGGAGTAGGGGCAGCTAACTTTTTATAATTCTGAATATTATTGAATTTAGAGCTGATATACTAGTATATCAAGAGTGTTAGGGAGGTAAGTATGTTCTCATGATGTGAAAAAAACAAAAGTACAGTGACCTTGACATTTTGACCACAAGGTCACTGTGTGATGCCATTTTGTTATGAAGAGGCATGTGTCCAAGCTTGGATGCAATATAGTTAACCCAACATGTGATATGAAGCATAAAGTTCAGCTGAATGCAAAATATCATTGTTGGAAAGGTTTTGTCATTATCATACTGAATTTGATGTTTTACATTTTGATGCTAAGGTGATTGTGTCATGCCAGAATGTTATCAGCAAGCATTTGTCCTAATTCTTGCCCTGCATAATGCATAATGCTTAAAACCAAACATAAGAAAACGTTAAGTTAAGCTCAATGTAAAAGGTTTATAAAAAAGTTATTGTCAACATCATAATGATCGTGAACTTTTGACCACAATGACATTGTGTCATGCCCTCTCAATATAAGGAAGAATGTGATCAAGGTTGAACCAAACAAGATAAATAACCGGCGAGGTTGAGTTAAACACAAATAAATGAAATCACAGATTAAACTAAATCAAGGATTTCTTTTTTCACGAGAGAGTTGATACTTACCTCCCTAATACTTTTTGATATTGCTAAATATCGGCTTTCACTCAATAAAACACTCAGATTAAAACAGTTAGGTGCCCCTACTGGGCAGGGAGTCAGAGTGTAGTCCGGCGGATGCCAGACCCACCACTGCGCATGCGCAGACTAGCATTTCCTCTGACTAATTTATTGGCTGACACACATGCAACTATTAAGAGCCTGAAGACCGAGCCTCTGTGGGGTGGAGAGGCCGGGTCTGTATCTAGGGAGGTAAGTATCAACTCTCTCGTGAAAAAAGAAATCCTTGATTTCGTTTATTTCACTTCAAGAATATACTTACCTCCCTAATACTTTTTGATACTGCCAGAATTCGACAGGGAATTCGGCGGGAGGGAGGCGAGGTCAAAAGACCAGCTCATCCATATACGCTTTTCTGCGTTTAAGGCACTTAAACTTCTGAAACTGTGTGAAAACACAGTCAGGATTTGACAACCCATCGGATAACACAACCGATGTATGAGAGATGACCAAATGTCATATGCGCTTCCCCCCCACCCACCGCGCCTTCCTGGGAGGAAGACTCGACTGACCTCAATGTCCCATACGCTCTCTTTATACAAGTGCCATGTACTATAGGACAGAGACGAAAAGGCTACATTTTCGTATACTCTCGATAATGAACCACATAAACACACAAACCATCACCATGTTAATAACAACGGGTAACGTGACAATACAATCAACAATGGACAACACATGAACAAGACTGACCTTGTTGAACTTGGCTGCTGACATCATCTCCCCAGTGGTGAAGACTGATGCAGACCCAAAAAGTGGTTGTTTCCATTAATTAATTGTGAAATATATAAGCAATGAGGAAACCCCATCATAAAAAATGTACACCCAGTTATTTTTCAAAATCGACAAGGCGAGAGGATTTGAGGTGTCACGGAGATAATGGTCTGTAAAACTTGACTCACAGTGCCACTGAGCAACCGACATAATGTCATCCACAGGGACCCCATTAAACAGGGCAGTAGATGTCACTACGCCGCAGACACTGTGAGCCTTGGCCATGTCAACCTGCTTCCCGGTGGCGGATTTATGACAAAACTTAATACATTCTACAATCCACCTGGAAATGGTGTCCTTAGACGCCCTGCCATGGGGTTCAATATATGACAACCATAACGCTGACTGGTCGGTGCGCCACTCTGATGTACGTTGTTTGTACCGGAGCAGCGCCCGGACGGGACACCATGCTTTAGAATTAGGATCATATCTAGTTAAAGATGGCAAAAAAAACAGGTTGACCTGGATATTTCAAAGACTGATTCTTAGCCAAGAAATTAATCCTAGGTAGCAGCTTAAGGCCTTCCCCTGTAACCACAAAACGGTCTTCCTCGGCTGATAAGGCATGAATCTCACTCCTACGCCTAGCCGAGGCCGAAGCAATTAAAAATACAGTTTTACGAGTAAACAGTTTCATAGAAATGGAACTAAGTCGGTCAAAAGGTTTATCTCCAAGTACCTGAAGCACCAGAGATAAACTCCAAGAGGGAATCACTGGGGGATTCCTTGGTCTCAGATTGCCCATGCCTTTAATTAATACATTTAATGTACTTAATTCATCACTCCCCCTATTAGCCAAGCAAGGGATAACAGTCATTAAAGCTGATTTATAACCAGCAATAGAGTTAGGCTTGAGGCTATAGGCATCATACAGGTGACAGTGGAAATCGGCTACTACCTGAATAGATGGATCCATTGGATTAATACATCTTTCTGAGCACCATTCTGCAAATCTGTTGATTTTATAATTTTATGCTCTTGAGGTTGACCCCCTTCTGGCTTTTGCCATAAACATCGCTGCTTGCTCAGAAAAGCCCTCCTTAATTCTAGATTCCTTGACAACATCCACGCAGTCAATCTGAACATTGACGGATTGTTGTGAAGGGCCTTACCCTGGAAGATAATATTATCCATCAGAGGCAGAGGGACCAGATTGCAGACCAGAAGGTCCAGCTGATCTGTATACCATGATCGGCTTGGCCAATTTGGGGCGATCAGAAGCACTTGGCACTCCTCCTGTCTGATTTTCTGAAGAATTTTTGGAATCAGGATTGCTGGAGGGAATGCGTATGCATACATTCCCACCCAGCTGATAGCTAACGCATTTGTTGTGATAGCGCTTGGATCTGGAATCGGAGAGACGTATGTCGTCATCTTCGCATTCTTCTTCGTTGCGAATAAATCTATGTTGGGTTTCCCCAAGTGGTTGAACAGACAATCCGCCACACATTTATTTAGTTGCAATTCCTTAGGTAAAACACTCATCCTTCGGCTCAATGAGTCTGCTAACAGATTTAACCTTCCCGGAATATGAACTGCTTTCAGGGTAATCCTGTGATCCAGGCAATAGCAAAGCAGCTTCCATGCCATCATACAGAGACTGGGCGACTTCGTTCTGCCCTGGCAGTTTATGTAAGTCACTACTGTTGCGTTGTCTGATCAAACCAGAACACGCTTGCCCTGAACTTTCTTTATGAAATGTTCCAGGCCCAGGACTACTGCTCATAATTCCAGTAGATTGATATGTTCTTGTGACTGATCCAGATTCCAAAGCCCTGATACTGTGGATTCTTCCAGGCAAGCTCCCCACCTCTCCATCGATGCATCTGTAGACATCGTTAACTGAGGGTGAGGAGGGGTTAGCATCATCCCCGCCAGGAGATTCTCTGTCTTCATCCACCATTGAAGGTGGTGAATTAAAGGCTCCAACACTGACATGTTCAAGTCCAGTGATCCTGTACTCTAGGTCCATTGTGTCATGAGAAATAACTGGAGAGGCCGCCTGCATAAGGCCACCTGAGGAATGACTGGTTCCAGAGAAACCATCAACCCCAGCATTCTCAAGTAAACACGTGCCTGGACATAATGACTGATGCACACTGACTGTATCAATGAGATGAGTACCTGTACCCTCTCCTGAGTAGGATAAACATATCCTACCTCTAGATCGAAGAACATTCCCAGGTAAACAAACCTCTGGGATGGAGTCAGCTCTGATTTTTGAAAGTTGATTATCCAGTCCAAGTCTGTGAGAATTTTCAAAACTATCTCCAGATTTGCTGAAAGACTTTCCTGACTGTGTGCCTTTAACAGCCAGTCATCTATGTATGTGTGGACTGCTTTGCTTCTCCTGCGGAGGTATGCTGTTATAACAAGAACCACCCTGGTGAAGACCCGAGGAGCTGTTGAGATTCCAAAGGGTAAAACCCTGAACTCCCACTGTCTGCCCTGGAATGTGAACCTCAGGAACCGACGGAAACTCCTCGCTATTGGAATGTGGAAATAAGCATCCTTCAGGTCTATTGATGCTGTCCACATTCCCTTCTCCAACCCTGCCAACACCGATTTCACTGTCTCCATTTTGAAACTGGGTGTGTCTATGAACTTGTTCAATGGCTTGAGGTTGAGAATTTGTCTCCACCCTCCAGTGCTCTTTGTTACTAGAAACACGGTTGAATAGAAGCCCGGACACCTTTGTGCCGGTTGAATTGCTCCTTTTTGTATGAGGGAATTTATTTCTTCCTCTATACACAACCATTGTTCTGGATCTCTTGGAATTTGAGTCCAGACTGGCACCAGAGACAGTCATGATGGAGGGCCTGTTATCCAATCGGGATGATACCCGACTGAAAGCCATCGCAAGACTAAATGGTCAACCGTTCCCACTCTTGCTTGTGGTAGGCCAATCGGCCTCCCACTGGACCACCTAGGGAGAGAGGTGGACATAAGAGTGCAAGAGTGGCACTGTCTCCTTGGCCAGAAACACCGGAGTGGTTCTCACCGTGATAACTGACCCATCAGGCATGATTACCATGACCAGATCCTCGCGTGCCACGACCACCACCACGCGCACCTCGGTGCGCGGGCGGCTGCCTGGCTGGCTGTGCCAGAAGAGCCTGCGCCCCTCTCACTGCTTGCTGAAGCACGTGTGGCCGTGGCCAGCGCTGCACTGGTGGCTGGCCTCTGACCTGGCCACCGCCACCTCGAGTCTGCAGGGGATGATGCACAGGGGGAGCTCCGCGAACGCGCTCTCTGCGGAGCACTTCAAATTGCTCGCGCAATGCCCTCTGGTTATTGACCAGGGTGATGGTCTCCTGGAGGTGCTTACATCCCTCACCTCCAAAGAGACCAGGACCTGTCATAGGTGTACGCAGCAGCCTATTATACAGGTCCTGGGATGGGCACAAGTTGTCTAAGGCAAACGTGCGCTGGGCCCGGACACTCCTGGTCACACACCGGGTTAAACAGTCCAGAGCCAGGTTAATTCCATCCTGGATGGCTCTCTGGACCATCATCGGACTAGGCTGGCATGATACGGATGCTGTCACTACCCCCTGTAACAGCTGGAAGACATGCGAAAGCGCTGCAATAGACGCTCTCCCACTCTCCTCCGCATCGCGCAACGCGGCATTTGCTGAGCGCAAAGCGCTCGAGCACAGCGCTCCCATGTCAGATCGGGATCCTGCCCGCGTGTCTTCGCCTAGCGCCGCGCGATCATCCGCATTCGGCTTAGGCACCACACTGTACCTTTGATACTGCTCAGGTACGATGCGGCATCGTTTTACCACCTCGCGAAGGGCCTTCACGAGACGTCCATGCACCTTGATGGACGTCTCTGCGCCATAAACCTATCTACAGTATGTACCGCCAGCGGCAGAGATGGCATAACGGTAGCAGTCGGGTTACCTGCCAGCCACGGGTGCTGGTCCTGTTGGCCGGCCGACTGATCCACAGCTAGATCTGGCCTGATGTTGATTAGCCACTGACAAGCGTCAGACCAGTCCTCCTCTGTGGCTACCTGCGAATGCTCTACAAGACGAGGGCCTTCGTCATCCTCCTGAGTAATCGCAGGCATGTGTGTGGTTTGAGGAACTGATACGGAGATAAGCCAGAGAAAGCATATGGGCCTGAAAGAGCAGGCATGCCAAACTAACTGGCTTGACCAGGAGCAGGTGCCATGGTATTGCGTGGGGAAAACTTTGCCACACCACAGCCCTGGCCAGCACCTGCTACACCATCGGCAAGCCGAGGTATGTGGTAAAACTGGCCATCAGATCCAGCCCGGGCTACCTTCTGCGCCGTTAATGCCACTCCTGCATGAGTAGTCCCATGGACAAGGTCGCCCGTATTCCCCGCGAGGGGTGCATGTAAGTCAATGTCCATGGCCACAGCGCTAGGAGAACCAGCAGATAATCCTCTTCTTCCTGGCCAGAAAGATTAGACTCCGGGTCAGCGAAGAATGCTAACCGGGACTGGCCAGGAAGGGTACCATAGGAGGAACTAGTACCTGCAGTATGGATAATCCTGGCCTAATAAGCATGCACCAGGCTCCAGTGACACCTGTCCATGAACAACCGGTGCGGCAAGCATGCTGCCAGTGTTCTCATAGTGCACTTGACCCTCTAATGGGGCCACCTCTGAATCATGAACGAAAACTGGTAGGTCCCTACATAGCACTGATTCAGAGGCGGGGATTATCTGCTCCAAAGTAGACGAAGAGGACAACAAAGGATTTGAACCAGGAAGCATGACATGAATCAACTCTGGCACCAAATCCTTAATTGTCTTCATCTCTCCCAACATCTCTCCATGGAAGGCCTCCATATCCATGGTGGACGAGGCCTTCCTCTTACCCTTCTTACCCGGAACCTCTTTTGTGGCTCTTCTCTCCTCCTCACACGCCTTCACTCTAGCCTGTAATGACAAAAATTCAGCCATTGGCTCGCCGCCACCCCCCCCCCCCCCCCCCCCCCCCCCCCCGGACACTCCTGGTCACACACCGGGTTAAACAGTCCAGAGCCAGGTTAATTCCATCCTGGATGGCTCTCTGGACCATCATCGGACTAGGCTGGCATGATGCGGATGCTGTCACTACCCCCTGTAACAGCTGGAAGACATGCGAAAGCGCTGCAATAGACGCTCTCCCACTCTCCTCCGCATCGCGCAACGCGGCATTTGCTGAGCGCAAAGCGCTCGAGCACAGCGCTCCCATGTCAGATCGGGATCCTGCCCGCGTGTCTTCGCCTAGCGCCGCGCGATCATCCGCATTCGGCTTAGGCACCACACTGTACCTTTGATACTGCTCAGGTACGATGCGGCATCGTTTTACCACCTCGCGAAGGGCCTTCACGAGACGTCCATGCACCTTGATGGACGTCTCTGCGCCATAAACCTATCTACAGTATGTACCGCCAGCGGCAGAGATGGCATAACGGTAGCAGTCGGGTTACCTGCCAGCCACGGGTGCTGGTCCTGTTGGCCGGCCGACTGATCCACAGCTAGATCTGGCCTGATGTTGATTAGCCACTGACAAGCGTCAGACCAGTCCTCCTCTGTGGCTACCTGCGAATGAAGAATGCTAACCGGGACTGGCCAGGAAGGGTACCATAGGAGGAACTAGTACCTGCAGTATGGATAATCCTGGCCTAATAAGCATGCACCAGGCTCCAGCGACACTTGTCCATGAACAACCGGTGCGGCAAGCCTGCTGCCAGTGTTCTCATAGTGCACTTGACCCTCTAATGGGGCCACCTCTGAATCATGAACGAAAACTGGTAGGTCCCTACATAGCACTGATTCAGAGGCGGGGATTATCTGCTCCAAAGTAGACGAAGAGGACAACAAAGGATTTGAACCAGGAAGCATGACATGAATCAACTCTGGCACCAAATCCTTAATTGTCTTCATCTCTCCCAACATCTCTCCATGGAAGGCCTCCATATCCATGGTGGACGAGGCCTTCCTCTTACCCTTCTTACCCGGAACCTCTTTTGTGGCTCTTCTCTCCTCCTCACACGCCTTCACTCTAGCCTGTAATGACAAAAATTCAGCCATTGGCTCGCCGCCACCCCCCCACCCCCCCCACTGTTTACATACGTCACAATTAAGTAGTGGTCCACAACGACTGCATTGAAAACACAAGTGTGGGGCAAACCGCTCTTTAAGAAACCTTCCACAAGAAGGACAACCAGGTTTCTGAAACAGGCCAGACGAAGACAATGAGTAACTTTTTGTTAATGAATTAGTAACTCAAAATCAAAATAAGAGAGAGAGGTGGCCATAAAGACCACTAACTAATAAGAAACCAGCGTTGGACACAATTTTATATATGTTAATAATGTGCAAGGCTGATTATGACGTCATAACTTAAAAAATAAGAAGTTAATCCGATCCAAAAACAACATCCAGGTGTAAGGACGAATTGTATTCATATCCAGAACATCTTACTGGAAAAGGATAGTTAGACAAACTATGCAAACATCAGATAAACAATGATACAATGGCAGTAGATTTCAGAAATATTTTCAAATAAATTGAAGTGCCTAATATCATAACTAGAATACCTGTGTCTTTAGCATAGACAAACCATCCGATTTGATGCACTGGAAAACTCCATCAATACTATGACCTATTAACTCTCTCCACCATAAAGGGAAGGAAGTGGACCAAGAGTGAGAAGACCTTCTTACGAGGCATCCAACTCAGTGGACATAGTTTTGTATTAGTTCATTCTAACATTGTTAGTAGGAAATGGAACCTTTGTGGAGAAAAACAAACCCTCTGATGATGTGCTGTCCTTATCAATCATAGGTAGATACCTGTGGACAGAAACACAAAGAGAGATTAGTATTTCATACCGCCATATAGAAATAAACCAGTTTTTTAGGCGCTTTTCACGTCTAATCGCGAGTCCCTAAAACACATTACATCGGAACTAAAACACTAAATTAGACAAACATTTAATAGAAATCACCTGATGACAAGGTCCTGGGCCCTCCTCTGGAGTCTTGACATGTTCAGACATTATCTTCAGGTGGAAATTGAGTCAGAAAATTTGGAAACCACTGCAGAAACTCTAAGCAAAAAGTTAGCATGTGCACTCTCAGCCAATAAATTAGCAAAGAGAAAGTACTAGTCTGCACATGTGCCAGGTTGGGGCTGGCATCCGCCGGACTGTCATCTGGCTACCTGCCTAGTAGGGCACCTAACTTTTTTAATCTGAGTATTTATTGAGTGAAAGTCGATATTTAGCAATATCAAAGAGTATTAGGGAGGTAAGTGTACTCTTGATGTGAAAATAATATTCTCTAGAGGTGTTGCTATAGAGTGATTATCTTGCTACTGTTAAATCACTGCTGAACATTTTTTCAAACATTATAATTGACTCTCTGTTTCTGGCAGGACCAATGAGTTTCTGCCAAAATGTTTTCAAAATACATTGCTGGTTTCCATAGTTGTAACAGGACACATGCTGAATATTTTCAAGTTACTGTGACTGGAAGTAGTTCATGTCACTTGAAACAACAGCTTTCAGACAAATTGTTTTATAATTAAACAGTATTTTACCTGTAGGACATAATAGCTAATCAGCTTAATGCAAATATAACTGAGATATATGCCCAGATGCAGAGGATATTATTTATTCGTTTGCATACACCAGAGGACAACGCTCCAACAGTGTCACCAATTGGTTCCCGCTTAGGCAAAATGGTTATGTTCAATGGAGTTTCATAAATGGTATTTAGCTACATTTTAAAGATTATTCTGATTTATTTCAGTTTTGTTTTACTGCTGGTTATAGTTTTAATTTGACGTTATCATTCAACAACATTTGATATTTCTCTGGTCCTTTCCCTAAGTGTACCTTCATTAAAACTGTTTCTTTGGTTATTGGACTAGCAGCCACAGATTTTTCCTTGTGAACACACAGATCTACATCCAATACTGTAAAGGAAAAACATTCAGAGATTGTAATCAAAGATTGTAGAACCTTACCACTTCAATTTTCGCCGGATCAATACCAAAGTTTAAACGAAATCTAGGATTTCTTTTTTCACGAGAGAGTTGATACTTACCTCCCTAATACTTTTGATATTGCTAAATATTGGCTTTCACTCAATAAACACTCAGATTAAAACAGTTAGGTGCCCCTACTGGGCAGGGAGTCAGAGCGTAGTCTGGCGGATGCCAGCCCCACCACCGCGCATGCGCAGACTAGCACTTCCTCTGACTAGATTATTGGCTGACACACATGCAACTATTAAGAGCCTGAAGACCGAGCCTCTGTGGGGTGGAGAGGCCGGGTCCGTATCTAGGGAGGTAAGTATCAACTCTCTCGTGAAAAAAGAAATCCTAGATTTCGTTTATTTCACTTCAAGAGTATACTTACCTCCCTAATACTTTTGATATTGCCAGAATTCGAAAGTGAATCTGGCGGGAGGGAGGCGAGGTCAAAAGACCAGCTCATCCCTATACGCTTTTCTGCGTTTAAGGCACTTAAACTTCTGAAACTGTAAGAAAAAACAGTCAGGATTTGACTAACCATCGGATAACACCACCGATGTATGAGATGACCGAATGTCATATGCGCTCCCCCCCCCCCCCCCCCTTCCTGGGAGGAAGAGTCGACTGACCTCAATGTCCTATACGCTCTCTACGTACAAGTGCCATGTACTACAGGACAGAGACGAAAAAGCTCCATTTTCGTAACTCTCAACAATGAACCACACAAATACACAAACCATCACCATATTAATAACGGGTAATCGTGACAATACAATCAACAACGGACAACACATGAACAAGACTGACCTTGTTGAAAATGGCTGCTGACATCATCTTCCCATCGGTAAAGACTGATGCAGGCCCAAAAAAGTGGGTGTTTCCATAAATTAATTGTGATATATATAAGTAATGAGGAAATCACCTCAAAAAATATAAACCGATTTATTTTTTCAAAACCGACAAGGCGAGAGGATTAGAGGTGTCACGGAGATAATGGTCTGTAAAACTTGACTCACAGTGCCACTGAGCCACCGACATAATATCATCCACAGGGACCCCATTAAATAGGGCCGTGGATGTCACTACGCCGCGGACACTGTCAGCCTTGGCCACGTCAACCTGCTTCCCGGTGGCGGATTTATGGCAAAACTGAATGCATTCCACAATCCACCTGGAAATGGTGTCCTTAGAAGCCCTCCCATGGGGTTCAATATATGACAACCATAACGCTGACTGGTCGGTGCGCCATGCCGCCGTACGTTGTTTGTACCGGCGCAGCGCCCGGACGGGACACCATGCTTTAGAATTAGGATCATATCTAGTTAAAGCAGGCAAAATAATAGGTTGACCTGGATATTTCAACGACTGATTTTTAGCCAAGAAATTAATCCTAGGTAGCAGCTTAAGGCCTTCCCCTGAAACCACAAAACGGTCATCCTCGGCTGATAAGGCATGAATCTCACTCCTACGCCTAGCCGAGGCCGCAGCAATTAAAAACACAGTCTTCAGTGTTAATAGTTTCATAGAAATGGAACTAAGTGGTTCAAAAGGCTTATCACCTAGTACTTGAAGCACTAGCGATAAACTCCAAGACGGAATCACAGGAGGATTCCTTGGTCTTAGATTGCCCATGCCTTTAATTAATACATTCAATGTATTTACTTCATCACTTCCCCTCTTAGCCAAGCAAGGAATAACAGACATTAATGCTGACTTATAACCAGCAATAGAGTTAGGCTTGAGGCTATAGGCATCATAGAGGTGACAGAGGAAATCAGCTACTACTTGAATAGATGAATCCATTGGATCAATACATCTTTTTGAGCACCATTCTGCAAATCTGTTGATTTTATAATTATATGCTCTGGAGGTTGACCCCCTCCTGGCTTTGGCCATAAACATGGCTGCTTGCTCAGAAAAGCCCTCCTTAATTCTAGATTCCTTGACAACATCCACGCAGTCAATCTGAACATTGACGGATTGTTGTGAAGGGCCTTGCCCTGGAAGATAATATCGTCCATCAGAGGCAGAGGAACCGGATTGCAGACCAGAAGGTCCAGCAGATCCGTATACCATGATCGGCTTGGCCAATCCGGGGCGATCAGAAGCACTTGGCATTCCTCTTGTCTGATTTTCTGAAGAATTTTTGGAATCAGGATTGCTGGAGGGAATGCGTATGCATACATTCTCCCCCAGCTGATAGCTAACGCATCTGTTGCGAAAGCGCTTGGATCCGGAATCGGAGAGACGTACGTCGTCATCTTCGCATTCTTCTTCGTTGCGAACAAATCGATGTTGGGTTTCCCCCAATGGTCGAACAGACGATCCGCCACACATTGATTTAGTTGCCATTCCGTGGGTAAAACACTCATCCTTCGGCTCAATGAGTCTGCTAGCAGGTTTAACCTTCCCGGAATATGAACTGCTTTCAAGGTAATCTGGTGATCCAGACACCAACAAAGCAGTTTCCATGTCATCATACAGAGACTGGGCGACTTCGTTCCGCCCTGGCGGTTTATGTAAGTCACAACTGTTGAGTTGTCTGAACGAATAAGAACAATCTTGCCCTGAACTTTCTGTAAGAAATGTTCCAGGCCCAGGACTACTGCTCTTAGCTCCAGTAGATTTATATGTTCCTGTGACTGTTCCAGATTCCAAAGCCCTGATATCGTGGATTCTTCCAGGCAAGCTCCCCAGCCCTCCATCGATGCATCTGTATACACAGTCACCTGAGGGTGGGGAGGGGTTAGCAAAACCCCCGGCAAGAGATTCTCTGTATTCAACCACCATTGCAGGTGGTGAATCAGAGGCGCCAACACTGACACATTCGAGTCCAGCGAACCTGTACTCTGGGTCCATTGTGTCATGAGAAACAACTGGATCGGCCGCCTGCGTAAGGCGGCCTGAGGAATGACTGGTTCCAACGAAACCATCAACCCCAGCATTCTCAAGTAAACCCGTGCCAGGACATGACGACTGTCGCACACTGACTGAATCAACGAGATGAGTATTTGAACTCTCTCCTGAGTAGGATAAACATATCCTGTCTCTAGATCGAAGAACATCCCCAGGTAAACAAACTTCTGGGATGGAGTCAGCTCTGATTTTGGGAAATTGATCATCCAGCCCAAGTCTGTGAGAATTTTCAAAACAATCTCCAGATTGGCGGACAAACTTTCCCGGGTGTGCGCTTTCAACAGCCAGTCGTCTATGCACGTGTGGACTGCTATGCTTCTCCTGCGGAGGTATGCTGTGATCGCAAGAACCACACGGGTGAAAACCCGAGGAGCCGTGGAAATTCCGAAGGGCAACACCCTGAATTCCCACTGTCTGCCCTGGAATGCAAATCTCAGGAAGCGACAGAAACTCCCGTGGATGGGGATGTGGAAATAAGCGTCCTTCAAATCTATCGACGCCGTCCACATCCCCCTCTCCAACCCCGCCAACACCGAGCGCACCGTTTCCATCTTGAAACTGGGCGTCTCGATGAACTTGTTCAATGGCTTGAGGTTGAGAATCGGTCTCCACCCTCCGGTGCGTTTTGTTACTAAGAACAGGGTTGAATAGAAGCCCGGACACCTCTGTGCCGGCTGAATAGCTCCTTTTTGTACGAGGGAATTTATCTCCTCCTCGAGACACAACCTTTGATCTGGATCTCTCGGAACGGGAGTCCAGACTGGCACCAGAGACAGTCGCGACGGCGGGCCTGTCATCCACTCTGGATGATACCCCACGGAAAGCCATCGCAAGACTAAACGGTCCTGAGTTAACCGTTCCCACTCTTGCATGTGGTCGGCTAGCCGGCCTCCCACCGGTCCACCTAGGGACCGCGGTGGACACAAGGCATGCAAGAGCGGCACTGTCTCCGTCACCATACACACCGGCGTGGTCCTTACCGCGGTAAGCGCCCTGTCAGGAACGATAACCACGCCCAGATCCTCGCGCGACCCGCCCCGCCCCGCGCGCACCTCGGTGCACGGGCGGCTGCCTGGCTGACGGCGGCTGAGGAGCCTGCGCCCCCCTCACTGCTGGCCGAATCGCACGCGGCCGAGGCCGGCGCTGCGACGGCGGCTGGCCTCTGACTTGGCCAGCACCACCTCGAGCCTGCAGGGGACGATACGCAGGGGCCGCGGCGCGAACGTTAGCACGACGCAGCACCTCAAACTGTTCGCGCAGCGCCCTCTGGTTATTCACCAGGGTGACCGTCTCCTGGAGGTGGCGACATCCCTCACCTCCAAAAAGACCAGGACCCGTCATAGGCGTACGGAGTAGCCTATTATACAGGTCCTGAGACGGGCACAGATTGTCCAGGGCAAATGTGCGTCTTGCCCGGACACTCCTGGTCACCGCCCGCGTCATACAGTCCAGCGCCAGGTTAATACCATCCTGGATGGTTCGCTGGACCGCGAGCGGGCCTGGCTGGCGCGATGCGGATGCCGTTACTACCCCCTGTAACAGCTGGGAGACGTGGGACAGAGCGGCAATCGAAGCCCTCCCACTCTCCTCCGCATCACGCAACGCGGTATTCGCCGAACGCAACGCGTTCGCGCACAAGACCCCCGCGTCAGAACGGGAGCCTGGCCGCGTATCCTCACCCAAAGCCGCGCGGTCATCCACGCTGGGCTTGGGTACCACACCGTACCGCTGGTAGTCCAGGGGCACGATGCGACAACGCCTGGCCACCTCGCGAGGGGCCTTCGCGAGACGTCCACTCGTGTTAATGGACGACTCCGCCGCCTTGAACATGTCAACGACATGCTCCGCCAGCGGCAGAGAAGGCATAGCGTTAGCAGTTGGTTTCCCAGCTAACCACGGCGTGTGAACACGGTGGCTAGCCGACTGCTCCACGGGCAGATCAGGCCTAACGCTCACCAACCACTGGCAAGCGTCATACCAATCCTCCTCCGTGGCTAACTGCGAGCGCTCTACAAGACGGGGTCCTTCGTCTTCCTCCTGAGCGCAAGCAGTAGAGCTTGACGGCGGGTACGCTGATACACCTGGCAAGCCAGGGAAAACATGCGGGCCTGACAGCACCGGCATGAGAATATCACTGGTTTGACCAGGAGCAGGCACCGCGGTAGAGCGCGGGGTATATATAGCCCCACCACGGGCCCGGCCAGCACCAGCTACACGCTCGGCAAGCCGAGGTATGCGGTACCGCTGGCCATCAGCAGCGCCCTGGGCCACCATCTGAACCGCGGACCTTACTCCAGGGTGAGTAATACCGTGGAAAAAAGCGCCTGTATTCCCCGCGAGGGGTGCACAAACGTCTTCATCCATGTCCACGTCGTCAGACGGCGACCCTAGCAGGTAATCCTCATCACCCTGGTCAGAAAGATTAGACCCCGGGTCAGCAAAGAGAGCTAACCCGGGCTGACCAGGAACGGTGCCATAGGAGGTACTGGCCACCGCGGCGTGCGGATACCCCTGGACTGATAAGCAGCCAGCGGGTTCCAGCGACAACCGTCCACGGTCCCCTATCGGCGCGGCAATAAGCCTGCTGCCAGGGTCGTGGAACGCCCCCTCTAATGGGGCCACCTCTGAATCGTCGGACAACGGAAGTGGACTAAGGAAAATCGATCCAGAGGCGGGGATTACCTGCTCCGAAGCCGATGACGAGGACAATAAAGGATCTGGTCCAGGAAGCATGCCACGAAGCAACCCTGGAACCAAATCTTTTATTGTCCTCTTCATCTCTCCCAACATCTCGGTCCGGAAGGTCTCCATATCCACCGCGGACGAGACCTTCCCCTTACCCTTCCTACTTACAACCTCTCGTTTCCGCTTCTTCTTCTTCTCCTCCTCTACCACCCTGTCCGTCGCCTGTAAGCAGCACAAGAATTCGGACATTAACTCGCCCCCCCAGTGCTTACATATGTCACAATTAATCAAGGGACCACAAGGGCTACATCGATAACACAGATGCGGCCAGAACTTTACATGCATAAAACGTCCACAGGACGCGCAACCCGGTCCCTGAAAACAGGCCAAAGGACAAGGAGTATGAGCAACTAGTTAAGCTTAGAAACTGAATCCAACTCAAAGAGAAGGAAAACGATCATAAAGATCAATATACATCAGAAACCAGCATAGCGCTTGAATTGCTGATAAATACATAGCCAGGCTGATTATGACGTCATTAATCCCGTGACAGGAAAAAATCGATCCCAACAAAACATCCAAGTGCAAGGACGAATTGTATGCTGAATGGATAAGTTGACTACACAACCATCAGATACATATAGATAACTCTTTTCTGGCAAAAATGTTAATTATCTCCCTTTGTTTGTTTACAATAATTAACATCACCACATTATCAATAACTAGATACCTGACACTTTGTATAGACAAACCATCCAACGTGACGAACCGGAAACTCCACCATCTGCACACCTCTTAACTCTCTCCACCTCATGGGGAAGGAATTGGATCAAGAGGGCAAAGTGAGAAGACCTTTATACCAGGCCTCCAACTCACTGGACATAATTTTTCATTTGGTTAGATAACCTAACAGTGTTAGTAGGAAATGGAACCATGGTGGAGAGAATACTAATTCTCTGGTACTGTGACGTCACCACCTAGCGTCATACAGACCTGTGGACATAAACAGAAAGAGAAATTAGTCCTAGGTAGCACCGAGTTGATATAACCCAACCAACCAAGGCGCTTATCACGGTAAACGCGAGTCCCGGAAACACAATACACCGGGAAGAAAACTCGCTAATTTTACTAGAAGTCACCTGATTTAAAGGTCCTCCGTCCTCCTGTGGCGACGTATTCCTATCCGCCATCCAAAAAAGTGACTAACACTCCAAACAAACACCACTTAAACAGTTTAAGAGAGCGAAAAAGCTATTGAACAAAAAAACATGTGTGATCTCTTTGCCAATAATCTAGCAAAGAGGAAGTGCTAGTCTGCGCATGCGCGGTGGTGGGGCTGGCATCCGCCAGACTACGCTCTGACTCCCTGCCCAGTAGGGGCACCTAACTGTTTTAATCTGAGTGTTTATTGAGTGAAAGCCAATATTTAGCAATATCAAAAGTATTAGGGAGGTAAGTATACTCTTGAAGTGAAAGTGGAACATTACCATATATAATTTACGTGAACCTCTGCTAATATTTCAGTCAAATCAAGTCAGTAGTTTCTGAGAAACACCTCTGGACAGACAGACAAATAGACAGACAGATCCAATTGCCCAACCTCTTTCCCCTCAGCATGGGGTTAAGTTTACAATAGTGTATGAAAATAAACGACAATTCAATGGTACTAGATGTGTGTACTTAGCCAGTAACAAAAGGTACAATAATTGTAGGTAAATACTCACTATTCAGGACAGTGTAGGATTAATGCAATAATAATAATAATAATAATAATAATAATAATAATAATAATAATAATAATAATATACATCAAAATAAACATTAAATAGATGTGTAAATTCCTAAGGATGCCACACCCATTTCAGCTAAGTTCCGTCCACTTTTTATGCATATTGGAATTGATTAGAAACATTGAAACCTGAATTCTCAATCTCTAAATCTTATGGTAACTATACAGGTAAGCTGTATACTAAACGAAATCTAGGATTTCTTTTTTCACGAGAGAGTTGATACTTACCTCCCTAATACTTTTGATATTGCTAAATATTGGCTTTCACTCAATAAACACTCAGATTTAAAACAGTTAGGTGCCCCTACTGGGCAGGGAGTCAGAGCGTAGTCTGGCGGATGCCAGCCCCACCACCGCGCATGCGCAGACTAGCACTTCCTCTGACTAGATTATTGGCTGACACACATGCAACTATTAAGAGCCTGAAGACCGAGCCTCTGTGGGGTGGAGAGGCCGGGTCCGTATCTAGGGAGGTAAGTATCAACTCTCTCGTGAAAAAAGAAATCCTAGATTTCGTTTATTTCACTTCAAGAGTATACTTACCTCCCTAATACTTTTGATATTGCCAGAATTCGAAAGTGAATCTGGCGGGAGGGAGGCGAGGTCAAAAGACCAGCTCATCCCAATACGCTTTTCTGCGTTTAAGGCACTTAAACTTCTGAAACTGTAAGAAAAAACAGTCAGGATTTGACTAACCATCGGATAACACGACCGATGTATGAGAGATGACCGAATGTCATATGCGCTCCCCCCCCTCCTTCCTGGGAGGAAGAGTCGACTGACCTCAATGTCCTATACGCTCTCTACGTACAAGTGCCATGTACTACAGGACAGAGACGAAAAAGCTCCATTTTCGTAACTCTCAACAATGAACCACACAAATACACAAACCATCACCATATTAATAACGGGTAATCGTGACAATACAATCAACAACGGACAACACATGAACAAGACTGACCTTGTTGAAAATGGCTGCTGACATCATCTTCCCATCGGTAAAGACTGATGCAGGCCCAAAAAAGTGGGTGTTTCCATAAATTAATTGTGATATATATAAGTAATGAGGAAATCACCTCAAAAAATATAAACCGATTTATTTTTTCAAAACCGACAAGGCGAGAGGATTAGAGGTGTCACGGAGATAATGGTCTGTAAAACTTGACTCACAGTGCCACTGAGCCACCGACATAATATCATCCACAGGGACCCCATTAAATAGGGCCGTGGATGTCACTACGCCGCGGACACTGTGAGCCTTGGCCACGTCAACCTGCTTCCCGGTGGCGGATTTATGGCAAAACTGAATGCACTCCACAATCCACCTGGAAATGGTGTCCTTAGAAGCCCTCCCATGGGGTTCAATATATGACAACCATAACGCTGACTGGTCGGTGCGCCATGCCGCCGTACGTTGTTTGTACCGGCGCAGCGCCCGGACGGGACACCATGCTTTAGAATTAGGATCATATCTAGTTAAAGCAGGCAAAATAATAGGTTGACCTGGATATTTCAACGACTGATTTTTAGCCAAGAAATTAATCCTAGGTAGCAGCTTAAGGCCTTCCCCTGAAACCACAAAACGGTCATCCTCGGCTGATAAGGCATGAATCTCACTCCTACGCCTAGCCGAGGCCGCAGCAATTAAAAACACAGTCTTCAGTGTTAATAGTTTCATAGAAATGGAACTAAGTGGTTCAAAAGGCTTATCACCTAGTACTTGAAGCACTAGCGATAAACTCCAAGACGGAATCACAGGAGGATTCCTGGGTCTTAGATTGCCCATGCCTTTAATTAATACATTCAATGTATTTACTTCATCACTTCCCCTCTTAGCCAAGCAAGGAATAACAGACATTAATGCTGACTTATAACCAGCAATAGAGTTAGGCTTGAGGCTATAGGCATCATAGAGGTGACAGAGGAAATCAGCTACTACTTGAATAGATGAATCCATTGGATCAATACATCTTTTTGAGCACCATTCTGCAAATCTGTTGATTTTATAATTATATGCTCTGGAGGTTGACCCCCTCCTGGCTTTGGCCATAAACATGGCTGCTTGCTCAGAAAAGCCCTCCTTAATTCTAGATTCCTTGACAACATCCACGCAGTCAATCTGAACATTGACGGATTGTTGTGAAGGGCCTTGCCCTGGAAGATAATATCGTCCATCAGAGGCAGAGGAACCGGATTGCAGACCAGAAGGTCCAGCAGATCCGTATACCATGATCGGCTTGGCCAATCCGGGGCGATCAGAAGCACTTGGCATTCCTCTTGTCTGATTTTCTGAAGAATTTTTGGAATCAGGATTGCTGGAGGGAATGCGTATGCATACATTCTCCCCCAGCTGATAGCTAACGCATCTGTTGCGAAAGCGCTTGGATCCGGAATCGGAGAGACGTACGTCGTCATCTTCGCATTCTTCTTCGTTGCGAACAAATCGATGTTGGGTTTCCCCCAATGGTCGAACAGACGATCCGCCACACATTGATTTAGTTGCCATTCCGTGGGTAAAACACTCATCCTTCGGCTCAATGAGTCTGCAAGCAGGTTTAACCTTCCCGGAATATGAACTGCTTTCAAGGTAATCTGGTGATCCAGACACCAACATAGCAGTTTCCATGTCATCATACAGAGACTGGGCGACTTCGTTCCGCCCTGGCGGTTTATGTAAGTCACAACTGTTGAGTTGTCTGAACGAATAAGAACAATCTTGCCCTGAACTTTCTGTAAGAAATGTTCCAGGCCCAGGACTACTGCTCTTAGCTCCAGTAGATTTATATGTTCCTGTGACTGTTCCAGATTCCAAAGCCCTGATATCGTGGATTCTTCCAGGCAAGCTCCCCAGCCCTCCATCGATGCATCTGTATACACAGTCACCTGAGGGTGGGGAGGGGTTAGCAAAACCCCCGGCAAGAGATTCTCTGTATTCAACCACCATTGCAGGTGGTGAATCAGAGGCGCCAACACTGACACATTCGAGTCCAGCGAACCTGTACTCTGGGTCCATTGTGTCATGAGAAACAACTGGATCGGCCGCCTGCGTAAGGCGGCCTGAGGAATGACTGGTTCCAACGAAACCATCAACCCCAGCATTCTCAAGTAAACCCGTGCCAGGACATGACGACTGTCGCACACTGACTGAATCAACGAGATGAGTATCTGAACCCTCTCCTGAGTAGGATAAACATATCCTGTCTCCAGATCGAAGAACATCCCCAGGTAAACAAACTTCTGGGATGGAGTCAGCTCTGATTTTGGGAAATTGATCATCCAGCCCAAGTCTGTGAGAATTTTCAAAACAATCTCCAGATTGGCGGACAAACTTTCCCGGGTGTGCGCTTTCAACAGCCAGTCGTCTATGTACGTGTGGACTGCTATGCTTCTCCTGCGGAGGTATGCTGTGATCGCAAGAACCACACGGGTGAAAACCCGAGGAGCCGTGGAAATTCCGAAGGGCAACACCCTGAATTCCCACTGTCTGCCCTGGAATGCAAATCTCAGGAAGCGACAGAAACTCCTGTGGATGGGGATGTGGAAATAAGCGTCCTTCAAATCTATCGACGCCGTCCACATCCCCCTCTCCAACCCCGCCAACACCGAGCGCACCGTTTCCATCTTGAAACTGGGCGTCTCGATGAACTTGTTCAATGGCTTGAGGTTGAGAATCGGTCTCCACCCACCGGTGCGTTTTGTTACCAAGAACAGGGTTGAATAGAAGCCCGGACACCTCTGTGCCGGCTGAATAGCTCCTTTTTGTACGAGGGAATTTATCTCCTCCTCGATACACAACCTTTGATCTGGATCTCTCGGAACGGGAGTCCAGATTGGCACCAGAGACAGTCGCGACGGCGGGCCTGTCATCCACTCTGGATGATACCCCACGGAAAGCCATCGCAAGACTAAACGGTCCTGAGTTAACCGTTCCCACTCTTGCATGTGGTCGGCAAGCCGGCCTCCCACCGGTCCACCTAGGGACCGCGGTGGACACAAGGCATGCAAGAGCGGCACTGTCTCCGTCGCCATACACACCGGCGTGGTCCTTACCGCGGTAAGCGCCCTGTCAGGAACGACAACCACGCCCAGATCCTCGCGCGACCCGCCCCGCCCCGCGCGCACCTCGGTGCACGGGCGGCTGCCTGGCTGACGGCGGCTGAGGAGCCTGCGCCCCCCTCACTGCTGGCCGAATCGCACGCGGCCGAGGCCGGCGCTGCGACGGCGGCTGGCCTCTGACTTGGCCAGCACCACCTCGAGCCTGCAGGGGACGATACGCAGGGGCCGCGGCGCGAACTTTAGCACGACGCAGTACCTCAAACTGTTCGCGCAGCGCCCTCTGGTTATTCACCAGGGTGACCGTCTCCTGGAGGTGGCGACATCCCTCACCTCCAAAAAGACCAGGACCCGTCATAGGCGTACGGAGTAGCCTATTATACAGGTCCCGAGACGGGCACAAATTGTCCAGGGCAAATGTGCGTCTTGCCCTGACACTCCTGGTCACCGCCCGCGTCATACAGTCCAGCGCCAGGTTAATACCATCCTGGATGGTTCGCTGGACCGCGAGCGGGCCTGGCTGGCGCGATGCGGATGCCGTTACTACCCCCTGTAACAGCTGGGAGACGTGGGACAGAGCGGCAATCGAAGCCCTCCCACTCTCCTCCGCATCACGCAACGCGGTATTCGCCGAACGCAACGCGTTCGCGCACAAGACCCCCGCGTCAGAACGGGATCCTGGCCGCGTATCCTCACCCAAAGCCGCGCGGTCATCCACGCTGGGCTTGGGTACCACACCGTACCGCTGGTAGTCCAGGGGCACGATGCGACAACGCTTGGCCACCTCGCGAGGGGCCTTCGCGAGACGTCCACTCGTGTTAATGGACGCCTCCGCCGCCTTGAACATGTCAACGACATGCTCCGCCAGCGGCAGAGAAGGCATAGCGTTAGCAGTTGGTTTCCCAGCTAACCACGGCGTGTGAACACGGTGGCTAGCCGACTGCTCCACGGGCAGATCAGGCCTAACGCTCACCAACCACTGGCAAGCGTCATACCAATCCTCCTCCGTGGCTAACTGCGAGCGCTCTACAAGACGGGGTCCTTCGTCTTCCTCCTGAGCGCAAGCAGTACTTGACGGCGGGTATGCTGATACACCTGGCAAGCCAGGGAAAACATGCGGGCCTGTCAGCACCGGCATGAGAATATCACTGGTTTGACCAGGAGCAGGCACCGCGGTAGAGCGCGGGGTATATATAGCCCTACCACGGGCCCGGCCAGCACCAGCTACACTCCCGGCAAGCCGAGGTATGCGGTACCGCTGGCCATCAGCAGCGCCCTGGGCCACCACCTGAACCGCGGACCTTACTCCAGGGTGAGTAATACCGTGGAAAAAAGCGCCTGTATTCCCCGCGAGGGGTGCACAAACGTCTTCATCCATGTCCGCGTCGTCAGACGGCGACCCTAGCAGGTAATCCTCATCACCCTGGTCAGAAAGATTAGACCCCGGGTCAGCAAAGAGAGCTAACCCGGGCTGACCAGGAACGGTGCCATAGGAGGTACTGGCCACTGCGGCGTGCGGATACCCCTGGACTGATAAGCAGCCAGCGGGTTCCAGCGACAACCGTCCACGGTCCCCTATCGGCGCGGCAATAAGCCTGCTGCCAGGGCCGTGGAACGCCCCCTCTAATGGGGCCACCTCTGAATCGTCGGACAACGGAAGCGGACTAAGGAAAATCGATCCAGAGGCGGGGATTACCTGCTCCGAAGCCGATGATGAGGACAATAAAGGATCTGGTCCAGGAAGCATGCCACGAAGCAACCCTGGAACCAAATCTTTTATTGTCCTCCTCATCTCTCCCAACATCTCGGTCCGGAAGGTCTCCATATCCACCGCGGACGAGACCTTCCCCTTACCCTTCTCACTTACAACCTCTCGTTTCCGCTTCTTCTTCTTCTCCTCCACTACCACCTTGTCCGTCGCCTGTAAGCAGCACAAGAATTCGGACATTAACTCGCCCCCCCAGTGCTTACATATGTCACAATTAATCAATGGACCACAAGGGCTACATCGATAACACAGATGCGGCCAGAACTTCACATGCATAAAACGACCACAGGACGCGCAACCCGGTCCCTGAAACAGGGCAAAGGACAAGGAGTATGAGCAACTAGTTAAGCTTAGAAACTCAATCCAACTCAAGGAGAAGGAAAATGATCATAAAGATCAATATACATCAAAAACCAGCCTAGCGCTTGAATTGCTAATAAATACATAGCCAGCTGATTATGACGTCATTAATCCCGTGACAGGAAAAATTTGATCCCAACAAAACATCCAAGTGCAAAGACGAATTGTATGCTGAATGGATAAGTTGACTACACAACCATCAGATACATATAGATAACTCTTTACTGGCAAAAATGTTAATTATCTCCCTTTGATTGTTTACAATAATTAACATCACCACATTATCAATAACTAGATACCTGACACTTTGTATAGACAAACCATCCAACGTGACGAACCGGAAACTCCACCATCTGCACGCCTCTTAACTCTCTCCACCTCATGGGGAAGGAATTGGAACAAGAGGGCAAAGTGAGAAGACCTTTATACCAGGCCTCCAACTCACTGGGCATAATTTTTCATTTGGTTAGATAACCTAACAGTGTTAGTAGGAAATGGAACCATGGTGGAGAGAAAACTAATTCTCTGGTACTGTGACGTCACAACCTAGCGTCATACAGACCTGTGGACAGAAACAGAAAGAGAAATTAGTCCTAGGTAGCACCGAGTTGACCTAAACCAACTAACTAAGGCGCTTATCACGGTAAACGCGAGTCCCGGAAACACAATACACCGGGAAGAAAACTCGCTAATTTTACTAGAAGTCACCTGATTTAAAGGTCCTCCGTCCTCCTGTGGCGACGTATTCCTATCCGCCATCCAAAAAAGTGACTAACACTCCAAACAAACACCACTTAAACAGTTTAAGAGAGCGAAAAAGCTATTGAACAAAAAAACATGTGTGATCTCTTTGCCAATAATCTAGCAAAGAGGTAGTGCTAGTCTGCGCATGCGCGGTGGTGGGGCTGGCATCCGCCAGACTACGCTCTGACTCCCTGCCCAGTAGGGGCACCTAACTGTTTTAAATCTGAGTGTTTATTGAGTGAAAGCCAATATTTAGCAATATCAAAAGTATTAGGGAGGTAAGTATACTCTTGAAGTGAAATCACTATTCAGGACAGTGTAGGATTAATAATAATAATAATAATAATAATAATAATAATAATAATAATACCATACATCAAAATAAACATTAAATAGATATGTTAATTCCTAACGATGCCGCACCCATTTCAGCTAAGTTTCGGCCACTTTTTATGCATGTTGGAATTGATTAGAAACATTGAAACCTGAATTCTCAATCTCTAAATCTTATGGTAACTATACAGGTAAGCTGTATACTCACTATTCAGGACAGTGTAGGATTAATAATAATAATAATAATAATAATAATAATAATAATAATAATAATAATAATAATAATAATAATAATACCATACATCAAAATAAACATTAAATAGATATGTTAATTCCTAACGATGCCGCACCCATTTCAGCTAAGTTTCGTCCACTTTTTATGCATGTTGGAATTGATTAGAAACATTGAAACCTGAATTCTCAATCTCTAAATCTTATGGTAACTATACAGGTAAGCTGTTGAATTTTTAAAAACTAATTTTACCATAAAGCTGGTGAAAATTTTGAAACTAATTTGACTGGGATCAGCAACAGCTGACATACAATTCACACATCTTCATGACAGGCATTTCAACTTTCATGATGGAACTACATCATTATGATTGTGACATCAGCTAACATATGACATATTTGACTATGACATCAGATTATTAAGTGACAGATCAAATCCCTCCATTAGCAGATTACATGAAGTAAAGCTTACGCCAGGGATCATGTTTTGGAATGTGCTGCTCTTCCAAACCATGTGTCACTACAGGAAGTTTCTCTGATGATGGACTCACCTAACAAAAAAACACACTTGGTCAAATACAAACTAATAAAGCAAAACTGACATGCCAGTTTATAAATCAATCACATTATGTCATAATCAACTATGTGGCATGTAGGATAACATCATAATCAATGACTTCATGAATGGCACAAATAAATTTGTCACGAACACTGAATTGATGACGGGACTAAGCATTGTTGTATGAATTGTATGTCTTTACTATTTAATAAACATGCTATTGAATATTTTGAAACTAATTTGACTGGGTGCTGCCATAGGAAGCAACAGCACACACACAAATTAGTTTCAAAATATTCAACAGCTTACCTGCATATTTTCCTGGAAATTGATAGTCAGGAAGTTCAGGAATCGATTGATTCAAAAAAGGTGAAATATGGGTAGGGTTTAGACAAAGCTGGGCAGGGATAAACTGGAAAGGTCCAATATAACAACAAATGCAATGTCATGATCTTATACCGTGCAACTGAAATCCAAGTATCTCAATTTCAAAGTAAGTCTAAAACCCATAAGATAACTGTCAGAACTCTGTGCGTAGCAATACCAGGATCACATAAAATTTAAATATTAGTGTAGTAAATATGCATTAGTAGGCCAAGAGAAGACTGTTTTAAAAAAAAACCCACAGGAATGACTGGCTTGATCATCGATGTCAGTCACTACAGAGCTAAAATGTTTTAAACAGACATTTCCATGGACCACTGCAAGGAGAATTTCTGGCCGGCGAAAACACTAACGAGTTAATGGTTCATATTCACACCAAATGCTTGAAAATAAAATTGTTAAATTTGTATACATTTAGAGGTTTAAATTATGTATCTAAATGTAAGGAAACGAAATAAATCTTAACATATGGTGATTTAATTTTGCATAAATTAATATAATTTTTTTAGTTGCCAAGTTGAATTAGGGGATCGTGTCTAATTCAATTTCACAGCTTTAAAAATTATATTAATTAATGCGCAATGAAATCACGACATTTTAAGATTTATTTCATTTCTTTACATCTAGACACATAATTTAAGCCTCTAGATGTACACAAATTTAACAATTTTATTTTCATGCAATTTGGTGTGAATTAAACGAAATCACAGATTTATTTTTTCATGAGAGAGTTGATACTTACCTCCCTAACACTCTTTGACATTCCCAAATATCGACTTTCAGTCAATAAACACTCAGATTAAAAACAGTTAGGTGCCCCTACTGGGTAAGTAGTCAGATGGCAATCCGGCAGATGCCAGCCCCAACCTCGCGCATGCACAGACTAGCACTTTCTCTGACTAATTTATTGGCCGACACTATTCAACTTAAGAAAGCCTGAAGACCGAGCCTCTGTGGGGCGGAAGCCGGGTCCGTGTTAGGGAGTTAAGTATCAACTCTCTCGTGAAAAAAGAAATCTGTGATTTTGTTTATTTCACTTCAAGAGTATACTTACCTCCCTAACACTCTTTGATATTGCCAGAATTCGACAGAGAATTTGGCGGGAGGGAGGAAAGGTCAAAAGACCAGCTCTTCCTATGCGCCTTTCTGCGTTCAAGGCACTTAAACTTCTGAAATTGTGTGAAAACACAACCAGGGACAGATTTGAACATCGGATAACACAACCGATGGCTGAGAGAAGACCATATGTCATATGTGCTCCCCCACCTCCCTCCCTTTTCTTGGGAGGACAGAATGACTTCAATGTCCCATACGCTTTCTACGTACAAGTGCCATGTACTATAGGACATTAAACGAAAAGGCTTCATTTTCGTATAATCTCAATAATGAACCACATGAAACACGTACTATCACCATATTAATAATGCACATAAACAAGACTGACCTTGTGAAAGTTGGCTGCTGCCATCATCTTCCCATTGGTGAAGGCTGATGTAGTACAAATAAGTGGTTGTTACCATTGATAAATTGAGAAATATGTAAAAAATTAGAAAACCTCAACAAAATATGTACACATAGATTATCTTTTCAAAATCGATAAGGCGAGGTAATGGTCGGTAAAAACTGACTCACAGTGCCACTGGGCTACTGACATAATGTCATCCACAGGAACCCCATTAAATATGGCAGTAGAAGCCACTACGCTGCGAACACTGTGAGCCTTAGCTAAGTCAACTTGTTTACCTGTGGCAGATTTATGACAAAATTGAATGCTCTACAATCCACCTGGAAATGGTATCCTTAGATGCCCTGCCATGGGGTTCAATATATGACAACTATAATGCTGTTGGGTCCGTCCACCATTCCTGAGTATGTTGTTTGTACCGGTTTAATGCTCAGACTGGACACCATGCTTTTGAATTAGGATCATATCTAGTCAAAGCTGGCAAAAATATGGGTTGACCTGGATATTTCAAAAACTGATTTTTAGCCATGAAATTTATCCTAGGTAGAAGCTTAAGGCCTTCCCCCGTAACCACAGAATGGTCTGCCTCGGCTGATAAGGCATGAATTTTGCTTCTTCGCCTTGCCGAGGCCGCAGCAATTAAAAATACAGTTTTAAGTGTCGACATTTCATAGAAATGGTCCTTAGTGGTTCAAAAGGCTTATCAGCTAGTACCTGGAGCACAAGATAAGCTCAAAGATGGAAATACTGGGGGATTCCTTGGTCTTAGATTGCCCATGTCTTTAATTAAAGTATTTAATGTACTTACTTCATCACTTCCCCTATTAGCCAAGCAAGGGATAACTGACATTAAAGCTGACTTATAGCCAGCAGTAGAGTTAGGCAAATCTTTTGATTTTATAATTATATACTCTGGAGGTTGACCCCCTTCTGGCTTTTGCCATGAACATGGCTGCTTGCTCAGAAAAAAACCCTTAATTCTAGATTCCTTGACAACATCCACGCAGTCAATCTGAACATTGATGGGTTGTTGTGAAGGGTCTTGCTCTGGAAGATAATATTGTCCATCAGAGGCAGAGGAACCGGATTGCAGACCAGAAGGTCCAGCAGATCCATATACCATGATCGGCTTGGCCAATTTGGGGCAATCAGAAGCACTTGGCACTCCTCCTGTCTGATTTTCTGAAGAGTTTTTGGAATCAGGATTGCTGTAGGGAATGTGTATGCATACATTCCCACCCAGTTGATAGCTAACGCATGTTGCGATAGCAATCGGATCTGGAATCGGAGAGACGTATGTCGTCGTCTTCACATTCATCTTCGTTGCGAATAAATCTATGTTGGGTTTCCACCAATGGTTGAACAGACGATCCGCCACACATTGATTTAGTTGCCATCCCATAGATAAAACACTCATCCTTCGGCTCAATGAGTCTGATAGCAGATTTAACTTTCCCGGAATATGAACTGCTTTCAAGGTAATCCTGTGATCCCGGCACCAGCAAAGCAGTTTCTATGTCATCATACAGAGACTGGGCGACCTCGTTCTGCCATGGCAGTTTATGTAAGTCACAACTGTTGAGACAATCTTGCCCTGAACTTTCTCTATGAAATGGTCCAGGCCCATGACTACTGCTCGTAATTCCAATAGATTGATATGTTCTTGTGACTGATCCAGATTCCAAAGCTCTGATACTGTGGCTTCTTCCAGGCAAGCTCGCCATCCATCCATCGATGCATCTGTATACATCGTTATCTGAGAGTGGGGAGGGGTCAGCATGACCCCACCTGGAGATTTTCTCTCTCAATCCACCAATGAGAATGAGAGGATCCAACATTTGAATGTGCGAGTCCAGAGATCCTGAACTCTGTGTCCATTGTCATGAGAAACAGCTGAATCGGCCGCATGCGCAAGGCCACCTGAGGAATGACTGGTTTCAATCAGATAGCATTCTCAGATAGACTCTGCTAGAATATAGCGAATGCCGCAAACCAATTGTATGCACGAGAGGAGATTCTTCACTCTCTCCTGGGATGGATAAACATATCCTATCTCCAGATCAAAGAACATACCCAGGTAAACAAACTTCTGGGATGGAGTCAGCTCTGATTTTAGAAAGTTGATTATCCAGCCTAAATCTGAGAGTTTTCAAAACTATCTCCAGATTTGCTGTCAAGCTTTCTGGGTTGTGTGCTTTTAGCAACCCCTGCCAGGAGTTTCTCTGTCTTCATCCACCACTGAAGGTGGTGAATAAGAGGGTCCAACACTGACACATTCGAGTCCAGTGATCCTGTACTCTGGGTCTATTGTGTCATGAGAAATAACTGGATAGGTCGCCTGCGTAAAGCCACCTGAGGAATGACTGGTTCCAGAAAAGCCATCAACCCCAGCATTCTCAAGCAAACCCATGCCAGGACATGACGACTGTTGCACACTGACTGTATTAATGAGATGAGTACTTGTGCGTGTACCCTCTAGGTCGAAGAACATTCCCAGGTAAAAAAACTTCTGGGATGGAGTCAGCTCTGATTTTTGAAAGTTGATTATCCAGCCTAAGAGTTTTCAAAACTACCTCCAGATTTGCTGATAGACTTTCCTGATTGTGTGCTTTTAACAGCCAGTCATCTCAGTACGTGTGGACGGCTATGCTTCTCCTGGGGAGTTATGCTGTTATCGGAAGAACCACCCTGGTGAAGACCCGAGGAGCCATAGAAATTCTGAAGGGTAAAACCCTGAATTCCCACTGTCTGCCCTGGAATGCGAACCTCAAGAACCGACGAAAACTCCTCATTTTTGGAATGTGGAAATAAGCATCCTTCAGGTCTATTGATGCTGTCCACATTCCCTTCTCCAACCCTGCCAACACCGTTTTCACTGTCTCCATTTTGAAACTGGGTGTGTCTATGAACTTGTTCAATGGCTTGAGGTTGAGAATTGGTCTCCACCCTCCAGTGCTTTTTGTTACTAGGAACACGGTTGAATAGAATCCTGGGCACTTTTGTGCCAGTTGATTTGCTCTTTTTAGTATGAGGGAATTTATTTCCTCCTCTATACACAACCGTGATCTCGATCTCGTGGATTTTGAGTCCAGATAGGCACCAGAGACAGCTGTTATGTCGGGCCTGCTATCCAATCAGGATGATACCCGACAAAAAGCCATTGCAAGACTAAACGGTGCTGGGTTAACCGTTCCCACTCTTGCTTGTGGTGGGCCAACCGGCCTCCCACTGGACGACCTAGGGAGAGAGGTGGACATAAGTAGCGCAACAGTGGCACTGTCTCTTGGTCCAGAAGCACTGGAGTGGTTCTTACCGTGGTAACCGACCTTTCAGGTACGATTACCATGACCAGATCCTCGCACGCCATGGCCCGCGCCGCACACACCTCGGTGCATGGGCAGCTGCCTGGCTGGCTGCATTGGAAGAACCTGCGCCCCCCTCGCTGCTCGCCGAAGCGTGCGTGGCCGTGGCCGACGCTGCGCTGGTGGCTGGCCTCTGACCCGGCCACCACAACCTCGAGCCTGCAGGGGATGATATGCAGGGGGAGCTGCACGAACGCGCTCTCTGCAGAGCACTTCAAATGGATCGCGCAACACCCTCTGGTTATTGACCAGGCTGACTGTCTGCTGGAGGAGCTTACATCCCTCACCTCCAAAAAGACCAGGACCTGTCATAGGCATACGTAGCAGCCTATTATACAGGTCCTGGGACGGGCACAAGTTGTCTAAGGGAAACGTGCACTGCGCCCGGACACTCCTGGTCACAGACCGGGTTAAACAATCCAGAGCCAGGTTAATTCCATCCTGGATGGCTCTCTGGACTGTTACCAGACTAGGCTGGCATGATGCGGCTGCTGTTACTACCCCCAGTAACAGCTGGGAGACGTGCGAAAGCTCTGCAATAAATGCTCTCAAACTCTCCTCCGCATCGCGCAATGTGGTATTTCCCGAACGCATTTGAGCACAGCCCTCCTGTGTCAGACAAGGAGCCTGGCCGCATATCCATGTCTAGCGCAGCGCGGGCATAGGCACCACACCGTATCTCTGTTACTCATCAGGTATGATGCAACATTGTTTCGCCAGCTCGTGAGGGGTCTTCGCGAAACGTGCATGCACCTTGATGGACGTCTCTGCTGCTGTAACCATATCTACAATATGTTCCGCCAGCGGCAGAGATGGCATATCGGCAGTAGTCGGCTTACCTGCCAGCCATGGGCGCTGGTCCCGTTGGCTGGCCGACTGTTCCACAGTAAGACCTGGCCTGATGTTTATTAGCCAATGGCAAGCGTCAGACCAGTCTTCCTCTGTGGCTACCTGCGAATGTTCGACAAGGTGCGGGCCTTCGTTATCCTCCTGAGCAATCGCAGGCGTGTACGTGGCTGGAGGAACTGATACTCCTGGCAAGCCTGAGAAAGCATGTGGGCCTGAAAGAACAGGCATGCTTAACTGATTGGCTTGACCAGGAGCAGGCGCCATGGTATTGTGTGGGGAAAACTTCGCCACACCACATCCCTGGCCAGAACCTGTTACATCATCGGCAAGCCAAGGTATGCAGTAATGCTGCCCATCAGATCCAGCCCGGGCTACCTTCTGCGCCATGAACGCTACTCCTGAGTGAGTAGTTCCATGGATAATGTAGCCCGTGCTCCCCGCAAGGGGTGCACGTACGTCAATGTCCATGGCCACAGCGCCAGAAGGCGAACCCAGCAGATAATCCTCCTCTTCCTGGCCAGAAAGATTAAACTCCAGGTCAGCGAAGAATGCTAACACGGACTGGCCAGGAAAGGTACCATAGGAGGAAGTGGTACCTATAGGGTGCGGATAATCCTGGCCTGATAAGCAGGCACCAGGTTCCAGCGACACCTGTCCACGAACAACTGGCGCGGCAAGCCTGCTGCCAGTGTCCTCATAGTGGACTGCCCCCTCTAATGGGGCCACCTCTGAATCTTGAATCTTGGTACGTCCCTAGAGAGTACCTATTCAGAGGTGGGGATTATCTGCTCCAGAGCAGAAGATGACAATAAAGGATTTTGTCCAAGAAGCATGCCACGGAGAAACTCTGGCAACAAATCCTTTATTGTCCTCTTCATCTCTCCCATCATCTCAAAACGGAAGGTGTCCATATCCATGGTGGATGAGGCCTTCCTCTTACCCTTCTTACCAAGAACCACTTTCCTCGTTCTTCTCTCCTCCTCAATCTGCCTCTCCTTGGTCTGTAATGATAAAAATTCAGACATTAGCTGTCCCCCCCCCCCATTGGAAGTATAAATGTGGGGCGAACCGTTCTTTCAAAAACCTTCCACAAGAAGGGCTACCAGGCTTCTGAAAAAGGCCAGAAGACGAAGACAATGAGAACTTTAGTTAATGAATTAGTAACTCAAAACCAAAATAAGAGAGAGGGAAGGTGGCTATAAAGACCACTAACTAATAAGTAAACCACCATTGGACAAAGCTTTATAATAGTTGGTAAAGTGCAAGGCTGATTATGATGTCACAATTTCAAAAATAAGAAGTTAATCCGACCCGAAGACACATATCCAGATGTAAGGACGAATATTATTCATATCTAGAACATTTAACTGGAAAGGATAGTAGTAGAGACAGACTATGCAAACATTAGATATACAATGATAAAATGGCAGCAGATTTCAGAAATATTTTCAAAAATAATTGAAATGCCTAATATCATAACTAGAATACCTGCGTCTTTAGCACAGACAAACCATCTGATCCGATGCACTGGAAGCTCCACCAAACTCTATGACCTCTTAACTCTCTCCACCATTAAGGGAAGGAAGTGGACCAAGAGGGCAAAGTGAGAAAATCTTATGAGGCCTCCAACTCACTGGGCATAGATTTTGTATTAGTTCTTTCTAACATTGTTAGTAGGAAATGGAACCTTGGAGAGAAAAACAAACCCTCTGATGATGTGATGTCCTTTTCAATCATAGATAGATACCTGTGGACACAAACACAAAGAGAGATTTAGTATTTCATAGCGCCATATAGAAATAAACCAGCCTTATGGACGCTTATCACATCTAATCGTGAGTCCCGGAAACACATTACATCGGAACTAAAATGCTAAATTATACAAATATGTATTAGAAATCACCTGATGACTTGCTCCTAGGCCCTCCTCCCACGCTCAGACATGATTTTCAGATGATTTATAAGTTTAGAAAGTGATTAGATACAGCAGAAAACTCTTGAAAAAAGTATGAACGTGACTCTTTTGCCAATAAATTGGAAAAGAGGAAGTACTAGTCTGCGCATGCATGGCGGTTGGGGCTGGCATCCGCCGGACTGTCACCTGACTACCTGCCCAGTAGGGGCACCTACCTTTTTTAATCTGAGTGTTTATTGAGTGAAAGTCGATATTTGGGAATATCAAAGAGTGTTAGGGAGGTAAGTATACTCTTGAAGTGAAAGTGCACCTTTAAAATAATGACCATTTTTAGTGACAACACATAAATCCCAATTTCTTACTAGTTTTACATTAATTGTTATGTATTAGCACATATACTTCTACTGAAGCTGTTGGTTGTTCCTGTGTTGATCTGGTCCCATCGCCTCCTGTACTGAGCTTTTGCTTCAGATTAGATATAAAATCCTGAAACAAAATGAAGCAAAATACAAAGTAACCTGAAGAAAGTCACACCGTGTACATGCCATGATGATGTTAGGTCAATATCAGCAAACTTGAAAGATTTCATGCATAATTTCATCAAATTAATGCTATATAATTACAGCATGGAGTGCATCTTATATTTAAACAGAAATATTGGGATAACTGAAAATAAATATTTGCATACATGCATATATGAATTATGTTGTTTACCTGCATACAGGTACACAGTGGAAGAAGAGCGTCTGTCAGCGCTAACATCTGTGGAACATACTGGTAATACAGCTCTGTCACCATAAAAACCAGCTGAAAATGTTGATAGACAATAAAGGTTTGCTGAAATGGCTATATATAGTATGTTTATATAAAACAAATATTTGTACATTTCAACTAAAACTAGAATGTACAAGTTGAAATTCATTCAATGATTTTTCTATTAAGCTGATATCCAGCTATCACTAAAAGGTCATGATGTTCAAGCTTTATCACAGATACGCTTTAGTTTGAGGTTGTCATTCATTAAAGATTCAATGTGTGTCATGTTGGCTCACAGAAATCACTTTCCATTCATTCAGCACTACCAGAGGGTTAATGATATATATATATATGTATCAAGGCTCCTAAAACAAATTTTGACCACTTGGACATAGGTAGGGGAAGGGTGGGGTGATGAGCGGGGGGTGGTGTGCTAATGTAACTGAAATTAATTACCGACAATCACACATTTGCAATCTTGGATTCTAATAGGATAAGGCTGTAAATTGTTTAAATCCAAATAAATAGGAGTTGTAGCCTCCAGTACATACTCGAGTAGCTACTAGGGTGGTGACCTAAACTCAACAAATTAAAAAGTATCAATATTTTGAGCGAGTACTCGGTAGTCACCTATTATTTACAGACCTAATATCCTGGACTTGGGAAATTACTCTATATATGATCATTACACGATGGTTATTGAGTATTATGCATTCAATCCGATCCGCATAATGGTTACCCGTTTGATACAATTTTTTTCATTGATAGGAGTCGGTTCATACAAGCAAGTATTGTGATTTCGATAATTTTTTTGCGGGTAAATATTGATTTTTCTTCTTTGCACAATCGCAAAAATGTGTCAACATGCACAGGTTTTATATGCTATCGGTCATTGAAAATGTTTGTGAGTCATGTCTAGATAATACATCCATTTCGTGAGCCCTGATATATATATATAAAACTCTATAGAGATGTACCTTATGAATAAATTGTTCTGATGGATAATGTCCAGGCTGTTCCCCAGACAGGTCAGTCACTGCACAATTGACCAATTGAAACAACATTGTCTGATCACTGCTACAACTACGACTGCAAATGAACCGATTATTATTAATGCTTTTTTGTACCATGGAAAAACAGGTGATTGCAGATTTAATACACTACATTGAATCAAAAAAGCATCCGCTTTTGTTTCTATGAGAATTCTTAATACTTACCAGATGTACTATTATGATAATGTCTATTATCTAGTCTAGCTCAAAATAAACACGTGAAAACTCCGCACTCTCCTGGTCCTGCCCATAATGTGTCCGGGAATTACCATAGCCCCAGGTACCGAGTCAATTCCCAATCACAGTCAGATTCGTGTTATATTTGCCTTGACAAACAGCGAAAGCAGCTCAACCTCACCTCAGCGGCGCGGCTGAGGCAGGGCCATAGTACAACTGGTAAGTATTAAGAATTCTCGTAGAAACAAAAGCGGATGCTTTTTTTATTCTACTTCGAATAATACTTACCAGATGTATTATTATGATAAACTCCGGATTTCAACAGCCAAGAAATACCGGTGCGAGGAGGTGAGGCTCGAAACAGCTCTCATCTACCATCCGACAGAGGTTGTGAAAAGACTAGAACCCTGGCATACGCTTGGGTTCTGCCACCTGACTCCTGGAGTGCTAAACTTCCATGGTCTAGACCGCGCTTCCCACACACCCCTCTTTTGTCCGCACAAAATCCAGAGGGCTGTCAAAAAAGGGAAGCAACACCCACCAGACCCGTGTCAGACTCAAGTCTCAGCTAGGGCAGTCTAGTAGAGTGAAAAGAAGCTACTACAACTTCTAATTTTGAAAAAAATATCAGTATATAGACTATATTTTCGAATTGGAATGAGTCTAACATCTGTTGCAATGAATAAGATACTCTTGAACCAGACTATTTACTTAATCAGTCTGGTATTTCGACTGTAAGTAAATTAATATTAGTCACTTAATTAAAGCAAAGGTCTTTCTTGATCATCACAGGAGCTTCGCCCAATCCACGGTCGTTCTCGGATCATGTGCATTACCATTGTTCAGTGCATGTGGAAGAACCTTGCGATGTATGCGAAATAGTGGTCAGATGTGGCTTTAGCTAAGATTCGCTAAATTGGCGATGCCTACCAGATTAAGTGCACTGGAGATGTCACGAAGGTAGAAATCAATGAATGACGACTCAGCATGCCATTGTGCTACAGACATCACCTCCTCTAAAGAGACACCCTTATAAAGCGCCGATGATGTTGCTAGTGCTCGGACTTGATGGCCGTTCGCACGATCAATCTGCTTTCCTGTAGTGATTTTGTGCGACATCTGAATAGCATCGACTATCCAACGAGAAATGGTCTCTTTCAAGGCGCGCAAATGAGGAGCTTTGAGACATAACCACAGAGATTGTGGGTCATCTCTCCACTCCTCAGTATGTTTCTTATACATTTTCAGACATCTGACAGGACACCAAGCAGAAGAGTTTGGCTCATGTCTAATTAAACTTGGCAAATTGATCGGCTGTCCTGGATATTTAAGTGACTGATTCTTTGCCAGGAAACAAAGATGTGGAAGTGGTATTAAACCTTCACCCGTAATGATAAAATGGTCTTGTTCGGCAGAAAGCGCATGTATTTCGCTTCTTCTTCTCGCTGATGCTGCTGCAAACAAGAAAACTGTTTTAATAGTTAACAGTTTAATATCCATAGATCTACTTGGTTCAAAGGGAGCATGCCCTAAAACCTGTAGAACAAGAGATAGATTCCATGCTGGGATAGGAATTGGCTGTCTAGGTCACAGATTGCTCATTCCTTTAATAACTTCATACAATGGCCAGACTGGGAATGACTGAAGCTAATGCAGACTTATATGCTGCTAGGGTTGAAGTTACAAGTTTGTCAACTTAGCATAGATGACAGTTAAAATCTGCTACGTGTTGAACAGATGCAGAAAAGGGATTAATATCTCTTCCCTTACACCACTCTACAAATTTGTTGATTCTATAATTATATGTCTTGGTGGTTGACCCTCTTCTGGCTGAAGCAACAAACTTGCTCAGAAAAGCCACCCTAATTGCACGCTGCTTGATAACATCCATGCAGTCAATTGGAACATCTCTGGTCTGTCGTGGAGATACAGACCTCTATTCTGAGAGATCAGATCCCTTCTGTCTGGAAGAGAGATAGGATTGCAGACCAGAAGGTCCAGCAGATCCGTAAACCATCATCGGCCTGGCCAATGAGGGCCGATCAGTAGTACTTGGAATATGCCCTCTCTTACTTTTGCCAGAACTTTCGGGATGAGAATTGTTGGAGGATACGCATACGCGTACATTCCCTTTCAACTTATCGCCAGTGCGTCTACTGCTAAAGCTAGCGGGTCTGGGATCGGTGACGCGTATGTTACCATCTTTGCGTTTTGTTTTATCGCAAATAGATCCACATTTGGCTTGCCCCAATGTTTGAAAAGAACCTCTGCTACCGATGGGTTGAGCTGCCATTCCATCAGACGACAAACCGTCCTCGACTGAGAGTATCCGCTAGAATGTTCAGTCTTCCTGGAATGTGTGCTGCCCAAAGAATAATATTCCTCTCTTGGCACCACAGCAGAAGGTTCCAAATCATCATACACAACTCTGGTGATCTTGGCGGTTCAAATAAGACACCACTGTTGGGTTGTCTGTCCTTACCAGGACAACCTTGTCTCGGATTAAGTTCTCAAATTTTCGAAGTGATAATGCCACCGCTAATAATTTGAGAACATTGATGTGTTTCTGCGCATTGGTCCGATCCCATTCCCCTAACACTGACAGGTTGTCCAATACTGCTCCCCAACCCGTCGTCGATGCATTTGTGAAGATGGGCATTTGCGGTTGAGGGGGTTGTAGAGGAACACCTCATTCTGTTCTGATAACCACCACTGAAGATGGAATATCAATGGTTCTTTTACTGGAATCCTCAGAGACAACGGATCCGTTCTCTGAGACCAGAATGACATTAAGTACATCTGAATCGGTCTGCGCCTGAGTGCCACATAAGGCACCACCTTCTCCAGAGATACTAGTAAACCCAGTATTCTGAGAAACTGACGCGCCGTCAGATAGGCTCCTAGAGAAACTAACTCCAGAACTGCAATCAAACTCTTGACTCTGCTCTCTGCCGGAAAAGATTGAGAAATATTACCAGATATACAAACTCCTGGGATGGAGTCAACTCTGATTTCTCTAGATTCACAATCCATCCTAGATCCTTTAGTAAGGCCAGGACTACCTGAAGATTGTTGCGCAGAATGACAGGATTCTCCGCCTTCAGCAGCCAGTCGTCTATGTAAGTATGAACAGCTATGTCGTGGCAAGAACCACTTTGGTGAAGACTCTCGCGGCTGTGGTCAGACCGAATGGAAGCGCATTGAATTCCCAAACACTGTCTTGGAATGCAAAGCGAAGGTATTTCTGAAAAGGTGTTGACATTGGAATATGAAAATATGCATCCTTCAGATCTATCGATACTGCCCACATGTCTTTTCTCAGCCCTGTCATCACTGCTGCTAGTCTCCATCTGAAACTTTGGAGAAAGAATAAATTTGTTCAACGGTTTGAGATTGAGAATTGGTCTCCAACCTCCGGTGCGTTTCGGAATGAGGAACATTATAGAATAAAAGCCTAGGGAGGACTGATTGCGGACTAGATAAATCGCAATCTTCTGCTGAAGATCTTTGATTTCTGAGCAAATGGCATCTAGACGATCGGATTCTCTTGGAACGGGAGTCCATACTGGAGTCGATGTTAAAGGAACTAATGATTGATGGATGAGCCAGTCTGGTTCGTAGCCATTTCTTAACCAATGACAGACTAAACAATCTTGCACGACCCGTTCCCACTGGTTTGAGAATAGTTGCCTCTGACGGTAGGAATCTGCACACAGCTCACGGTTGATCTTGCACGATAAGACGCCAATTCGCTTGGGTGAAGATCCTCGACTCTCTTCGTTCCTGACGTCACTGGAACAGATCCCGCCGGAAACCCGTCAGGACCATCCTCCATGGGCACTCCGCAGTTTCTTAGAATGTGACGGTCCGGGACCGCTGCTACGGCCATCCTTACGATAGCCGCTGCGACCCGAATCGCCACCCTTCCTATCCTGCTCACACAGCCTCTTATTAGAAGACTTGTATGAGGATGAATGGCCAGGTTCCTGTGAGCCGGATGCCCGATGGGCATCACGGCCGGAAGGATGGAAGGGCGATCGCTGGTGCTGCCTCTGTTGCTTCTGCCAATGCTGCTTATAGGACTGCTGCGGATGAGTCCTCTTCGTCGACTTCCACAACTTGCCAACTACTTCTTGCTCTGCGACCATTGATGCCACTTTGGAAAAGCTTGCCGTGCCGAGCCGCCAAACAAGCCTGGACCAATGAAGGGCGCAGAAGATAACGCAACCCTCATCTCAGGTCCTGGTTCTACGCAATCGAGACCCATTCTCCGTCGCTCCACCAATGTTCTGGTGATTACCCTGGCCAGGCAATTCTGGGACAAGCGCATGGTGTCCCGGACAACTCAGAGAACAGCCTCTGGCACTTCCCCCACCTTCCGCCACGCAGGTCCGCATACCCTGCAAGACGGTACAGCCATGCGAGCGTGCAGCCATGGCCGCTCTCGCCGCATCCTCAATGAGAGTTAACTCATTAAAAGGATCTTTGTTAGCTTGGGAAACCAAGGGATGAGAACGACCCTTAGATTTGCCAGCCTATTCAATGCCTCTCTCTCCCTGACAGAAAGCTGAGGAACCCGGGCATATTGACGATAGGCCTGCTCCAGTAAGTGAACCCTACTCCTTATCCCCTTAGGGCCTTGGGCAGCGAATAATCTGGTTGAACCAGACAGGGGGGGGGGGGGGGGTACGCCACAACTTCCAACATGTCAGAAGTCTGCATGTCCATTCTCATCCTCCTTCTCACCCTTGGATGAGTAGGTCACTGACGACCCATGCTGAGAGCCATGGACCACACGTCTTTCAACATGAAGTGGGTCCATAACCTGACTACTTGTGGCTCCAGTATCCAGCGAATTGCCAGACACAGATTCCATGCAGTCCATCGGCTCCAGCACGGGAGCCGGGACTACAGCCGCTACTACGGCAGGCAATGGAACTCCGAGCTGCTGCCATGATGCTGACTGGAACAGCAAAACACGGCTCCAACGGCAACACAGCCTGAGCAAAATCTGAATGGAAAATGCCCGACGGAATGTCAACATCACCACCCGGCTGGAAGACCCATACAAATCCAGAGGGAGACCCGTGGAACGTACTTGTGCCTGCCACCTGAGAAAGATCTGGCATGCCGGAGTCCCCCATCAGGAGGAGATCTTCTTCCTCCGCCGTCGGCTCTTGAGCCAAAGCAGGAGGAAGGACAGGTGCTTGTTCCTCCACAGAACTGGCAAGACCACCGATAGGTTGCCCTGCACCAGCCTGCATCGTCGGAATCGTGGACTGGAAAGACTCGAACATTGCCTTAAATTGGGCCGCCCAAACACCCAAGGCCGAGTCCATACGCTCGTTCAGACGCTCTTCAAGACCTTTTACTGACGCCTGATCCACTTTGGCCGCCTTGTCCCTCGCGATCCTCTCCAAACGCGTACGTCGATCATGATCAAACTCCACCACCAACTCCGACGACCACTTCGCACACACATCGCAAGGACTCCCAACCTTGCACTTCATGCAGGCAACGCAGTGATGGCCGGAAAACTTCCGTTTCATGAACTGATTGCAGCACTGGCAGAGAGTATCCTGCCCCTTCACTTTCTGCAAACACAGAGTAAGAATTAAAACGCTGCACATGATATACGATGACGAGCAACACACACAATTAACTTGATTGTAATTTAAAATTACTTAGAAACATTAACCTTCTCATAAATTAATGATAATCAAGTCTTTAGGCAGGAAATATTTGAAACTTTTTAGAGTGAAATTTAATAAACACGACTTGGTAATTAACTAATCATTAAAATAGCCAAGAAATTAAGACCGATCGCTACAAACACCCTCGACAATGAAGCGAGAGCTAAAGATCGGCTTAAAACAGGGTGCATAGATACGCCAAGCCAAAACAAAACAATAATCATGGGTGCCGCCATTTTGGCTACGGGCGCATCCATCTTGGAAGGAACTGAGTCGCGTGAGAAATTAACCGAGTACCCGGATAAGATTAAATAGTTAACGAGTACCTGAACGACTCTAACAATGGCTACCATTTTAAAATAATGTGCCAATTTAAGGACATTTTAATCAGTCATTATGGCATGAATCTATAAATTCTAGATTGATACAACCTGCCCATGTCTTCTTCTTCTTCTTTTCGATCGCTGGTATCACACTTGGAGAGCCGTTCTCAAGATGAAATCTGTGGTTTTCTGCAGTTCTTCCACAGGCCCATACAGCTTTTCAAGAAAAGAGGTTGACAAAGGCCAGATCTCTTCTCTCAGAAGCTGATACATACTGCAACATTGAAGTATGTGCTCTGTGGTCTGTTCTGCTTCTCCACAAGGACAAGCGGGCGATGTCATACGGTGGAACCGCCTGTACATGTGTTGGTTTAGTCTGTTATGTCCAGTTCTGAGACGAAAAATGGTCACTTGCTCTGGCCTCGAGAGATGATGGTAGGCATCTTCTGATTGAGGTGTTCTATAGAGTGACTTGATGATAGTCTTCATCTCTGTATGCGTAACCATGTTTTCTGTCTGATTCTCTTCTGCACCCACCTTTGCCATCTTGTCTGCTTCCTCATTTCCTTGGACTCCACAGTGTGAGGGGATCCACTGCAATGCTATCCGAAAGCATTTGATGGTTTGTAGTGCTTCTTCAAGTTGTGGCAGCTTACCTTTGGTGATAGCCTCAAGGACGGAGCGGGCATCAGATAAAAAGACAATCTGTGCAATAGGTTTGCTGTTCTGCTGATGGTATTAGCTGCATGGACCAGTGCTTCGACTTCAGCTCTGTAGTTTGTGCAGTGTTTGCCTGTCGGTATTGCAGCTGACTCATGTCCTCCGTTTGGATACTGTATGTGCAGTCCGGCACCTCCGCTCCTAATTGAATCTTTGGCTGATCCATCTGTGTAGATCCTTATCCATGTCTCCTGAGGGTACATTTCTTCTAGCATGGCTAGGGTCAGGGCCTTCTTGCTCACATCACTGTGTTCATCTTTGGTTGTGAGATGAGGTACTGTGGTGCGAATAGCTATGCTCTCTAGTTTGTTTTCCCAGGGTGGAGGATCAAGGGTGTGGTTTGGGTCTTCTATTTGTGCTGGAAACATTTCTTGGTGTTTCCTTTGAAGTGCTTTTGTCTCTTTCACAAAACTTGATCTTTTAAGTCTTCCTGATGACAGCTGTGCTTGCCTGATCTTCATCGGGTGGTTGTTGAACGATTTGAACTTTGCAGCTTGGATCAGTGCTTTGCATTCCCTTCCTTTACTAAGTGTGGGGGGGATGCCTGCTGTCTGCTCCATTTTTTCTATTGGTGTTAATCTCATTCCACCAGTGATGATGCGCAGTGCCTGGTTTTGTACTCTGTCGATGTTCTGTTCATGAGATTTAGCTGTTGTCATCCATGAGCTGGATCCATACTCAAGGTGTGGTCGTACGACACCTAGGTAGATGGTCTTGAGGATCCTTTCATTGGCACCCCACTTTGTTCCTGCCAGCTTCCTCATGATGTTTAGCTTTCTTCTGGCCTTTGCCTCTGCATTCTGGATGTGCTTCTTCCATGTTAATCTTCTGTCATAGGTGACTCCCAGGTATGTCTGCTGGTCCTCGTACTCGAGTGGAGTACCGCCCAGTGTCAGATTGCCAACCTTGGTTTTGGTGGACAGTGAGAATAGCATGGCTGATGATTTTTCTTTGTTGATGGTAATACACCAGCGATTGGCCCAAGCTGTAATTCTGTCCAAGGCGAGCTGCATTCTGTACGTGGCAGTCGTTGTGTACTCCTCGGTGCACCAGAGTACGAGGTCATCTGCATAGAGGGCTGCTTGGATCCCATTGGGAAGCTCTGCTACAATATCATTAATGAAGAGTATGAACAGAGTTGGTGATAATACTCCACCTTGTGGTACCCCTTGTCTCAGCAATACATTCTGTCCAGATTGTCCATCCACCAGCACCCTAGCTCTGCGATTGTGTAGGCATGACTTGGTCCATCGGAACATGTTGCCACCGATACCTGTGCGCCGGAGCTTCACGAGGAGGCCATCCTTCCACACCTTGTCAAATGCCTTCTGCAGATCAATAAAGGCAGCTAGCATCACCTTCTTGGCTTGAAAAGTGTCCTCTATGACTTGTGCAAGATGTGTTGTTTGATCTTCTGTGCTCCTGTATCTTCTGAAGCCAGCCTGCTCTGAAACTATAGTGTTCTCCGACTCCAGGTACCACTGCAACCGCTGGTTGACGATGCGCTCCATGGTCTTGCATATGCAGCTTGTAAGACTGATAGGACGGTAGCTCAGCACTTTCGTCTTGTTCTTCCCTTTTTTCAGAATAGGAGTCGTTCTGGCTTCCTTCCAGCACTGAGGAACCTCTCCATTGGTCCAACTGAGATTAAAGATATCTAGCAACCTGCCCATGTGATGACTTTCCCTTTCCTTCCATGAAGCCAGCGATGTATCACGAATAATACGCTTAAATCCGCTAAAAATTGCACAATTTTGAGCTAACAAAAACATGCCACTTTCAAAGTCAGCAAAATAGACGAATCTGACTGCGATTGGGAATTGACTCGGTACCTGGGGCTATGGTAATTCCCGGACACAGTATGGGCAGGACCAGGAGAGTGCGGAGTTTTTAATTGTTTAATTTGAGCTAGACTAGATAATAGACATTATCATAATAGTACATCTGGTAAGTATTATTCGAAGTAGAATTTGAGCTCACTCATCTGCAGTTCAAATAACATTGCACATCGATGTACGATGGGAAACATTGCTTTCTTTCACAAAAGCCAACATGCATGGATTTAGCAAATTTGATCTCGATCAATTAAAAAATCAGGAAAATCATAGGAAAAGCTGAAGGTGCAAGATTTTGTAAATCTCTGATTACTCTGCTTATGATTGGACAGAAATATGTAGCATTTGTAAATATGGGATTCTATTGAAAGGTAGATTAAACAGATGATATCATGTGCTACTCACACAGAGTTGTTGAAGATGTCAGTCAGGATGTATAACTGTGCAGACATCAGACTACTCAGTAAATCAGTATCCACCTGTGATGTGACAAATAGCAACACAGGTGCAAACACTCACTAAGACAGGTGTACAAATACAAACACACATATCCAGTACTAGAGCTGTACACTTCAAGACATGAATACACAGCAAGGCATACAAACATATCAATATAATGCATATCAAGATAAGTGAGTATATCAAAACATGCGGCACACCAAAACAGGGATGGATTCAGGAAGGCAAATATTTTACTTTCGGCAAACATTTTTTGGTCATGTGGTACATTCGCTTTACTGAACAGTCTCTTCACAGACTGTTTGCGTCAAACATTCTGTGGAAAGCTTTGATAGGTGACTCGCTGTGAAAACCAAGATGGAAGTAAAATATACAGCATCGCCAATTGAGATACACTGATTATCAATTAAGCTAATATAATGCATAGGAATGCATGTTAGCGATCGTAGTATTATGTTAGTCTTCACCCAATGTTTGTATGTCTGTGGACTGTTTCTGATATCCTGATATTCATTATGTTGTAACAAATATGACATCACAATGCATTACATGACAAGCAGAAATGTGGTTGCAATGCAACCATGAAGCTCGACTTTACAACTTTGCAATGAACTAGGAAGCTTGACTTAAAACATAAAATAAACTGGAAGGCCTTATCAACAAGAGGCCCAGGGCCTGTAATACTAACCCAGATCATTATGATTTGAACCATTTGCATTTAAATGCTGGTAGGCATGATGGATAATTTTTGAAAGAATCCAAGATGGCCACCAAAGAAATTGACCAATCAAAATTCTCATTTGATGTGTTGAAACCTGCCATGATAGGATCTATCCACCCAAGTTTCCTTGAAATTGGCTCACAATTTAAGGGGGTAGCATTATAAATGTTTCTGGAAAGTTAATAAAAATCCAAATTGCCGCCAAAAAATTGACCAACCAAATTTCTGAATAGAAGTTCTAGAGCCTACCACTATAGAATCCTTCCAGCCAAATTTGGATAAAATCCACCAAGTGGCTATAGAGATGCATTTTGACAATCTGTGGTAAATTTTTCATAAGATTTATGATTTTCACCAAAAAAACTGACCTATTAAAATTCTGAATTGGTTTTCTGGAGCTTACAGTGATAGGGTCTGTCTAGCCAACTAGGGTTAAAATCTTTCAATCCGTTAAGGATGAGTAGCGTTTTGACAATTTCTGGTAAATTTTTCATAAAATCTAAGGTTTTAACCAAAAAACTTGATCAATCAAAATTCTGTATATAGGTTCTGAAGTATATCCCCATAAGGTCCTTCCAGCCAAAGCAACTTGAAATCTGTCAAGCGGTTAATGAGGAGTAGTGTATTGACAATTTCCGGTTAATTTTTCATAAAATCTAATGTTTTCACCAAAAGACTAGACCAATCAAAATTCTGTATATATCCTCTGAAGCATAGCCCCATAAGGTCGTTTGAGCCAAAGTAAGTTGAAATCTGTCAAGCGGTAAATACCGAGTAGAGTTTGACAATTTCAGGTAAATTTTTCATAAAATCAAGGATTTTCACACAAATAAATGGACCAATCAAAATTCTGTATATATGTTCTGAAACCAAACGCATTAGAGTCCTTCCAGCCAAATTAGGTTGAAATCTGCCAAGCGGTTAATGAGCAGTGTTTTGACAATTTCTTGTGAATTTTTCATAAAATGTAAGATTTTAACCCAAAAGAATGGAACAATAAAAATTCTGTATATAAATTCTGAAGCCTACGCCCATAGGGTCCATCCAGCCAAATTAGATTGAAATCTGCCACACGGTTAATGAGGAGTAGCATTTTTAAACAAAGGCTGACAGATGGATGACATAGGGTCACCATGCATATCAGTGACCTTGACTTTGACCGTTTGACCAAAATATCATTGTCTGATGCCGTGTCATAATAATGTGGCATGTGTCCAAGTTTGGGTCCTGTATGATTGACCAAACCTCAGACATATACAGAAAAGTCGAGCTAAACGGAAAATGTTAATGTTGAAAAAAAGAGGTTTTTACCAAGTTCACAGTGACCGTGACCTTTTGACCTCAATATAATTTTGTGATGTCAGGTTCATTATAAAGAGGCATGTCCAAGTTTGGCTCCAGTATGATTAACCAAACCTGTGATATAAACAGAAATGTTGAGTTAAATGGAAGATGTTAATGTTGAAAAAAACCAAGGTTTTTACCAAGGTCACAGTGACCTTGACCTTTGACTCCAAGGTCATCGTAAGATGCCATATCATTATAAGGAAGCATGTGCACAAGTTTGGCCCAAGTTTGGGTTCCGTATGATAAACCAAACCTGAGATATAAACAGAAAAGTTGAGCTAAACCTGGACGACGACGATGATTGCAGGGTATCGCAATAGCTCGGGTTTTCTTCGTAAAGTCGAGCTAAAAATTAACCATGCTAAGTACCATATGACATCGTAAAATAATGTTCACAGAAGACAAGTATGTCAACCGGTTCAGTAAGACAAAAATAGTTTGCCACGAACAGCGATCATAAATAGGTGAACCCTCGTCTAATGTTAGCTCTCCTGACCTCAAGGCTGGTGAACACACCAAAACAGTTGAATATATTAAAAGTGAATATATCAACACAGATTTATAATTATATATCAAACAAGAGCTCCGAAAATGATGACAAGCCAATGAACGAGAGCTATCAAAAGATAGCGATCTTTTCCTCAGACCAATTCCAATCATCTTATATAAAGTTTCAATGCGATCCGATAAATGTTAGCAGAGTTATCATTCAGAAATGGAGTAAACATCTGCAAACCAAATTTTGAAGATTCAAAGTGATCCGATAAACGGTACCAGAGTTATCCTATGGAAATAAATTTTCTAGATGGCCGCAGATAGCTGGTGGCTATACTGGTTGTCGGCTCATAGTCGATTTCGATAGATTTCTTTCTGAGACTGAGTCCAGTCATCCCATGAAGTTACAAAGCGATCTGATAAATGGTACTGGAGTTATTGTCAGAAAATGGAGTTATCACCTGCAAAACAATTTTAAAGATGGCCGCGTCAATTTCTTCCTCAAAACTAGTCCAATCATCCTCTGAAGCTTCAAAGCAATCTGCTGAACAGTAGTACAGTTATTGTTAGGAGATGGAGTTCTCATCCACAAACCAAATTTCAAGATTGGCTAGTGACCATATTGGATTTCGGATCATCGTGGATTTCGATAGGTTTCGTCTTCAGAGCTAGTCCAGTCATCCTATGAAGTTTCAAAGCCATCTGATACACAGTTGAGTAGCAGAGTTATCATGTGGAAAGAACTCTGTCGCCCGCCCGCCCGCCCAGCCACCCATTATTACATAATAACCCACCCACCCCATTTTTGGTAGGGTATGAAAAGGTGAATATATTAAGACAGGTGAACAGATAGCAAGATAGGTAAATGGATCAACAAAGGTGAATAGATCAAGACACCCTGTAATTAGTTATCACACAGAAACCGCAGGGACAGAGATGGATAAAAGATGGACAATGCAAATCCTATATACAAGATTCTGAAGTGCACATATGAGCATGCAACCGTGTACACATGTGTGCATGCATGCGTGTGTGCATGCGTGCATGTGAGTATGCGTGCATGAGTGTGTGTGTGTGTGTGTGTGTGTGTGTCTGGGTTGAAGTGGGGGTAGGAAATGATTACTATTCAATTAACAAATACATAATGCCATAATGTTCTCTTTAGAAATATGCCATACATATACTACATTTATGTTAATATTTTAAGCCCCAAATTTCTTCCAAAAAAATGTTCCCACAGCATATGCACATTTGTAGACCAAGAGAAAACTATTTTTGAAAATTTATCACTGGAATAATTGGCTCAGTTATTGACCCAGTCATTTCAGTGATAAATATAATAAAATAGTCTTTTGGTGTGCTAATGGACATTTTCCAAGATCACTGCAGAAGCCATTTTTGACGGGCTTACGCGGTAAAGGGCTAAAAGTGTGTATGCATGCATTACAAAGTGCATGCCTGTATGCATGCATTACAAGGTGCATGCCTGTATGCATGCATTACAAGGTGCATGTCTATATGCATGCATTACAAGGTGCATGCCTGTGTGCATGCATTACAAGGTGCATGTATGTATGCATGCATTACAAGGTGCATGTATGTATGCATGCATTCCAAGATGCATGTCTATGTGCATGCATTGCAAGGTACATGCCTGTATGCATTCACTACAAGGTGCATGTCTGTATGCATGCGCTACAAGGTGCATGCTGTAAGTATGCATTACAAGGTGCATGTATGTATGCATGCATTACAAGATACATGTCTATATGCATGTATTACAAGGTACATGCCTGTATGCATGCATTACAAGGTACATGCCTGTACGCATTCACTACAAGGTGCATGTCTGTATGCATGCGTTACAAGGTGCATGCTGTAAGTATGCATTACAAGGTGCATAGGCATATGTGCATGCATTACAAGGTGCATGCCTGCATTGCAAGGTACATGCCTGTATGCATTCACTACAAGGTGCATGTCTGTATGCATGCGTTACAAGGTGCATGCTGTAAGTATGCATTACAAGGTGCATAGGCATATGTGCATGCATTACAATGTGTATGCCTGTAAGTATGCATTACAAGGTGCATGTCTGTATGCATGCATTACAGGGTACATGCCTGTGTGCATGCATTACAAGGTGCATGTCTATATGCATGCATTACAAGGTGCATTCCTGTATGCATTCACTGCCAGGTGCATGTCTGTATGCATGCATTACAAGGTGCATGCTGTAAGTATGCATTACAAGGTGTATAGGCATATGTGCATGCATTACAAGGTGCATGCCTGTATGCATGAATTGCAAGGTACATGCCTGTATGCATTCACTACAAGGCGTATGTATGTATGCATGCATTATAAGGTACACGCTGTAAGTATGCATTACAAGGTGCACATGTATACGTGCATGCATTACAAGGTGCATGCCTGTAAGTATGCATTACAAAGTGCATAGGCATATTTGCATGCACTACAAGGTGCATGCCTGTATGTATACATTACAAGGTGCATGCCTGTATGCATGCATTACAAGGTGCATGTCTATACACGTGCATTACAAGGTGCATGCCTGTATGCATGCATTAAAAGGTGCATGCCTGTGTGCATTCATTACCAGATGCATGCCTGTATGCATGCATTACAAGGTGCATTCATTACAAGGTGCATGCTTGTATGCATGCATTACAAGATGCATAGAAATGTGTAAGATGATGAGAGATGCATACCCAGTCAGTGTGTTGTAGTAGATCGAGTGCTGCATGACACAGTGTCTGAGCTGTGCAAAGTTGCATCATATTGCTGCTTGACAGTGCATACAGTTCATAAATCAATGACTTGTCATCTAGCCTCTTCTCTCTAAATCAAAATAGGTCATGTTACTTTTTTTGCTCTCATTAACACAAATATTTAGTACTTATCTCAAAGGTAACACATAATAAGAATATTTTATGCCACAGATGATTTAAAGCCATAATTGATATTCACTGATAAAATAGCCCTTGATGCTCTTGACAAAAAGACTAAGTTTATACAATGCAATCTGTGTATCCTCGATACATTGTGATGGTAAGTATAATCTTGAAGTGACATTAACCGAAATGTATGAATGGAATTTGTAGAAACAGGTGTGATACACTATAGGCCTAGTTGTGACTTAGGCAGCTTTGCCAAAAATATCACAAATTTAAGCGACAGACAGACCATCTGACAGACTGAATGACAAACTGACTCATAAGACCCACTAGTTTCGCATCATAACTATGACCACACGTAAGACAAGCTGGGCTGGAAATATATGAGGATATCGGCACATATTCAACTTGATAAGCTAAATTCATCTGTTTTTATTCCATGTATGACTAATAATGTGCTAAATATATGGCTTGAAGAACGGTATTAAATATTAAATACATCCCCTGGACGTGTACTAAAATTTATGTATGTATTAAGGATTTAGGCCCAGAGTTAAAAGCTAATACACTTTTGAACAACGGGCCTAAAATTTAAGCCCATGTTTAAGGTGGTATTAGTGATTTAGATCCAGACATAAAAGTTAATACACTTTTGAATAAATGACCCCAGTAGCCTAGTCATTGAGAGGTGTGAACCGTGACAATATTCCCACCTAAGGTTTTGTGGTGTCATTCGAAACAGACAATAGTCCTAAATGGCATACTAAAAATCCCCATTGATTCCATTCGGGCAGAATTTTTTATTTGAGAACCATTTTTACATCATGTGTGAAATCTGATACGGTGCCATGGTAGCGGAAAACAGCATCGTTTGCTACTTTCCAACAAAACACCACATTCAACAATCTGAAATAATACAAATGTAAATAAATAAAATATATTCCTTGTCACTCAACAGCTGAGATGTGCAGGTGTCAGCGAAAAAAGAAACAAGTTTATCAATGAGGATAGTATATAGATGCTCATTAACACATGCTTTGAGGTCGGGATGTGCCCTGCGATGACATGAGATTATAAATTCAAACCATCATTTTCTTCATCAATAGTTACCAGATGGTCAATGTTGCTGCAAATTTGACCTCAGCACCATACACATGTGATCACACATTTCAATCCATTTTTGTTGCATAAGCATTGCTTGGTGCCACACTGATTCTTTGTTGTTACTTTGCATTTGCAATGAATGATACTGAGTACCTTCGATGGAGCAGCTTCAAGATCTGTCATTATCGAGCATAAAGACCCATTTTCCTCTTTCCATCCCCAATCATTGTGGTCCAGTTTATCGTTACTAAGAGTTAGCCATCTGACAAAACTGGAGGTGAAAGTGTAGGCTGTGGAAGTAAGCTGCACGCTCAGTTGGTGGCAGTCATTATGGCTCTATCTTACTTCCTTTCATAACCATCTGCATATATCGGCCATATCTCAGAAGTAAGCATGTCCTTCTCAGTGACACCATACAGGCAATGGAATAAGCTAATTCCTGCCCTACCAACTTGTTCCTGTGATGTGCCACAAGTCCTGATTATATCAGACTAAGAAAATTTATCAAATTTCTTTTTTACGAGTGAGATGACGTACTTACCTCCCTAACACTCTTGATATACTAGTATATCGGCGCTAAATTCAATAATATTCAGAATTATAAAAAGCTAGGTGCCCCTAATGGGCAGGTGGAAGTACACAGTCATGCACATGACAGACACCACCCACTGTGCATGCGCATACCGGTATTTCCGTTACTAAATATTGGCTGACATAGAAGCAACTATTCAACTAACCAAAGGACCAGGCCTCCATGGGGTGGCGAGGCCGGGATCCTGTTAGGGAGGTAAGTATGTCATCTCACTCGTGAAAAAGAAATTTGATAAATTTTCTTATTTCACATCATGAGAACATACTTACCTCCCTAACACTCTTGATAAAAACCAGAATTTGAAAGTAAATTTGGTGGGAGGGAGGCAAGGTCCTGAAAACCAGCACACCCTCGAAGAGACTAGGCTCTATGAATTTTCAAGAGATTTAAAACATCTGAAATTGTGACTGAAACACAACCAGGAATAGAATTTTGCATCGGATAATCGACCGATGAAGAGAGATTGATCAAAAGGCAAATGCGCTCCCCAGCCCCCCCCCCACCTCTTTCTGAGGAAGATTAGGAAAAAACGCTGCTCTAAATGACTAGCACATTCTCTAATACTTAATGAAAAGTATTAAGACATTGGAAAAAGAAGAATTGCTTCAATTTCAAAACTCTCTGAAAAAAACACAATTAAGAGACATTAACGATCACAATATTAAATTAAAAAATGACACCATCACCAAGACAAAAAACAAAATGGTCACATATTACTGACCTCTGATGTCTTGGACGCGGCACTCATCTCTTCCCCCACTTGATGAAGAGAATTGTACCAGCTAATAAGAAAATTTATCAAATTTCATTTTCACGAGTGAGATGACATACTTACCTCCCTAACACTCTTGATATACTAGTATATCGGCTCTAAATTCAATAATATTCAGAATTATAAAAAGTTAGGTGCCCCTAATGGGCAGGTGGAAGTACACAGTCATGCACATGACAGACACCACCCACTGCGTATGTGCATACCGGTACTTCCGTTACTAAATATTGGCTGACATAGAAGCAACTATTCAATAACGAAAGGACCAGGCCTCCATGGGGTGACGAGGCCGGGATCCTGTTAGGGAGGTAAGTATGTCATCTCACTCGTGAAAAAGAAATTTGATAAATTTTCTTATTTCACATCATGAGAACATACTTACCTCAAAACCACTCTTGATAAAAACCAGAATTTGAAAGTAAATTTGGTGGGAGGGAGGCAAGGTCCTGAAAACCAGCACACCCTCGAAGAGAATAGGCTCTTTTAATTCTCAAGAGATTTAAAACATCTGAAATTGTGACTGAAACACAACCAGGAATAGAATTTTTGCATCGGATAATCGACCAATGAAGAGAAATTGATCAAAAGGCAAATGCGCTCCCCCCCCCCCCCCCCTCTTTCTGAGGAAGGTGAGGAAAAAGCGCTGCTCTAAATGACTAGCACGTTCTCTAATACTTAATGAAAAGTATTACTAAACATTGGAAAAAAGACGAATTGCTTCTATTTCAAAAAACTCTCGGAAAGAACCACAATTAAGAGACATTAACCATCACCATATTAAATAAAAAATGACACCATCACCAAGTCAAAAAAACAAAAATGGTCATAAATACTGACCTCTGATGTCTTGGACGCGGCACTCATCTCTTCCCCACCGGATGAAGAGAATTGTACCAGTTAATAGTAGGGATACCCTACCAACAAATGTGATATTTGTAAATAGCAGAGGAAACTATTAACAAACATAAACCTCTACATTATTTTATTTTCTGAGGACTGAGACGGCGAGCGGGTTAGAAGTGTCACGAAGGTAATGGTCGGTAAAACTTGATTCACAGTGCCACTGGGCTACTGACATAATATCTTCAATAAAAACACCATTAAATAATGCCGTGGAAGTTACCACACCATGGACAGTATGAGCCTTGGCTCTATCTACTTGGATTCCAGTGGCTGTCTTATGACATAATTAAATAGATTCTACTATCCATCTGGAAATAGTGTCTCTTGACGCCCTACCATGGGGTTCAATATATGACAACCATAGGGAACATGGGTCCGTCCGCCAAACCTGAGTTCTTCTCTTGGGATATTTTAAAGATTGATTCTTAGCCAAGAAATTCAATCTTGGTAGAAGCTTAAGGCCTTCACCTGTAACTATATAACGGTCAGGCTCAGCAGACAAGGCATGAATTTCACTCCTGCGTCTGGCTGATGCTGCCACAACTAAAAATACAGTTTTAAGTGTCAATAATTTTACAGATATAGCACTAAGTGGTTCAAAAGGTTTATCACTCAAAATCTGCAGAACCAGAGAAAGACTCCATGACGGTGTCAGTGGAGGATTTCTTGGTCTGAGATTGCCCATACCTTTAATAAGAGTATTTAAAACACTTACTTCATCACTTCCCCTCTTTGCCAAGCAAGGGATAACAGTCATTAATGCTGATTTGTATCCAGCAATAGAATCAGGCTTAAGATTATAGGCATCATACAGGTGACAGAGAAAATCAGCTACTACCTGAATAGATGCTTCCATCGGATTGATACATCTCTTTGAGCACCATTCTGCAAATCTGTTGATTTTATAATTATAAGCTCTGGAGGTTGACCCCCTTCTGGCTCTGGCCATGAAATTGGCTACTTGCTCAGAAAAGACCTCCTTAATCGCGGATTTTTTTGACAACATCCATGCAGTCAATTGAAACACTGACGGATTGTTGTGAAGACCCTGGAACATAATATTGTCCATCCGAGGCAGAGGAACCAGACTGCAAACCAGAAGGTCCAGCAGATCCATAAACCATGATCAGCTAGGCCAATTCGGGGCGATCAGAAGGACGTGACATTCCTCTTGTTTGATCTTCTGAAGAATCCTTGGAATCAGGATTGTTGGAGGATATGCGTATGCATACATTCCGTTCCAACTGATAGCTAGCGCATCTATTGCGATAGCGCTTGGATCTGGAATCTGAGAAACGTACGTCATCATCTTCGCATTCTTCTTCATTGCAAACAAATCTATGTTGGGCTTTCCCCAATGATTGAACAGGTGATCCGCCACACACTGATTTAGTTGCCATTCCATAGGCAGAATACTTATCCTTCGGCTCAATGAGTCTGCTAACAGATTCAGCCTTCCCGGAATATGAACTGTTTTCAAGGTGATCATATGATCCATGCACCAGCAAAGCAGCTTCCATGTCATCATACAGAGACTGGGCGACTTCGTTCCGCCATGGCCGTTTATGTAACTCACTACTGTAGAGTTGTCTGAACGTATCATCACAAATTTTCCTTCCACTTCTTTTAAGAAGTGTTCCAGGCCTATAATTACAGCCCGCAATTCTAGCATGTTGATATGTTCCTTTGACTGTTCCAGATTCCAAAGCCCTGATATAGTGGCTTCTTCCAGGCAATCTCCCCAACCCTCCATCGATGCATCCATAAACATCGTTACTTGAGGGTGGGGAGGGGTCAGCATGACCCCCGCCAGGAGATTTCCTCTCTCCATCCACCAATGAAGGTGATGAATGAGAGGGTCCAACACTTCAATGCGCGAGTCCAGTGATCCTGAACTCTGCATCCACTGAGCCATGAGAAACAATTGAATCGGCCGCCTGCATAAGGCCGCCTGAGGAATGACTGGTTCCATTGAAACCATCAGACCTAACATTCTCAGATAGACTCGTGCTAGAATATAACGACTGTTGCAAACCAACTGAATGCATGAGAGGAGATTTTCCACTCTCTCCTGGGATGGATAAACATATCCTATCTCCAGATCGAAGAACATACCCAGGTAAACAAACTTCTGGGATGGAGTCAGCTCTGATTTCTGAAAGTTGATTATCCAGCCTAAATCTGTGAGAGTTTTCAAAACTATCTCCAGATTTGCTGTCAAACTTTGTGGGTTGTGTGCTTTCAGCAACCAGTCGTCTATGTAAGTGTGAACAGCTATATTTCTCCTGCGGAGGTATGCCGTGATAGCAAGTACCACTCGAGTGAAGACCCTTGGAGCCGTCGAGATGCCGAATGGAAGAACCTTGAATTCCCATTGGCGTCCCTGAAAAGCAAATCTCAGGAACTGACGAAAACTCCTTGCAATTGGAATGTGGAAATAAGCATCCTTGAGATCTATTAAACGAAATCTAGGATTTCTTTTTTCACGAGAGAGTTGATACTTACCTCCCTAATACTTTTGATATTGCTAAATATCGGCTTTCACTCAATAAAACACTCAGATTAAAAACAGTTAGGTGCCCCTACTGGGCAGGGAGTCAGAGGTAGTCCGGCGGATGCTCGCCCCACCACCGCGCATGCGCCGACTACTACTTCCTCTGGCTCATTTATTGGCTAACACATGCAACTACCAAGAGCCTGAAGACCGAGCCTCTGTGGGGCGGAGAGGCCGGGTCAGTATCTAGGGAGGTAAGTATCAACTCTCTCGTGAAAAAAGAAATCCTAGATTTCGTTTATTTCACATCAAGAGTATACTTACCTCCCTAATACTTTTGATATTGCCAGAATTCGAAAGTGAATCTGGCGGGAGGGAGGCGAGGTCAAAAGACCAGCTCTTCCCTATACGCTTTCAAGCGTTTTAAGGCACTTATGACGTCTGAAACTGTGTGAAAACACAGTCAGGATTTGATAAACCATCGGATAACACAACCGATGCCTGAGAGATGACCGATTTGTCATATGCGCTCCCCCCCCCTCCCTTGGGAGGAAGATTAAATGACCTCAATGTCCTACACGCTCTCTTCGTACTAGTGCTAAGTACTATAGGACAGAGACGAAAAGGCTCCATTTTCGTATACTCTCTATAAAGAACCACAACCCACATAAACCATCACCATATTAATAACACTGGGTAACGTGACAATACAAACAATGAACAACACATGAACAAGACTGACCTTGTTGTCCTAGGAAGCTGTCATCATGACTCCAGCAGAGAAGGATGATACAGTCCCGACAAGTGGTTGTCACCGTCGCTGAATGGCGAAGTATATAAGCAATGCGGAGGCACTCTTCACAAACATAAAGCGGTTATTGTTTCAAAATCGACAAGGCGAGAGGGTTAGAGGTGTCACGGAGGTAATGGTCTGTAAAACTAGACTCACAGTGCCACTGAGCCACTGACATAATATCATCCACAGGGACCCCATTAAAAAGGGCAGTGGATGTCACGACACCGCGGACACTGTGAGCCTTGGCCACGTCAACCTGTCGCCCGGTGGCGGATTTGTGACAAAATTGAATACATTCCACAATCCACCTAGAAATGGTGTCCTTAGACGCCCTACCATGGGGTTCAATATATGACAACCATAACGCTGACTGGTCGGTACGCCACTCCGAAGTACGCTGTTTGTACCGGAGCAGCGCCCGTACGGGGCACCATACTTTAGAATTAGGATCATATCTAGTTAAAGATGGCAAAAAAATAGGTTGACCTGGATATTTCAATGACTGATTTTTAGACAAGAAATTAATCCTAGGTAGAAGCTTAAGGCCTTCCCCTGTAACCACAAAACGGTCAACCTCGGCTGATAAGGCGTGAATTTCACTCCTACGCCTAGCCGAGGCCGCAGCAATTAAAAATACAGTTTTAAGAGTTAACATTTTCATAGAAATGGAACTAAGTGGTTCAAAAGGCTTATCACCTAGTACCTGGAGCACCAGTGATAAACTCCAAGACGGAATCAGTGGAGGATTCCTTGGTCTTAGATTGCCCATGCCTTTAATTAATACATTTAATGTACTTACTTCATCACTCCCCCTATTAGCCAAGCAAGGAATAACAGTCATTAAAGCTGACTTATAACCAGCAATAGAGTTAGGCTTGAGGCTATAGGCATCATATAGGTGACAGAGGAAATCAGCCACTACCTGAATAGATGATTCCATTGGATCAATACATCTTTTTGAGCACCATTCTGCAAATCTGTTGATTTTATAATTATATGCTCTGGAGGTTGACCCCCTCCTGGCTTTGGCCATAAACATGGCCGCTTGCTCAGAAAAGCCCTCCTTAATTCTAGATTCCTTGACAACATCCACGCAGTCAATCGGAACATTGACGGATTGTCGTGAAGGGCCTTGCCCTGGAAGATAAGGTTGTCCATCAGAGGCAGCGGAACCGGATTGCAGACCAGAAGGTCCAGCAGATCCGTATACCACGATCGGCTTGGCCAATCCGGGGCGATCAGAAGCACTTGGCACTCCTGCTGCCTGATTTTCTGAAGCACCTTTGGAATCAGGATTGCTGGGGGGAATGCGTATGCATACATTCCCTCCCAGCTGATAGCTAACGCATCTGTTGCGAAAGCGCTTGGGTCTGGAATCGGAGAGACGTACGTCGTCATCTTCGCATTCTTCTTCATTGCGAACAAATCTATGTTGGGTTTCCCCCAATGGTCGAACAGACGATCCGCCACACATTGATTTAGTTGCCATTCCGTGGGTAAAACACTCATCCTTCGGCTCAATGAGTCTGCTAGCAGATTTAACCTCCCCGGAATATGAACTGCTTTCAAGGTGATCCCATGATCCAGGCACCAACAAAGCAGTCCCCATGTCATCATACAGAGACTGGGCGACTTCGTTCCGCCCTGGCGGTTTATGTAAGTCACTACTGTTGAGTTGTCTGAACGAATTAGAACAATCTTGCCCTGAACTTTCTGTAAGAAATGTTCCAGGCCCAGGACTACTGCTCTTAGCTCTAGTAGATTGATATGTTCCTTGGACTGATCCAGATCCCAAAGCCCTGATACTGTGGACTCTTCCAGACAAGCTCCCCACCCCTCCATCGATGCATCTGTATACACAGTCACCTGAGGGTGGGGAGGGGTTAGCAAAACCCCCAGCAAGAGATTCTCTGTATTCAACCACCATTGCAGGTGGTGAATCAGAGGCGCCAACACCGGCACGTTCGAGTCCAGCGAACCTGAACTCTGGGTCCACTGTGTCATGAGAAACAACTGGATCGGACGCCTGCGCAAGGCGGCCTGTGGAATGACTGGTTCCAAAGAAACCATCAAGCCCAGCATTCTCAAGTAAACCCGTGCCAGGACATGACGACTGTCGCACACCGACTGAATTACCGAGATGAGTACTTGAACCCTCTCCTGAGTGGGGTACACATACCCCGTCTCCAGATCGAAGAACATGCCCAGGTAAACAAACTTCTGGGATGGAGTTAGCTCTGATTTCGGGAAATTGATTATCCAGCCCAAGTCCGAGAGAGTTTTCAAAACAATCACCAGATTGGCGGACAACGCTTCCCGGGTGTGTGCTTTCAATAGCCAGTCGTCTATGTACGTGTGGACTGCTATGCTTCTCCTGCGGAGGTATGCAGTGATCGCGAGAACCACACGGGTGAAGACCCGAGGAGCCGTGGAAATTCCGAAGGGTAACACCCTGAATTCCCACCGCCGGCCCTGAAATGCAAATCTCAGGAATCGACGGAAACTCCTCTCTATGGGAATGTGGAAATAAGCATCCTTCAAATCTATCGACGCTGTCCACATCCCTCGCTCTAACCCCGCCAACACCGAGCGCACAGTCTCCATCTTGAAACTGGGTGTCTCGATGAACTTGTTCAACGGCTTGAGGTTGAGAATCGGCCTCCACCCTCCGGTGTTTTTTGTTACTAAGAACAGGGTTGAATAGAAGCCCGGGCACCTCTGTGCCGGCTGAATGGCTTCTTTTAGTATGAGGGAATTTATTTCCTCCTCTATACACAACCTCTGATCCGGATCCCGTGGAATGGGAGTCCAGATCGGCGCGAGAGACAGTCGCGATGGCGGGCCTGTCACCCAGTCGGGACGATACCCGACCGAAAGCCATCGCAAGACTAAACGGTCCTGAGTCAACCGCTTCCACTCTGGCAAGCGGGCGGCCAAACGGCCGCCCACCGGTCCACCTAGGGATAGAGGTGGACATAAGGAGGGCCAGAGTGGCACTGTTCTCTCGGCCTGCAACACCGGAGTGGTTCCCACCGCGGTAACCAGGCCATCAGGCCCGATTACCGCGACCAGATCCCCGCGCGCCCCGCCCAGCGCCGCGCGCACCACGGTGCGCGGGCTGCTGTCTGGCTGGGTGCGGCTGGGGAGCCTGCGCCCCCCTCACTGCTGGCCGAATCGCCCGTGGCCTAGGCCTACGTTGCGACGGTGGCTGGCCCCTGACCTGGCCAGCACCACCTCGAGCCTGCAGAGGACGATACGCAGGGGGTGCCGCGCGAACACGCTCCCGCCGGAGCACCTCAAACTGTTCCCGCAGCGCCCTCTGGTTATTAACCAGAGTGACCGTCTCCTGGAGGTGCCTGCATCCCTCACCTCCAAAGAGACCAGGACCTGTCATAGGCGTCCGCAGCAGCCTATTATACAGGTCCTGGGACGGGCACAGATTGTCAAGTGCAAACGTGCGCCTCGCCCGGACACTTCTGGTTACCGCCCGCGTCAAACAGTCCAAAGCCAGGTTGATACCATCCTGAATGGCTCTCTGGACTGTCACCGGGCTAGGTTGGCGTGATGCGGAAGCCGCTACCACCCCTTGTAGCAGCTGGGAAACGTGGGATAGAGCGGCAATCGACGCTCTCCCACTCTCCTCCGCATCCCGCAGCGCGGCATTTGCCGAACGCAACGCGTTCGAGCACAAGACTCCCGTGTCAGAACGGGAGCCTGGCCGCGCATCTTCGCCCAAAGCCGCGCGATCATCAACGCTCGGCTTTGGCACCACACCGTACCGCTGGTAATCCAGGGGCACGATGCGGCACCGCTTCGCCACCTCGCGAGGGGCCTTCGCGAGACGTCCATTCACCTTAATGGACGCCTCTGCCGCTTCGAACATGTCCACGACATGCTCAGCAAGCGGCAGAGATGGCATAGCGGTAGCCGCCGGCCTACCAGCTAACCACGGCCTATGGTCACGCTGGCTAGCCGGCAGCTCCACGGGTAGATCTGGCCGAACACTCACCAGCCACTGGCAAGCGTCCGACCAATCCTCCTCCGTGGCTAACTGCGAGCGCTCTACTAGACGAGGGCCTTCGTCTTCCTCCAGAGCACTCGCAGTTGATGTCGACGGCGGGTAAGCTGATACCCCTGGCAAGCCTGGAAAAGCATGCGGGCCCGAGAGAGCAGGCATGCTAAAATCCGCGGCTTGACCAGGAGCAGGCGCCGTGGCAGAGCGCGGGGTAAACACCGCTCTACCACGGGTCTGACCAGCACCAGCCATACCATCGGCAAGCCGAGGTATGCGGTATCCGTGGTCAACAGCACCGCCCGGGGACACCCTCTGGACCGTGAAATCTACTCCTGCGTGAGTAGAACCATGGAACACGTCGCCTGCATTCCCCGCGAGGGGTGCACAGACGTCGTATTCCATGGCCACGTCCTCAGAAGGCGACCCCAGCAGGAGATCCTCTTCTTCCTGGCCAGAAAGATTAGACTCCGGGTCAGCAAAGAAAGCTAACCCGGACTGGCCAGGAAAGGTGCCATAGGAGGGTTTGGCACCTTCGGCGCGCGGATACCCGGGGTCTGATGAGCAGACCGCGGGTCCCAGCAACAACCGTTGTCCACGGCCCCTCGGCGCGGCGCCATGCCTGCTGCCAGGGCCTTGGACTGCCCCCAACAAAGGGGCCACCTCTGAATCCACAACCGGACCGGACCTAAAGAGACCGGATTCAGAGGCGGGGATCACCTGCTCGTAAGCAGATGCCGAGGACAACAAAGGAGCTGGCCCAGGGAGCATGCCACGAAGCAACTCTGGGACCAGATCCTTTATTGTCCTCTGCATCTCTTGCAACATTTCGGACCTGAAGGCCTCCATATCCACCGCGGATGAGGCCTTCTTCTTACCCTTCTTACACACTTTCTCCTTCTTCTTCCTCTCTTCCTCCATTACCTTCTCCCTTGCCTGCAATGCGAGAAAATCAGACATTAATTCGCCCCCCCATAGCTTACATACGTCGCACTTCAGCAACGGTCCACAGGGACTGCAGCTGAAGCACAAGTGCGGGACGAAGCGGCTTTTCAGAAACCTCCCGCAGGACGGGCAACCAGGTCTCTGAAACAGGACAAAGGACAGGGACAATGAGCAAGATAGTTAAGGTTAGCAAACTCAAAACCAACTAAAAAGAGAGGACAGGATCTCAAGATCAGAAATCAAGAAGAACCAGCCATGGACAAAACGTTAATTGTTAATAAAAAGGCCAAGGCCGATTATGACGTCATCACTCTCGTGACCAAATTAATCGATCCGCAACAAGCACCAAGAGCAAGAACGAATTGTATAAGTAAAAACGGAACATTTCCGTTGAATTGGCATTTCGAGTACACAACAATCAGATATACAGAGATAACTCCTTCCAATTCTAGTATTGGCAAAAAGGGAAATTATCTCCCCTTTTGTTTACATTATAATTAGATACCTGATCCTTGTATAGACAAACCATCCAACGTGATGAACCGGAGAACTCCACCATAGTACGCCTCTACATTCTCTCCACCTCAGGGGAAGGAATTGGAGCAAGAGGGCAAAGTGAGAAGACCTTTATAACAGGCCTCCAACTCACTGAACATAGATCTTTTGGTTAGATAACCTAACAGTATTAGTAGGAAATGGAACCGTGGTGGAGAGAAAACATATCCTCTTGTGCCGAAAAGTCCACCAAAGCTTCTATGCGATACCTGTGGACAAAACACAAAGAGAAATGAGACATATGAAGCACCATGTTGTAAAAACCCAACATAATCAGGCGCTAATCACGGTAAGCGCGAGTCCCGGAAATACATTAAACCGGGACAAAACACGCTAGCATATCAAAGAATTCACCTGATAAAGCGATCCCGCTCCTTCTAGAGGCGAATCCTCCCTTTCCGACATGCTTCCACCAAAAATAAACGTCAAACGTGAGCGAAAAACAAGGCAACGCGCAGAAAAGTATGAAAACAACAAAACCGCATGTAACCCTTTGCCAATAAATGAGCAAAGAGGAAGTAGTAGTCGGCGCATGCGCGGTGGTGGGGCGAGCATCCGCCGGACTACCTCTGACTCCCTGCCCAGTAGGGGCACCTAACTGTTTTTAATCTGAGTGTTTTATTGAGTGAAAGCCGATATTTAGCAATATCAAAAGTATTAGGGAGGTAAGTATACTCTTGATGTGAAATGATGCTGACCACATCCCCTTCTCTAACCCCAACAACACTGATCTTACTGTTTCCATTTTGAAACTCTGTGTGTCTATAAACTTGTTTAGAGGTTTGAGGTTGAGAATTGGTCTCCACCCACCAGTGTTCTTTGTCACAAAAAACACGCTTGAATAGAAGCCCGGGCAATCTTGCGCGGTTGAATTGCTTCCTTTAGAATTAGAGATTCTATCTCCTCTTCCATGCACAACCACTTGTCTGGATCTCTTGGAATTTGAGTCCAGACCGGTACCAGAGACAGATGCAACAGCGGACCTCTTATCCATTCTGGACTGTATCCATGCGAAAGCCATTGCAACACTAAGCGGTCCTGAATTAACCGCTCCCACTTCTGAATGTGGCGAGTCAAACGACCTCCCACTGGTGCACCTAAGGTTGACGGAGTGTCCATAAATTTTAGAAGTGGGAGTGTCTCCGGTACGAGTGACAACACCCGAGTGGTACTTGTAGTAACCGGAAAAAATTTTAGCCCATCAGGCCTGGTTACCACACGCCGCGACCAGCGCCATGGGCACCACGGTGTGCGGGCTGCTGTCTGGCTGGCTGCGCTTGGGGCACTGGCTGACGTACAACAGCACGCTGCTGCTGGCGCGGCCGACATGGTCTCTGAACCCAGCCGGCCTGCTGGCCTCTAACAATGCCAGCACCACCACAAGCGTACTGCTGTCGAGCAGCATAGGGCTGAACACGCACGTGTTCTCTGCGCAGCACTTCAAACTGTGCACGCAGCACCCTCTGGTTGTTCACCAAAGTCACTGTCTCTTGGAGGTGTCGACAACCCTCACCTCCAAAGAGACCAGGGCCCGCCATCGGCGCTTGCAACAAGCACGACTTGAGCTCCTGAGACGGGCACAAATTGTCCAACGCAAAAGTCCGCCTCGTTCTCAGCGACTTTGTGACTGACCTAGTCAGACAGTCCAACGCCGGATTGATGTCATCCTGGATGGCTTGCTAGACTGTCACAGGACTAGGCTGTTGCTGCACCGAAGCTGCTACAACCCCAGATAGCAGCTGAGAGACATGAGACAGCGCATTAATCGCCGCTCGTGAACTCTCCTCGGTGTCGCGCAAAGCGGCATTAGCCGAGCGCATAGCGCCCATGCACAACACTCCCGTGTCAGCATGGGAACCTGGCCACGTATTTTCCCCCAGAGCGGCGCGGTCGTCCGCGCTCGGTCTGGGCGCTAGGCCATATCGAGCATACTGACTAGCAGTAACTCAACATCGTCTAGCAACCTCGCAGGGGGGGGGGGGGCTTCACGAGGCGACCTTTCAGTCTGATCAACTCCTCTGCCGCCGAGAACATATCTAAGATATGTTCAGCGTACGGCAGAGACAGAGTCGTGCTGGCCAACGGCTTTGCCTGTAACCATGTCCGAGGGTTACCGGTGGCTGTCTCGTCCACGGAGAGCTCTGGTCTGACAGCGAGGAGCCACGCACACGCTTCTGACCAGTCTTCATCTGTGGCTACCTGCGAATTGCTGACGAGCAGCGGGCCCTCGTCATTTTCAATGGCTTTCGCAGGTAAGGCCGAGGAGGAGGCTATAGACGAATTTGGCTGCCCAGGTAATGTATACGGGCCCGCGAGGGGTGGCATAACATTCTCCATAGACTGACCAGGCACCAAGGCCGTGCTTGTGTGTGGGGGTTCATGCACACCAGCGCGGCCTGGATCGTCCGTATGAGATTCCACGTCTAAGCGTGGAATCTTATACGGGTGGCCATCTGCTCCAAACTGGCCCACAGGCTGAATCATGAAACCTGCTCCCGAGGGAACAGTGCCATAGGTGCAAGCGGTCGCACTCCCCATGAGAGGAGTGTAGACACTCGCATCCATATCTTCATGCCCATCCTGTGGACCGAGCAGGTAGTCTTCATCATCTTCCTGGTCAGGAAAGTTAAACTCTGGATTAATAAGAAAAACTAACTGACTGACAGGAGAATGCTCGAAAGCAGATGATGAGGTTACTCCGCGAGTGATCGTGGTCAGGCCCGCTGGTCGGGTCCCGCCTGATGCCGCTCACGCCGCTGGAACACCAGGCGATGCAAACATCAAGCCTGGGTCCAAGACGGCCGGTCCTGGATCACTAAACACTTTGTCCGAGCTAGTAGGGCATGATCCAAGGATGGGGGCTACCTGCACTGAGGTCGACGCGCAGGAAGTTGAAACACTTGTGCCAGGCAACAAGCCGCGAAACATGTCAGGCATCAGGTCTTCAAAGTCCGGCGCATCTCACTCACTAACTCAACCTTGAAGGCCTCGAGCTCACCCTTCTCAGAGGCCTTCTTCTTACCATCCTTCTTAGTCTTCTTGCCCTCCTCAGCCATCAGCTTAGCCTGGGAACAGAAGAATTCAGAGGTTAGATTACCCCCCACTCTTTACAAATGACACATTTGTTAGTTAGCCTACAAGTTGAACACAGATGGCAAGGGTGGGGGAAGAATCTAGCCTTCATAAGCTTCAGACAAGATGGACATGACTTCTGAAATGGAAGGGATACGAAGACAATGAGTATTACAGTTTGCAAAACCTTGTTAATTGGCTATTAATACAAAACAAGAACAAACTCGAGAGAAGACATCCATTTTTATTACAGACAACCCTGACGGGACAGCTGACTTCTCTAGTTAATAAAAACCAATCACAACCAGGATCCCAAATTAAGAAAGAGAGAGAGAAAGATTATGACTATCTAGATATCTCTCCACCATCATAATAAAGGGTGATAAACACATCACAGACTTCTCTAAACTAAGATTATGACATCAAGGAAAGAGAAAAAACTCTGGTTGATTATGACATCAAACCTCAATGCAAAAGCTCCTTCAAGGAGAGGGGACGTCAGAAAAGAATGCAAGAAATATCTAGATATTAAAAACATTCATACCTCCCGAATAATATAATATCAAATTATATATATTCGAGAACCCATGCACACACAAGCGAGAATACAGTGCAATAACAAAAGGCAGCAGAAAATTGTGACTATTTTCAAATAATTATGTGCCATAATTAATAAACTCCCTTAACCTGAACACAGGCAACCATCCTCTTGTGCAGGAGAACACGTCCATCCATCCGCCGAGACTCCTCTTCCAGAATAACTGATGAGGGGGGGATGGGACAAAAGGAAGGAGATATTTCCTTTATTAATTTAATATATCTCCAACCCTTAGACATATCATGATGATAAGTAAAAAAAGAGACGTGGACAACCCTCAAGAGAAGAACAGGAATCCTTATTCATACATAAGTTGAACCTGTAAGCACAAAGCACAAGAGATTAATAGCCCTAGGCGCTGGGAAAAAATTTAACAAGGATTCCCAGCGCCTGAAAACGCAGTACCGCCGAAATGGCTGCGACGAAAACCGGTAACAAATAAAAGTTACAAGTCTTAGATAAATATATGGAACAATATCACCTTAGCAGATGATGAGGTCTCCTTCAACACTTTAGCATCAGCCATGATGGAATAGGATGATTTAAATAGAAAAAATTCTCGATAAAGAGCCTGTGAAGATTTTTCACAAGTTGCTTTCAGCCAATATATTAGAAAACGGAAGTACCGGTATGCGCATGCGCAGTGGGTGGGGTCTGTCATGTGCATGACTGTGTACTTCCACCTGCTCATTAGGGGTACCTAACTTTTTATAATTCTGAATATTATTGAATTTAGAGCCGATATACTAGTATATCAGGAGTGTTAGGGAGGTAAGTATGTTCTCATGATGTGAAAAAATCCTGTACCTCTTTGGACTTAGACATTACCTTCATCTTACCATAACCAAATGTGGCAGAATTTGTATCGCACCCACTCCAGGCATGAATTATAAGAATACCCCTTCATATCTTTGCTGGGACGACATCAGCAGCTTGCTTGAGACTGTACAATTGCTGATGTTTTGAGCATTTCACTTCCGTCTTCAAGAAAATGTCTGCCAATCTATCGTCCCAGGGATACAGCAACATTGTAAAGATGTCAGTGTCCTCAGCAACAACTATGACTGACTGACCATCTCTAGCATAGTCAAGTGCCGTTGATACTATCAGTATCTGCATCTCCTGTACTTATCTTCGTGGCATGGCCCAGCGATGGAAGATGACTTGACAGAAGGCTAGTTAACTGGGTCTTGTTTCCTTTATTCGAGAGGAATGCCTCCTGGTCAGCATGAGCCTTCGCTGTGACGTTCACCAATATATCAGCAAAGATCTTGCCTATTTGCCGTCGACCTTGTTCATGGTCCTTGGTTGAAAGAACATCCTCATATCCATCAAACACAATGCAACTCATTCTGTACTTGTGTTCAAGATATGAACTGTACTGTTCAAGCACCTGAGCATATGTTGTATTTTTTGGCCATCTTATATAATGTAGAAGCCAGTCCCCCATCTATCACAGGCATGCTATGCTTTGGTAATAGGGACTTAGTTTCGCCGATGTTTGTCAGATCAATCTGTATTTTTCTTGCAGTCTTTTTGTGTCTAAAGTAAGGAAGAATATCTTCATCTTCTCTTTGCATGAACAAAACTGATGGATCAATTCGCACAGTTTGTTTATTAATATAAATTCTCAGTTTAAGGTCATCTAATGGGTGTACCATCTGAGACCTATTCATGGATGCTTCATTTACAAATTTACCATCCATGCTCTCATGTAACACTTTACCAACTTCCACAGTCTCATCACCGTTGATTCCATCCTCTTCCCGTCCACTCAGACCACTGTCCAGAGATCACAGTTGTGGGATATTGGCATCAAAGGGGTCATGCTCTTGAAACCACTCCATAATTTTCCTCATGTTTCACAAATCGTGCTCACATCTAGTTCTTCCCATGTCCACATGTTGATCGCTCGTAGGGTGTCGCTTCCCAGTCAGACTTGACATCGCACCATGCACAGTAGCACACGCATGCATAGTGTAGACCTACTGATGCCTCATGCTTTCATGATCACCATAATGCTCGTTGAGCTTTCATTCCAGTGTCTTCAGACAGAATACTGTCGCACCACCTGCTAACTCCACCATCATCGCATGAAGATCAACAATTGTGTATAATTCTAATTCACAAACATTTTCTAGCCAATTGCACAAGACTTCAAACCAATGTCCCATTTCGTCGTCAGCAGGTCACCCCATGACCTGTGAGGTTGACAATGTGCGCATGAACCTCCTGTAGCAAAAACGATGATAAACTGCTTTTTCTGAAACTAAATCTATGCAACTCTCACATTGTTCGTCTATACTTTTCCTTAGCACTAATGTCTGCACAGACCTGATAACATCCCTCTCTGGATGCTTTCTATCTTTTATCGCCTCTTCCCCACATAAGAGGCAATCAGAGTTCCAGTCGAATGGATGTGGAGTAGAGGATCATAATCTTTTGGGGAATGGCACCACTTCCTGCAACCCAACTTTGGTTTTCCTGGGGTCAGTGTATCTCTTTCTCCAGCCAGCATGAACAAACACTTTGCCCATGGGTGTAGCGTCACTGTTGTTAACCATATACCAATGCAGTTCTTCATCATTTCGAATATCACTGAAACGGATTAGAGTTTCAAGACCCTTTCTCCTCACAGGAATTGGAGGGTCACATTTCTCAAATGGCTGCAAGCAGATCATGCAGTTTTCCTCATGTATAACACGAGGATGAGCGCTGTAACAGCCACTGCCACTATCAGTAGAACCAATTCCACTCATTGTATCAATGATACTGGTGTCGTGTGAATATGACCACAAAATTTGTATAATAGTTTAATTAATTAAACTGTATAAGCCCAAATCCCAGGACTCACTACTTTAAATCAATAGGAATAAATGCCAATATGCGACACTTTGAAGTGTCTAATTAGTGGGATGGGGTATTAAGGCATATAAAAACACGTGTATTTTATATTGTTTCAAGAAGAATGAAGTCATGTCATTATACACACTGTATAATTATGACTTTGCAGAAATGACGTTTGATTTACTTGATAACGAGTTTTCTAAATTTAGCCTGGAACAAATATTATTAAAATTATAAACAACCAGATATTCAAATTCAAATTCAAATTAAATCTATCATGAGATACCTTAATAATGTATTATTAATGGTAATATGACAAATGAAATGTTAGATATGATTTTAAAGAAGATCGTGAACATAGATTTAAGATATCTATAAAAGATGTTTGAGAATAAAATAAAAACATGCTCAAATTCAAACCCTCACCAAAAATTTCACCCATAAGGGACAGATGAGGATCTTTAGCATATGATTCTGGGTGACCTTACAAATCGAATGACACAAAAAAGACTTAGGTGGGAATTTTGTCTAGGTTGACCCACCAAAACTGGTTCCTACAACTAAACTACAGAGATGTCTTGGCTATATGGCTAGCAGTCATTCAATTCATGCAAAATAATAGCAGTTCATATCTCTAAATCACGACATCACCTCATAGAAATCACAACGTCATGCTAGCAAACCAAGAAAACACTCTCAGGTATACTTCAATCATTTAAACGAAATCACAGATTTCTTTTTTCATGAGAGTTGTTATATTTACCTCCTTATATGATATTTCCTAAATAGCGACCTTGACTCAATACCCCCAGATTAAAAAAGATAGGTGCCCTTAATGGCAGGTAGATAGGTGACAGTCAGCTGGATGCCAGCCCCAACCTCGTGCATGCGCAGACTTTCACTGCCTCAGCTTTACTATTGGCCGACACATGCAACTTAAAAGCCTGAAGACCGAGCCTCTGTGGGGCGGAGGCCGGGTCCGTGTTAGGGAGGTAAGTATAACAACTCTCTCGTGAAAATAGTAATCTGTGATTTCGTTTATTTCACTTCAAGAGATATACTTACCTCCCTAACACTATACATTATTGCCAGAATTTGTAAGAGAATTTGGCGGGAGGGAGGCGAGGTCAAAAGACCAAGTCATCCCTTGCACATTTTGCGCATGAAGCACTAACATCTGAAATTGTGTGACACACATAATCAGGCAATGATTTGAACATCGGATAACACAACCGATGGTGAGAGTAATGACCGTATGTTAAATGCACTCCCCCCCCTCCCTCCTTTTGGGAAAGGAGAAGCTATGACCGCCATGTCCTATACACTCTCTAAGTACTGGTGCTAAATACTATAGGACAAGAGACGAAAGGCTTCATTTCATATACTCTCAATAAATGAACCACATAATACACAGGTACCATTACCTTATTAATAAAAAAGGGTACTACATCGTGACAATAAATTATGTAACAACAAAAGGCAGTACTGACCTTATGCATGAACGCTGTATCCATCCTGTCCACATCAGTGCAGGAAATATGATACACGAATATGCGGGTGTTTCCACAATTAAAATGTACTGTCTGAAGACAGCAAGTGCAACTTATCTAAAATATATACACCTGATTATCTTTTGAATATCGATTAGTGGTGTCACGGAGGTAATGGTCGGTAAAACCTGACTCACAGTGCCACTGAGCTATCGACATAATGTCATCCACCGGCAACCCATTAAACAGGGCAGTGGATGCCACTATGCCACTAACAGTGCGCCTTGGCTAAGTCAACTTGTTTACCACAGGCGGATTTGTGGCAAAATTTAATACGTTCCACAATCCCCCTAGATATAGTGTCTTTTGACACCATGCCATGGGGTTCAATATAAGACAACCATAACGAGGATGGGTCTGTTCGCCATTCCTGTGTACATTGTTTGTACTTGTTTAATGCGCGGACTGGATACCATACTTTTGAATTAGGATCAAACCTAGTCAAAGCTGGTAAAACAATTGGTTGACCTGGATATTTCAAAGACTGGTTCTTAGCCATGACATTTATCCTAGGTAGAAGCCTAAGGCCTTCCCCTGTAACCACATAATAATGGTCCACCTCAGCGGATAAAGCACGAATCTCGCTTCTCCGTCTTGCAGAGGTGGCAGAAATTAGAAATACAGTCTTAAGTGTCAAGATTTTCATAGAAATGGCACTTAGTGGTTCAAAGGGTTTGTCTGCTAACACGAAGTACTAGAGATAAACTCCAAGACGGAATCGCTGAAGGATTTCTCAGGCTTAGATTACCCATGCATTTTATTAAAGTGTTCAATGAACAGACTTTATCACTTCCCCTATCAGCCAAGCAAGGGATAACTGACATCAAAGCTGACTTGTACCCAGCAATAGAGTTAGGCTTGAGGCTATAGGCATCATACAGGTGACAGCGTTTGAGCACCATTCTACAAATCGATTGATTTTATAGTTATATGCTCTGGAGGCTGACCCCCTTCTGGCTTTTGCCATAAACATGGCTGCTTGCTCAGAAAAGCCCTCCTTAACTTTCGATTCCTTGACAAAATCCACTCAGTCAATTGAAACATTGATGGATTGTTGTGAAGGGACTTGCCCTGGAAAATAATATTGTCCATCAGAGGCGGAGGAACCGGATTGCAGACCAGAAGGTCCAGCAGATCCGTATACCATGATCGGCTTGGCCAATTTGGGGCGATCAGAAGCACCTGGCACTCCTCCTGCCTGATTTTCTGAAGGAGTTTTGGAATCAGGATTTCTGAAGGGAATGTGTATGCATACATTCTCTCCCAGCTGATAGCTAAAGCATCTGTTGCGTATGCGCGTGGATCTGGAATCGGAGAGCCATGCGTCGTCATCTTTGCATTCTTGTTCGTTGTGAACAAATCTATGTTGGGTTTCTCCCAGTGGTCGAACAGACGATCCCCCCACACATTGATTTAGTTGCCATTCTGCAGGCAAAACACTCATCCTTCGGCTCAATGAGTCTGCTAACAGATTAGAGCCTTCCCGGAATGTGAATTGCCTTCAAGCTGATCATATGATCTAGACACCAGCAAAGCAGTTTCCAAGTCATCATACAGAGACTAGGCGACTTCGTTCCACCCTGGCGGTTTATGTAAGTCACTACTGTTGAGTTGTCTAATCGAACTAGAACAACCTTGCCCTGAACTTTCTTTAAGAAATGTTCCAGGCCCAGAAATACTGCTCGTAATTCCAGTAGTTTTATATGTTCCTGTGACTGATCCAGATTCCAAAGCCCTGATACTGTGGCTTCTTCCAGGCAAGCCCCCATCCCTCCATTGATGCATCTGTGTACATCGCTATTTGAGGGTGGGGTGGGGTGAGCATCACACCCGCCAGGAGATTCTCTCTCTTCATCCACCATTGAAGGTGGTGAATAATAGGTTCCAACACTGACACCTCTGAGCCCAGGAAACCCGTCCTCTGGGTGCACTGTTTCATGTGAAATAACTGGATAGGCCGCCTGCGCAAGGCCGCCTGTGGAATGACTGGTTCCAGAGAAACCATCAACCCCAGTATTCTCAGGTAAACCTGTGCCAGTACATGACGACTGTTGCACACTGACTGTATTACTGAGATGAGTATTTCTACTCTCTCCTGAGTAGGATAAACATACCCTATCTCTAGATCGAAGAACATTCTCAGGTAAACAAACTTCTGGGATGGAGTCAGCTCTGATTTCTGAAAGTTTATTATCCAGCCTAAGTCTGTGAGAGTTTTCAAAACTATCTCCAGATTTGCTGCAAGACTTTCCCGATTGTGTGCTTTTAACAGCCAATCATCTATGTAAGTGTGGACTGCTATGCTTCTCCTGCGGAGGTATGCTGTTATTGCAAGAACCACTCTTGTGAAGACCTGAGGAGACGCCAAAATTCCAAAGGGTAAAACCCTGAATTCCCATTGTCTGCCCTGGAATGCGAACCTCAGGAACTGACAAAAACTCCACGCTATTGGAATGTGGAAATAAGCATCCTTCAGATCTATGGACGCCGTCCACATTCCCATCTCCAACCCCGCCAACACCATTTTGATTGTTTCCATTTTGAAACTCGGTGTATCTATGAACTTGTTAAGTGGCTTGAGGTTGAGAATTGGTCTCCACCCTCCAGTGCTCTTTGTCACTAGAAACACAGTTTAATAGAAGCCCGGGCAATTTTGCACCGGTTGAATTGTTCCTTTTTGTATTAGTGAATTTATCTCTTCCTCTATACACAACCGTTGATCTGAATCTCTTGGAATTTGAGTCCAGATCGGAACCAGAGACAGGTGCGATGGTGGGCCTATCGCCCAGTCGGGCTGGTACCCGGCTGAAAGCCATCACAAGACTACAGTGCAAGAGTGGGACTGTCTCTGGTTCTAGCATTGATGTGGTTCTTGTAGAAATCAGCCCAACAGGCATGATTATCACGACCAGATCCTTGCATGTCATGGCTTGCGCCGCCCGCGCCACAGCCCGCTCCTCTCGCACCATGGCACCATGGTGCGCGCGCGGCTGCCTGGCTGGCTGCACTTGAGGATCCTGTGCACACAAACCCCCCACCCCCCACTGCATGACGGTGCTGGTGTGGCTGTGGCCTATGCTGCGCCGGTGGCTGGCCTCTGACATGACCACTGTAGGCACGAGCCTGTGTCCAGCGGCCCTGGTCCAAGATCTAACGGCTCGGCAAGTGGGCTGCCATGATCATATAGACCTGCTTCAGGATCCATCGGCATCGGTCTTCCAAGATCTACTGAAGCCACCAATAATCATGAAACATTTTCGGACCACGGACCACGACGGACACCAGAATCAGCAGTGGGGATTTTCTGCTCGGGAGCAGATGAAGAAGACAATAAATTACTCGGCCCAGGAAGCATGCTGCGAAGCAGCTCTGGTACCAAATCTTCTATTGTCTTTTTCATCTCCCCCATCATTTCCTACCTGAAAGACTCCATTTCCGAAGAAACAAAGGCATTTCTGTTACCCTTGCCACTTAAAACTCTTCTTCGCACACTTCTCCTCCTCAACGTCTTATCCTTTGCCTGTAAAGACAAGAATTCAGAGAATAAGTCCCACCCACCCCCCTCCCCCCTGCAACTGTTTACAGACATCACATTTTAATAATGGACCACACGGTGAACATTTGACACAGAGGTGAAGAGAAAACTTTGTCTTGATGGTACGATTACAGCCGACACAAGAAGGCTTCTGAAAAAAGGGACAAGATGACGACAATAAGTTAAAGATTTTTAAACAATTTTAAATAAATTAAATAACTCATAAAGAAGAAAGAAATCACCTATAGGTCTATAAAGGATGGTTAAAAAAGATGAACAACCAGCCGCTTAGAGCATATTAAAAAATAATAATAAGGTTGATTATGATGTCATAATTTTCAAAAAAGAAAACAGGCGAACAGCATCCAGGTGTAAGACAGATTGTATGAATACAAGAGCACACTAAACAGTAATGTGAACACAGTAATAGCTCATGCCTTTATAATGATACAGATAAACAGTATGACTGAAAATATATTGGCAGCAGATAATTTTTAATATTTTCAAATATTTTAATGTGCTATAAAGCATAACTAGAGTACCTGAGTCTTTAGCAAAGGCATACCACCACGTCCAGCTCTTGGAAGCTCCACCAGACGACCACTCTTCATCACCACTCACTTATTTATTAACGGGAAGGGTGGGACTCGAGGGCAGAACAACAAGCGCTCTCTTATTTGGAGCCCATATCATTCTGGGCAGTCTTTTTTCCTAACATTTATAGGGAAATAGTAGAGACAAACCTCTTTAGATGTGAACAAAGATCCTTACATAAACCTGTGGAAACAATCATAAAGAAATATTAGCATTTTATGGCGCCAGATAATAAAGTTACTAGTTTTCTGAGCACCTATAACGTCTATACCACGTCATGGAAATAGGTGACACTGCGTAATTAAGACGTAATTAAAACATAATTGTACTAGAGTTCACCTGGTAACTTGGTCCTGGCATGGCCTCAGGTGAATTGAACTTATCAGACATGATTTTAATTTCTCAAGAGTAACTTTAGAAAGAATATTGAGCAAAACTCAGCAAGTGGATATCAAAACACAAGCATGTGATTAGACCAATAGTCAAGAAAGAGGCAGTGACAGTCTGCGCATGCACGAGGTTGGGGCCAGCATCCGGCTGACTGTCACCTGTCTACCTGCCCATTAAGGGCACCTATCTTTTTTAATCTGGGGTTATTGAGTCACGGTCGATATTTAGGAAATATCATAGTGTTAGGGAGGTAAGTATATCTCTTGAAGTGAAATTACACAGCTGTCAGATATGGTGATTAGTTCAATTACAGGCATTTTTACTTGAGAGACAAGCTTGCCTCCATCCTGGATAGACATTTCTGTGGGTTAAATTTTAGAGAAACTTACACCAAGTGAGCATTCATTAATAGACAGCATGTGAGCATAACATGCTTCTGATAGGAGCTAGTGAAATCACAAACCCCACCCACCCCACCCTTTCTGAAAAACATGCCAAATAGGGACTGACTGATTTACATGTATATTTCCTTCAAGAATATGACAAAGAGTATTCTTTAGCATCAGCCAGGTGTGCTTAATGTCCTTACAAAATCAAGCAGTTTAGTGATGAGGTAAGAGGCAGGCCGTTGCATTGATGTTTCCTGGTATATTATATATAAGCTTATTATGATATATATTTATTATCAGTCCTTAGCTATTATATATGGAGGTAATTGGCCAGCAAGTACTTATACACAAGTCCATTCACTAGCAGCCTGCTAACCAATGCTGTATGCTCAACATCAGTTTGAATTGGCATACAGAAATCTACCTTTATAAATTAATGTAAGTTTTCATTACATGTGTGTTTAACAGCGGCTGTGCTGATTTACCCAAGTCTTGTCATTTTAAGGTTTTTGATAGCAATAGTTGTTCATGCACGGTCATTATAAATAAGCAATGCGCCAAGACCTACCATATTATTAGTGAGTGGGTTAGCAAATTGGTAACAGCATGTTTTCTCTGCATTCATAGATGGATAGCCATGTTATATATATCCGAACACTGGAATCAATTTATACACATCAAAAAGCAACCTATATCTAAGTCACTGCCAATGCAGGCTTCATGTGCAACCATATTTGTGTGAGTTCAGAATGAAAATGGTTTATCAAGATTAGGAATTATTATTTAGCATTAATTGGGCTGTATTGACATTTACATGACGGTATCGGTATCATATAAAAATACAAAAGTATCACGGTACATCATCATGATGACATCATTGGAGGGTGGATTGAGTGGGTTTGGTTAAAGATGATAGTAAATGTCACAAAATTAGTTTGGTTGTTTTCACTTCCGCAATGTCCATTTCCAATCAACAGTAAAATAGAGAAAATAATTAATCAGCTTCTTGATATATAGTGAAATTAACACTATGGCTATTGAGAATGTTTATTTTCATCAATTTATTAGGTCACTGTTTTTTATTGATGTAATATTATTCGCGTGAAACTCAGAAGAGTTGTCAATGACCGTGTTCGACTCACTAACTAGATTTAATCATAATCCGCTATTTGTCATTGGAGTGTGCTATTATCAAGATGGACTGTTCCAATATGAGTGCGTTTGACCAACAAATAATGAATAATAATAATAGTCGAGCATCCAGCTAAATGAGGAGCTAAAGAGTCCGAGAGTAGGTTAAACTAGAAAATGTTGTTCGACTCAGAGGGCCCCGCAATCACTGGAAATACCTTTCTCTATCTAGTAGATAGCAATTTTATTCAAAGCCTTCATATTAGTAAAAAAATAAAAATAAAAAATAAAAAATAAAATAAAAATAATAAATTAAAATTTAAAATAAAGATAGAAATTGACAAAAATTGAAAGTTAAAAAGCCCATTTTCACCCCAAATCTTGGACTTATAAAGGTGAATCCTCCAAAAGGCATCTCTACCCATTATAAAGAAGCTAAGCTTTATTAAATTATTTTAAGCGATTCTGTATGATTATGTCTGTATCTTTACGAGAAAACTCGTGAGTTTTTGCATTAAAAAGATATATTCACCCAAAATCTTGGACCTATAAAGGTGAATCTTTCAAAAGGCATATCTGCATATCATAACTCAGGCATACACCAAGTTTCATTAAAATATCTGATGCGGTTCTGTATGATATGCTGTTTACGAGATATTGTGGACAGACAGACGGATGGATGGATACACAGATGGATAGACAGACAGATTAAACGAAATCACAGATTTATTTTTTCATGAGAGAGTTGATACTTACCTCCCTAACACTCTTTGATATTCCCAAATATTGACTTTCACTCAATAAACACTCAGATTAAAAACAGTTAGGTGCCCCTACTGGGTAAGTAGTCAGATGACAATCCGGCAGATGCCAGCCCCAACCTCGCGCATGCGCAGACTAGCACTTCCTCTAACTAATTTATTGGCTGACACTATTCAACTTAAGAAAGCCTGAAGACAGAGCCTCTGTGGGGCGGAGAGGCCGGGTCCGTGTTAGGGAGGTAAGTATCAACTCTAGTGAAAAAAGAAATCTGTGATTTCGTTTATTTCACTTCAAGAGTATACTTACCTCCCTAACACTCTTTGATATTGCCAGAATTCATGAGAATTTGGCGGGAGGGAAGCGAGGTCAAAAGACCAGCTCTTCCCTATGTGCTTTTCTGCGCTTAAGCCACTAAAACTTCTGAAATTGTGAGAAAAACAAAATCAGGAAATGATTTGAACATCGGGTAACACAACCGATGACTGAGAGAAGAACATATGTCATATGACCTACCCCACTTCTCCTTTCTTGAGAGGGAGACAGAATGACCTCAATGTCTCTTTACATACAAGTGCCTTGTACTACAGGACATTAGACAAAAAATGCTCCATTTTCGTATACTCTCAATAATGAACCACATAAAACGTGTACCATCACCATATTAATAACGAAGGGTCACGTGACAGAACAATCCACAATGAACAACACATAACTAAGACTGACCATGTGAATTGCTTGATGCCGTCATCATCTTCCCATTGGTGAAGAATGATGCAGTCCAGACAAGTGGTTGTTCACATTGATAAATTGTGATATACATAAACAAGAGGCCTGTGGCGCTCACCTGGACCATTGGCATTAAACCATTTGCATTTAAATAGACATGATGGATGATTTTCGGAAAATCCAAGATGGACACCAAAAAATTGACCAATCAAGACTCTCGTTTAATCTGTTGAAGAATACCGTCATAGGATCATTCCACCCAAGTTTTGTTGAAATCGGGTTATTGATTGAAGGAGTACCCTTTTTAAATAGCTCCAGAAAACTTTCAGAAAATCAGATTGTTGCCAAAACATTGACCTATCAAAATTCTGAATAGAATTTCTAGAGGCTATGTCAATAGGAACCTTCCAGCCAAAATTGGTTGAAATTGCCCAAGCGATTATGAGTAGCATTTTATATGAATTCCCATTTATCGGAAAACCCAAGATGGCCACCAAAATCAAGCCATCAAAATTCACTATACAAGTTCTGAAGGGTACAGGCCTAGGGTTCTTCCAGCTGAGTTTGGTTGAAATCGGCCAAGCGGTTAATGAGGAGTAGCCTTTTAACTGATTTCTTAAAATATTTAAAAAATCCAAAATGGCCACCGGAAAAATTGACCAATCAAAATTCTATATGCAACTTCTAAAGCCTACCGCCCTAGTAGTTAATGAGTAGATGAGTTTCACCCATTTTTCGGAAAATTCAAGATGGCCACCGAATACATTGAGCAATCAAAATTCTATGTAGAAACTCTGAAGCATAGCACTTTAGCGTCCTTCCAGCCGAGTTTGCTTGAACTCGTTCAAGCGATTAATGAGTAGCCGCATTTTAACTGATTCCCCAAAATGTTCAGAAAATCCAAGATGGCCACCGGAAAAATGGAGCAATCAGAATTTTGTATAAATGTTCTGAAGCATAGGCTAGCATTCTTCCGTCCAAGTTTGATTGAAATCGGCCCTGTGGTTATCGAGGAGTAGGCTTTTAGGTGATTTGCAGAAATTTTCAGAAAATCCAAGATGGCTGCCGGAAAAATTGACCAATCAAAATTCTGTATCCCAGTTTTGAAACCTACTAGCCTAGTATCCTTCCAGCGAAGTCTGGTTGAAATTGCTCATGCAGTTAATGAGGAGTAGCGGTTTAAACAATTTCCCGCCATTTTTTGTAAAATTCAAGATGACCACTGGAAAAATTGACCAATCAAAATTCTGTATAGATGTTTTGAAGGATACCAAGCTAGGGTGCTTCCATCTAAGTTTCAATGAAATCGGCTCAGAGGTTATCGAGAAGTAGGCTTTCAAGTGATTTGCAGAAATTTTCAGAAAATCCAAGATGGCTGTCAAAAAAAATGACCAATCAAAATTCTGTATATAAGTATTGAAACCTACTAGCCTAGTATCATTCCAACCAAGTCTGGTTGAAATTGCTCAAGCAGTTAATGAGTAGCGGTTAAAACAATTTCCTGCCATTTTTTTGGAAAATTAAAGATGGGCGCCGTAAAAATTGACCAATCAAAATTCTGTATACATGCTCTGAAGGATACCAAGCTAGGATTCTTTCATCCAAGTTTCAATGTAATCGGCCCAGTGGTTATCGAAAAGTAGGCTTTCAAGTGATTTGCAGAAATTTTCAGAAAATCCAAGATGACGCCTAAAAGATTGACCAAGCAAAATTCTGTATACAAGTTTTGAAACCTACCAGCCTAGTATCTATGGCAAAGCCTGGTTGAAATTGTCCAAGCAGTTAATGAGGAGTAGCATTTTAAACAATTTCCCGCAATTTTTCGGAAAATTCAAGATGGCTGCCGAAAAAATTGACCAATAAGAATTCTGTATATACGTTCTGAAGCCTAGCTCCATAGGACCTTCCAACCAAATTAGGTTGAAATCTGCCAAGCGGTGAGTACCATTTTAAAGCAAAAGTTGATGGACGGACGGACAGTCGGACGACGGATGGTCGCCATGCCATAAGCTCACTTGGCCATTCTGGCCAGGTGGGCTAAAAATGAGAGAACCTCATCAAAACATGTACACCTAAATTATTATTTTCAAAATCGATAAGGCAAGGATTCAAGGTGTCATGGAGGTAATGTTCGGTGAAAATCGACTCACAGTGCCACTGAGATACCGACATAATGTCGTCCACAGGGACCCCATTAAACAGGGCGATGGAAGCCACTACACCGCGAACACTGTGAGCCTTGGCAAAGTCAACTTGTTTACCTGTGGCAGATTTATGACAAAATTGAATACATTCTACAATCCACCTGAAAATGGTGTCCTTGGAGGCCATACCATTGGGTTCAATATACAACAACCATAACGCTGTTGGGTCCGTCCGCCATTCCTGGGTACGTTGTTTGTACCTGTTTAATGCGCGGACTGGACACCATGCTTTAGAATTAGGATCATATCTAGTCAAAGCTGGTAAAAATATGTGTTGACCTGGATATTTCAAAGACTGGTTTTTAGCCATGAAATTTATCCTACGTAGAAGCTTAAGGCCTTCCCCTGTAACCACATAACGGTCTGCCTTGGCTGATAAGGCATCAATTTCGCTTCTCAGCCTAGCTGAGGCCGCAGCAATTAAAAATAAAGTTTTAAGTGTCAACATTTTCATAGAAATGGAACTTAGTGATTCAAATGGCTTATCAGCTAATACCTGTAGCACTAGTGATAAACTCTAAGATGGAATCACAGGGGATTCCTTGGTCTTATATTGCCCATGCATTTCATTAAAGTATTTCATCACTTCTCCTATTAGCCAAGCAAGGGATAACTGTCATTAAAGCTGAATTGTAGCGAGCAAGAGTTAGGCTTGAGGCTATAGGCTTCATACAGGTGACAGAGGAAATCGGCTACTACCTGAATAGATGAATCCATTGGATTAATACATCTTTTTGAGCACTCAGCTTGCTCAGAAAAGCCCTCCTTAATTCTTGATTCCTTGACAACATCCACACAGTCAATCTGAACATTGATGGATTGTTGTGAAGGGCCTTGCCCTGGAAGAGAATATTGTCCATCAGAGGCAGAGGAACCGGACTGCAGACCAGAAGGTTCAGCAGATCCGTATACCATGATCGGCCTGGCCAATTTGGGGTGATCAGAATCACTTGCCACTCTTCCTGTCTGATTCTCTGAAGAATTTTTTAAATCAGGATTGCTGGAGGGAAGGCATATGCATACATTCCCACCCAGCTGATAGCTAACACATCTGTTGCGATTGCGCTCGGATCTGGAATCGGAGAGATGTACGTCGTCATCTTCGCATTCTTCTTCGTTGCGAATAAATCTATGTTGTGTTTCCCCCAGTGGTTGAACAGACAATCTGCCACACATTGATTTAGTTGCCATTCCGTAGGTAAAACACTCATCCTTCGGCTCAATGAGTCTGCTAGCAGATTTAACCTTCCCAGAATATGAACTGCTTTCAAGGTGATCCTGTGATCCAGGCACCAGCAAAGTATTTTCCATGTCATCATACAGAGCCTGGGAGACTTCATTCTGCCCTGGCAGTCTATGTAAGTCACTACTGTTTAATTGTCTGATCGAACCAGAACAATCTTGCCCTGAACTTTCATTGAGAAATGTTCCAGGCCCAGTACTGCTGCTCGTAATTCCAGTAGATTGATATGTTCTTGTGACTGATCCAGATTCCAAAGCCCTGATACTGTGGCTTCTTCCTTGCAAGCTCCCCATCCCTCCATTGATGCATCTGTATACATCGTTATCTGAGGGTGGGGAGAAGTGAGCATCACCCCGCCAGTAGATTCTCTCTTTCCATCCACCATTGTAGGTGGTGAATAAGAGGCTGCAATACCGACACATTTGAGTCCAGTGATCCTGTACTCTGGGTCCACTGTGTCATGAGAAACAACTGGATAGGCCACCTGCATAAGGCTGCCTGTGGAATGACTGGTTCCGATGAAACCATCAACCCCAGCATTCTCAAGTGTGTATGGACTACGATGCTTCTCCTGCGGAGGTATGCTGTTATCGCAAAGACCACCCTGGTGAAGACCCGAGGAGCTGTTGAAATTCCGAAGGGTAAAACCCTGAATTCCCACTGACAGCTGTGGAATGCAAACCTCAGGTACTGGTGAAAACTCCTACCAATTGGAATGTGGAAATATGCATCTTTAAAATCTATTGACGTCGTCCACATTCCTTTCTCCAACCCTGCCAACACCGATTTCAGTTTCCATTTTGAAACTCGGCGTGTCTATGAACTTGTTCAGTGGCTTGAGGTTGCGAATTGGCCTCCACCCCCAGTGCTTTTTGTCACTAGGAACATGGTTGAATAGAAGGCCAGACAATTTTGTGCTGGTTGAATTGCCCCTTTTTGTATGTGGAATGTATTTCCTCCTCTATACACAACTATTGATCTGGATCTCTTGGATTTTGAGCCCAGATCAGAACCAGAGACAGCTGCGATGGCGGGCCTACTATCCAGTTGGGATGATACGTGACTGAAAGCCATCGTAAGAATAAGCGGTCCTGAGTCAACCGCTCCCACTCTTGCCTGTGGTGGGCCAGCCAGCTCCTCCCCCCTCACTGGTCCACTTAGGAGAGAGGTGGACATGAGTAATACAAGAGTGGCACTGTCTCTGGATCCAGAAGCACTAGACCAGATCCTCGTGTGCCACGGCCCACACCGCGCGCACCGAGCTGGCTGGCTGCACTGAAGGAGCCTGCTCCCCCCTCACTGCTGGCCAGAGTGGGCGCGGCTGTGGCCGGCGCTGTGCTGGTGGCTGGCCTCTGACTTAGCGACTGCCACCCCCATGCCTGCAGGGGATGATACGCAGCGGGCGCGGCATGACCGCGCTCTCTGCGGAGCACTTCGAATTGCTCGTGCAAAGCCCTCTTGTTATTAACCAGGGTGACCGTCTCCTGGAGGTGCCTACATCCCTCAGCTCCAAAGAGACCAGAACTTGTCATAGGCATACGTAGAAGCCTATTGTACAGGTCCTGGGATGGGCACAGGTTGTCTAAGGCAAACGTGTGCTGCACCCAGACACTCCTGGTCCTGGTCCAGAGCCAGGTTAATACCATCCTGGATGGCTCTCTGAACTGTCATAGACTAGGCTGGCACGATGCGGATGCTGTTACTACCCCCTGTAACAGCTGAGAGACATGCGAAAGCGCTGTAATAGACGCTCTCTAATTCTCCTCCGCATCGCGCAACGCAGTATTCATGCACAGCACTCCCATGTCAGATCGGGAGCCAGGCCGCGTATCCTCACCTAGTGCAGCGTGGATTCCGCGCTCGGCTTAGGCACCTCACCGTACCTCTGGAATTCACCAGGTATGATGCGGCATCGCTTTGCCACCTCGCGAGGGGCCTTCGCAAGATGTCCATTCTCACGAGGGGCCTTCGCAAGACGTCCATTCACCTTAATGCACATCTCTGCCGCTGTAAACATATCTACAATATGTTCCGCCAGCGGCAGAGATGGCATTGCACTAGCAGTCGGCTTACCTGCCAGCCACGGGTGCTGGTTCTGCTGGCTGGCCGACTGATCCACAGCAAGATCTGGCCTGATGTTTATTAGCCAATGACAAGCATCAGACCAGTCTTCCTCTGTGGCCACATGTGAATGTTCGACTAGGCACGGGCCTTCGTCGTCCTCTAGAACAGCCACATGTGATTGTGTGGCTGGAGGAACCAATACTCCTGACAAGCCGGAGAAAGCATGTGGGCCCAACAGAGCAGTCATGCTAAACACACTGGCTTGACCAGGAGCAGGCGCCATAGCATTGCGTGGGAAATGAAAACTCGCCACACCACGGCCCTGGCCAGAACCAGCTACACCATCGGCAAGCCGAGGTATGCGGTAATGCTGGCCATCGGATCCAGCCCGGGCTACCTTCTGCGCCATGAATGCTACTCCTGCGTGAGTAGACCCATGGAAAATGTCGCCCGTGCTCCCCACGAGGGGTGCATGTATGTCAATTTCCATGGCCACAGCGGTCGAACCCAGCAGATAATCCTCATCTTCCTAGCCATAAAGATTAGACTCCATAAGAGGTAGTGGTACCTGTAGGGTGTGGATAATCCTGGGAACCCAATAAGCGGGAACCAGGCTCCAACAACACCTGCCCACGAACAACTGGCATGGTAAGCCTGCTGCCAGTGTCCTCATAGTGAGCTGCCCCCTCTAATTGGACCATGTCTGAATCTTGGATGAAAACTGTGAACACCCCCCCACCCCACCTCCCACTGTTTACATATGTCACAATTTAACAATGGGCCACATGGACTATATTGGAAACACAGGTGAGGGGTGAATCTAGGTTTGCGAAACCTTCCACAAGTAGGACAACCAGATTTCTGCAAAAGGTCATAAGACGAAGACAATGAGTATTTTAGTTAATGAATTAGTAAAACTCAAAACCAAAATAAAGAAAGAGGGCTGGTGGCCATAAAGACCACCACACTAACAGATAAATCAGCGTTGGACAAAACTTTATGATATTAATAAAGGTGCAAGGCTGATTATGACGTCATAACCTAAAAAATAAGAAGGTAATCTGACTTGAAACAACATCCAAGTGTAAGGACGAATTGTATTCATAATCCAAAACATACTAACTGGAAAGGATAGTGATACAAGCTTTGCAAACATCAGATAAACAGTGATAAATTGGCAGCAGATTTCAGGAAAAATTCTAAATATATTAAAGTGCCTAATATCATAACTAGAATACCTGCGTCTTTAGCACAAACAAACCATCAGATCTGATGAACTGGAAGCTCCACCAATCTCTCTGACCTCTTAAATCTCTCCACCATTAAGGGACGGAAGTGGAGCAAGAGGGCAAAGTGAGATCTTATGAGACCTCCAACTCACTGGGCATAGATTTTGATTAGTTCTCTAACATTTGTTAGTATGAAATGGAACCTTGGCGGAGAGAAAAACAAACCCTCTGAAGATGTGCTGTCCTTTTCAATCATAAATAGATACCTGTGGACACAAACACAGAGAGATATTAGTATTTCATAGCGTCAGATAGAAATAAACCAGTTTTTTAGATGCTTGACACGTCTAATCGTGAATCCCGGAAACACATTACAAGGGGATTAAAATGCTAAATTAGATAAGTATGTAGTTGAGGTCACCTGATAACTTGGTCCCTGGCCATCCTCTGGAGACTTTCCACGATCGGACATGATTTTCAGGTGAATTTGCTTTCAGAAAGTGAGAGAAACTAACAGAAAACTTTATGAACAAAGAATAGCATGCGTCTCTAGCCAATAAATTGGAAAAGAGGAAGTGCAAGTCTGCGCAGGCGCGAGGTTGGGGCTGGCATCCGCCGGACTGTCATCTGACTACCTGTCCAGTAGGGGCACCTAACTGTTTTTAATCCGAGTGTTTGGGAATATCAAAGCGTGTTAGGGAGGTAAGTATACTCTTGAAGTGAAAAGACAGATGCTGTGATTACTATAAGGCTTCCACACCTTCCAGTGTGGGGCCCTAATGAAGCCAGGGTTGTACCCATTTAACGCTGTTGGATATGTATATTCTGTTACTTGCACAAACTGGCCTATACATCTGACATCTGACATTGAAACTAAGGCAATTCCAAATCTTACTTTTATGAGTACCCGATGTGCAGACTCATGACTCGTCATTCATCACAAGAATAATGCCTGTCCAAAGCTATTTCAATGAAATTCCTACACATAGCCAGTCGTAATGTTCTCTCAAAATAAATTGCAGAAGTAAAACGAAATAACTTTTTGGTGGGCCACTTAAAATAAGATTAATCATTAAAGAAATATGTTAAAACTACACGTAAAAATAAAACTAAGTGACTTTTCTCTGTTCCATGCTGTCAACAAAGCATCACATGAATCAGAATGGCATGAATAAATACTACGGTTAATTAGATTTTCATGAATAAATAATAAGTTTTCCTATGGTTTGGTTTGTGAACAACCAATCAGATACATGTCATTCCGAGAAGCTTATTGTGTTTGAATAGAGAGCAGTTAGTGTATTCTGCAGTTATTCTAGCATGATTTATTTGGCCACATAATGCTTGGAATAATAATTACAAACAAGAAGCCCAAGGGGCCTGTGTCGCTCACCTGGAGCACCATCAATTTTTGTCAAAATTGTTGGTGGGTGGTTTAGCAGACTTTTAAATGAGTTGGTGGACATTTTTGCAAGTAAAATATGGCCGTCAAACAGACTACATTTTGATTGGCCGACAGCGCCCAGGTTTTTTTGATGGATCACCTTCCCTTGCACAAATTTTAATAGCCCAAATTTTGGCGTGATCCATTCAGCGGTTCTGAAGGAGTCATTTTCATGAAAACCAGGTGATCCAAGATGGTCGTCGAACCATTTGGTAAATCAAGTCGTCTTGGCTTACCTCGTGGCCTAGATGAAGATTCTGCAAGTGGTTTCGGAGAAGATTTACAAAGACATTTCCTGAAATTGGCCGAAATCCAATATGGCCGGGTTCATTTGAACAAACTTGGATCCTTATGCCCTAAGGATGCTTCCTGCCAAATATAATTGAAATCGGCCTGGTAGTTCTCGAGAAGACATTTTAAATTTCCCATTACTTAAGCATGGGAGCTTTTGACGAGAAAATTATGCAAGATGGCGGCCAAACCGTTTATCCGACAGTTTCGAAAATTGCAAATTTGAGCTCAGAATACCCAAAAACATATATAGAACCAATTTTGGCCTCAAAATCCATCAAATAAAAAATTCCAATATGTCCGCTAAACATGATACATTTTGATTGGCCCACGGCGGACATGTTTTTTGATGGAGCAACTTCCCTTGAACAAACTTTAATGGCCCTTAGTCCCTAATCATATCCCAAATTTTGGCCTGATCCATTCAGCGGTTCTGGAGAAGTCGTTTTCGGGAAAACTAGGTCATCCAAGATGGCTGCCGAACCATTCAGTCAATCAAGTTGTCTTGAACAAACTTGGCTGACCTCTTTGCCTAGATGAGGTTTCATAAGTTTTGAATCGATTCCCCAAGCCGTTTCGGAGAACGAGATTTTTCAAGACATTTCTAAAAATCGGCCAAAATCAAAGACGGCCACCGGCCAAATTGGCCGATCAGCTTCGCTTGAACAAAATGAAATCTCTATGCCATAAGGATGATTCCTGCCAAATATAATTCAAATCGGCCCAGTAGTTCTCAAGAAGACATTTTAAATTTCCAATTGCTTTAGTATGTGAGTTTTGGCGGGAAAATGATCCAAGATGGCTGCCAAACCGCTTATCCGACAGTTTCGAAAATTGGAAATTTGAGATCAGAATACCCAAAAACCTATATAAAACGAATTTTGGCCTCAAAATCCATCAAATAAAAATATCCAAAATGGCTGCCAAACACACTATATTTTGATTGGTCCACCGCGGCCATGTTTTTCGATGAATTAACTTCTCTTGAACAAACCTTAATCGCCCTTGGTTGCTAATTATATATGACAAATTTCGGCCTGATCGCTTCAGCTAGGGTGGGGGGGAAGAAGTCGTTTTTGTCATCCAAGATGGCCGCTGAACCATTTGGTCAATCAAGTTCCCTTGAACAAACTTGATTCAGCGCTTACCCTAGATCATATTTCGTGAGTTTTGAATTGATCCATCAAATGGTTTGGGAGGAGGAGATTTTTAAAGACATTTCTAAAAATTGGCCGAAATCCAAGATGGTCACCGGCCAAATTGGCCGATCGAGTTCGGTTGAGCAAACGTGAATCTCTATGCCTTAAGGATGCTTCATGCCAAATATAATTGAAATCGGCCCAGTAGTTCTTGAGAAGATATTTTTAATTTCCCATTGCTTTAGTATGGGAGCTTTTGGCGGGAAAATGATCCAAGATGGCCGCCAAACCGTTTATCCGACAGTTTCGAAAATTGCAAATTTGAGATCAGAATACCCAAAAACCCATATAAAACCAATTTCGGCCTCAAAATTCATCAAATAAAAAAAACCAATATGGCCGCCAAACATGCTATATTTTGATTGGCCCACGACGGCAATTTTTTTTGACAGAGCAACATCCCTTGAACAAACTTTAATGGCCCTTAGTCCCTAATCATATCTCCCAAATTTTGGCCTGATCCATTCAGCGGTTCTGGAGAAGTCGTTTTCGGGAAAACTAGGTTATCCAAGATGGCTGCCGAACCATTCGGTCAATCAAGTTGTCTTGAACAAACTTGGCTGACCTCTTTGCCTAGATGAGGTTTCATAAGTTTTGAATCGATTCCCCAAGCCGTTTCGGAGAACGAGATTTTTCAAGACATTTCTAAAAATCAGCCGAAATCAAAGACGGCCACCGGCCAAATTGGCCAATCAGCTTCGTTTGAACAAAATGAAATCTCTATGCCATAAGGATGCTTCCTGCCAAATATAATTAAAATCGGCCTAGTAGTTCTCGAGAAGACATTTTAAATTTCCCATTGCTTTAGTATGGGAGCTTTTGGCGGGAAAATGATCCAAGATGGCTGCCAAACCGTTTATCTGACAGTTTCGAAAATTGCAAATTTGAGATCAGAATACCCAAAAACCTATATAAAACAAATTTCGGCCTCAAAATCCACCAAATAAAAAAGTCCAATATGGCTGCCAAACACACTATATTTTGATTGGTCCACCGTGGCCATGTTTTTCGACGAATCAACTTCTCTTCAACAAATCTTAATCGGCCTTAGTTGCTAATTATATATCACAAATTTCGGCCTGATCGCTTCAGCGGTTCTGGGGAAGAAGTCGTTTTTGTAAAAATTACGTCATCCAAGATGCTCGCTGAACCATTTCGTCAATCAAGTTCCCTTGAACAAACTTGATTCAGCGCGTACCCTAGATCATATTTCGTGAGTTTTGAATCGATCCCTCAAATGGTTTGGGAGAAGATTTTTAAAGACATTTCTAAAAATCGCCCAAAATCCAAGATGCTCGCCAGCCAAATTGGCCGATCGGGTTCGTTTGAACAAACTTGAATCGCTATACCTTAAGGATGCTTCATGCCAAATATAATTGAAATCGGCACAGCAGTTCTCAAGAAGATATTTTTAATTTCCCATTGCTTTAGTATGGGAGCTTTTGGCAGGAAAATGATCCAAGATGGCCACCAAACCGTTTATCCGACAGTTTCGAAAATTGCAAATTTGAGATCAGAATACCCAAAAACCTATATAAACCCAATTTCGGCCTCAAAATCCATCAAATAAAAAAATCCAATATGGCCGCCAAACATGCTATATTTTGATTGGCCCACGGCGGCATGTTTTTTGACGGATCAACTTCTCTTGAACGAACTTTACTGGCCCTTAGTCCCTAATCATATTTGCACAAATTTCGGCCTGATCCATTCAGCAGTCCTGGAGAAGTTATTTTTGCTAAAACTAGGTCAACCAAGATGGGCGCCAAATTATTTGGCCAATTAAGTTCCCTTGAGCAAATTTGGTTGAGCTCTTGCCCTAGATCATATTTCATCAGGTTTCCTTCAATCCCCCAAGCGGTTTCGGAGAAGATTTTCAAAGACATTTCTAAAAATCAGCCAAAATCCAAGATGGCTACCGGTATAATTGGCCGATTGGCTTCATTTGAACAAACTTGGATCCCTATGCCCTAAGGATGCCAAATATAATTGAAATTGGCCCAGCTGTTCTTGAGAAGAAGTCGTTTAAGGGAAAGGTTGATGGATGGATGGACGGACGGACGACGGACACACAATGGACGGTCGACACAACATAAGCTCACTTGGCCTTTCAGGCCAGGTGAGCTAATAATATTTCCCAAATTTGGGCCCGATCCATTCAGTGGTTCTTGAGAAGTTGTTTTCGCAAAAAGTAAGTCATCCAAGATGGCCGCCGGACCATATGGAGTATCAAGTTCCCTTGAACAAACTTGGTTCAGCTACACGCCTAGATGATATTCCATGAATTTTGAATCGATCCCCTGAGCGGTTTCGGAGAAGATTTACAAAGACATTTCTCAAAATTGGCCGATTTGGCAGACGGCCATCTTGGATTTTGACCGACCGGCCCCGTTTGCACAAACTTGAATCCCTATACCCTAAGGATGCTTCCTGCCTAATATAATTAAAATCGGCCCAGTGGTTCTTGAGAAGAAGTTGTTTAAAGGAAAAGTTGACGGACGCCAGACGATGGACGGTCGCCATTGCATATGTAACACAAGAGGCCCAAGGGGCCTGTATCGCTCACCTGGACAATAGGCATTTCAGCTAGAATGCTCTTTATCAACAAGATGGCCAGCAAACCGTTTATCCGACAGTTTCGAAAATTGTAAATTTGAGATCAGAATACCCAGGATTGGCCCAGTGGTTCTTGAGAAGAAGTCATCTTAAAGGAAAAGTTGATGGACGGACGACGGACGGTCGCCACGACATAAGCTCACTTGACCTTTCAGGCCAGGTGAGCTAACTAGAATGCTCTTTATCAACAAGATGGCCAGCAAACCATTTATCCGACAGCTTCGAAAATTACAAATTTGAGATCAGAATACCCAAAAACACATATAAAACCAATTTCGGCCTCAAAATCCATAAAATAAAAAAATCCAATATGGCCACCAAACATGCTATATTTTGATTGGCCCATGGCGGCCATGTTTTTTGACAAATCACCTTCTCTTGAACAAACTTTAATGGCCCTTAGGCCCTAATCATATCTGCCAAATTTCGGCCAGATCCCTTCAGCGCTTCTGGAGAATAAGTCATTTTCGCTACAACTAGGTCAACCAAGACGGCCACCGAACCATTTGACCAATCAAGTTCCTTTGCCATAAATCATATTTCATGAGGTTTGCATCAATCCCCCAAGCCGTTTCGGAGAAGAAGATTTTTAAAGACGTTTCCTAAAATCGGCCTAAATCCAAGATGGCCACATGCCAAATTGGCCGATCAGGTTCATTTGAACAAACTTAGATCTCTATATGCTCTATGAATGCTTCCTCCCAAGTATAATTGAAATCGGCCCAGTGGTTCTTGAGAAGAAGTCGTTTAAAGAATTCCCCATTGCTTTACTATGAGAGCCTATGGTGGGAAAACAAACCAACATGGCAGCCAAACCACTTATCTGACTGTCTCGAAAGTGGCATATATGAACTCGCCACACTGAGAATACAAAAAAGCCAATATGACCAACAGACGCTAAATTTTGATTGGTTGATGGCGGCCATGTTTTTTAACGTACAAACTTCCCTTGAACAAACTTGAATGGACCTTGGTACCTAAGCATATTTACCAAATTTCAGACCTATCCCTTCAGCGGTTCGGGAGAAGTAATTTTTGCGAAAACTAGGTCATCCAAGATGTCCGCCTGGCAAATAGGCCAATCAGGTTGCCTTGAACAAACTTGGGTCTACCGTTGCAATAGATGATGTGTTATGAGTTTTGAATCAATTCCTCCAGCGGTTTCGGAGAAGATTTTTTAAAGTGTTTCTAAAAATCGGCTATTTTGGCCGCCGGCCATCTTGGATTTTGGCCGATCGCCTTCATTTGAACAAACTTGAATTTGTATGCCATAGGGATGCTTCCTGCCAAATATAATTGAGATTGGCCCAGTGGTTCTTGAGAAGAAGTCATCTTAAAGGAAAAGTTGACGGACGGATGACGGACGGTCGCCACGACATAAGCTCACTTGACCTTTCAGGCCAGGTGAGCTAACTAGAATGCTCTTTATCAACAAGATGGCCAGCAAACCATTTATCCGACAGCTTCGAAAATTACAAATTTGAGATCAGAATACCCATATAAACCAATTTCGGCCACAAAATCCATCAAATAAAAAAATACAATATGGCTACCAAACATGCAATATATTGATTGGCCCATGGCAGCCATGTTTTTTGACGGATCAACTTCTCTTGAACAAACTTTAATGGCCCTTAGGCCCTAATCATATCTGCCAAATTTCGGCCCGATCCCTTCAGCGCTTCTGGAGAATACATGAAATCACGGATTTCTTTTTTCACGAGAGAGTTGATACTTACCTCCCTAATACTCTTTGATATTGTTAAATATCGGCTTTCACTCAATAAACACTCAGAATAAAAACAGTTAGGTGCCCCTACTGGGCAGGGAATCAGAGTGCAGTCCAGCGGATGCCAGCCCCACCACCGCGCATGCGCAGACTAGCACTTCCTCTGACTAATTTATTGGCTGACACACATGCAACTATTAAGAGCCTGAAGACCGAGCCTGTGGGGTGGAGAGGCCGGGTCCGTATTAGGGAGGTAAGTATCAACTCTCTCGTGAAAAAAGAAATCCGTGATTTCGTTTATTTCACTTCAAGAGTATACTTACCTCCCTGATACTCTTTGATATTGCCAGAACTCGACAGGGAATTCGGCGAAAGGGAGGCGAGGTCAAAAGACGAGCTCTTCACCATGCGCTTTTCTGCGTTTAAGGCACTTAAACTTCTGAAACTGTGTGAAACACAGTTAGGATTTGAAAAAACATCGGCTAACACAAACCGATGGATGAGAGATGACCGAATGTCATATGCGCGTGCACCCCTTCCCCCCTCCCTTTCTGGGAGGAAGACTCGAATGACCTCAATGTCCCATACGCTCTCTACGTACAAGTGCCATGTACTATAGGACAGAGATGAAAAAGCTCCATTTTCGTATACTCTCAATGATGAACCACATAAAAACACATACCATCACCATTTTAATAACAAAGGGTCACATGACAATACAATTAACAATGAACAACACATAAACAAGACTGACCTTGTTGAACTTGGCTGCTGACATCATCTTCCCAGTGGTGAAGGCTGATGCAGTCCCAAAAAGTGGTTGTTCCCATTAATTAATTGTGATATATACAAGTAATGAGGAAGCCTCATCAAAAAAGTACACCTGATTATCTTTTCAAAATCGATAAGGCGAGAGGATTAGAGGTGTCACGGAGATAATGGTCTGTAAAACTTGACTCACAGTGCCACTGAGCAACTGACATAATGTCATCCACAGGGACCCCATTAAATAGGGCAGTGGATGTCACTACGCCCCGGACACTGTGAGCCTTGGCCATGTCAACTTGCTTACCGGTGGCGGATTTATGACAAAACTGAATACATTCTACAATCCACCTGGAAATGGTGTCCTTAGACGCCCTGCCATGGGGTTCAATATATGGCAACCATAATGCTGACTGGTCCGTCTGCTACTCCTGAGTACGTTGTTTGTACCGGATCAGTGCTCGGACGGGACACCATGCTTTAGAATTAGGATCATATCTAGTTAAAGCTGGCAAAAAAATAGGTTGACCTGGATATTTCAAAGACTGATTTTTAGCCAAGAAATTAATCCTAGGTAGAAGCTTAAGGCCTTCCCCTGTAACCACGAAACGGTCTTCCTCGGCTGATAGGTCGTGAATTTCACTCCTACGACTAGCCGAGGCCGCAGCAATTAAAATACAGTTTTAAGAGTCAACATTTTCATAGAAATGGAACTAAGTGGTTCAAAAGGCTTATTGCCTAGTACCTGAAGCACTAGAGATAAACTCCAAGATGGAATCACTGGGGGATTCCTTGGTCTTAGATTTCCCATGCCTTTAATTAATACATTTAATGTACTTACTTCATCACTTCCCCTATTAGCCAAGCACAGGATAACTGTCATTAAAGCTGATTTATAACCAGCAATAGAGTTAGGCTTGAGGCTATAGGCATCATACAGGTGACAGAGGAAATCAGCTACTACCTGAATAGATGAATCCATTGGATCAATACATCTTTTTGAGCACCATTCTGCAAATCTGTTGATTTTATAATTATATGCCCTGGAGGTTGACCCCCCTGGCTTTGGCCATAAACATGGCTGCTTGCTCAGAAAAGCCCTCCTTAATTCTAGATTCCTTGACAACATCCACGCAGTCAATCTGAACATTGATGGATTGTTGTGAAGGGCCTTGCCCTGGAAGATAATGTCGTCCATCAGAGGCAGAGGAACCGGATTGCAGACCAGTAGGTCCAGCAGATCCGTATACCATGATCGGCTTGGCCAATTTGGGGCGATCAGAAGCACTTGGCACTCCTCCAGCCTGATTTTCTGAAGAATTTTTGGAATCTGGATTGCTGGAGGGAATGCGTATGCATACATTCCCACCTAGCTGACAGCTAACGCATCTGGAATCGGAGAGACGTACGTCGTCATCTTCGCATTCTTCTTCGTTGCGAACAAGTCGATGTTGGGTTTCCCCCAATGGTCGAACAGACGATCCGCCACACATTGATTTAGTTGCCATTCCGTCGGTAAAACACTCATCCTTCGGCTCAATGAGTCTGCTAGCAAATTTAACCTTCCCGGAATATGAACTGCTTTCAAGGTAATCCTGTAATCCAGGCACCAACAAAGCAGTCTCCATGTCATCATACAGGGACTGGGTGACTTCGTTCCGCCCTGGCAGTTTATGTAAGTCACCACTGTTGAGTTGTCTGATCGAATAAGAACAATCTTGCCCTGAACTTTCTGTAAGAAATGTTCCAGGCCCAGGACTACTGCTCTTAACTCCAGTAGATTGATATGTTCCTTTGACTGTTCCAGATTCTTCCAGGCAAGCTCCCCACCCCTCCATCGAGGCATTTGTATACACAGTTACTTGAGGGTGAGGAGGGGTTAGCATAACCCCCGCCAAGAGATTCTCTGTCTTCAACCACCATTGCACGTGGTGAATTAGAGGCTCCAACACTGACACGTTCGAGTCCAGTGAACCTGTACTCTGGGTCCATTGCGTCATGAGAAATAACTGGATCGGCCGCCTGCCTAAGGCCACCTGAGGAATGACTGGTTCCAGAGAAAGCATCAACCCCAGCATTCTCAAGTAAACCCGTGCCAGGACATGATGACTGTTGCACACTGACTGTATTACTGAGATGAGTATCTGAACCCTCTCCTGAGTAGGATAAACATATCCTGTCTCTAGATCGAAGAACATCCCCAGGTAAACAAACTTCTGGGATGGAGTCAGCTCTGATTTTTGGAAATTGATTATCCAGCCTAAGTCTGTGAGAGTCTTCAAAACTATCTCCAGATTGGCCGATAAACTTTCCTGGGTGTGTGCTTTTAACAGCTAGTCGTCTATGTACGTGTGGACTGCTATGCTTCTCCTGCGGAGGTATGCTGTAATCGCAAGAACCACTCTGGTGAAAACCCGAGGAGCCGTGGAAATTCCGAAGGGTAACACCCTGAATTCCCACTGTCTGCCCTGGAATGCAAATCTCAGGAAGCGACGGAAACTCCTCGCTATGGGGATGTGGAAATAAGCATCCGTCAAATCGATTGAAGCTGTCCACATTCCCCTCTCCAACCCCCCCAACACCGACTTCACAGCCTCCATCTTGAAACTGGGTGTCTCTATGAACTTGTTCAAAGGCTTGAGGTTGAGAATTGGCCTCCACCCTCTGGAGTTTTTTGTCACTAAGAACACGGTTGAATAGAAGCCCGGACACTTCTGTGCTGGCTGAATTGCTTCTTTTTGTATGAGGGAGTTTATTTCCTCCTCTATACACAACCTTTGATCTGGATCTCTCGGAATTTGAGTCCAGATTGGCACCAGAGACAGTGGGCCTGTCATCCAATCGGGATGATACCCGACTGAAAGCCATCGCAAGACTAAACGGTCCTGAGTCAACCATTCCCACTCTTGCTTGTGGCAGGCCAACCGGCCCCCCCCACCGGACCACCTAGGGAGAGAGGTGGACATAAGGAGTGCAAGAGCGGCACTGTCTCCTTTGCCAGAAACACCGGAATGGTTCTCACCGTGGTAACCGGCACATCAGGCACGATTACCACGACAAGATCCTCGCACGCCATGACCAGCACCGCGCGCACCTCGGTGCGTGGGTGGCTGCCTGGCTGGCTGCGCCTGAGGAGCCTGTGCCCCCCTCACTGCTGGCCGAATCGCATGCGGCCGAGGCCGACGCTGCGCTGGTGGCTAGCCTCTGACATGGCCACCTCCACCTCGAGCCTGCAGGGGATGGTACGCAGGGGGTGCAGCGCGAACGCGCTCCCTACGGAGCACCTCAAACTGTTCGCGCAGCGCCCTCTGGTTGTTGACCAGAGTGATCGTCTCCTGGAGGTGCCTACATCCCTCACCTCCAAAGAGACCAGGACCTGCCATAGGCTTACGCAGTAGCCTATTGTACAGGTCCTGGGATGGGCACAGGTTATCTAACGCAAATGTGCGCCTCGCCCGGACACTTCTGGTCACCGCCCGAGTCATACAATCCAGAGCCAGGTTGATACCATCCTGGATGGCTCTCTGGACTGTGATCGGGCTCGACTGGTGTGATGCGGATGCTGTCACTACCCCCCTGCATCAGCTGGGAGACATGAGAAAGCGCCGCAATAGACGCTCTCCCTCTCTCCTCCGCATCACGCAACGCGGCATTGGCCAAATGCAGCGCGTTCGAACACAAGGCTCCCGTGTCAGAACGGGAGTCTGGCCGCGTATCCTCACCTAAAGCCGCGCGGTCATCCATGCTGGGCTTAGGTACCACACCGTACCTCTGGTACTACACGGGTACGATGCGGCAGTGCCTTGCAACCTTGCGAGGGGCCTTCGCGAGACGCCCATTCGCCTTGATGGACGTCTCCGCCACCGAGAACATATCAACGATATGCTCTGTTAGCGGCAGAGATGGCATGGCGCTAACAGTCGACTTTCCAGCTAACCACGGCCGGTGGTCTCGCTGGCTAGCCGACTGCCCCATGGGCAGGTCTGGCCTGATGCTTATCAGCCATTGACAAGCATCAGACCAATCCTCCTCCGTGGCTAACTGCGAAAGCTCTACTAGACGAGGGCCTTCATCTTCCTCCTGAGCTAACGCAGTCGAGCTTGAAGTTTGATATGCTGACACTCCTGGCAAGCCAGAGAAAGCATGTGGGCCCGAAAGAGCAGGCATGTTAATCTGACTGGCTTGTCCAGGAGCAGGCGCCGTGGTAGAGTGTGGGGCAGTTACCGCCACACCACAGCCCCGGCCAGCACCAGCAATACTCTCGGAAAGCCGAGGTATGCGGAATAACTGGCCGTCAGATCCAACCAGGGCCACCTTCTGAGCCGTGAATTCTACTCCTGCGTGAGTAGAACCGTGGATCATGTCGCCTGTATTCCCTGCGAGGGGTGCACAGACGTCAAAATCCATGGCCACGGCATCAGAAGGGGAACCCAGCAGATAATCCTCTTCTTCCTGGACAGAAAGATTAGACTCCGGGTCAGGAAAGAGAGCTAACCCGGACTGGCCAGGAAAGGTGCCATAGGAGGTACTGGCACCTGCGGCGTGCGGATACCCCTGGGCTGATAAGCAGCCAGCAGGTTCCAGCGACAACCGTCCACGGATCACCGGCGCGGCAAGCCTGCTGCCAATGTCGTGGAATGCCCCCTCTAATGGGGCCACCTCTGAATCGTTGAAAACTGGTAAGGGCCTAAGGAAACTCGATTCAGAGGCGGGTATTATCTGCTCCGAAGCAGATGAAGAGGACAACAAAGGATTTTCTCCAGGAAGCATGCCACGGAGCAACTCCGGTACCAAATCCTTTATTGTCCTCTTCATCTCTCCCAACATCTCACTACGGAAGGCCTCCATGTCCACTGAGGACGAGGCCTTCCTCTTACCCTTTTTACCTACAACCTCTCGTTTCATCTTCCTCTCCTCCTCCGCCACCTTGTCCTTCGCCTGTAAGCACAAAAACTCTTTCATTAGCTCGCCCCCCCCCCCCACTGCTTACACACATCACAATTAAGTAATGGCCCACAGGGGCTACATTGAAAACACAGGTGCGGAATAAACTTCTCCTTCAAGAAGCGACCACAGGACAGGCAACCAGGTCTCTGAAACAGGACAGAAGACGAGGACAATGAGTATTTTAGTTAAGGTTAGAAACTCAAAACCAAACATAAAAGAGAGGAAAAAATGATCATAAAGATCACTATCCAATGAGAAACCAGCGTTGGGCAAAACTTTAATTGTTAATAAAGAGCAAGGCTGATTATGACATCATAATTTCAAGAAAGAAATTAAATCGATCCGAAACAAACATCCAGGTTTAAGGACGAATTGTATTCATATCCAGAACATCTAACTATGAAGGATAGATATTCAGACTACACAAACATCAGATACACAATGATAATAGTGGCAAATTTTAGTTTACATAATTATTATCACCTCGTATCATTAACTAGAATACCTGACTCTTTGTATAGACAAACCATCCAATCTGATGAACTGGAACACTCCACCAAGACTATGACCTCTTAACTCTCTCCACCTTAGGGGAAAGGAATTGGATCAATTGGCAAAGTGAGAAGACCTTCTTACGAGGCCTCCGAGTCACTGGACATAGACTTTTTGGTTAGATAACCTAACAGTGTTAGTAGGAAATGGAACCTTGGTGGAGAGAAAACAAACCCTCTGTTGATGTGATGTCCCATACATATCCAGACAGATACCTGTGGACATAAACACAAAGAGAGATTAGCATTATATAGCGCCATGTTGACATAAAACAACTATACTAGGCTCTTATCACGATAAACGCGAGTCCCGGAAACACATTACACCGGGAAAAACTCGCTAAATTATAATAGAAGTCACCTGCTGGATAGATCCTGGGCCCTCCTCTGGCGAAGTAATCCTGTCTGCCATCTTAATCAGGGGTTATAAACCTCTATTAACACTCAAAAAGACTTTGAAAACACTTGAGAAAAGCTCTAGCACAAAAACATGTGCAGACCCTCTGCCAATAAATTAGCAAAGAGGAAGTGCTAGTCTGCGTATGCGCGGTGGTGGGGCTGGCATCCGCCGGACTGCACTCTGACTCCCTGCCCAGTAGGGGCACCTAACTGTTTTTATTCTGAGTGTTTATTGAGTGAAAGCCGATATTTAGCAATATCAAAGAGTATTAGGGAGGTAAGTATACTCTTGAAGTGAAATAAGTCATTTTCACTACAACTAGGTCAACCAAGATGGCCGCCGAACCATTTGACCAAACAAGTTCCCTTGCCATAAATCATATTTCATGAGGTTTGCATCAATCCCCCAAGCCGTTTCGGAGAAGAAGATTTTTAAAGACGTTTCCTAAAATCGGCCTAAATCCAAGATGGCCACCGGACAAATTGGCCGATCTGGTTCATTTGAACAAACTTAGATCTCAATGCTTCCTCCCAAACATAATTGAAATCAGCCCAGTGGTTCTTGAGAAGAAGTCGTTTAAAGAATTCCCCATTGCTTTACTATGGGCCTATTGCTTTACTATGGGAGCCTTTGGCAGGAAAACAAACCAAGATGGCAGCCAAAGCGTTTATCCGACAGTCTCGAAAGTGGCATATTTGAACTCGCCACACTGATAAGCATATATAAAGCAATTTTCGCCATCAAAAAACCCAATATGACCTAGAAACGCTGAATTTTGATTGGTTGATGGCGGCCATGTTTTTTAACGAACAAACTTCCCTTGAACAACCTTGAAAGGCGCTTGGTCCCTAAGCATATTTACAAAATTTCAGCTCTATCCCTTCAGTGGTTTAGGAGAAGTTGTTTTCGGGAAAACTAGGTCATCCAAGATGTCCGCCATGCAAATCGGCCAATCAGGTTGCCTTGAACAAACTTGGGTCTACCGCTGCCATAGATGATGTGTTATGAGGTTTGAATCAATTCCTCCAGCGGTTGCGGAGGAGATTTTTTAAAGTGTTTCTAAAAATCAGCCATTTTTGGCGACGCCCATCTTGGATTGACCGATCCGCTTCGTTTGAACAAACTTAGATCTCTATGCCCTATGAATTCTTCCTCCAAAATATAATTGAAATTGGCCCAGTGGTGCTTGAGAAGGAGTCGTTTAAAGAATCCCCCATTGCTTTACTATGGGAGCCTATGGCGGGAAAACAAACCAAGATGGCAGCCAAACCATTTATCCGATAGTCTCAAAAGTGGAATATTTGAACTCGCCACACTGATAAGCATATATAAAGCAATTTTTGCCATTATAATACATCAAATACAAAAAAGCCAATATGATCAACAAACGCTAAATTTTGATTGGTTGATGTTTTTTAACGTACAAACTGCCCTTGAACAAACTTGAATGGACCTTGGTCCCTAAGCATATTTACCAAATTTCAGACCTATCCCTTCAGCGGTTCGTGGGAAGAAGTAATTTTCGTGAAAACTAGCTCCTCCAAGATGGCCGCCAGGCAAATAGGCCACTCAGGTTGCCTTGAATAAATTTGGGTCTACCGTTGCAATAGATGATGTGTTATGAGTTTTGAATCAATTCCTCCAGCGGTTTTGGAGAAGATTTTTTAAAGGGTTTCTAAAAATCGGCTATTTTGGCCGGTGGCCATCTTGGATTTTGGCCGATCGGCTTCATTTGAACAAACTTGAATCTCTATGCCCTAGGGATGCTTCCTGCCATATATAATCAAAATCGGCCCACTGGTTCTTGAGAAGTCGTTTTAAAGGAAAAGTTGACGGACGGACACACGCCGGACGGTCGCCACGACATAAGCTCATTTGGCCTTTCAGGCCAGGTGAGCTAATAATACAAGCGGGGATAGGCAATATATTATATCTTAATTATCTTGCGGAGGAGGAGTTTAGATGTTTTTAATTTATTAGTCTTACGGTGAGACTTGCAAGGCTTATGTCATACATTTCTGCCTGTCAATATTTTGTCACAGATGTCTTGATGTTTGTGATTTTAAAGCCTCCCTCACTTCTTCTGGTTAACAGTTAAGGATGCCTGTACGTTTTGGCACTATTAGCACCTATTTACCCATGAACTATCACTTTAGGTATGGGAAGATTAAGTTCTGAACACAGATTTTTATTTAGGAAACAATTTTTGAATATTGTTATTGATGGTTTTGACGATATTTTGAAATGCTTGCGGTAATGGCATCGGTATATCACAGTATTCTCGGTAATATCGGGATATCACACAGCTCTAATGGTTAGAAATAGCAATATCAAGAATGCAAGAATTGTCACTCATAGTTCAAGCCCGATTAAAGTCATAAGTCAGATATTTTTCTCTTTGGATTAATCATTTAACCCTCAAATTTGTACAAGACAATTTCAATTTTCTCATAGAAAATGTCCATTTGCAGACCAAGAGATTATTTTGAAAATGCACGCCAGTCATTCTAGTGTTAAATTTTCAAACTACTCTTCTATCGATCAGCAAATAAACATTTCTCAAGATCACTGCCAAACGTTTTTTGCAGGATTGAGTGTTCTAGGGCTAAACTATAAATTTTGCGGTACTGTTAGATAGTACTTTCTTATGTGGAATGAGATCATTTTGTGATAAACTATAAATCTGTACATTTTAAAATATATCCATGGCCAAGGTCGACTCACTAACTATAGTCAGTTTGCTGGTTTACTGCACATGTGAAGTTGCTATGCCAAGCCGAACACTAAATAGTTAACTAGAGTTCGTTGGTTCCCGATTCCGCATTTAATTACTATTGGGAAAAGTTGGAACCAGGTACCAGTCTCCACTAACCATTTCTATAGTCTGTTTTGATGACCTATGAAAATGGCTAATTTTTGTCTGGTAAGATGTCAAAAAGCATTCATATGACAAAGTGGGAAGGAATATGGGCTTGGGAACATTGACATACAATGGGAAAGCATACCTTCATCAAGCCTAAGTTATTTAGTGAAATATTTACACTTCTATATGCATTTATTCGCGGCAAGCGATCGCTGTCAGCCATTTTGAAATTTACGCAAATATGGCACTAACCATCTGAAATGAGCTCGGGTGCTCGGTCAAATATAGTTGACTAGTTAACTACTTGAAGTTCGACTCGGAATCTAGTTAGCTATAGATAACTATGGTTAGAAGTTGAACTTGACCATTATAAGTTATTTATACTCTGTGATGTGTAGAATCATGAGAAAAGTAGAAAGACTAACCTGTTCAAGAGTAGGAGGTGGAGAATTAATGGCACAGCTTCATGTAACTGTGAATTAAGGTCAAGGTCACACAATCCTTTCTCCCACTGGGACCTGAAGGAGTAGAAAGTGAATAATTATTTGCTTAATTAAATTTGATTACAATTGCTTAACAACAACGAGATACAAAATACACGTGGCTCTTATGGGCAAATAATTATCTCTATTTCATTTGCAGGATAAGAGAAGAATATTTTTTGATAACAGAGCCTGTCATTTCAGCGGAAAAGATTAAAAAATAGCCCTCTCTTGACCTGCAAACGGACATTCAGTCCGCATATATTTTCATTTTCTTGACCAAATTTGACCATTAAAGTGTTAAAAGCCTTTTAGAGACTGACAGCTTATCGTAACCCTTTAACACTTGAAATTCCAGCGCCTCAATTTCTAAAAAATTATACAAGAAAGATGTTGAATATTTTGAAACTAATTGACAGGAAGCTGTTGCTGCCATAGGCAGACCTGTCTACCCCCCCCCCCCCCCCCCCTATAAACTCAATCAGTAATTTACAATGGGAAAACCATGATTTTCAGTGCTTTCACCATGTCAATCAGTAATGCTTTTTCAGTAGTTTTCAGAGTCTTTCAGTAATTCAGTAATCACATAAAGCAAAAGGTTATAAAAGTATGAAAATGTACGAATTAACAAAAATTAATCTCTTTAATTGTCACATGCACGCACGCACGCACCCACGCACGCACGCACACACACACTTATCATTCAAATTTATTCAATAAAATTTTCAAGACCTTTTTTTAATTTAACACTAATAAATTTAAAAAAATGGTCTTCCTAGGATGATTATTTTTTTTAATTTGTCACTGGAATGACTGGCTAAGTTAACATTTTATGGGGTTGAACCGCCCCACCACCCACCCCAATTCATCCCTATCCACAACCAAAGAAAAAAATTGGAGTATCTTACTTGGTTGAGCACCCAATTTAACCCTCAAATTTGGATATCATTACATTACGGCATACCAGTGCACAATATTTCCTCATGATTGCAACATTCGGGAATTTTTAACAAAAATTTATCTCACATTACAAACATACTTATATTTTACATTATAAAGAATTTTTCCATTCTGGTCTGTAAGGGTTAAAGAACTTGTTATATTAGTTAAATTGTTTCAGAAACACATTCATCTCTTTACATAAATAGATATTAGTAAATCATAGGCATTAGCACCAAAACAAATGAATCCAAAACGGAGTTACCCAAATGTACCGATTGACAAAGGATGAAACTAAAGAAAATAAGAGGCACAAGGGGCCTGTATGGCACACCATGATCATAGGCATTTTAATTAGAGAGGCCATCGATATAAGTAGAAGTCTGAACTCTAAGGTTTTGGCTAGAATTGCAATAAGGATGCGTCCTACCAGATATTTTAAATTTCCAATGGCTTTACTAACAGGAGTTTTTGGGGCCAATCGGTTTTGTTTGAACAAAGGATGCTTCCTGCCAAATATAATTGAAATCAGTCCAGTGGCTCTTGAGAAGTCGGTTAAAGAAAAAGTTGATGGAAAGATGGCCGAATGACGGACAGTCGCCACGGCATACGCTGATTTGGCCATTGTGGCCACGTGAGATAATAATGATCCAATTCATGGCGGCAAAGCATGGAGGAAAGGTAAAATACTTGGCTCACTGATTTGCAGTACTGCTGATATTGCTGCACGCTGAGTCATGATGAACATAGCTTTCCAGCCCTTATGCTGGAAGCAATGGATTTGTAGATCAAAGATTGCATAGTTTTAGGCTTTGTTCCACAGACACTGAACTGGTAATCTATTAAAGACCAACAATTTATCAGGATTGTTCCATATGAATCAAATGCGGTAACATTCAAATCTTGTGACTACTGATCTAGCTTTTTACATGAAGCTGTATATAACGCAGGTACAATGATATTGAAATCTTATCTACATGAAGATATTCATTACAGGTAACAATGTATAGGAAAATATACTCCTCAGACAGGTGAATGGAGCCAAAATGTGGTTCATTTTTTAAGGCATTCATTAGTGGTTAAAGGTCATATTTGGAGAAATCCCTTTTATGTACAATTTTGCAAGTATTTAAGGCATTATTGTATAGTAATTAATAACAAACCATCTGTATATGTCTAACATTCACCAAATAGCTAATATTAAGCCGTGAAGTCGGCGTATGATCGAATACACAAAATTACGTGATGGCTTACCTCCTTTGATTTTGAGCTCTTCAGCGTCAATAATGACGTAATAGTGGAACAAGCTATTATACCGTAACGTTGAATACATGCAGCTTCGTTCAACTTCAACAGATAATAAGTACAGTTTGGTTGCATTTTCCAGATCAGGCAAAGATAAAAATAGCTGTTTCAGGTCTTATGCCCATAAAAATAATAGAAAGTTATATATTGATTGATTTTAACCCTAAATAAACAACTGGCCATAGAGTCTAATGCGTGCTCTTACTTAACATACATAATATAGCCTACATAGCGGAATGACATTTTTTGTTGCTGAATTAAATACATGTGCATACATAAAACAGACACATGTAGGTCAGCTAGATCTTTCTTATCTGTCTAAAACAAAAATTGTATGAGATCTCAAGGCATTTTCTCTACTTCAATGGCGATTTTGGCTCGATAGAAATGTGCGTGAACAAAATTAGCCTGTAAATGGCAAGATAATTTAATGTACGAGTGTGTGAGTTTTTAAAGCTTAGCATATACTCATCATTTTCGAGACCAACTGTTTGTAGGTTTTATCAGAAACCCTTCTGGTTTTACCTAACATGCATAGGCCTGTGTCAATAGTAAGAGTACAGTTGAATATGTGAAGAAAAATAATCGATATTACATGACCGTAGCAATGGATGGATGGTGATTTGGGGCGGCGTGGGGTTGGGGTGTATGGGGTGGGGGAGGGTGGGTGGGGTGGGGAGGGGTTGCCAGTTGGGGAATCGACGGGTTTTCATATTTTCACGTTGATGCAAAGCATATTATTTTGAGAAATTACCACCAGGCTTATTGAAAATTACCACCAGGCGATAAAACAAGCATTCCGTGCGATGGAAGCACATAAATCATAGCAGATGGATGAATTCATAGGAAGACTGACATATCCGTTATCGATCATCTCTCTTTCAGTTCATGCAGATGTCAATGAAAGCTTATAGTAAACAAACAATTTTGACAGTCTTCGACGCATAAGCTATCTAACGTAAATTTGTGCACTGTTAATAAACGTGACTATCTAAATATGACAATTTAGTTCATCTTACCCACCTGTTATAAATTATTATGGTCACGTTTTTTGTGCATCTTTACTCATATATGTGCTTTTTCAGTATACACGGCAATTGTACACACTCAGGGCCAGCATTTGTCTCTAGTACGTAAACCTACAAATTACTCCAGTAAAAGTGTGGGAGAGTGAGTGTCGTTATGCGTAAATTTATACGTTAGCTACATTACATTCAAAGAAGTGGTATAGATATATACCCAGAATTTACCTCCTCGCCCACATACATATAGGATACGCACGCATGTGTAGGCCTATGTTTAGAATGACAGGAAACATAATGTGGCAATGTGTAGGCCCGACGACAGGTATTTTTGGCATAATTTTTGCAACTGAATGCAGTGTTATTTGCTTGTTCAAGTAGGTTAATCACGTAGCCTATTATAAGTCCACCCCCACCCCCACCCCGCCTCTGTCCCCTCCCTCAACCCGGTCACTCATTGTTGGCATTAATGTATCTTCCTAAATGATATTGTAATCAATGCTTGTTAAAATTGATGTTTTAGATTGTCACAAATAGTTTGGCTTAAGTCTACAGGAGATTTAATTATATGCGTGCGTGCGTGCGTGTGTGCGTGCGAGGAGGATGGGGGATGGGTTGGGGTGGGTAGAGATACATCTGGAAAATCATAACAGATTCTGCTGAATTATAGGCACAGTTTGGATACAAAATAGATATGTTGTTTATCAAATGGAATGCAGGAAATGACTTCGCATAGCATCAGAATTTTCAGGGAGAAGAACCAGCCCGCTCATATCTCCCAAAACGGCCATTTGGAGGGGACACGCCCTCACTCACAGACCTCCAATAATGGACCAACTCATTAATAAAATCCTAGATCTGTGCTTGATGGCCATCCCACCAATACTGGATGTAGCAAGATATAGTGTCATAAAAATACAGTATCTACAGAATCACACATATTTTCTCAAAGCAGATCTCATCTAAAATAAACGAAATCTAGGATTTCTTTTTTCACGAGAGAGTTGATACTTACCTCCCTAATACTTTTGATATTGCTAAATATTGGCTTTCACTCAATAAACACTCAGATTTAAAACAGTTAGGTGCCCCTACTGGGCAGGGAGTCAGAGCGTAGTCTGGCGGATGCCAGCCCCACCACCGCGCATGCGCAGACTAGCACTTCCTCTGACTAGATTATTGGCTGACACACATGCAACTATTAAGAGCCTGAAGACCGAGCCTCTGTGGGGTGGAGAGGCCGGGTCCATATCTAGGGAGGTAAGTATCAACTCTCTCATGAAAAAAGAAATCCTAGATTTCATTTATTTCACTTCAAGAGTATACTTACCTCCCTAATACTTTTGATATTGCCAGAATACGAAAGTGAATCTGGCGGGAGGGAGGCGAGGTCAAAAGACCAGCTCATCCCTATACGCTTTTCTGCGTTTAAGGCACTTAAACTTCTGAAACTGTAAGAAAAAACAGTCAGGATTTGACTAACCATCGGATAACACTACCGATGTATGAGAGATGACCGAATGTCATATGCGCTCCCCCCCCCCCTCCTTCCTGGGAGGAAGAGTCGCCTGACCTCAATGTCCTATACGCTCTCTACGTACAAGTGCCATGTACTACAGGACAGAGACGAAAAAACTCCATTTTCGTAACTCTCAACAATGAACCACACAAATACACAAACCATCACCATATTAATAACGGGTAATCGTGACAATACAATCAACAACGGACAACACATGAACAAGACTGACCTTGTTGAAAATGGCTGCTGACATCATCTTCCCATTGGTAAAGACTGATGCAGGCCCAAAAAAGTGGGTGTTTCCATAAATTAATTGTGAAATATATAAGTAATGAGGAAAAACCTCCTCAAAAAATATAAACCGAGTTATTTTTTCAAAATCGACAAGGCGAGAGGATTAGAGGTGTCACGGAGATAATGGTCTGTAAAACTTGACTCACAGTGCCACTGAGCCACCGACATAATATCATCCACAGGGACCCCATTAAATAGGGCCGTGGATGTCACTACGCCGCGGACACTGTGAGCCTTGGCCACGTCAACCTGCTTCCCGGTGGCGGATTTATGGCAAAACTGAATGCATTCCACAATCCACCTGGAAATGGTGTCCTTAGAAGCCCTGCCATGGGGTTCAATATATGACAACCATAACGCTGACTGGTCGGTGCGCCACTCCGCCGTACGTTGTTTGTACCGGCGCAGCGCCCGGACGGGACACCATGCTTTAGAATTAGGATCATATCTAGTTAAAGCAGGCAAAATAATAGGTTGACCTGGATATTTCAACGACTGATTTTTAGCCAAGAAATTAATCCTAGGTAGCAGCTTAAGGCCTTCCCCTGAAACCACAAAACGGTCATCCTCGGCTGATAAGGCATGAATTTCACTCCTACGCCTAGCCGAGGCCGCAGCAATTAAAAACACAGTCTTCAGTGTTAATAGTTTCATAGAAATGGAACTAAGTGGTTCAAAAGGCTTATCACCTAGTACTTGAAGCACTAGCGATAAACTCCAAGACGGAATCACAGGTGGATTCCTTGGTCTTAGATTGCCCATGCCTTTAATTAATACATTTAATGTATTTACTTCATCACTTCCCCTCTTAGCCAAGCAAGGAATAACAGACATTAATGCTGACTTATAACCAGCAATAGAGTTAGGCTTGAGGCTATAGGCATCATAGAGGTGACAGAGGAAATCAGCTACTACTTGAATAGATGAATCCATTGGATCAATACATCTTTTTGAGCACCATTCTGCAAATCTGTTGATTTTATAATTATATGCTCTGGAGGTTGACCCCCTCCTGGCTTTGGCCATAAACATGGCTGCTTGCTCAGAAAAGCCCTCCTTAATTCTAGATTCCTTGACAACATCCACGCAGTCAATCTGAACATTGACGGATTGTTGTGAAGGGCCTTGCCCTGGAAGATAATATCGTCCATCAGAGGCAGAGGAACCGGATTGCAGACCAGAAGGTCCAGCAGATCCGTATACCATGATCGGCTTGGCCAATCCGGGGCGATCAGAAGCACTTGGCATTCCTCTTGTCTGATTTTCTGAAGAATTTTTGGAATCAGGATTGCTGGAGGGAATGCGTATGCATACATTCTCCCCCAGCTGATAGCTAACGCATCTGTTGCGAAAGCGCTTGGATCCGGAATCGGAGAGACGTACATCGTCATCTTCGCATTCTTCTTCGTTGCGAACAAATCGATGTTGGGTTTCCCCCAATGGTCGAACAGACGATCCGCCACACATTGATTTAGTTGCCATTCCGTGGGTAAAACACTCATCCTTCGGCTCAATGAGTCTGCTAGCAGGTTTAACCTTCCCGGAATATGAACTGCTTTCAAGGTAATCTGGTGATCCAGACACCAACAAAGCAGTTTCCATGTCATCATACAGAGACTGGGCGACTTCGTTCCGCCCTGGCGGTTTATGTAAGTCACAACTGTTGAGTTGTCTGAACGAATAAGAACAATCTTGCCCTGAACTTTCTGTAAGAAATGTTCCAGGCCCAGGACTACTGCTTTTAGCTCCAGTAGATTTATATGTTCCTTTGACTGTTCCAGATTCCAAAGCCCTGATATCGTGTACTCTTCCAGGCAAGCTCCCCAGCCCTCCATCGATGCATCTGTATACACAGTCACCTGAGGGTGGGGAGGGGTTAGCAAAACCCCCGGCAAGAGATTCTCTGTATTCAACCACCATTGCAGGTGGTGAATGAGAGGCGCCAACACTGACACATTCGAGTCCAGCGAACCTGTACTCTGGGTCCATTGTGTCATGAGAAATAACTGGATCGGCCGCCTGCGTAAGGCGGCCTGAGGAATGACTGGTTCCAATGAAACCATCAACCCCAGCATTCTCAAGTAAACCCGTGCCAGGACATGACGACTGTCGCACACTGACTGAATTAATGAGATGAGTTTCTGAACTCTCTCCTGAGTAGGATAAACATATCCTGTCTCTAGATCGAAGAACATCCCCAGGTAAACAAACTTCTGGGATGGAGTCAGCTCTGATTTTGGGAAATTGATCATCCAGCCTAAGTCTGTGAGAGTTTTCAAAACAATCTCCAGATTGGCCGACAAACTTTCCCGGGTGTGCGCTTTCAACAGCCAGTTGTCTATGTACGTGTGGACTGCTATGCTTCTCCTGCGGAGGTATGCTGTGATCGCAAGAACCACACGGGTGAAAACCCGAGGAGCCGTGGAAATTCCGAAGGGCAACACCCTGAATTCCCACTGTCTGCCCTGGAATGCAAATCTCAGGAAGCGACAGAAACTCCCGTGGATGGGGATGTGGAAATAAGCGTCCTTCAAATCTATCGACGCCGTCCACATCCCCCTCTCCAACCCCGCCAACACCGAGCGCACCGTTTCCATCTTGAAACTGGGCGTCTCGATGAACTTGTTCAATGGCTTGAGGTTGAGAATCGGTCTCCACCCTCCGGTGCGTTTTGTTACTAAGAACAGGGTTGAATAGAAGCCCGGACACCTTTGTGCCGGCTGAATAGCTCCTTTTTGTACGAGGGAATTTATCTCCTCCTCGATACACAACCTTTGCTCTGGCTCTCTCGGAATGGGAGTCCAGACTGGCACTAGAGACAGTCGCGACGGCGGGCCTGTCATCCACTCTGGATGATACCCGACGGAAAGCCATCGCAAGACTAAACGGTCCTGAGTCAACCGTTCCCACTCTTGCATGTGGTCGGCTAGCCGGCCTCCCACCGGTCCACCTAGGGACCGCGGTGGACACAAGGCATGCAAGAGCGGCACTGTCTCCGTCGCCATACACACCGGAGTGGTTCTTACCGCGGTAAGCGTCCTGTCAGGACCGATAACCACGCCCAGATCCTTGCGCGCCCCGCCCCGCGCGCACCTTGGTGCGCGGGCGGCTGCCTGGCTGACGGCGCCTGAGGAACCTGCGCCCCCCTCGCTGCTGGCCGAATCGCACGCGGCCGAGGCCGACGCTGCGACGGTGGCTGGCCTCTGACTTGGCCAGCACCACCTCGAGCCTGCAGGGGACGATACGCAGGGGCCGCGGCGCGAACGTTAGCACGACGCAGCACCTCAAACTGCTCGCGCAGCGCCCTCTGGTTATTCACCAGGGTGACCGTCTCCTGGAGGTGGCGACATCCCTCACCTCCAAAAAGACCAGGACCCGTCATAGGCGTACGGAGTAGCCTATTGTACAGGTCCTGAGACGGGCACAGATTGTCCAGGGCAAACGTGCGTCTTGCCCGGACACTCCTGGTCACCGCCCGAGTCATACAGTCCAGCGCCAGGTTAATACCATCCTGGATGGCTCGCTGGACCGTGACCGGGCTTGGCTGGCGCGATGCGGATGCCGTTACTACCCCCTGTAACAGCTGGGAGACGTGGGACAGAGCGGCAATCGAAGCCCTCCCACTCTCCTCCGCATCACGCAACGCGGTATTCGCCGAACGCAACGCGTTCGAGCACAAGACCCCCGTGTCAGAACGGGAGCCTGGCCGCGCATCCTCACCCAAAGCCGCGCGGTCATCCACGCTGGGCTTGGGTACCACACCGTACCGCTGGTAATCCAGGGGCACGATGCGACAACGCCTGGCCACCTCGCGAGGGGCCTTCGCGAGACGTCCACTCGAGTTAATGGACGACTCCGCCGCCTTGAACATGTCAACGACATGCTCCGCCAGCGGCAGAGAAGGCATAGCGTTAGCAGTCGGTTTCCCAGCTAACCACGGCCTGTGGTCACGCTGGCTAGGCGACTGCTCCACGGGCAGATCAGGCCTAACGCTCACCAACCACTGGCAAGCGTCAGACCAATCCTCCTCCGTGGCTAACTGCGAGCGCTCTACAAGACGGGGTCCTTCGTCTTCCTCCTGAGCGCAGGCAGCAGAGCTTGACGGCGGGTACGCTGATACACCTGGCAAGCCAGGGAAAACATGCGGGCCTGATAGCACCGGCATGACAATATCACTGGTTTGACCAGGAGCAGGCACCGTGGCAGAGCGCGGGGTATATACCGCCCCACCACGGGCCCGGCCAGCACCAGCAACACCCTCGGCAAGCCGAGGTATGCGGTACCGCTGGCCATCAGCAGCGCCCTGGGCCACCACCTGAGCCGCGGACTTTACTCCAGGGTGAGTAAAACCGTGGAAGAAGCCGCCTGTATTCCCCGCGAGGGGTGCACAAACTTCTTCATCCATGTCCACGTCGTCAGACGGCGACCCTAGCAGGTAATCCTCATCACCCTGGTCAGAAAGATTAGACCCCGGGTCAGCAAAGAGAGCTAACCCGGGCTGACCAGGAACGGTGCCATAGGAGGTACTGGCCACCGCGGCGTGCGGATACCCCTGGACTGATAAGCAGCCCGCGGGTTCCAGCGACAACCGTCCACGGTCCCCTCTCGGCGCGGCAATAAGCCTGCTGCCAGGGTCGTGGAACACCCCCTCTAATGGGGCCACCTCTGAATCGTCGAACAACGGAAGCGGTCTAAGGAAAACCGATCCAGAGGCGGGGATTACCTGCTCCGAAGCCGATGATGAGGACAGTAAAGGATTTGGTCCAGGAAGCATGCCACGAAGCAACCCTGGAACCAAATCCTTTATTGTCCTCTTCATCTCTCCCAACATCTCGGTCCGGAAGGCCTCCATATCCACCGCGGACGAGACCTTCCCCTTACCCTTCCTACTTACAACCTCTCGTTTCCGCTTCTTCTTCTTCTCCTCCTCTACCACCTTGTCCGTCGCCTGTAAGCAGCACAAGAATTCGGACATTAACTCGCCCCCCCAGTGCTTACATATGTCACAATTAACCAAGGGACCACAAGGGCTACATTGAAAGCACAGATGAGGCCAGAACTTTTCATGTAGAAAACGTCCACAGGACGCGCAACCCGGTCCCTGAAACAGGGCAAAGGACAAGGAGTATGAGCAAACTAGTTAAGCTTAGAGACTCAAACCAACTCAAAGAGAAGGAAAACGATCATAAAGATCAATATACATCAGAAACCAGCATAGCGACTTGATTGCTGATAAATACATAGCCAAGCTGATTATGACGTCATTAATCCCGTGACAGGAAAAATTCGATCCCAACAAAACATCCAAGTGCAAGGACGAATTGTATGCTGAATGGATAAGTCGACTACACAACCATCAGATACATATAGATAACTCTTTTCTGGCAAAAATGTTAATTATCTCCCTTTGTTTGTTTACTATAATTAACATCACCACATTATCAATAACTAGATACCTGACACTTTGTATAGACAAACCATCCAACGTGACGAACCGGAGAACTCCACCATCTGCACGCCTCTTAACTCTCTCCACCTCATGGGGAAGGAATTGGATCAAGAGGGCAAAGTGAGAAGACCTTTATACTAGGCCTCCAACTCACTGGACATAATTTTTCATTTGGTTAGATAACCTAACAGTGTTAGTAGGAAATGGAACCATGGTGGAGAGAAAACTAACTCTCTGCTGCTGTGATGTCACCACCTAGCGTCATACAGACCTGTGGACATAAACAGAAAGAGAAATTAGCCTTAGGTAGCACCGAGTTGACATAAACCAACTAACCAAGGCGCTTATCACGGTAAACGCGAGTCCCGGAAACACAATACACCGGGAAGAAAACTCGCTAATTTTACTAGAAGTCACCTGATTTAAAGGTCCTAAGTCCTCCTGTGGCGAAGTGTTCCTTCCTGCCCTCCAAATCAGATACTATCACTCCAAAATAACACCACTTAAACAGTTTAAGAGTAAGAAAAAGCTTATGCACAAAAAGACATGTGTGTTCTCTCTGCCAATAATCTAGCAAAGAGGTAGTGCTAGTCTGCGCATGCGCGGTGGTGGGGCTGGCATCCGCCAGACTACGCTCTGACTCCCTGCCCAGTAGGGGCACCTAACTGTTTTGAATCTGAGTGTTTATTGAGTGAAAGCCAATATTTAGCAATATCAAAAGTATTAGGGAGGTAAGTATACTCTTGAAGTGAAAAGGGGGTTTTCGTGCCTGAGATATTCATATTTAAATATGGCATCGGCGCTATTATAAACTTCTGACTAATGTCCACCGGGAATATCATTGAGATCATTGCCTATTTCAAAATTCACTGCTAAATACAATAGAATGAAAAAGTTACCCTGGTTAAACAGTGTTGCCTGTATTAGCTTTGCTTAGCGGTTGTTCCACTATGACGTCACAGCTGTTTGGAATTCAAGGGAGGTAATTCATGATGCGATATTCTAAGACTATGTACTTTATCGGCAATACATATAAAACTCTGTCATGTATTAGCAAATTAATAACAGCTATATGATTTGAAAGGACTGGATATGTTATAATGTCTTAAAATACACTCTCCATATATGACCTTTAAAGAACCCTAATATTATGGCTCTAAAACATATTTTCTAGAGAAACTGATGGGAATGGGGATGATCTACTTGTAGTCATCAACATTTATTCCTACTTAAAAATCACAATTCAATGTGTTTTGATCTCTTAACGAAGGCATGTATAAGAACAGTCATAAGTATCTTGTGTTAACTCAGTGACTTTGCCTCATACCTAATAGGTGATGTTATTGCTGGTGAGTAGAAGAGATCTTCCACAGAGCTGTTTGCCTCCATAAACACATCCACAGGAAGAAGCTTGGGCCGGAGATATTTGGATCCTGTCTTATCAGGGTCCTTCACAGGCTGATTGTTTGATGCATTCTCTGTTAGATGTACACAATGTTTAACGACTAACAAAAAACAGCAACAGCTTTCAATACCAATTAATAGTGTGTGTGCATGCGTGCATGCACACATGTGCGCGTCTGTGTATGTGCATGCGTGTGTGCGTTAATGCATGCCTGTGTGCATGCATGCGTGCATGCGTGCATGCCTATGCAGGTGTGGGTGGGTGCATGCACATATGTGGGAGAAATTTATACTTTGTGGATCATGTGAGGGTCTGTAATCTCTAGCATTATTAAACATGTCAACATTACATCCACAGCACTATGGGTACACCACAATACATGCCGCCGCCGCTGTGCTAATAATAATAATAATAATAATAATAATATTTGAGGTCATAGGATCAAGTTGGCCTGTGTATGAGGGTCTGAAATTTCTTACTTTCATTATGGTAAAAAGCATACTTGTAAAAATTCTACAGGTTGAGGAAGGGTGGGGTGGCTGCAGAGACCTCACTTCCAACCACACCCAAAAACGTCATATAAATTTATGATGTTTTAGACTTACAGATCCAAATATTATTATTACTTTGAAAGTTATAGGAATAAATCAAACGCTAATTTACATGGAGAATAAAGTAGTGTGACGCAATCTATATATCCTATCTATACCATCTGTTTGTTGTTGTACAGAGGGATGCGTCTCGGTTTGTATTTGTGCTGCCTTCCTAAATGCACTAACATAGGCTTCAGCATGTGCTCTGTGCAGGAACACACCTTCATGAAGACTGGCCATAGGACAATCGGTGAAACTCACAACACTGGCAAAACACAAATACATATTTAATCTACATAAGACTTTGCCTAAAGACACAGACATAGACGTTTAACATTTCAGGTTGTGTATATGAGTCATATATTCCTATGTAAATAATTACCACCTCCTCATAAGGGGAAGAGGGTATTGCCTGCCTGCTTGCCTGACTGCCTGCCTGCCTGCCCGCTGTGTGTCTGTCCGTCTGTTTGTCAGTCCATCCGGCTGTCTGTACCTCAGCATATCTCAGAAATTACTGATTGGATTTGGCTCAGATTTTAACACAAGTGTGTTAAGGTTATATTCACCAACTTTGCTCTTGTTCCATAACAATACAAACATTCAGAAAATATAAAATTACAAGAAAATGTGATTTCATGTAGGAATATTTTACTCAAGGCTGTTATTAATAAATAACAAAATGTGCCACCATTGTTGATGAGCTTTGAGAGTTAAAAAACATGACACTTATTTAAACATTATTTTGAGCATAACCATACAAATCTTTAGCCTCACTATATATACCTGTCATAGTTAAAAATTGCTTATGACATGCATTGGAACAAAACAGTTTTCAGCAACACAAATTTCATATTGAACACAAATTAAGAATGCGAAACAGGAGTGCAACGTGTTGATAGATGAAACAGGAGTGCAAGGAGTTGCTGGGTGAAACCTGAGTAAAATGATTGGGTGGATGAATAGGTGAATTATTGCAGCATGCTACAGGCATCTCACCTCTCTGGTCTATATCTGTCTGTCACCTGAACTACTGTTAAACAGTACTGCTTCTCTCCTGGCATAAACACCTCATTCTCAGGAAACACAAGCAATACACCCTGGTAATAAAAAGTACAATGACATTTCTTCAGTGGCATTGGTATTACACACTGATTTTCAGCAACAACAGTCAGTAAATAATGCATTACATCATGAGATAATAAACAAAATCACGGATTTCTTTTTCCATGAGAGAGTTGATACTTTCCTCCCTAACACTCTTTGATATTCCCAAATATCGACTTTCACTCAATAAACACTCAGATTTAAAAAGTTAGTTGCCCTTAATGGGCAGGTGGTCAGATGACAGTCCGGCGGATGCCAGCCCCAACCTCTGCGCATGCGCAGATTAGTACTTCCTCTGACTAATTTATTGGCGGACACTATGCAACTTTAAGAAAGCCTGAAGACCGAGCCTCTGTGGGGTGGAGAGGCCGGGTCCGTGTTAGGGAGGTAAGTATCAACACTCTCGTGGAAAAAGAAATCCGTGATTTTGTTTATTTCACTTCAAGAGTATACTTACCTCCCTAACACTCTTTGATATTGCCAGAATTTGTCAGAATTCAGCGGGAGGGAGGCAAGGTCAAAAGACCAGCTCTTCCCTATGCGCTTTTCTGCGTTTAAGGCACTTAAACTTCTGAAATTGTGTGAAAACACAACCAGGGATAGATTTGAACATCGGATAACACAACCGATCGCTGAGAGAAAACCATATGTCATATGTGCTCCCACCCCCCACCCCCGTTCTTGGGAGGAAGACAGAATGACCTCAATGTCCCATATGCTCTCTATGTACAAGTGCCATGTACTAGAGGACATTAAACGAAAAGGCTTCATTTTCGTATACTCTCAATAATGAACCACATAAAACACGTACCATCACCATATTAATAATGAAGGGTCACGTGACAACACAATCAACAATGAACAACACATAAACAAGACTGACCTTGTGAAAGTTTGCTGCTGTCATCATCTTCCCATTAGCGAAATATGTAAAACATGAGAGAACCTCATCAAAATATGTACACATAGACTATCCTTTCAAAACCGATAAGGTGAGAGGACTCGGTGTCATGGAGGCAATGATTAGTAAAACTTGACTCACAGTGCCACTGGGCTACTGACATAACACCATCCACAGGAACCCCATTAAACAGGGCAGTAGAAGCCACTATGTTGCAAACACTGTGAGCCTTAGCTAAGTCAACTTGTTCACCTGTGGCAGATGTATGACAAAATTGAATACACTCTACAATCCACCTGGAAACGGTGTCCTTAGACGCCCTGCCAAGGGGTTCAATATATGACAACCATAATGCTGTTGGGTCCGTCCGCCATTCCTAAGTACATTGTTTGTACCGGTTTAATGCTTGGACTGAACACCATGCTTTTGAATTAGGATCATATCTAGTCAAAGCAGGTAAAAATATGGGTTGACCTGGGTATGTCAAAGACTGATTTTTAGCCATGAAATTTATCCTGGCTTAGGCCTTCCCCTGTAACCACAAAATGGTCTGCCTCGGCTGATAAAGCATGAATTTCACTTCACCGCCTTGCCGAGGCTGCAGCAATTAAAAATAGTTTTAAGTGTCAACATTTTCATAGAAATGGAACTTAGTGGCTTATCCGCTAGTACCTGGAGCACTAGAGATAAACTCCAAGACGGAATCACTGGGGGATTCCTTGGTCTTAGATTGCCCATACCTTTAATTAAAGTATTTAATGTACTTACTTCATCACTTTCCCTATTAGCCAAGCAAGGGATAACTGTCATTAAAGCTGACTTATAGCCAGCAATAGAGTTAGGCTTGAGGCTATAGGTATCATACAGGTGAAAGGAAATCGGCTACTACCTGAATAGATGAATCCATTGGATTAATACATATTTTTCAGCACCATTCTGCAAATCTGTTGATTTTATAATTATATGCTCTGGAGGTTGACCCCCTTCTGGCTTTTGCCATGAACATGGCTGCTTGCTCAGAAAAGCCCTCCTTAATTCTAGATTCTTTGACAACATCCACGCAGTCAATCTGAACATTGACGGATTGTTGTGAAGGGCCTTGCCCTGGAAGATAATATTGTCCATCAGAGGCAGAGGAACCGGATTGCAGACCAAGGGCTCCAGCAGATCCGTATACCATGATCGGCTTGACAAATTTGGGCCGATCAGAAGCACTTGGTACTCCTCCTGTCTGATTTTCTGAAGAATCTTTGGAATCAGGATTGCTGGAGGGAATGCGTATGCATACATTCCCACCCAGCTGATAGCTAACGCATCTGTTGCAATAGCGCTCGGATCTGGAATCGGAGAGATGTATGTCATCATCTTCGCATTCTTCTTCGTTGCGAATAAATCTATGTTGGGTTTCCCCCAGTGGTTGAACAGACGATCCGCCACACATTGATTTAGTTGCCATTCCATAGGTAAAACACTCATCCTTCGACTCAATGAGTCTGCTAGCAGACTTAACCTTCCCGGAATATTAACTGCTTTCAAGGTAATCCTGTGATCCACACACAAGCAAAGCAGTTTCCATGTCATCATACAGAGTCTGGGTGACTTCATTCTGCCCTGCGGTTTATGTAAGTCACTACTGTCGAGTTGTCTGATCGAACTAGAACCATCTTGCCCTCAACTTTCTCTATGAAATGTTCCAGGCCCAGGACCACTGCTCGAAATTCCAGTAGATTGATATGTTCTTGTGCCTGATCCAGATTCCTATGCTCTGATACTGTGGCTTCTTCCAGGCAAGCTCCCCACCCCTCCATCGATGCATCTGTATACATCGTTAACTGAGGGTGGGGAGGGGATAGAATCACCCCTGCCAGGAGATTCTCTGTCTTCATCCACCACTGAAGGTGGTGAATAAGAGGCTCCAACACTGGCACTTTCGAGTCCAGTGAACCTGTACTCTGGGTCCATTGTGTCATGAGAAATAACTGGATAGGCCGCCTGCGTAAGGCCGTCTGAGGAATGACTGGTTCCAGAGAAACCATCAACCCCAGCATTCTCAAGAAAACCCGTGCAAGGACATGGCGACTGTTGCACAGTGACTATTAATGAGATGAGTAATTGTACCCTCCCCTGAGTAGGATAAATATATCCCATCTCTAGATTGAAGAACATTCCCAGGTAAACAAACTTCTGGGATGGAGTCAGCACTGATTTTTGAAAGTTGATTATCCAGCCTAAGTCTGTGAGAGTTTTCAAAACTATCTCCAGATTTGCTGATACACTTTCCTGATTGTGTGCTTCTAACAGCCAGTCATCTATATACATGTGGACTGCTATGCTTCTCCTGCGGAGGTATGCTGTTATAGCAAGAACCACCCTGCTGAAGACCCGAGGAGGCGTCAAAATTTCAAAGGGTAAAACCCTGAATTCCCACTGTCTGCCATGGAATGTGAACCTCAAGAGCCGAGAAAAACTCAGCGCTATTGGAATGTGGAAATAAGCAATCTTCAGGTCTATTGATGCTGTCCACATTCCCTTCTCCAACCCTGCCAACACCGTTTTCACTGTCTCCATTTTGAAACTGGATGTCTATGAACTTGTTCAATGGCTTGAGGTTGAGAATTGGTCTCCACCCTCCAGTGCTCTTTGTCACTAGGAACACGGTTGAATAGATGCCCGGGTACTTTTGTGCCGGTTGAATTGCTCCTTTTAGTATGAGGGAATTTATTTCCTCCTCTATACACTACCGTTGATCTGGATCTCTTGGATTTTGAGTCCAGATTGGCACCAGAGACAGCCGCGATGGCGGGCCTGCTATCCAATTGGGATGATACCCGACTGAAAGCCATCGCAAGACTAAACGGTCCTGAGTTAACCGTTCCCACTCTTGCTTGTGGTGGACCACCTAGGGAGAGAGGTGGACATAAGGAGCGCAAGAGTGGCACTGTCTCCTGGTCCAGAAGCACTGGAGTGGTTCTTACCCTGGTAACCGACCCTTCAGGTACAATTACCATGACCAGATCCTCACACGCCATGGACCACGCCGCGCGCACCTCGATGCGCGGGCGGCTGTGCTGGAGGAGCCTGCACACCCCCCTCACTGCTGGCCAAAGTGCGTGCCACCTCGAGCCTGCAGGGGATGACATTTATTAGCCAATGACACGCATCAGATCAGTCTTCCTCTGTGGCTACCTGCGAATGCTCGACAAGGCGCGTGCCTTCATCATCATCCTGAGCAATCGCAGGCGTGTATGTGGCTGGAGGAGCTCATACTCCTGGCAAGCCAAAGAAAGCATGCAGGCCTGAAAGAATAGGCATGCTAAACTGACTGGCTTGACCAGGAGCAAGTGTCATGATATTGCATGGGGAAAATTTTGCCACACCACGGCCCTGGCCAGAACCTGCTACACCATCGGCAAGCTGAGGTATGCGGTAATGCTGGCCATCAGATCCAGCCCGGGTTGCCTTCTGCGCCGTGAACGCTACTCCTGCACGAGTAGTTACAGGGTAAATGTCGCCCGTGCTCCCCGCAAGGGTGCATGTACGTCAATGTCCATGGCCACAGCGCCAGAAGGAGAATCCAGCAGATAATCCCCTTCTTCCTGGCCAGAAAGATTAGACTCCAGGTCAGCAATGAATGTTAACTCGGACTGGCCAGGAAAAGTACCGTAGGAAGAAGTGGTACCTATAGGGTGCGGATAATCCTGGCCTGATAAGCAGGCACGAGGTTCCAGCGACACCTGTCCATGAACAACTGGCGCGGCAAGCCTGCTGCCAGTTTCCTCATAGTGAACTACCACCTCTAATGGGGCCACTTCTGAATCTTGGACAAAAACTTGTAAGTCCCTACAGAGCACCGATTCAGAGGTGGGGATTATCTGCTTCGGAGCAGAAGAAGATGACAATAAAGGATTTGGTCCAGGAAGAATGGCACGAAGCAACTCTGGAACAAAATCCTTAATTGTCCTCTTCATCTCTACCATCATTTCAACACCCCATATCCATGGTGGATGAGGCCTTCCTCTTACCCTTCTTACCAAGAACCTCTTTCTTCGTTCTTCTCTCCTCCTCAATCACCCTCTCCTTGGTCTGTAATGATAAAAACTCAGACAATAGCTCACTCCCCACACCCCCACCCCACTGTTTACAGATGTCATAGTTAAGCAATGGTCCACCAGGACTGCATTGGAAGCATAAATGTGGGACGAACCATTCACTCAAAAACCTTCCACAAGAAGGGCAACCAGGCTTCTGAAAAAGGTCAGAAGACAAAGACAATGAGCATTTTAGTTAATGAATTAGTAACTCAAAACCAAAATAAGAGAGAGGGAAGGTGGCCATAAAGACCACTAACTAATAAGTAAACCAGCGCTGGACAAAACTTTATAATAGTTAGTAAAGTGCAAGGCTGATTATGATGTCATAACTTCAAAAACAAACATTCTGTAAGTATTGCTTTGCAATACATGTCCCCTACCTGGTGATATAAATCTTTAGAGATTGACAGTCAAAAACTCCATTAAAAATTGTGAGAAGCAGCTGAAACTCGAACTTGATCTGTAACTTCTCATAACACAGCAATAAACCAAGTTTCAGTTATATATGGTGAAGGAGAAGGAAAACGTCTTGAAAGCTGATATGTTTATATTTCATAAGTTAAAAGGGGACATAACTCCATCCAAAAAATGACGCAAACACCTGAAACTGTCTGTAATTTCTCATAATAAAGTAATGCAGCAATTCTCAGTTGAATCTCTTGAAAGACTGCGAGAAAAAGGGTGGAAAACTAATATTTTTCGCATTTCATAAGTTGAAAGGGGGCATAACTCAATGAAAAAATGACGAAAATGTCTTAAACTCGGACTTACTCTGTAACTCCTTATACTAAAGCGATGTACCAATTTTCCCTTAAATATTTCGAATGATTGCGAAAAAAGTGCAGAAAGCTGCTATTTTTCGTCGAAAGCGGGCATAACTCCATAAAAAATTGATGCATATCCCGGAAACTCAAACTTGCTCTGTAACTTCGACTTAAGAAATATGAAAAATATCAGCTTTCCGCACTTTTCTTGCACTCCTTCAAGATATTTAAGCGAAAATCCGTGCATCGCTTTAGTATAAGGAATTACAGAGCAAGTTCGAGTGTCAGACATTTGCGTGTGCCCTGTAGGTGGGGCTTAGAATACACCTTCCGTATCCTCTGCGTGTCGTAAGAGGCGACTAAAGGAGGTAAGGGTGAGGTAACCCTGACAGAAACCTCGAGTGCTGAAGACGGAGGTTCCAGGCCGCACAGCGCACTCTAATAAACCATGGATCCACGCACTTAACGCTTATGATCATGTCGATAGTCACTTACAGGACTGGCGGTATGATCAGCGAACGAAAAGAAGACATTTGCGTAAATTTTTCATGGAGTTATGCCCCCCCACCCCCACCCCCACCAACTTATGAAATACGAAAAATATTAGTTTCCCGCACTTTTTTTCTCAGTCTTTCAAGATATTCTACAGAGAATTGCTACATTGCTTTGTTATGAGAAGCTACAGACCAAGTTAGAGTTTCTCTGCACTTTTTTCGCACTCCTTCAAAATATTTAAAGAAAGGTCTGTACATCGTTTTAGTCTAATGGGTTACAGAGCAAGTTCGAGTTTCAGACATTTTCGTCAATTTTTCATGGAGTTATGCCCCATTCATATCCAGAAAATCTAACTGGAAAGGATAATAGAGACTAAACGAAATCTAGGATTTCTTTTTTCACGAGAGAGTTGATACTTACCTCCCTAATACTTTTGATATTGCTAAATATTGGCTTTCACTCAATAAACACTCAGATTTAAAACAGTTAGGTGCCCCTACTGGGCAGGGAGTCAGAGCGTAGTCTGGCGGATGCCAGCCCCACCACCGCGCATGCGCAGACTAGCACTTCCTCTGACTAGATTATTGGCTGACACACATGCAACTATTAAGAGCCTGAAGACCGAGCCTCTGTGGGGTGGAGAGGCCGGGTCCGTATCTAGGGAGGTAAGTATCAACTCTCTCGTGAAAAAAGAAATCCTAGATTTCGTTTATTTCACTTCAAGAGTATACTTACCTCCCTAATACTTTTGATATTGCCAGAATTCGAAAGTGAATCTGGCGGGAGGGAGGCGAGGTCAAAAGACCAGCTCATCCCTATACGCTTTTCTGCGTTTAAGGCACTTAAACTTCTGAAACTGTAAGAAAAAACAGTCAGGATTTGACTAACCATCGGATAACACTACCGATGTATGAGAGATGACCGATGTCATATGCGCTCCCCCCCCTCCTTCCTGGGAGGAAGAGTCGCCTGACCTCAATGTCCTATACGCTCTCTACGTACAAGTGCCATGTACTACAGGACAGAGACGAAAAAGCTCCATTTTCGTAACTCTCAACAATGAACCACACAAATACACAAACCATCACCATATTAATAACGGGTAATCGTGACAATACAATCAACAACGGACAACACATGAACAAGACTGACCTTGTTGAAAATGGCTGCTGACATCATCTTCCCATTGGTAAAGACTGATGCAGGCCCAAAAAAGTGGGTGTTTCCATAAATTAATTGTGAAATATATAAGTAATGAGGAAAAACCTCCTCAAAAAATATAAACCGAGTTATTTTTTCAAAATCGACAAGGCGAGAGGATTAGAGGTGTCACGGAGATAATGGTCTGTAAAACTTGACTCACAGTGCCACTGAGCCACCGACATAATATCATCCACAGGGACCCCATTAAATAGGGCCGTGGATGTCACTACGGCGCGGACACTGTGAGCCTTGGCCACGTCAACCTGCTTCCCGGTGGCGGATTTATGGCAAAACTGAATGCATTCCACAATCCACCTGGAAATGGTGTCCTTAGAAGCCCTGCCATGGGGTTCAATATATGACAACCATAACGCTGACTGGTCGGTGCGCCACTCCGCCGTACGTTGTTTGTACCGGCGCAGCGCCCGGACGGGACACCATGCTTTAGAATTAGGATCATATCTAGTTAAAGCAGGCAAAATAATAGGTTGACCTGGATATTTCAACGACTGATTTTTAGCCAAGAAATTAATCCTAGGTAGCAGCTTAAGGCCTTCCCCTGAAACCACAAAACGGTCATCCTCGGCTGATAAGGCAGGAATCTCACTCCTACGCCTAGCCGAGGCCGCAGCAATTAAAAACACAGTCTTCAGTGTTAATAGTTTCATAGAAATGGAACTAAGTGGTTCAAAAGGCTTATCACCTAGCACTTGAAGCACTAGCGATAAACTCCAAGACGGAATCACAGGTGGATTCCTTGGTCTTAGATTGCCCATGCCTTTAATTAATACATTTAATGTATTTACTTCATCACTTCCCCTCTTAGCCAAGCAAGGAATAACAGACATTAATGCTGACTTATAACCAGCAATAGAGTTAGGCTTGAGGCTATAGGCATCATAGAGGTGACAGAGGAAATCAGCTACTACTTGAATAGATGAATCCATTGGATCAATACATCTTTTTGAGCACCATTCTGCAAATCTGTTGATTTTATAATTATATGCTCTGGAGGTTGACCCCCTCCTGGCTTTGGCCATAAACATGGCTGCTTGCTCAGAAAAGCCCTCCTTAATTCTAGATTCCTTGACAACATCCACGCAGTCAATCTGAACATTGACGGATTGTTGTGAAGGGCCTTGCCCTGGAAGATAATATCGTCCATCAGAGGCAGAGGAACCGGATTGCAGACCAGAAGGTCCAGCAGATCCGTATACCATGATCGGCTTGGCCAATCCGGGGCGATCAGAAGCACTTGGCATTCCTCTTGTCTGATTTTCTGAAGAATTTTTGGAATCAGGATTGCTGGAGGGAATGCGTATGCATACATTCTCCCCCAGCTGATAGCTAATGCATCTGTTGCGAAAGCGCTTGGATCCGGAATCGGAGAGACGTACGTCGTCATCTTCGCATTCTTCTTCGTTGCGAACAAATCGATGTTGGGTTTCCCCCAATGGTCGAACAGACGATCCGCCACACATTGATTTAGTTGCCATTCCGTGGGTAAAACACTCATCCTTCGGCTCAATGAGTCTGCTAGCAGGTTTAACCTTCCCGGAATATGAACTGCTTTCACGGTAATCTGGTGATCCAGACACCAACAAAGCAGTTTCCATGTCATCATACAGAGACTGGGCGACTTCGTTCCGCCCTGGCGGTTTATGTAAGTCACAACTGTTGAGTTGTCTGAACGAATAAGAACAATCTTGCCCTGAACTTTCTGTAAGAAATGTTCCAGGCCCAGGACTACTGCTCTTAGCTCCAGTAGATTTATATGTTCCTTTGACTGTTCCAGATTCCAAAGCCCTGATATCGTGGACTCTTCCAGGCAAGCTCCCCAGCCCTCCATCGATGCATCTGTATACACAGTCACCTGAGGGTGGGGAGGGGTTAGCAAAACCCCCGGCAAGAGATTCTCTGTATTCAACCACCATTGCAGGTGGTGAATGAGAGGCGCCAACACTGACACGTTCGAGTCCAGCGAACCTGTACTCTGGGTCCATTGTGTCATGAGAAATAACTGGATCGGCCGCCTGCGTAAGGCGGCCTGAGGAATGACTGGTTCCAATGAAACCATCAACCCCAGCATTCTCAAGTAAACCCGTGCCAGGACATGACGACTGTCGCACACTGACTGAATTAATGAGATGAGTTTCTGAACTCTCTCCTGAGTAGGATAAACATATCCTGTCTCTAGATCGAAGAACATCCCCAGGTAAACAAACTTCTGGGATGGAGTCAGCTCTGATTTTGGGAAATTGATCATCCAGCCTAAGTCTGTGAGAGTTTTCAAAACAATCTCCAGATTGGCCGACAAACTTTCCCGGGTGTGCGCTTTCAACAGCCAGTCGTCTATGTACGTGTGGACTGCTATGCTTCTCCTGCGGAGGTATGCTGTGATCGCAAGAACCACACGGGTGAAAACCCGAGGAGCCGTGGAAATTCCGAAGGGCAACACCCTGAATTCCCACTGTCTGCCCTGGAATGCAAATCTCAGGAAGCGACAGAAACTCCCGTGGATGGGGATGTGGAAATAAGCGTCCTTCAAATCTATCGACGCCGTCCACATCCCCCTCTCCAACCCCGCCAACACCGAGCGCACCGTTTCCATCTTGAAACTGGGCGTCTCGATGAACTTGTTCAATGGCTTGAGGTTGAGAATCGGTCTCCACCCTCCGGTGCGTTTTGTTACTAAGAACAGGGTTGAATAGAAGCCCGGACACCTTTGTGCCGGCTGAATAGCTCCTTTTTGTACGAGGGAATTTATCTCCTCCTCGATACACAACCTTTGCTCTGGATCTCTCGGAATGGGAGTCCAGACTGGCACGAGAGACAGTCGCGACGGCGGGCCTGTCATCCACTCTGGATGATACCCGACGGAAAGCCATCGCAAGACTAAACGGTCCTGAGTTAACCGTTCCCACTCTTGCATGTGGTCGGCTAACCGGCCTCCCACCGGTCCACCTAGGGATAGAGGTGGACATAAGGAGTGCAAGAGCAGGACTGTCTCCTTTGCCAGAAACACCGGAGCGGTTCTCACCGCGGTAACCGTCCCATCAGGAACGATTACCACGCCCAGATCCTCGCGCGCCACGACCAGCACCGCGCGCACCTCGGTGTGCGGGCGGCTGCCTGGCTTTCTGCGCCTGAGGAGCCTGCGCCCCCCTCGCTGCTGGCCGAATCGCACGAGGCCGAGGCCGACGCTGCGATGGTGGTTGGCCTCTGACCTGGCCACCACCACCTCGAGCCTGCAGGGGACGATACGCAGGGGGTGCGGCGCGAACGTTAGCACGACGAAGCACCTCAAACTGCTCGCGCAGCACCCTCTGGTTATTTACCAGAGTAACCGTCTCCTGGAGGTGTCGACATCCCACACCTCCAAAGAGACCAGGACCTGTCATAGGCGTACGCAGTATCCTATTGTACAGGTCCTGGGACGGGCACAGATTGTCCATGGCAAATGTGCGCCTTGCCCGGACACTCCTGGTCACCGCCCGAGTCATACAGTCCAGAGCCAGGTTGATACCATCCTGGATGACTCGCTGGACTGTGACCGGACTTGGCTGGCACGATGCGGAGGCTGTTACTACCCCTTGTAACAGCTGGGAGACATGGGACAGAGCGCAATCGAAGCCCTCCCACTCTCCTCCGCATCACGCAACGCGGTATTTGCTGAATGCAACGCGTTCGAACACAAGACTCCCGTGTCAGAACGGGAGCCTGGCCGCGCATCCTCACCCAAAGCCGCGCGGTCATCCACGCTCGGCTTAGGTACCACACCGTACCGCTGGTAATCCAGGGGCACGATGCGGCAACGCCTGGCCACCTCGCGCGGGGCCTTCGCGAGACGTCCACTCGACTTAATGGACGTCTCCGCCGCCTCGAACATGTCAACGACATGCTCTGCCAGCGGCAGAGAAGGCATAGCGTTAGCAGTAGGCTTACCAGCTAACCACGGCCTGTGGTCACGCTGGCTAGCTGACTGCTCCACGGGCAGATCTGGCCTAACACTTACCAACCACTGGCAAGCGTCAGACCAATCCTCCTCCGTGGCTAGCTGCGAGCGCTCTACAAGACGGGGGCCTTCGTCTTCCTCCTGAGCGCAAGCAACAGAGCTTGACGGCGGATACGCTGATACCCCTGGCAAGCCAGGGAGAGCATGCGGGCCTGACAACACCGCCATGCTAATCTCACTGGCTGGACCAGGAGCAGGCGCCGTGGTAGAGCGCGGGGCACATACCGCCCCACCACGGCCCCGGCTAGCACCAGCGACACTCTCGGCAAGCCGAGGTATGCGGTAACGCTGGCCCTCAGCGCCCAGGGCCACAGTCTGAACCGTGGATTCTACCCCTGCGTGAGTAGAACCGTGGAATAAGTCGCCTGTATTCCCCGCGAGGGGTGCACAGATGTCATAATCCATGGCCACGTCCTCAGACGGCGACCCCAACAGGTAATCCTCATCCTCCTGGCCAGACAGATTAGACTCCGGGTCAGCAAAGAGAGCTAACCCGGACTGGCCAGGGAAGGTGCCATAGGAGGTACTGGCACCCGCGGCGTGCGGATACCCCTGGACTGATAAGCAGCCCGCGGGTTCCAGCGACAAACGTCCACGGCCCCTCGGCGCGGCACTAAGCCTGCTGCCAGGGTCGTGGAACGCCCCCTCTAATGGGGCCACCTCTGAATCTTCGAACAACAGAAGCGTACTAAGGAAAGGTGATTCAGAGGTGGGGATTACCTGCTCCGAAGCAGATGATGAGGACAGCAAAGCATTTGGTCCAGGAAGCATGCCACGAAGCAACTCTGGAACCAAATCCTTTATTGTCCTCCTCATCTCTCCCAACATCTCGGTCCGGAAGGCCTCCATGTCCACCGCGGACGAGGCCTTCCTCTTACCCTTCTTACTCACACCCTCTCTTTTCTGCTTCTACTTCTCCTCCTCCACCACCTTGTCCTTCGCCTGTAAGCACAAGAATTCGGACATTAGCTCGCCCCCCCCCAGTGCTTACATATCTCGCAATTAAGCAAGGGACCACAGGGGCTACACTGATAGCAGAGATGAGGCACAAACTTGTCCTTCAAAAACCGTCCACAGGACGCACAACCAGGTCTCTGAAACAGGGCAAAGGACGAGGAGTATGAGCAATCTAGTTAAGCTCAGAAACTCAACCAACTCAAGAGAAGGAAATGATCATAAAGATCAATATTCATCAGAAAACCAGCTTTGGACAAACTTTAATTGTTAATAAAGAGCAAGGCTGATTATGACGTCATTAATCCTATGACAGGAAAAAATCGATCCCCAACAAACATCCAAGTGCAAGGACGAATTGTATCTCTAACCAGAACATGTGCAGAATGGACATTTCGACTACACAACCATCAGATATATACTGATAACAATGGCAAATACTGTTAATTATCTCCCTTTCCTCTCTAAATAATTAACATCACCTCATATCAATAATTAGATACCTGACACTTTGTATAGACAAACCATCCAACATGATGAACTGGAGCACTCCACCAACTGAACGCCTCTTAACTCTCTCCACCTATAGGGGAAGGAATTGGATCAAGAGGGCAAAGTGTGAAGACCTTTATACTAGGCCTCCGACTCACTGGACATACAATTTTTGGTTAGATAACCTAACAGTATTAGTAGGAAATGGAACCATGGTGGAGAGAAACAAACCCTCTGCTGATGTGATGTCCATTACATATCGTCACACAGACCTGTGGACATAAACACAAAGAGAGATTAGTATTATATAGCACCTAGTTGAAATAAACCAACTAAACAAGGCGCTTATCACGGTAAACACGAGTCCCGGAAACACATTACACCGGGGAAAAAACTCGCTAATTTTACTAGAAGTCACCTGATTTAAAGGTCCTGGGCCCTCCTCTGGCGAAGTCATCCTTTCTGCCATCTTTATCAGGGATAATCACTTCCAAATTCACACAAAAAGACTATGAATTGAGTAAAGAAAAGCTCTAGCACAAAAACATGTGTAGACTCTCTGCCAATAAATTAGCAAAGAGGAAGTGCTAGTCTGCGCATGCGCGGTGGTGGGGATGGCATCCGCCAGACTACGCTCTGACTCCCTGCCCAGTAGGGGCACCTAACTGTTTTAATCTGAGTGTTTATTGAGTGAAAGCCGATATTTAGCAATATCAAAAGTATTAGGGAGGTAAGTATACTCTTGATGTGAAAAAAGAAATCCGTGATTTCGTTTATTTCACATCAAGAGTATACTTACCACTCTGATACTCTATGATATAGCCAGAATTTGTAAGAGAATTCGGCGGGAGGGAGGCCCATCCCTGCAAGAGCAAGCTCTTGCTTTTGGAGCACAACAAACATCTGAAATTGCGTATGTAAACACAATCAGGAAATGATTAGGACATCGGATAACACGACCGATGTTGAGAGTAATAACCGTTTCACATCAGCTCCCATGATTTTAAACTTTTAAAGAGGGAGCAATAACCTTAATGTCCTATACGCTCTCTATGTACTCGTACTAAAGTACTATAAGACATTGGACAAAAGCTTCCTTTCATATACTCCACAAAGAACACAAAACCTTCACCATTTTACTAAGGAATAAAAAACATGACAAAAAATAATCATCACCAAATATAGGACTAACCTATTTTGACGAGATTCCCTTTAATCACCGCTGGCGATGATAGGTACAGTACAGAAAAGTGGGGATTCCCCCACTAAATTGCACTGTGATGTGTCACGGAGATAATGATCTGTAAAACTAGACTCACAGTGCCATTGTCCTACTGACATAATGTCATCCACCGGAACTCTGTTAAACAGAGCCGTGGATGTCACTACGCCACGGACACTGTGAGCCTTGGCCATGTCAACTTGTTTTCCCGTGGCGGCTTTGTGGCAATGATGGATGCATTCCACAATCCACCTAGAAATGGTATCTTTAGAAGCTCTCCCATGGGGTTCAATGTAAGATAGTCATAAAGCACTAGGGTCCGTCCGCCATTCCTGTGTACGTTGTTTATAACGTGTTAATGCATGGACTGGACACCAAGCCTTTGAATTAGGATCAAACCTAGACAATGCGGGTAAAACTATAGGTTGACCAGGATATTTTACAGACTGTTTTTTTCACCATAAAATTAACTCTAGGCAGAAGGCTAAGGCCTTCCCCCTGTCACCACAAAACGGTCTGGCTCTGCTGACAAAGCATGTATTTCACTTCTTCGTCTGGCTGAAGCTGCAGCAATAAAAAAACCTATTTTAAGCATCAACATTTTCATGGAACTGGAGCTTAGTGGTTCAAAGGGTTTATCTGCTAATACTTGAAGTACTAACGATAAACTCCAAGACGGAATCACTGGAGGATTCCTTGGTCTTAGATTACCCATGCATTTGATTAAACTATTTAGATTACATACTTCATCACTTCTCCTATTAGCCAAGCAAGGAATAACTGACATCAAAGCTGACTTGTAGCCAGCAATAGAGTTAGGCTTATGGCTATAGGCATCAAAAAGGTGACAGAGGAAATCGGCTACTACCTGAATAGATGCTTCCATTGGATTAATACATCTTTTTGAACACCATTCAGCAAATCTGTTGATTTTATAATCTGGAGGTTGACCCCCTTCTGGCTTTTGCCATAAACATGGCTGCTTGCTCAGGAAAACCCTCCTTAACTGCTGATTCCTTGACAACATCCACACAGTCAATTGGAACATTGACGGGTTGTTGTGCAAGGCCTTGCCCTGGAAGATTATGTTGTCCATCAGAGGCAGAGGAACAGGATTGCAGACCAGAAGGTCCAGCAGATCCATATACCATGATCGGCTTGGACAATTTGGGGTGATCACAAGCACTTGGCATTCCTGCTGCCTAATTTTCTGGAGAACTTTTGGAATCAGGATTGCTGGCGGGAATGCGTATGCATACATTCCATCCCAGCTGATAGCTAATGCATCTATTGCGATAGAGCTCGGATCTGGAATCGGAGAGACATACATCGTCATCTTCGCATTCTTGTTCGTTGCAAATAAATCTATGTTGGGCTTGCCCCAGTGGTTGAACAGGCGATCCGCCACACATTGATTTAGTTGCCCTTGACCTTCTATAGGAAGTGTTCCATGGCTAAGACTACTGCTCGCATTTCCAGCAGATTGATATGTTCTCTTGACTGATCCAGATTCCAAAGCCCTGATACTTTGTTTTCTTCCAGGCAAGCTCCCCATCCCTCCATTGATGCATCCGTGTACACCGTCACCCCTGCCAGGAGATTTTCTCTCTTCATCCACCAATGAAGGTGGTGAATAACAGGTTCCAACACTGACACCTTTTAGTCCAGGAAACCCATACTCTGGGTCCACTGTGTCATGAGAAATAACTGGATCGGCCGCCGGCGTAAAGCTGCCTGAGGAATGACTGATTCCAAAGAAACCATCAACCCCAACATTCTCAAGTAGACCCGTGCCAGGACATGACGACTGTTGCACACTGACTGTATGACTGAGATGAGTATTTCTACTCTCTCTCTTGAGATGGGTAAACATATCCTATCTCTAGATTGAAGAACACGCCCAGGTAAACAAACTTCTGGGATGGAGTCAGCTCTGACTTTTGAAAGTTGATTATCTAGCCTAGATCTGTAAAAGTTTTCAAAACTATCTCCAGATTTGTGATAGACTTTTTTGAGAGTGTGCTTTTAACAGCCAGTCGTCTATGTACGTGTGGATTGCTGTTTCGCCTCTGGAGGTATGACATCAGAGCTTGGACCACTCGAGTGAAGACCCGAGGAGCCATCGATATACCAAATGGGAGAAGCTTGAATTCCCATTGGCGGCCCTGACATGCAAATCTCAGGAACCGACAAAAGCTCTTCGCAATGGGAATGTGAAAATAGGCATCTTTTAGATATATTGATGCTGTCCACATTCCCCTCCTCAATCCTGCTAACACCATTCTTACAGTTTCCATTTTGAAACTTGGTGTGAGGATAAACCTGTTGAGAGGTTTGAGGTTGAGAATTGGTCTCCACTCTCCTGTGCTTTTTGTCACTAGGTACATGGTTGAATAATAACCTGGACATTTTTGTGCGGGTTGAATAGCGTGTTTTAGTATGAGGGATTGAATTTCTTCCTCTATACACAACCGTTGATCTGGATCTCTTGGATTTTGAGTCCAGATCGGAAACAGAGACAGGCGCGATGGCTGATTTGAAATCCAGTCGGGATGGTTACCGACTGAAAGCCATCGCAAGACTGAGCGGTCCCAAGTAATCCGCTCCCACTCTTACATGTGGAAGGCCACCTCCTAGCTGGCTTACGCTGGCTTTGCTGTGGCCGATGCTGCGTAGGTGGTTGGCTTCTGACAAGGCCACCACCACCTCTAGCCTGCTGAGGGTAGAAGGCAGGGGACGCTGCTCGACCACGCTCCCTGCGGAGCACTTCAAACTGCTCTCGCAGCGCCCTCTGGTTGTTCACCAGGTTTATGGTTTGTTGGAGGTGCAGGCATCCTTCACCTCCAAACAACCCTGGACCTGCCATCGGCGACAGAAGAAGCTGATTGTACAGGTCCTGTGAGGGGCACAAATTGTCAAGGGCAAATGTAAGCCTCGCTCGTAAACTCTTGGTTACGGATCTCGTCATGCAGTCCAGAGCCAGGTTAATGCCATCCCCGATGGCTCTCTGGACTGAAAGAGAAGCTTAGCGGGCCACAGATGCTGCTACTACTCCTTGTAGCAGCTGGGAAACGTGCGAGAGAGCCGAGATGGCTCCTCTCATACTTTCCTCCGTGTATCGCACCGCGGAATTAGCATTGCGCAGGGCACTAGTGCACAAGGGTCCCATGTCAGACTGGGACCCAGGCTGCATGTCTTCGCCCAAAGCCGCACGGTCATCCGTGCAAGGCTTTGGGATGACGCCGTACTTCTGATATAGATCAGAACTTATATGGCAGTGCCGTGCCACCTCGCGAGGGGCCTTCGCAAGGTGTCCTTTCAGCTGAATGGACGTCTCTGCCGCAGCGAACATATCAACGATATGCTCCGCATACAACAGAGATGGCATGGTGCTCGTCACCGGTTTCCCTCCCAACCACGGGCGCTGGTTCCGCTGAGAGGCCGGTGGATCCACCTGGAGTTCTGGCTTGATGTTTACCAGCCATTGGCAAGCATCCAGCCAGTCCTCCTCGGTGGCCACCTGTGAATGTTCGACGAGCCTAGGGCCTTCGTCATCCTCAACCACATTCACTGGTGGGGTAATGGCCAGAGCTGAAGATACCCCTGGATAGCCAGGGAAACCATATGGCCCCGCAAGGGCCAGCATGGCCTGCACCGTGGCTATTCCAGGAGCCGGATCTACAGCATCATGGGGGGGGGGGGCTAAAGGCATGACATCATAGTCCGGGCCTTCCTCACAGTAACTCTCGGCAAGCCGAGTGATACGGTATGGACAGCCATCGCTCCTAGCCGGCCTAGTGATTGAGCCATGAAACCTACTCCCGAAGAAGTAGTTCTATGGAAAAGGTTACCCATGGGCCCCTGTGGGGGCCCATAGGTATCCATTTCTGTGGCCATCGGCTCATCGGTAGGCCATAACAGAGTGTCCTCTTCTTCCTGCCCAGAAAGATTAGATGTCAAGCTTGAAAAGGGATCAAGCTCGGCCTTGGCAGGAGGGGTATCGTGTGAGGTGCTGATACCCTTAGCCTTAGGCTGCTCTAGAGCACTCGATAAGCGAGCGCCCGAGGCCATGGCTTTCGCTCACGGGTCCACGGGCGAGGCAAGCCTCAGCGCCAGCCCAACGGGAGCCATCTCTGGGTCCATAACGAAAACTGGTTTGCTAAGAGAACCCGACCCAGTGACGGGAACACTCTGTCCCGGAGCAAACGAAGAAGACAATGACGAACCTGACCCAGGAAGCAAGCTGTGAAGCAACTCCGGGACAAGATCTGTGATCATCTTCTTCATTTCTCCCCATCATTTCAAGATGGAAGGCCTCCATGTCTGGCATGGATGCCTTCCTCTTCTTACCACACTCTTTTTCCAGACGCCTCCTCTCATCTGCCACCCGGTCTTTCACCTGCTGCTTTAAAAAATCAGTCATGACCTCCACCGGCCACAACTCACACACAGGCAATTTAGAAGGGGCCCACATGTACTGCACCTAGTGCAGTCATGAGGGAAAAAGCGGGCCTTCATGAAACGGTGGCAGGAAGGGAATTTGTTCTCAATTATCCTCTGAAACGACACAAAACGGAAGCAATTAGTTTTTAGTTATGACGAACCAAAAAACCAATTGCAGAAGGCTAATAAGATCCATAAGGAAAACTTTGACCATCAAATGAAAGGATAAGCCAGGGCCATAGCAAAAAATATAGGCCTGACAAAAGGTGAACAAATCCTAAAAACTTCTTATACTTCTTTAAGAAGACAAGGGAGACATTAGAATTTGAACTTGAATACTTGAGGGGCAAATTTTTAGATGTCACAGCTCAAAACAAAGGTTCATTAGTAATTGAACTTTATAAACACAATGAACCTATGCAAACCATCAAGAGAGATAAATAACTCAACACTCAATCAAAAAATTTCTACAATTTTTAGAAATAAAATGACTGAAAATGATCCTCTCTCCTACAATTTTTAGAAATAAAATGACTGAAAATGATCCTCTCTCCTAAATAAACCTCATAAGATGACTTCTGAGGATGAGTGAAGTCTGATGAACAATAACAGGAATACCTGATTCTGAGTCCAAAACCCTATGGTGGGGGGAGAATGCGGAAAAATGACTTCTTATGGTAATAATTCCCTCAGCAAACTCATAATAAATTAGAAGGACCCAGAAATCAAGTATAAATATTGTTTTAAAATAAGGGATACACTTCATATATAAGTTCATGTGTCTGAAAAACAAAGCACAACATGCGTTAGCTAATATATAGGCCTCCCCCATAAGAGCTAGCCTAATAAAGACGTATCCACGAGTTAGCGCGAATCCCGGAAACACCATCCGAGTCAACACGCAAATTCTTTTATCAATAAATTTACTAAAGTACACCTGATGGCTTAGACCGGGAGTATCCTACGGCGACTTGGCAGCGTCAGACATACTAATATTCAGTCAAAACAAGTTGCAAAACAACTCAAAGGTTAAAAAAGATGGAAAGCAAAAGCAAGGCTAGAAAGCGTGTTGCAATAGCAGGTAAATATTTTAAGAAGAGAATGAGTCAGCCCCGCGCATATGTGGGTTTGGGCTGCACATCCGCTGGACTGCCAGTTGTGTAACCTGCCAAGTGGGGTGGTTTCTTTTTAATTCTGAGTTTTATTGAAGCTAGGTCGATATTTAGGAAATATCATAGAGTATCAGGGTGGTAAGTATACTCTTGATGTGACAAGATTTTTTATTAGATCATTCTAACATTGTTAGTAGGAAATGGAATCTAGGTGGAGAGAAAAACAAACCCTCTGATGATGTGCTGTCCTTTTCAATCATAGATAGATACCTGTGGACACAAACACAAAGAGAGATTAGTATTTCATGATGCCATATAGAAATAAACCAGTTTTATTGGCGCTTATCACGTCTAATCGTGAGTCCCGGAAACACATTACATCAGAACTAAAATGCTAAATTAGATAAATATGTATTAGAAATCACCTGATGACTTGGTCCTGGGCCCTCCTCTGGCGACTTCCCATGCTTAGACATGATTTTCAGATGATTAATAAGTTTAGAAAGTGATTTGAAACAGCAGAAAACTCTTAGAAAAAAGTATGCATGTGACTCTTTTGCCAAAAAATTGGAAAAGAGGAAGTACTAGTCTGCACATGCGTGGAGGTTGGGGCTGGCCTCTGCCGGACTGTCATCTGCCATTAGAGGCACCTAACTTTTTTAATCTGAGTGTTTATTGAGTGAAAGTCGATATTTGGGAATATCAGAGTGTTAGGGAGGTAAGTATACTCTTGAAGTGAAAATAGATAAACCCTTTCAATTAAATCAATATGACTGGAAGCCTTGCTTCCTAAGGTAGTTATAGCTTCGCAATATTATTTTTAGATTCTTCCACAGCCTTCCTGTTTGTTTGCCCTGAGATAGAGATATGGGGAATTTATCAGTGAAAGGGTTAAAGGATCTGGTAGACATACTAGTCTGGAAGAAATGCTATGCATGTTCCAAAATGAATGCAATCCTTCCTTTTACTGAGTTCATAACAGACAACATTTTGATCTTAGTGTGATACAGGCTAACTGCATGTACTCCTGACAGATTTGCACACATAGCGCACTTCATCAGGTGCTATTATATTAAAGAGGTATAATTCATCTTACCTTGAGAGATATTAACTTTTTGTCAGCTACTGCTTCACCAACTGCTTGGATAAATGCATCCTGAAAAACATCAAACAGATGTTCAATGCACGATTTATGAGGTGCACATTGACCTAAACCTAAACAATGTGACAGAATCTATTCACAATATGATGCATGTTAAACAATAGTATCCCAATTCCATGCTGAAAACTGCAGCATTTACATACAGACAGACATGACCAGTATGTATGTTACATGGGTATGCTATATCCACAAAGGAGTAACATATAATACTAGGGCTGCGCGGTTTGGCTTACAGCCATATCGGTTTCGATATGACTTTTCATATCGGTTTTAACCGAATATCGGTTTTATGGACATAAAACAAAAAATTTAAATGATAAAAATTTGCACGAAAACAGAACGTATTTTCACGCCCTGATACATTCGTAACGTTTTACGCCTTTAAAGCTTAATATACCTTATAATATCCATCAACGCGGGAGTGAAATTATTAATTAGACCGCCTAAATATTACGCACAGTTAAATAAACATCGTTTATTTTGTCAAAATTAATCATAAATCAGCAAAACGGGTTGCGAAAAGACGTAAATCACGCGATTGTAATTAATTATGATGTAATTATCTCCCTTTCTTCTTTCATTTCCAATTCGGCCCGAGGACGATATCATGCCTTGAAGAAAATATTAACTAATATTGCGATCGCGAATTTCATAAGTTAATATGATATTGTGTATAGAAGATAACGTTTTAAAAACGGTTTGAGTAATAATTTTATTTAAAATTATATCCTAATCAGCAAAATGTATTTAGCATTATATTTATTGGCGAGATTTTGATGGATTCGGGCGATTTAGTGTTGGGACGACTTTGCATTATGTTAATTAGCCGGTGACGTAAATAAAATGGATGCGGTTGTTTAGAAATGTTTTCCCCGATACAAATTTTAATGACAAATTCCCACATTAGTATTGTGTTTTATATTGCAAATTTATCTGAGACTATCGGAGAAAAGACGAGTGGATATTTATTTAATTAATTCGCTGCTTGATTTCTCTCGGCATACAGCGAGTTACATGGAGTTACACAATATGCGCTATTGGGGCCACGTTCAATTATTAGTTGCCCCGAACATAGCTTAATGGAAAGTATGGCCATTATTATTCATAATTCATTACGCTTTTCATGCTCGTTAGGAACTTTTATTTTTAACAATCCTGTTACGAAAAACCGAAAATATGTTCATATTCGGTTTTTCGATATTTATTTTTTATAATCGGTTATGAAACCGTCAGTGCAGGATATCGGTTTTAAATATGGTATCGGTATATCGCGCAGCCCTATATAATACATATTAAAATTAATACAACCTTATTCTCTTGGATTTTGGCAGAGTTCCAGAATGTCTCTTCCCATTCTACTTGTTCAGTGTTTTTATTAATTTTTGCTGATGGGACAGACACACCTGAAAATGTAAATATTGATTGATTGATTGATTGATCGATCGATCGATCAATCAAATGATCGGATGATTGATTGATAAACATCAATGACCGTTAATTAATATATGAGCAACCAATATAATAATCTTGAACATTTCAATACTAAACTCTCTGTAAGTTAATTTCAAACACAAAAGCCATTGAATATCTTGAATCTAATTGGAGTGAAAACCTCATATGTAGCAAGAGATTCCTGTGAAATTACCAGCAAAATGTTTAACAAAATAAACGAAATCTAGGATTTCTTTTTTCACGAGAGAGTTGATACTTACCTCCCTAATACTTTTGATATTGCTAAATATCGGCTTTCACTCAATAAAACACTCAGATTAAAAACAGTTAGGTGCCCCTACTGGGCAGGGAGTCAGAGGTAGTCCGGCGGATGCTCGCCCCACCACCGCGCATGCGCCGACTACTACTTCCTCTGGCTCATTTATTGGCTAACACATGCAACTACCAAGAGCCTGAAGACCGAGCCTCTGTGGGGCGGAGAGGCCGGGTCCGTATCTAGGGAGGTAAGTATCAACTCTCTCGTGAAAAAAGAAATCCTAGATTTCGTTTATTTCACATCAAGAGTATACTTACCTCCCTAATACTTTTGATATTGCCAGAATTCGAAAGTGAATCTGGCGGGAGGGAGGCGAGGTCAAAAGACCAGCTCTTCCCTATACGCTTTCAAGCGTTTAAGGCACTTATGACGTCTGAAACTGTGTGAAAACACAGTCAGGATTTGATAAACCATCGGATAACACAACCGATGTCTGAGAGATGACCGATTTGTCATATGCGCTCCCCCCCCCCCCCTTGGGAGGAAGATTAAATGACCTCAATGTCCTACACGCTCTCTTCGTACTAGTGCCAAGTACTATAGGACAGAGACGAAAAGGCTCCATTTTCGTATACTCTCTCTAAAGAACCACAACCCACATAAACCATCACCATATTAATAACACTGGGTAACGTGACAATACAACACAATGAACAACACATGAACAAGACTGACCTTGTTGTACTAGGAAACTGTCATCACGATTCCAGTAGAGAAGGATGATACAGTCCCGACAAGTGGTTGTCACCGTCGCTGAATGGCGAAGTATATAAGCAATGCGGAAGCACTCTTCACAACATAAAGCGGTTATTGTTTCAAAATCGACAAGGCGAGAGGGTTAGAGGTGTCACGGAGGTAATGGTCTGTAAAACTTGACTCACAGTGCCACTGAGCCACTGACATAATATCATCCACAGGGACCCCATTAAACAGGGCAGTGGATGTCACGACACCGCGGACACTGTGAGCCTTGGCCACGTCAACCTGTCGCCCGGTGGCGGATTTGTGACAAAATTGAATACATTCCACAATCCACCTAGAAATGGTGTCCTTAGACGCCCTACCATGGGGTTCAATATATGACAACCATAACGCTGACTGGTCGGTACGCCACTCCGAAGTACGCTGTTTGTACCGGAGCAGCGCCCGTACGGGGCACCATACTTTAGAATTAGGATCATATCTAGTTAAAGATGGCAAAAAAATAGGCTGACCTGGATATTTCAATGACTGATTTTTAGACAAGAAATTAATCCTAGGTAGAAGCTTAAGGCCTTCCCCTGTAACCACAAAACGGTCAACCTCGGCTGATAAGGCGTGAATTTCACTCCTACGCCTCGCCGAGGCCGCAGCAATTAAAAATACAGTTTTAAGAGTTAACATTTTCATAGAAATGGAACTAAGTGGTTCAAAAGGCTTATCACCTAGCACCTGGAGCACCAGTGATAAACTCCAAGACGGAATCAGTGGAGGATTCCTTGGTCTTAGATTGCCCATGCCTTTAATTAATACATTTAATGTACTTACTTCATCACTCCCCCTATTAGCCAAGCAAGGAATAACAGTCATTAAAGCTGATTTATAACCAGCAATAGAGTTAGGCTTGAGGCTATAGGCATCATATAGGTGACAGAGGAAATCAGCCACTACCTGAATAGATGATTCCATTGGATCAATACATCTTTTTGAGCACCACTCTGCAAATCTGTTGATTTTATAATTATATGCTCTGGAGGTTGACCCCCTCCTGGCTTTGGCCATAAACATGGCCGCTTGCTCAGAAAAGCCCTCCTTAATTCTAGATTCCTTGACAACATCCACGCAGTCAATCGGAACATTGACGGATTGTCGTGAAGGGCCTTGCCCTGGAAGATAAGGTCGTCCATCAGAGGCAGCGGAACCGGATTGCAGACCAGAAGGTCCAGCAGATCCGTATACCACGATCGGCTTGGCCAATCCGGGGCGATCAGAAGCACTTGGCACTCCTGCTGCCTGATTTTCTGAAGCACCTTTGGAATCAGGATTGCTGGGGGGAATGCGTATGCATACATTCCCTCCCAGCTGATAGCTAACGCATCTGTTGCGAAAGCGCTTGGGTCTGGAATCGGAGAGACGTACGTCGTCATCTTCGCATTCTTCTTCGTTGCGAACAAATCTATGTTGGGTTTCCCCCAATGGTCGAACAGACGATCCGCCACACATTGATTTAGTTGCCATTCCGTGGGTAAAACACTCATCCTTCGGCTCAATGAGTCTGCTAGCAGATTTAACCTCCCCGGAATATGAACTGCCTTCAAGGTGATCCCATGATCCAGGCACCAACAAAGCAGTTTCCATGTCATCATACAGAGACTGGGCGACTTCGTTCCGCCCTGGCGGTTTATGTAAGTCACTACTGTTGAGTTGTCTGAACGAATTAGAACAATCTTGCCCTGAACTTTCTGTAAGAAATGTTCCAGGCCCAGGACTACTGCTCTTAGCTCTAGTAGATTGATATGTTCCTTGGACTGATCCAGATCCCAAAGCCCTGATACTGTGGACTCTTCCAGACAAGCTCCCCACCCCTCCATCGATGCATCTGTATACACAGTCACCTGAGGGTGGGGAGGGGTTAGCAAAACCCCCGGCAAGAGATTCTCTGTATTCAACCACCATTGCAGGTGGTGAATCAGAGGCGCCAACACTGACACGTTCGAGTCCAGCGAACCTGAACTCTGGGTCCACTGTGTCATGAGAAACAACTGGATCGGGCGCCTGCGCAAGGCGGCCTGCGGAATGACTGGTTCCAAAGAAACCATCAAGCCCAGCATTCTCAAGTAAACCCGCGCCAGGACATGACGACTGTCGCACACCGACTGTATTACCGAGATGAGTATTTGAACCCTCTCCTGAGTGGGGTACACATACCCCGTCTCCAGATCGAAGAACATGCCCAGGTAAACAAACTTCTGGGATGGAGTTAGCTCTGATTTCGGGAAATTGATCATCCAGCCCAAGTCCGAGAGAGTTTTCAAAACAATCTCCAGATTGGCTGACAACGATTCCCGGGTGTGTGCTTTCAACAGCCAGTCGTCTATGTACGTGTGGACTGCTATGCTTCTCCTGCGGAGGTATGCAGTGATCGCGAGAACCACACGGGTGAAGACCCGAGGAGCCGTGGAAATCCCGAAGGGTAACACCCTGAATTCCCACCGCCGGCCCTGAAATGCGAATCTCAGGAAGCGACGGAAACTCCTCTCTATGGGAATGTGGAAATACGCATCCTTCAAATCTATGGAAGCGGTCCACATTCCTCGCTCCAACCCCGCCAATACCGAGCGCACAGTCTCCATCTTGAAACTGGGCGTCTCTAAGAACTTGTTCAAAGGCTTGAGGTTGAGAATCGGCCTCCACCCTCCGGTGTTTTTCTTCACTAAGAAGAGGGTTGAATAGAAGCCCGGGCACCTCTGTGCCGGCTGAATGGCTTCTTTTAGTATGAGGGAATTTATTTCCTCCTCTATACACAACCTCTGATCCGGATCCCGTGGAATAGGAGTCCAGATCGGCGCGAGAGACAGTCGCGATGGCGGGCCTGTCACCCAGTCGGGACGATACCCGACGGAAAGCCATCGCAAGACTAAACGGTCCTGAGTCAACCGCTTCCACTCTGGCAAGTGGCCGGCCAAACGGCCGCCCACCGGTCCACCTAGGGATAGAGGTGGACATAAGGAGTGCCAGAGTGGCACTGTCCTCTCGGCGTGAAACACCGGAGTGGTTCCCACCGCGGTAACCAGGCCATCAGGCCCGATTGCCGCGACCAGATCCCCGCGCGCCCCGTCCAGCGCCGCGCGCACCACGGTGCGCGGGCGGCTGTCTGGCTGGGTGCGGCTGGGGAGCCTGCGCCCCCCTCGCTGCTGGCCGAATCGCACGTGGCCTAGGCCTACGTTGCGACGGTGGCTGGCCTCTGACCTGGCCAGCACCACCTCGAGCCTGCAGAGGACGATACGCAGGGGGTGCCGCGCGAACACGCTCCCGCCGGAGCACCTCAAATTGTTCACGCAGCGCCCTCTGGTTGTTAACCAGAGTGACCGTCTCCTGGAGGTGCCTGCATCCCTCACCTCCAAAGAGACCAGGACCTGTCATAGGCGTCCGCAGCAGCCTATTATACAGGTCCTGGGACGGGCACAGATTGTCAAGCGCAAACGTGCGCCTCGCCCGGACACTTCTGGTCACCGCCCGCGTCAAACAGTCCAAAGCCAGGTTGATACCATCCTGGATGGCTCTCTGGACTGTTACCGGGCTTGGCTGGCGTGATGCGGAGGCCGCTACCACCCCCTGTAGCAGCTGGGAGACGTGGGACAGAGCGGCAATCGACGCCCTCCCACTCTCCTCCGCATCACGCAGCGCGGCATTCGCCGAACGCAACGCGTTCGAGCACAAGACTCCCGTGTCAGAACGGGAGCCCGGCCGCGCATCTTCGCCTAAAGCCGCGCGATCATCCACGCTTGGCTTTGGCACCACACCGTACCGCTGGTATTCCAGGGGCACGATGCGGCAACGCTTCGCCACCTCGCGAGGGGCCTTCGCGAGACGTCCATTAACCTTAATGGACGCCTCCGCCGCTTCGAACATGTCCACGACATGCTCAGCCAGCGGCAGAGATGGCATAGCGGTAGCCGCCGGCCTACCAGCTAACCACGGCCTATGGTCACGCTGGCTAGCCGGCAGCTCCACGGGTAGATCGGGCCGAACACTTACCAGCCACTGGCAAGCGTCCGACCAATCCTCCTCCGTGGCTAACTGCGAGCGCTCTACTAGACGAGGGCCTTCGTCTTCCTCCAGAGCACTCGCAGTTGACGTCGACGGCGGATAAGCTGATACCCCTGGCAAGCCCGGAAAAGCATGCGGGCCCGAGAGAGCAGGCATGCTAAACTCCGCGGCTTGACCAGGAGCAGGCGCCGTGGCAGAGCGTGGGGTAAACACCGCCCTACCGCGGCCCTGACCAGCACCAGCGACACCATCGGCAAGCCGAGGTATGCGGTATCCGTGGTCAACAGCACCGCCCGGGGACACCTTCTGGACCGTGAAATCTACTCCTGCGAGAGTAGAACCACGGAACACGTCGTCTGTATTCCCCGCGAGGGGTGCACAGACGTCGTATTCCATGGCCACGTCCTCAGAAGGCGACCCTAGCAGGAGATCCTCTTCCTCCTGGCCAGAAAGATTAGACTCCGGGTCAGCAAAGAGAGCTAACCCGGACTGGCCAGGAAAGGTGCCATAGGAGGCTTTGACACCCGCGGCGCGCGGATACCCAGGGTCTGATGAGCAGACCGCGGGTCCCAGCAACAACCGTTGTCCACGGCCCCTCGGCGCGGCGCCATGCCTGCTGCCAGGGTCTTGGACTGCCCCCAACAAAGGGGCCACCTCTGAATCCACAAACGGACCGGACCTAAAGAGACCGGATTCAGAGGCGGGGATCACCTGCTCGTAAGCAGATGCCGAGGACAACAAAGGAGCTGGCCCAGGGAGCATGCTGCGAAGCAACTCTGGGACCAAATCCTTTATTGTCCTCTGCATCTCTTGCAACATTTCGGACCTGAAGGCCTCCATATCCACCGCGGATGAGGCCTTCTTCTTACCCTTCTTACTACCCTCCTTCTTCTTCTTCCTCTCTTCCTCCATCACCTTCTCCCTTGCCTGCAATGAGAGAAAATCAGACATTAGATCTCCCCCCCACTGCTTACATACATCGCACTTCAGCAACGGTCCACAGGGACTGCAGCTGAAGCACAAGTGCGGTACGAATCTATTCTTCAGAAACCTCCCGCAGGACGGGCAACCAGGTCTCTGAAACAGGACAAGGACAAGGACAATGAGCAAGATAGTTAAGGTTAGCGAACTCAAAACCAACTAAAAAGAGAGGGACAGGATCCTCAAGATCGCAAGTCAAGAAGAACCAGCCGTGGACAAAACGTTAAATGTTAATAAAGGCCAAGGCCGATTATGACGTCATCAATCCCGTGACCAAAATAATCGATCCGCAACAAGCACCAAGTGCAAGAACGAATTGTATAAGTAACCGGAACATTTCCGTTGAATTGGCATTTCGAGTACACAACAATCAGATATACAGAGATAACTCCTTCCAATTCTAGCATTGGCAAAAAAGGAAATTATCTCCCCTTTTGTTTATCAATAATTAGATACCTGACACTTGTACAGACAAACCATCCAACGTGATGAACCGGAGAACTCCACCATAGTACGCCTCTACATTCTCTCCACCGAAGGGGAAGGAATTGGATCAAGAGGGCAAAGTGAGAAGACCTTTATAATAGGCCTCCAACTCACTGAACATAGATTTTTTGGTTAGATAACCTAACAGTATTAGTAGGAAATGGAACCGTGGTGGAGAGAAACATATCCTCTTGTGCCGAGAAGTCCATCAAAGCTTCTACGTGATACCTGTGGACAAAAACACAAAGAGAAATGAGACTTATGAAGCACCATGTTGTAAAAAACAAACACAAACAGGCGCTAATCACGGTAAGCGCGAGTCCCGGAAACACATTAAACCGGGACAAAACACGCTAGCATATCAAAGAAGTCACCTGATAAAGAGATCCAGCTCCTTCCAAAGGTGAGTCCTCTCTTTCCGACATGCCACGAACGTACAACAATCGTCAAATAAGTGAAAAACAAGGTAAACGCGCAGAAAATGTAGAGTAGCACAAAACCGCATGTAACCCTTAGCCAATAAATGAGCAAAGAGGAAGTAGTAGTCGGCGCATGCGCGGTGGTGGGGCGAGCATCCGCCGGACTACCTCTGACTCCCTGCCCAGTAGGGGCACCTAACTGTTTTTAATCTGAGTGTTTTATTGAGTGAAAGCCGATATTTAGCAATATCAAAAGTATTAGGGAGGTAAGTATACTCTTGATGTGAAATAGCTCTTACTGTTTAACATAATAATGACCTTGTCACATCTAGTCTATAGTGTTGAAAGGTTCAAGTAATATTAAAGTGTTATCAAATATTGACATGAATAATGATTAACCCTTTCACTGATCAGATGCATCTTCAGATAATTGGTTTCCAAGGAGATAAGCACATTTTTGCGGATTTCATATGAGAGTAGGAATTGCATCATCAAATTCTGTCAACTTAGCAACTAGCAAACATTAATTGAAAACATTAAAATTAAAATAAACCCTAAAATAAACGTATGTTATAAATATCCTCTACCTGGTCTACAGATGCATTTTGAGTACAGCATCATGTGGTTTCGAGGATAACATAATCTCCTAATTCCTAATCTAATGCAGCAGTCATCTGATTTCAATGTTTATGATTTGAGAAAAGGAGAGTCTGTCACCAACAGTAATGGCATAAACAGGTCTGATACAAACATAGAACTTAATTTATATTTGTAAATACAGATCAGGTCAAATTCAATTTTTCGCGATAACCGGATAGCAATGGATTTCACCAAAAATTAAACACAAATTTGAGTTTCCATTTGTAAATTGGTAAATGTTCTATTGAAGATTAACATAAGTGTTTTGTGTAGCGGAAAACAAAAAATATTGAAATTTCTATCATATGTGATAACTAGAGCTTGTTTGAAGCAGCATTATAGAGAAAAATCAATCTAGAACTGAAAACTACTTAAGGACTCCATGTTGGGTTCACACTTCCAGAGAAATAAATTATTCCCATGGCAACATATCTGCTCAGGACAGTAACTGGCAGATGTTATCTGACGTGAAAATAGGGTTGGTTTGTATCATTTCTTTACGAGCTATCGACATTTTTAACATGCTTTTCACTACACAGAAATCAAACTGGTTAAAATAATCACTTGCTCTAGTGGCATTTTCTTAAAATTTAGAGGTATAATGTAAAAATACTGTGCATATTTAAAGACACACAAATTGTTGAGGCAACCTAAGCGAAGCGCATGCGAGAACGTCAAAATTACCTACCCTTGAACTCACATTACCCTCCAAAACGCGTTACTGAATGATATATGAATATTTACCATGGATTTTATGTGTCTGTTGATGAATCATAGCCTCTATATCTGCCATGATGCCTCTCACATACACACCCAATGCCTGTAGCAACAATAGAGCAGCCATTCACAACATAATGATAAGAAAAAATAATGTATTTACATTTTAATGGTCAGGTTTTATTCTAGAAAATAGAAAAATATTTACAATGAACTTGCAGCTCATGAAGACTATTTTCTTCAAATCATTCCACTGATAAATTTTCAAAATATCTCCTGACCTGAAAATGGACATTCCTCAAGACCACTACAGGTGTTTTGGGTCAGCTTGACCATTAATGGGTAAACTGACCTACAGCTGCATGATAATAACAGGTGGAAGGAAGCTCCATTTTCTATTTTAAGACAGCGCTGCTGAATGCTGATGCAATGACTTTCAGGAACATTGTCATCAAAATGAACATCAGTAAAACGAACATGAATATTATATCTTGAAATGGTCAGATGTGCAACATGGTTAACCCTTTAATGATCAAGCAGACTGAAATCGGCCTCTGTTATGGTCTTGTGCAATGTTCATATACGGGACAAGAGAATAACATTTTTGAAAATATACCACTGGAATGACTGGCTCGTTAAATGAGTCATTTCATTAATAAAAAATTCAAAAATTTTACTCTCTTGGCCTGTAAATGGACATTCAATAGGCAGATATTTTAATTTTCTTGCCCAAATTTGACCATTAAAGGGTTAAATCTAAAATGACACTGTGATAACATATTTTTTAGAGTGAATATTTTGTATCTTTGTTGGCCTGCATCGTACCTGTGAGATATCAGGGCCTGTAACGATGTACTCCATTCTGACATGTACAGTGGAGATGTGCGCAAACATTCCACCATGGAACACTGCTTGACCAAGCAAAACGGGACATACCTGTGTCTGATGAGCAGAAGATTGATATAGAAACATGTTTGATATAGAGCCATGTACTCACTGTATAATGCAACTCATAGAAAAACAATCATGTTAAACCAAATTACATGTATGCCCAAACATATATAACCAAACTGTGTAAACAACAAAAGCATTAACATAATATAATAACTGGAAAGTGGCGGCTCAGAAGTGATTTAAAAGCAAACAATTAACGTTTGCATAGAACTTGTCCCATAAAGACCACTAAATTATGAGCGTATTTTTATTTGAAACTTACAACTAGCATTATAAATTGATTTGTCAGTCTCTATGTCTGTCACATGGTTTTACTTTTCTAACAAAGCTGTCCATGTTGCAACAAGAGCAATAAAGCACACTGGCTTAGATGTAATTCCTAGCTATTAGAAATCAGTCAGTATGTAGGTAAAATATTAGACATTTTTGACACGGTTGTATTGCTGGCAGCTATAATGCATACAGGTGTTATCAATCATATATAATTCTAAGGATTTCCCTATATAGATGTGGATGCCTGGCCTTCATCTTGTGGATATATATTCCTTCACAACTATTACCTTTATGAAGGTGAGTGTCAAGGAAAACATAGATAAATATCAAAACATTGGAAGGAGTAAAGAAAAGGGGGAGTTCATATAACAACATTCAACTGAATGGGGGGTGGGTTGGTGGGAGAGAAGTAGCCTACATATGACAGGACATTGGCAAACAGGAGGGGGGGCTATGCTAAGATCATAGAGCGAAATCTAGTAATTTTAGAGTGGGCACCACCACTCCTTTGCCAATGCCCCGTCAGATGCAGCCTATACCGACCCACACATTCATTCTAATGTTGAGAAAAGGATTCATTCAGCCTCTCCATGTTATTGGCATTCATCTGTCTAGACAATGGTCCCTGAATGGGATGGATATGTCTGAAAATGGAACTGCTCTGGGGAGATAACAAATCTTACTAAGAAAACTAAACTAGTTTAACCCTTTAACACTCAAACTGGCCAAAATGGCTTCTGCAGTGGTCTTGGGAAATGTCCATTTACAGACAAAGAGAATACTATTTTTGAAAATTTACCAGTGGAATAACTGGCTCTGTCACCGGGCCAGTCATTCTAGTGGTAAATTGTCCAAAATAGCATTCTCTTGGCCTGCAAATGAACATTCCTTAAGACCACTACAGATACCGCTTTAACTGGCTTGACCAATACAGGGTAAAGTTGACTCAAGATGGGTAATAGACGATATGAACTTAACTCTCCTGAAAAGTTCTCTTCATTTGGCCATCATGCCTCCTACATCAATGCCATGTATACAGCTCTGAGATGGCTTCATCACTTCTATATTTAATACTCAAGCTGCTCCAAAAATGCCTCTGCAGTGGTCTTGATAAATGTTCATTTGCAAACCAAGAGAAGTCTATTTTTGAAAATTTAACACTGGAAAGACCGACTTGATAACCGATCCAGTCATTCCAGTGATAAATCTTCAAAAAAATAATTTTCTCCTGATCTACAAATAGACATTTTCCATGAGAAATCTTAAATTTTCTGGAAGAGATTTGAGAGTTAATGTGTAACTGCAAAGTCCCAAACCTTTACTGCTTTGATGTTAAATTAATAACAAAGGATGTTTAATATTTGGTGCTCAAAATCCTACCCTTTACTGGTACATATTCACAGCAAAATACGTTGAAATAAAATTGTTTAAATTGTGTACTCATGGTATATCATTCATTTTCTGTAGATATAATTACAGATGATGATTCTCATCTTGAGGTAATACCAAAGCCCTTTAATGGTTAAGGTTGGACAAGAAAAGCTAAATATTTGCTTATTGAATGACCATTTGCAGGCCAAAAGAATGCTATTTTTGAATGTTTACCACTGGTAATAACTGGCTAGGTTATCGAGGAAGTCATTCCAGAGGTACATTTTCAAACATAGTTTTCGCTTGTCCTGTAAATGGACTTTCCTCAAGCCCACTACAAAGTCTAGATTTGGCCGGCTTGCCCATTAAATAGTTAAAAGTCAGTTACCATATAAAACGCTATACAGAGACAATAAGATTTGTGATACCTAACACAGGTACTATCTTAAAAACTTGTATAAGAGAATAATGACTACTGGCCCCAAATGATAGGTGAACTTTTAAACCAGGTCATTACTGAATATCCATGTTTCTCAGGAAAGCTGTCTGGATTCGGAGTCAGGTTCTGCAGTATCCACCGGTAACGGGTCAAAGAGAATACATCCACAGCCTGTAGGATGGAGGGTAGACCCCAAATGGAGTCATTGTCTGCTGGATGATACAAAGGAAACGCCGCACTACACTTTTCAATTGGCTTTTCTGTGGATATAATAATAAAATATCACATTAACACTTTAATGGTCAACCCGCCAAAACTGGCTTCAACAATTGTCTTGAAAAATCTACATTTACGTGCAAGAAAACACTATTTTTGAAAATTTAGAACTTGAATGACAGGCTCGATAACTGAAGCAGTTATTCCAGTTGTAAATATGTTAAAAGTCTTCTATAGACCTGCAAATGGAGATACACCAAGCAAAAATCTGGATTTAATGGTCAAATTGAATTATTCTGTTCCATTTCTACGTTACGTTCTAAGGTACATTTTGAAAAGACCATTATTGAAAACTGTTGCTGCAAAAGACAGCAAAGCAACAACTTTCAGCAAAATTGCTTTCAAATGAAAATCTGCAGACTTCCTCCCACCAGTCATATGTGTACAACTTGAAATTTACCCTAAACATGTTAACCCTATCAACGACAAATCCCTGAAAAAATACAATCCTTACGACATCAAATTTATTCTGTTGAATATTTTGAAATTAATTTGACTGAAAGACGTTGCTGCTGCTGCCTTATGTTGCCTAAGGCAGCAATGGTTTCCAGTCAAAGTAATTTCTGAATATTGAACAGTTTTCCTGTATGGTCTAGTTAAAATGAGGCATTGGGAATTCATCGGTGAAAGGGTTAATGTGAGTATAAACCAAGCAAATAAATAAATAAACAAACAATACAACAGGCAGATAAACAACCAGAACAAGTGAACAATACATGCACAGGAGTACTCTGACAGGGTATCATCAGGTGTTTTGTGTTTCAGCAAATTTTGGCACTAAATGTGAATTTTGTAATAATTCTGCCCCTCTAGACATAGGCAAGCATGTGTCCGACAATAGTGTCAATAGTCTAGATTAAACGAAATCAAGGATTTCTTTTTTCACGAGAGAGTTGATACTTACCTCCCTAACATCGTCGTGTCGTG